>RCWM02000237.1:85000-1285000 GCA_003667255.2 Euschistus heros
TTCCATATGTATCTAAATATGATATATATATATAGTTCCATATTGTACTAGTTAAAAAAACTTCTAAATTTTATATTAATTAACACCTGTTTTTCTTTTACATTCTTTAGTTTTTTTTTGTTTAGAGGAGTTTTCATTACAGAATTTCTAGATCGAATCACCATCAAAACTGGATATTGCCAGAATAGAACAAGCATCATAGAAAGGAAATTTAGCCAGATTAGATCAGGTTTAAAAGATTTGATAATAAAATATAGATCAACAAGACAAAGGAAAAAGGCCCAGCTGATGATAAGGAGCATGGGAAGCTTGAACAAATGGCATATCTTATCGAATATAACTGAGATATCCTGGCACCTTACAACGGAATCATCATATTCATTGACGCGCATCAAGTCGTTGTAAAATGATCCCAAATGAAGGACCGAACAACTGAGGACGCAACAGTAGCCAAAGGTGAAAGAGGAGTTGATGACAAAGGCAATTATTTGGGCCAGGTCTACCCAAGATACCCAATAAAAAAGAAAATTAACCAAAACAATTGTGATCGCAGTCATGAAGACCGTTATTGTTTCCTTTAAACACTTGCTCACAGAGTCATTACAAATAATATTAACCCCAAGAAGAATCAAGTCACCCTCAAGAGCACAGACAATCTGATTGTTGATATGAAACCAGATAATTGGAAAAAAAGAGTTAGTAATAGCACCGAAGACTTGTAAATGTCACATTATTCTTGAGACTCGATTTTCAGATGAGGAGCTGAATTCTTCCGGTACGACAGGAGGATTGAGGGAGACATAAATCGAACAAAACAGATCAACAACAATTAGCGCTGCGATAAACAATTGACAGGAGAGTTTATGATAACAAGCAAAGAAGAAGCTGAGGTCACACTCCATTCTGAGTAGACTAGCCAGTGTCCAAGAAATGTCTGACGGAAACTGGCGCCCATCAACTTAATAAATGTTCTTTATTCATTAAACATTGACGTTTGTCGAAGGCACTAGATCGAAGAAGTACATTAGTAAGGATGAAAAGTGACCTGGTATAGAAAATGAAAACACCTCTGTCAGCAAAAATAAACTTAGCTGATCTAAATTAATGAAATAACTCTACGAAAAGAGCGATAATTTCATTTATTGGGTTGTTTCACATGAAATGTCCGTTTTCAAGGTATAGGGATTTTAGTAAAAATACAATATGAAAACAATATAATTTTATTCGAAGTATTTACCTTCTTTTTCTACACATTTTTCCCAACGTGACAACAACTTTTTTTATCCCGAATTTGAAAAACTCTGAGCTTTGAAGTGAAACAAAATCTGAAAACGCACTTTTGATTTCAGCATCATTTGCAAAATTTTTCCTCTGCAGAAGTTGTCTAAATTCCTGAAAAGGTGATAATCTGTTGGAGACAAGTCGGGAGATTATGGTGGGTGCGGAAGAACTTCGTACCCCAGCTCTTTCAATTTATGCATGGTAAGTTTTGAAACGTGGGGTCTAGCGTTGTCGTGTAGGAGTATAGGGCCCTTCCGATTTACCAATCCAGGTTGTTTTTTCAATAATTTTTTGTGCATTTGGCCAATTTCATTGCAGTAGGTTGTAAAGGTAATGGTCTCACCTCTAGGCAAAAAGAAATAATGTATGATTCCAGCCATGGACCACCATACTGTAACCATCAATTTTTTCGGGTGCAAATTTGGTTTTGGCATTTGTCCTGGGCTTTCGTCGATGTCTAACCACTGCCCTGACCGACGCTGATAGTCATAAGCAATCCATTTTTCGTCGCAAGTTATTATTCTTTCAAGGTAAGGGTCGGTTTTTTGCCTAGCAAGCAACGAAACGCAGGTCTCAAGACGTTTCAATTGCTGTCGCTCAGTGAGATCGTGAGGTACCCATGTATCGAGCTTTTTCAACAACAGAGACTCGCAAAATCCTCTATGTATTTCAAATATTATAAAATCGGACATTTCATGTGAAACAACCCAATAGTTGCTCAAAAGAGTGATTTTTAATTTTATAAAACAAAATCTTTCGTAAAATCCTCAATGCTCCTTATTATGTCCCAAAATAAACTTATCCATAGAGATCTTAATATTCCATACGTTGCTGATTTGGCACAAACCAGATACCTATCATTTCATTGTAAACTCCATACGCACTCGAATCCTAATAATCCTCCGAGGCGTCTGAAAAAAAGTTGGCCGAGAGACTTTCTAATGTAGAACTCTTGAAGTGCTACTAGTGAGTGGTTCTTTACATGTTATCGACAAGTCATTGTAATAATTCCCTCAAATTTACTTATTTTATATATGTATACATTGGTAAATATCAATCATCATCTTATGGCACCTATGGTCCTTGTAGAACCCTGGCCTCCTCAACAATCCCCTTCCATTCAGACCTATCATCAGCTGCCCTTCTCCATCCTCTCACACCCAAGTCCGAAGATCGTCCTCTACACCTTCAATCCAACGAAGTCGAGGCCTTCCTCTCCTTCTCTTTCCATCTGGGTGTTCCTCCAGCATCATCCTACTAGCTTCCATTCTTTGCAAATGCCCTAGCCATCTTATTCTGCCTTTTTTTTACATTGGCTACAATATCTAGGGCTTTATATAGAGTTTCCGGTAATTCATTTGTTCTCATTCGCAAAAAATTCAGACCATACTTGGTTGAACTTTTTCTTTCTCAAATGTTTAATACTTTTTCCTCGTGTGATGTTAGGCTATGTCTCACTCCCGTACATAAAACTGTCTGAAGTAATCGTTCGATATACACTTATTTTGAGATTACTGTATATATTTCTCTTTTGAAAAATTTTCTCTAAAGACCAATAGCACCTGTTCCCTGTTATTTTTCTTGATTTTATTTCTTCTTTGATATTGTCCTCAGTGAAAATAGCTCCCAGGTATTTAAACCTAGGCAATCTCTCTCAAAGTAATATCCGGCCCGCTCGTTAAATCGGCTTCCTTCTTCCTTCCTTCTTCCTTCTTCCATGAATTTAATCTGTTATCAATTGATTTTTAAATGAATAAGCTATCAGTATTGCAGGGGAACAAAGATGTAAGCATCGCTGGGAAGCACGGCGTAGCTAATTCGCCGACATCTTAACTTGTCATATCTTATCGTCGTAGCTTAGCAGATCTAAGAGGCCGCCTGATAGACTCTGTTCAATTGTTTAGATGTTTTGCGCCTCATTTTGGAGTTCAGTTATTTACAACTGTGGCATTGCACTTTTCTTTCAAATTCTGGGATGGTTTATCACTCTTACTGCAGTAGGCAATATAGAGGTAAAGATAAATTTTCATTATGATTATCAAGTGATCAGAATACTCCATTGTGTAAAGCCTGTTACTATTATTACATCCAGTAAAGTTTTCATTGAAATCGAATTCTTGGGCCAAAAATGTTTTCTACCACATTTTACAGTGTAAAAACTAAATTTTTTTTAGTGAAGTACGTTCAATATTTTTTTTTTTCACAAAAACAGACATCGGATACGAATTCAGCATTCAAAAGAACCCATAAATATAAAATTTGGGGAATGATGGCCGAGTGAGTTGGGGTGGGGGTCTCACCGCGCTTGGTACTGAAGGTTATGGGTTCGAGTCCCACCTGGGAAGGTTATAATTTATTTCGAGGTGGACCCAGGAAATAATCTTGGACTTCCCACCCTACTGTACAATAGATAAGACAACCTGTAAGAAAACCCGTTCTTCCGGAGTTGGAGTACATAAGAACGTTAAGCCCCAATAAACAACAAACTAAATTTTCATCAAAATAAAAAAATCGTTACATTCAAAATTTGCGTGTTCAAAATCAACATGTATTTCGGATTTTCCAACGTTTCAAATAGGTCTTTCTTCCCATTTTGTTCATCGAATTTTATATGTATATAAATGAAAGCAAAGCCGAGGCTCTCCTCTTTCCAGCGGTACCAATCAATGAATTTGCGTAGGAGTGTAACAAAGTAATGGCAATTTAAAGAAAAGATATTTTGGTTCCTTTTGAATAAACGTTTTTCAATGTTTTTAAGGGTGCTGATTTGGAATCTGATGTCATTTTTTTTTTTATATATATATATATATATATATATATATATATATATATATATCTATATATAAAGGTAGTTTGTTTGAAGATCCAATCATTTTTTTATAATTTAATTTACCTAAACGAATATCTATGAAGTAGCTTCAATTTCCCTTTAATCTGCATTCAAAAATAAAATCCACAGATTAGTGACAAAGTTTTCTGGAGTTTCTTATAAGTCTCTTTATTACTGCTTGATTCACATTATTGTTGAAGACTTCAACTTTCGACATGAAGTAGCAACCTGAGGAACATAATTCCAGACAGCAACTTGTATGCACTAAGCAGCAGTGAGATGACCTGATAGTTACTGCAATCCAGGATGTCCCCTTTCTGGTGAATTACAATAATTGAGATAATGGTCTTATACCAGCCAGCTGTATTCTTTCACAAACACAAACATCCATAATTAACATTTCAGAAAGCCTTCAATGCCTCCTAGCCTTCATACAACAATTCTGAGTTAAACATCCATCATACACAAATTTCAAAACATCAGCACTTTTTACATAGCTTATATGTTCTGAATGTTTAGAAATTTATAATAATATTTTTTTTTTATAAAATTAACAAATATAATATATATAACAAAGTCATATTTTGAAATTTTTGTGTTTTAGAACTGATGAATGTTTAATATTCGAAACTAGTTTTCGAATAAAATAATTCCAATAGAAGTGGTAATTCATCCATCAATCCTAATTGTATTGATGTTTCTATACATCATTGCATACATTAAGCAAAATAAATAATTATTTATATAATCCAATATTTTATTTTTGTTGTAATAAAGAAAGCTTGCAATACATGGCAAAACATCGGCACTAATATCTATGGCGCATTCATCTGACCGTACCACTACCACCTTTTCTCAATTTACATATACAGTCAACCAACACCACCATTATAAAACAACCCTAGAATGCTCAATTTTCGTTATTGATGTAAAAAAAATATATATGATGTAGTTAGTGATTAGTAGTTAGGGAAAAATAATAAAATAAAAATTACAATCCAATATTTGCCAGGAAAACAATTTTTTTATTTCAGTTCTCCTGACATTAACTTCAGTCATTATTGCTAATATATACACTTTGTTACTAATCATAGTATATTTTTCTGACTCAGAATTATTCAGTTACATTCTTCTTCTTTTTTTTTTTTAGATTTTAGAATTCACATGAAAGACAAACATAACACTTTCATATCAATTTCTCACTAATCCACAGTAACAGAAACAGAAACAACATTTATACGCAATGGTTTGTATTATAAAACTGTTGAATACCTGATGCTTCTTTCAAGATGTTAATAGATGTCGCTGCTAATATTTTTACTGCTGTAGGAACGGTAAAATGGTTGTACCATATAAGGTACAGGGGGTCTTGTAGGATTAAAGCTGTTGAGATGACTAAGAATTTTAGTCCTTTCTCTATAAATTACAAAAATATTCTTTTGTTTAGGCATGATAACTCTCCAGACAGCCTGAGCATGAACGAGGAGGAAGAAGATGATTCCGAATCCCGAGGAAGTTGGGACAACAAGCTACAGTTCATCTTGGCCTGCGTTGGTTGCTCCGTAGGCCTCGGCTCACTCTGGAGGTTCCCTTACCTGGCCTACACCTCTGGAGGTGGTAAGTGTTCATTAGGAATATTTGCTTTAACTTCATAATCATCCTTTGCCATACTGCGATTGCATCAAAAAATATACTGACAATCCTTAGTGAATTTTGAAAAATACCCAACAATGTTAAGTTATCTTGATCAACCTTTTATAAATCTTGATCATATATTAATCATACCAAATAAGAGAAAAAAGAATTTCAACGACAATCTCCCTTAATAAAAATTAACCCACTTCTCTAATTTTATCATTATCTACTGAGTTCAATTTTAAGTGATTTTTTTTTTTTAAAACGAATAGCAAATTTGACTAAATAAAAGAAGACAATAATGCAGTCAAAAAGAAACATCACGTCCAAACGAAAATATTAAAATATTGTGCCAAAAAAAAAAAAAAAAAAAAAAAAAAAAAAAGAATTTTATAACAATAAAGAAAAAATAGAAGAAACGTTGGAGACAATAAAAGTCTTTTTACTTGAACATGTTTCTTTTTGACTGCATCCCAGATCATCTTCTTTTATCACAGTTAACTATACTTTTCTCAAATTTTACTAGGTTTGGTTAGTACAAAAATATTTTTCATTCTGTTATGTAATTAATATTTTTATTGTTCAAACATAATTTAGAAGGCAGTGGTATGGTTGAAAAGTTTCTAATAGTATGTAAATTATTTATATTTGAAAAAAAAAAAGTTGTACCACTTCAACCCATGAAGGGTCTTGGGTTCAATGCCTAGGTAAGGCTGTACTGTTACTGGGCCAACGGTTGTGAAAGGAGGAGATTTGGCCGAAATCACGCTCAAGCTATAGCCAAATCATCAGAAAACATAAATTTTCTACATTTATATTTGAAATATTATTTAATTTGTGAAATACAAGTAGATACACAATAATAATTAGGACGGCTGTCTGGACTGGAGAAAAGAACTGTATTTGCACACCACACAAATGGCAAGACTGGATGTCACATGTAGATATGATTGTATTTAATTAAATAATGAAAAATATATGTAAAAAAAGTAATAATTTCGCTGATATAAGTATTTGTACGCAAATAATGAAAGATTCCCAGAAAAAGGAATTGTGGAAGATTGAGTTTTGAAATTAATTGTGAATGAATATTTTACATATATCTTATAGCAAAGCTGCAGGTGGTAACTTCATCTAGAAAAGTGAAAAAAAGAAATTATTAAATGATAAACAAGATTTAATTGTTTTGTATTAAAAAATTGATATCAAGCGTAATGATTATTTTATTTTGTTGTTAAAAAATTTAATTAAATTGACTATATTGACTATATGGATATATATAGGTAAACTTCAATTTTATTAAATATTATTAAATTTAATTTTTTTAATTTTAATTTTATTAGAATTTTTATTTATTTTGTCTTTACCTTGCCAGTCATTTCAGTATTTAGATTTATGTATTTTAAATTCATAACTGCGACTTTTTTTTTTTTTTTTTTTTTTTTTTTTTTTTTGTTATCTATTTATTTATTCAAATATTACCATATCGCACCTGAATTATCTGCATATATACCAATATATACATATATTCTGCAAGAATAACAACTGTAAGTGAGATGTATCAGGTGAGATTTAAAGTTAATTCAATCCTTTTTAGACATTTCATAGAGGGTTATTCAACTTAAACATGATGATAAATCAAAAATATAGATTTTTGAGTTGTGTCACTTTATAAATACAAGTGGGATATATTAATTTTAAAAAAAATATATATGTATAATATATACGATATGATGCCAATTATTTACATTGTTGGAAACATGTCGATAGGTAGCTTCCTGGTACCTTACTACCTGATAAGACTGATATGTGGGATTCCATTGTTGTACATGGAGCTCGCAATAGGGCAGTTTACTCGCAGAGGCCCGATTGGCACCTTTTCCAAGCTTTGCCCCTTATTTAAAGGTAAATTTTCACTTTACAATTTTAATCTTTTGCTATATCCTCTTGGTGTAAACTTGCTATTATTTAGGTTCCCGAGAAACAAAACACCCGTTCAGTTATTTCAAACATTGATGATCACAACTGAAAAGTCGACATCCGTATAAGAGAGTAATAACAAAGGTGTATGGAATGAATGCATTGCTTCTTTACCACTAATAATTTAGAATTTTTCATACATTAATTTTTACTTTGAACAATTTATGTGCTCATATTAACTTTTATCTTTAAGCTATACCACCGCTCCCATCATCTCCTTCCTTTACCAACATGTAAACTCCTAGTATCCTCCTTTACCTTCCCCCAATTTGATTACGGTTGTGTAATATATGTTGAACTCTCTATGGTTCTTGAGGGCAAATTAAAACAAATCATGAAATGCTTCATAAAGGTTGTCTTTGGAACCTCAAGACGTTCCCATGTTTCTTATTTTTAGACCGAGTTTAGTAGGCTCTCCTCTTCCTTCCGCAAAGAATACTACTTGGTACATAGCTTTTGGAAGTTATCAACACCCGTCAGCCTCCTTTTATTTCCAATATCCTGCAATTCAAGTCCGCAATCCAATCACTACTTACAAGATCTCGTCTTTCCAATCTCTATACTCCATCTCTCAGAACAATTGCATTCCATTGGATTGCTTCTTTCTGTGCAACTTTCGAAACACTCTTCTTTCACCTCCTTCTCTCTCTAAAACATGAAGCTATTTAATTATATGGATGTCTCATAATGTATGCCAGAAATAAAACATTTGCTAAAATTTATATTCTCCCTATGTTAATGTTTTAATTTTTGTACAGGTAATTTTTTTTTTTTTTTTTTTTTTCCCCCATCAACATTTCTGTTCCATCTCTGCAATTTTTTATATAAAACTTATTTCTATATCGACAATTTTTTTTTCTTCCTGTCTTTTTTATTTTTTTTTTTTTTAAAATATTTGTTTTTGTTATAATGTAAATCTGTATTCATTTTTATTTATCTTGTTTTAAAATTCTCTAGGCCAGATATGATTTTTCTGTTTGTTATGTAATGTTATTCTTAATAATGTTTTCTTTCTATTCTATTCTGATTTCAAATAAATCTTCCTAGAATATATATTCATTATTTGCGGATATTGTTATGAAATAAACGGATGTTATTTTTATTATTCTCAGGTGCAGGACTGGCTAGTGTAGTTGTGGCCTTCTTCATGTCTACTTACTATAACATGATCATAGCGTATGCCATATTTTACTTCTTCTCAGCATTCAGGTCAAAGCTTCCATGGGAAGACTGCTCTAATAGGTGGAATACCAAGCTCTGTTGGCCGACACACCATGCCAATATGACTAAACCAGCCAACTCGGAATCTCCTGCAGAAGAATTTTTTATGTGAGTTTTTCAGAATTTTTTACTTTTAAAACATGTGGAAAGATTTTATCTTTTGGAATTAAAACTAACTAAAACTGAAGACTGGAAAATTATGTATCGCGTGAATATATTTTTATGTAACTACCGTACAAGAGGTTTTGGTTTTTCCTTGTAGCTTCATATTTTCTCTTCTTGATATTTTAATACAAATCTGAAAAATCTCCTTTAACTAGAGCTTTGCATTTCATAAATAGACTAGAACCTCACTAATCCGACTCCTAAGGGACCAAGGGTTAGAGTGGAATGGCAAAAAAGTCGGATTAACCATAGATTCAATGAAACTGTTTTTTAAAGTTAAAAGTGTGTTATAATTATATTCAAATCTATATATTAACATTCTTTTAAAATAAACCTATGTTATGTACACTAATATAGTAATTTGTTTGCATAAAATGTAGAAGCATCAGCCATTGTTACACTACCTTTTATTAGATTTGCTGCAAACTAACTCATCTTTAAAATAATTTATAATGAAGTATGCTCTAAACATCATTTTTAAGGACATATAGTCTAAAACCAGAAAAAATAATTAACAATTTCTGCCACTTTTCGAGAGAATTCTTAAAGTTTGAAAGATTCTATCTTAATCTCCATTGAAACTACAGAACTTATTTTCTGCTCAAATTGCAGAAAAATTAGTTAAGTTTAGTTTGATGTTGAATATGAAAGGTTTTCTTTAGAACTAAATGTGCAGCAGATATCTTGGTAAAATGTAGAAAAGTTGAAAATTTTGACGCTTTGAAGCTTCAAGGTCCGAAATTTGGATTTTAGCACACAAGTGCCAACTATATATAAATAGATCAAAATTACCCGACCTTTTGCAAACCAAAATGTACAATTTCACAAGACTATTAAGAATTCTGCAAATATATTGTGCATCCCTTGGGACTCTGCGAGGGAAGATCGGACTAGTGAGAAGCGGATTGGCGGGATTCTACTGTATTATGACGATCACATTTTTTTTTTTTTTATATAAATTATAATGTCTGATTGATAATTAGATAATGAGGCTGTTTTTTTGTTGAAATATTTGGTATGTTGATTGGCTATGAATTAAATGTTTCCTGCTATTCCTGCTCTGAATGTAGTGTAATTTAATAGATTGATTAAATTTAAATAAATTAATAATTAATAAAATCCATCTGAATCTGTGAAATTTGAAAGAATACATGACTGTTGGTAGAGGTAAGCTGTTGAAGCAGAGCCACGGTATTGAGGAGCTTGGTAGCGTTCGGTGGGAGCTGGCTGCCTGCCTCCTGTTCGCTTGGATCATAGTCTACTTCGCCTTGTGGAAGTCTGTCAGATCGTCTGGAAGGGTACTCTACTTCACGGCTACCCTTCCGTTCATTCTGGTCCTCGCTTTCTTAGGCAGGTCTCTTACCTTGGAGGGTGCTGAAGCTGGTCTCGACTTCCTCTTCAAGCCAAGCTGGCACCTATTAAAGGATTCTAAGGTAACCAATCTTAGTTCTTCCGGTGTACAGCTAGTTTAATACTGTATCATATATTTATATATATCATTAGATATATATATTCTCTATTTAACCCTAGAAGACTTAATTTATATTTGATAATTTATTTATTTTTGATGGTGTACAAAATATATATTATGTAGTTAGTGATAAGTAGTTAGGGAAAAAAAAAAAAATTATAATCCAATATTTGACATAAAAAAAAAACAATTTCAGTTCTTCAAAAACTACTAGTTTTCAAAAACTAAATATTCATCTTCAGTTCTAAAACATCCAAAATTTTGGAATACTATCCATCTAAAAGAAAATAACCATAAATTAAATAAATCCAATGAGTCATATGGGAAATCCCATACTAAACCCAAAAATTTAACCAACCTATCCGCTTCCCCTTCCCATGATGGATATATTTCAGATATCTTTTAGATCTTTAGGTGAGTACCGATGTATGATTTCTAGTCTTACATTTTTGAAAACTTTAGCATATATAATCAATGTAACGAAGTACTTACTGATGTGTTGAAATTTTTGTATACTTTAGAACTGAAGATAATGTTTAGCATTTGAAACTAGTATTCCAATAAAATAATCCCAATAGAAGTAGCAATTAATTCATCAATTCTAATTTTATTAATAATTTTATACCATCATGGTGTACCTCAAGTAATACGTTTACTATAGTATTATAAAAAATAACTTACCTTTGCAAAATATACACTTCGTTGAGACAATATCTTTCCCTACTCAGGACTATTCAAATTTCACACTAAACCAATGACAGAAACAGTAACGACATCTATGCACAATGGTTTATATTATGTTGTTCCTGATTATCTGATGCTTCTATCAAGAAGTCCAGAGATGTTGCTGCTAATATTTTTATTGCTGTAGTAATGATAAAAATGGTTGTCTTGGATAAGGTACTGGGGGCCTTGTAGGGTTAACTCTGGATGGGGACAAGGTGGTCATTAGCCAGCCTTATTCTGATCTCAGAGTCAAAGCCTTGAGTATTGATAATTATAATATATTTAATTAATTAGAAGATCCAAAAAATAAATAAAATTATTTTAATAATAAAGTTAGGTAATCATGTTGAAGCAGTCTGAAATTTTACAGCCTAACATTATTCAATTTTACAGTTCTTATATTTTGATTTATTTTATTTTAATTAGGTTTGGATTTATGCAGCGGCCCAAAACTTCAACAGTATTGGAATTGCTTACGGTGGGAGTGATCACATTTGCCAGCTACAACACAGAAAAGAATAAGATCTTACCAGATACGCTGCTCATTTCAGCCATCAACGATATTGCATGTATGATAATAGCTGTCTTCTCATTTGCGACCATCGGTAACATATCTACTGAGCATCAAACTTCCATCGATAAAGCAATTTCCGACAGTAAGTTCAAAGAATTTTATTTAATGTGGAGGGGTAGAATTCCAAATCCAGCCAAGTCCATTTTTGAAAAATTTCCAAAAGTTGGTTGATAAAGGTAAACGTCTGGCTAGATTAGAAAGAGGCCTTATTTTTTTATGACAGTTTTATATTTTATTTAACTACTTTTGGGAGAAAACCTTCCACCTAAAGATAATCTATTAGAAAACCTATTTAAAAAATCTGGAAATAGGACTTTACTGGTTCTGGAATTCTATGCATCAACTTAGTGATATATTACAGAGAAATATTATAAACATTTAAAATATTCATCAATCATTAAGATTATAAATAAAACAAAAACAAAATCTTATCATATGCATTGTCATCTTTCCTCTTTTATCACTGAATGAGAATAGACTCTATAAAAGCCAAGACGAGGCTACACAAACCTCCCTAGCTCCTGTATCCTACTCCAAGCTAACCAATAGCTTTTGATAAGTTTTCCACAAATGTTTCATATGTCTTCCTGCAAATTTTATCTAAGAACATACATTCAAGGTGCCTAAACCATATTGACTCGATTTTATTCGGGATTTTTAAATTTTGATTGGCTCAGTAAGTAGTTTTAAGTCTCTTCAGTCCATAAAGGCCTCACAAAGATCTCCAAGACATATTGAGAACTCCTTAATTTTGCCAGTGCATTTCTAGTTCCATTGCGATAAATAAATCTTGACTTTTTAGCTCACCTATAGGATTCATGAGTCTATTTTAGAGACAGTTTAGAAAACTCTGTGATAGTCACAATCTCTATATTCTCCTTTCTTCTGAATCGATATGTCTTCAACTGCCTGCAATGCAGGATACTCTTCTGTTAGCAGACTACATTTCGAAGATAAAGGAACATCACCGTTGCTAGGCATATGCCTAGTCACTTCTGGACTAACTTTATCCAGCCCTGCTTTCTTTCTTTAATTCCTTCTTTTCTCCAGTGATATCTTCATTTCCACATTTAATTCCTATCAATGTTAACTCCCTTTCTTATATATTTATTCTTTAGGTAGATTCTGCGATCTGGTTCCAGAAATTGTACCACATTGCATACTTTAATCTGTTACATCCTATTTCCACTTTAAACTTGAACCAACAGCCTTTTCTCCACAGATGAGACTTATGATTGTAGTGTTTATCAGTAACTAACTCTTATTAATTTCTTCACTAACCCATAGGCCATTCTTTTCTTTTCTTCTAATTTTACTCATTCTTTCCATAACAGCAGTTCTTCGATTTCAGTTTTGAAATTGAAGGGTTTGCTGCAAAAAGGAGGTAGCTCCACTTATCAATTTTTTGGGAAAAAATAATATAAAACTAGTTTGAAAATTGAATAAAGATGACAGGTTAATCCCATCTTATGATTCATATGATGACTAGCAATCAAAGCTAATAAATATCTAACAAAACAAATATTTATCTTTAACATTTATCACAAGATTTTTCATAAGTTTCAATACCCAGTGGACTCTCCTTTCTATAATAAACAAAAGTGTGCAGATTCTTGCCTATGCAGACGACATAGATCTGATTGGGCGATCTCTGAGCTGAATTAAGGAGTCCTTCATGAGGCTAAAAAGAGCTGCGCATAAAATAGGGCTCAAGATCAACGAGGGCAAAACAAAGTATATGGTGTACGGATGCTGAATCTAATGACATTACTGTAGCGGGGTAAACATTTAGGGTTGTGGAAAGTTTTTTATATCTAGGAAGCCAGGTAGACCGTCACAATAACATGCACCAAGAAATTAAAAGGATTGAAGCGGCTAATAGATGTCTCTTGGGCTGCACAAGTATATGAGAAGTAAACTCATCTCACGTACTTCCAAGGTAAGGATCTACAAGACCCACTACGCCCTGTGCTGATGTACTCCTCCGAATGCTGGGCCCTCACAAAGAGCGATGAACTGAGCCTGCTGAGATTCAAAAGAAAAGTTCTAAGAAAGATCTCTGGACCTATCCGTGATGGTGAAATCTGGAGACAGCGGACTAATTGGGAACTAGACCAGCTGTTCAACGAGACCGATGTAGTCCGGCTAATAAAGATAGGCAGACTCAGATGGGCTGGTCACATCGTGAGGATGAGATAGCAAAGAAGCTATTAGAGGAGCAGATCCATGATAAGCGCCGAGTCGGCAGACCCAGACTGAGATGGCAAGATGGTGTTAGTGACGACACAAGGTCCCTACTTGGAGTGAGAGACTGGAGAGTGGCGACGAGAAATAGAGAAGACTGGCGAAAAAATGTTGGAGGAGGCCAGGACCCACTAAAGAGTTGTTGCTCCACATAGTGAGTGAGTGACTCAACTTTCTGCACCAACCATTCAATTATTAAGGAAAAATTTAGCATTTCATAGTTTTTGTCACTAATATATTTAACTGCCTGTATTTGAAATTAGGCGATTTTTCTATAAAATATCAATTTACAATGCACTTTTTCCTCATGAACAACATTCTTGTTTGCAATGTATCATTATTCTCAAAAATATATACATATCTCTATATCTCAATATTTTGTATTGTTGTTTTAGTATTTCCTGTTAATCAACAAATCTTATTTTAATGAATAAATGAGTTTATTTTTCTTTGTATTCATAGTATATTACTTTATTTGTATTATTAGTACTTACTACTTAGTAGGTGTTGCTTGCAGCAGGCTGATATGAAAGTCAAAGAGCAAGCTTGGATAATATATCTGTGTTATTTTATTAGTAAATATAAACACTCAACCATAATAAAGGTCTGTTATTTCTCTTAACGTAGGCCCTGGTTTGGTTTTCATTGTCTACTCTACAGCCATGTCTAAGATGCCTTTCTCAAGTTTCTGGGCAGTGTTGTTCTTCTTCATGCTCCTTTGCCTCGGTCTCAATACACAGGTATTTTTTATTTGTATATATTTTACTTTATTTATCATTAAAAATGGGTCAAGCTTTATACTTATTTATTAGAGAAACGTTGAGAAAAACTATTTGATAAAGGATACCATATAGACCACATATAAAAAATATCCATCAACAATGACTATGTTGAGATAGGGAAAGCTAAGAAGTTCCCACCATCCCCATTCAAAATCCTTTCTTGACATAGTCACTACTATACATTTCTTTAGGTTAGTGATATCATCATATAGTTCCTCGGTTGAAATTCTTGGTCACTTTTAGACAATATTTACCATGGAATCAAGATATTTCTCAAATTATTTGAAAATGTATGAGTCCTCATGTTTCTCATTATTTTTGTATTAAGAATCCTCTGATGAGACTCAATTAATAAATAAAATTAATTAAACCTCTCCTAGTAAAATTTTAAAAATTCCAAAACTTCAGGGTACAGTTGATCCTCAATAGTTTTTTTTTTTTTTTTTTTTTTTCCATCACGTGAAAAATACTTGATTACTGACAAAAAAAAAAAATTAATGAAAGATGTTAATATATTACAGTTTGCAATAGTTGAAGTCGTTGTAACTTCAATTCAAGATGGGTTTCCAAATTGGATCAAGAAGAAGGTGCTCTGCCATGAATTGTTAGTGTTTGCAGTTTGTGGCGTATCGTTCGTCCTCGGATTCCCTTTAGTAACTCAGGTATTTGCCATTATTATTTTTTTTTTTATTTATTTATTTATTTTTTAATATAAACCTTATATTGATAAACCATATTCTTAATTACACTTGAGTTTAATAGCTAAAAACATTTATCTTAATGATATGAATGACTAAAATTAGATCTATAGACCATTAGATGTATGTTTTCATAAAACTAAAACATGTGTTACCAATCTATTTAATGAAAATAATGTACACATTCTAAGGTCCACAAGTTTCTGGCCTTCTCTCTCCATACCCATCACCTCTACTTTCTCAGTTCTATCAATCCGTGTCTAACTTTCAAGAAAACTTAGCATTATCGAATAATCCTCAAGATTGAATACCAAGCAGTCATTATATTTTTTTGTAAAGAGGGCCTTATTCCTTACTCTTTGAAAAGAATGCTTGGATGATGTAATTAGGCAGTCCTCCACCTTACATCTTACTGTAAAATAACAAAGTAGCACCTCAGCTAAAGGAAAAGTTACACAAACAACAAAGGTAATAGACCAATTTTTGAAATTGTAGAGGAATATCTGCTGATTGATTTTAAGCGTAGGAACACTACAGTAATTAGGAAGTGCCGCCGTGAAAGAATGCATATTATATTCCAAGAATTCAATTCATTCAACTCACATTCAGTTACATGGTGTGTACAATCAACAACCAACAACCAACAACCAACAACCAATTTGGCATGGATATGTCTTTTGGCTGGGGGTCTAACTTATACTTTTTTTGGTGTAACTTTTTTTCGCATTTAAAATTGTAACATTTCGACACACTCTAGCTCTGTTGGTGGTGCTTGGATCGAGAATTTGCGTTCAGTTTCCTTACCAGAAATTTAATGGACCATATTTTTTTGTTATATAACATCTGCCGCTGAGACCTACCGTTTAGGAGCTATTATTATTTACGTTACAGGCCAGCTAAGGACTACGTTTAAACCACCAAGTTAGCTTTACTCTTTCTCCAATACTCCTTCATCTGTTCATTTTTCTCTTTCCTCTCTTCTGCTCATTCTTTCCATTTTCTCCCCAGTCTTTTTGGAGCTGTTTTTTCTTGAAAACCTTCCCACTTTTTAATTTTGTTCCTATAGTTTGTTCTGTCTTCAATTTCTTCTTTATCTAAGCCAATTTCTTTTAAATCTTCATGAACTATCTCAAGCCAATTGGGTTTGCCTTTTAATCTTTCAGAACATACAATTTTTCTTGTTAATCTGCTTGGACTCATTTTTTGTATGTGCCAATAGAACATCAGTCTCCTTTTCCTGATTTCATCTGTTATTTTTTCTACATGTTTGTATACTTCTGTGTTATTTCTAATTCAAAGATTGGAAGTTTCTCCCATTGTTCTGTTTCCTAATATCTTCCTCACAATCTTTCTTTCCTTTTTCCTGATTTCTTCATTTTCTTTTATTGTTCCTAAAATTAGTGTCCCAGCTCCATATAAACATCCTGGCCGAATCACTGTCTTGTAATGACGAATTTTTGAGTTTCTGGACAGTAATTTTTTATTGTACAAATCTTTAGTTGAATGGAATGCTAAGCCCATCTTTTGCAATCTCCCTTGGATAGCTTCTCCTCTCCATTAGGCTGGATGATTTCTCCTAGATACTTAAATTTGTTCGTTCATCTTATATTTACGTTTTGTTGTTTGTCATTACCTCATTTTTCTCAAAAGAGATTTGCAATCCTGCTTTTTCCGCAGTTTGTTTAAGTAATCCTATCTGTTTTTGTGCTACCTGAATACTATCTGCCATAATTTCTAAATCATCCTCAAATGCTAAACAATCAATTTTGAGGTCAATTACACAATCAATTAGGAGCTATATTGGTTTGAATGAAAAAAGTAACAATTGAAACCCTTACTTTCTCTCAACTTTCTTTATTAGGAATAATTATTAATTGTTAATTTTATTTAATTATTAATTGAAGTAATTTAATCTTTTTAATTCTAAAATACGAATTGACAAAAGTAGTATATTATATATAGACATATCCATGATCTATTGTTTTTCCCAGTCTGGGTTAAATTGATTTTTTATTTTTTTTATTGCCTTATAGTTATTTATGTTATGCTATAGCTTATTTTTACTTGTATCATAATTAAAAATGTTGAATTAGAACACTTTCAGATTGGTAATGAGTAAATTGACTTATTATTTTAAATAATACACATCATACATTATGAATATGTACTAACCAATATTATAATAAAATGAGCTTTAAAATGTTTATGTTATTATTACAGGGAGGGATATTCTTCTTCCAGCTCATCGATCATTATGCTGTCTGCAATTCAATAGTGTACATTGCTTTCTTTGAAGTGATAGCAGTTTCGTGGTTCTATGGTGCTGGCAGGCTAGCTACAAATATCGAGAGGATGTCAGGAGAAAAGACAAGCTTCTATTTCAAATTTTGTTGGGTTTTCGGTGCACCTACACTCATATTTGTGAGCATTTTTTTTTTTTTTTTTTTTTTTTTTTTTTTTTTTTTTTTTAAGTTTATTTTCTTGCAAGATATTTTGATATTGGTTTTAATTGGAATAACGATCACTTTTAAAATAATTTTATTTACATAGCCACATAATATGTTTTTTTTTATATTTAACAGTTCGTCTGGCTATTTGGGATTATTGACTACACTGGCCTGTCTTTGGATAATGGTTACCGCTTCCCAACGTGGGCAAACGTTGCTGGCTGGTGTATAACAGCTGCTTGCCTCTTGTGTATCCCAATAATTCTGGTTTACGTTACCATGCTAGCTGAGGGAAAGAACTTCTTTAAGGTAAATTTAATTGTTTTCTAGTTTATTTATTTAATCAAAGTATTAATGAAATGATACAAATACAATTTTAGTTGCTTGCATCTTTTATAATGTCACACAAGAGTACTATGGTGTATGTAATTTGGTTGAACATGATTTTACAGGGAAAAAGATAAGTGGTCATTGGGTTTGTGGTCATTTGAAACACAATAAAAGAATATTAAGCCATTGTGCAATAATACAATGTTAACATTCCTTATTGGCTAAATGAAAATCAAAACAAACAGAAAAGAGAAATAGTTTTTTTTGTTTGTTTTTTTTTTTCATTGAAATTCACAACTGTATACATTGTTACATAGTAAATGTGATGATAATGCTCAAAATGACATGTCGATAGCTTGTAAAGCTACTGCCCATTGGGAGCACTTCAATAAGTGTTCTATACTAGAAGGTCCCAAGGCCATCTTTTCAGACACCTCAGAGGGTTATCTGGAATAGAATCACCACTTCAATATAAAGACTATATAATATAAGGCCATATACATACATATATATATATATATATATATATATATATATATATATATATATATATATATATATATATATATCAAGATTTATATTTTAAAATTATATGTTGATAAGGGAGATTATAATACATTAAAGATCAGTTTATAAGATTTTGTATAACAATATAAAAAATACACACATATATCCTCTTTTTCAGAAACTGTGTAATGCCATGAAGCCAAGGATTGAAGACATACCACCTCCAGTAAAAGAGACTGAGATAAAAGAAATGAAGACACTTATAAAGCCGATTAGAGTCAAATCTAACAGCCTCGACCATATAGTCATCAAATGATAAACTATAATACAACCAAAGATCAAATCGAACTTTTTATTTCCTACCAGATTGAGGAAGCCAAAAAAAATAAATAAATAACATACCAGAAGCTAAAATACAATGTTTTGTAGCTTTCTGGTCTAGCATTTGTTATGTGTTAGCCTGCCTGTATCTAGTCTTAAACAAATTTTTCAAACAAAAAAGTTTAGGTTAATTTTGTAAGTGAGAGAACATTGGTTTTGGAAGGTTAAAAGAGCCATTCAGATTGAAAAAGATTTTGTAGTTAGAATTTGATTAGACATACTAGAATTCCTACAAAATTTAATTTAATTTAGAAAATAAAATAAATTAACTTAATTATTTTTATATACCTTTTAATTTAAAAACAAGAGGTATAATAGTAATTATGTTGGAATACAAAATAAATTTGAACAAAAAAGTTGATAGCATTTATATTAAATGGTATTGCTAAGTTATCAATAGAGTTAAATTATTTATTATATTTCCCGATTAAATGGGATTCCACCATTTAATGAAAACTGTTCCAATAATTTGATATCAACAACTGTTTGATAAGGTTTGTAAAAAAAACTTTATTTATAAAAATGTTTGGGATAGTCTCTGATTCCTGGTGGATTAAAATTTGGGCGCACAGTGATCTATTGTAACTTTTGAAAAATTGATTACTGGAAGCAGGAAGGAATTTTAAGATATTGGTTAATTATTTATTCACTTTAAGTGCAAGTTTCTCATGTTGTCTAGATGTCAATATGTTGATGATGATGAATCATTAAATTGCTATTTTGTTAAGTAACTAAGGAAATTAAAACATATTTGTAAATGTTTAAATTATGTAAAACTCACAATCAGTGTTGCCAACCTAGTTAAGAATAAATATATTCTTGTAAATAGTTTTGCTTATTTATTATGTACATTATTTAGACAGATAAATATAAATTTGCTGTTTCATTAAATAAATAAAATAATTAAAACATAATAATTAATACTCATCAATTGATCGTACATAGTTTACCTTAGATATATGTAAATGAAATAAATTGTGATTGTATTACTATTTACTATTACTAGTTGAGAACTGTTATAGCCACTTGGGATCAATAAAATCAGCTGATCGCTCATATTATAAAGTTGACGGTCCCACTGCTGGCTAAATTTGTTCTTTATAACCCTATAATAAGTAATTTTATTATAACAAGTTTTAAGTTTTTTGTAGAAACTGTGTTATTAGAATAAAGTTTTATAATTGTCAATTTAATTAGCTTTAGGATATAACTGCTCATGATTTTCGAGTTACAATCTATAATATACCAGAATATTTGCATTCCTTATATTACTTTTATAATGAGTTAGTTGGTGTAGTTAGGGTAAAGTAGATAAAATATTGTTTGTATAAATCGCTATTACTATTAAAATATTGAGTGCTGGAACATTTGTAAGGAGTCAACCTCTTAATGCCTACTGCCCACCGAAACCAAAAAAACCTAATTTTGTGGAATAATGTTATTTTAAAATTTTTTTATAAGATTAATGATGATGCGAAATGATAGAGTAAATATTTGCAAACTAACGACACTAAATAAAATTCAAAAAAATTAAATATGTTTATCCCTAATGTAGTTGACCACACATAATCTGATTCCAAAAGATAAAAGACCAGAAAAAGTAATTATGTGCGAATATTAAATTCTACATATGTTTTGGAATAATAACTTTTTTTTTTTATCAGAAAACAAACCATCATCAAAATTAATAACTTAGCTTAATAACTTTGGTCAGTTTATGTTTATTCAGAAACTAACACCACATCCCACCACACTTCATTATATCTTTTCTATTTTACCATTATATTCTATAATGACAAATTTGTCATTTAGATTTTATAAAAAAGAAAGAAATACATAGATTTTCATGTGTGTATTTATTTCAAAAAAAGGACATTAATAAAAATAAGAAATAATTTATTTTAAAAGAATATTCCAACATAAATGCATATTACTTATTTTCTCCGTAGTCTAGTAAAATGTAGATAGGTTAAAGGTGAACAAGTTGTTAGTTTTTTATCAGCTGATTGGGAAATTTATTATTATTTAAGGTTGTGTAAGTTGGCAATAATGTTCTCGCAACCATTCCAAATACTCCTCCTTCATTATTTATTACATTTTATATTATACCTATGGCCATTCTTTAGCCCTCATTTCATATTCTGACTCCCACTAAAACTTTCAGGTGAAGGAATGAAACAAAACTCTGGAATAAACTTTTAATCTGTTGTTTAATAATATTTTTAAAATTCTAGATAAAATTTCAATAATGGAACTATCTAACTATACCTTACCAGCCCTAAAAAAAAAAAAGCGAACCTACAGAATTATCCATTTGTGGCTTATTGTGTTTTAAATTTTCAAAAAATGGTTTGGGAGAGAGTGAGAAAATGAAAACTAATCATAAAAAAAGTTTTGCACATGATTCATTGTAATAGAAACCAGAAAATGAGAGGACAGTGACTCGCCCCTAGAATAATGGCTGATAAAGGGATATTATTTTATTTAACATTTGGTTTTCAAAATTAAAACTAATTTATTACAATCATAATTATTATCAGTTTTTTGGTAAATTTTAATACATTTTATCGATAAACTTTCTTAACAAGTCAAAAACATTGACTCATCATTTTGGTTTTATTCAACAATTAAGTTTTAAATATCGAAATTATTTATAACACTTTCATCCTATTATTTGGCTAGATTGTTGACTAGGCAGTCATTAGTCGTGCGTAATAACATGGCATCTGTGATTGAAGCCATTTAATTATCAAGTTAAAACAAAACATTACAGACAAATAAGTATATTGATGAGATTACCTGTTGACAATACTAACCAGATGGTGGGCAATAGGAACCAGGTTGGCAACCTATGAGCTAGATTTATTTATTTATAGAAATGATTTAGTATTTATTAACATGTTAGCTAATAAGGTAGGTGATGATAAAAGTAATTGCAAGACAATAAAATCCATCATTGTAATGTTTTATTATACATGTCATAGGCCTTAAAGAAACGATGGTTGTGTTTACTACTTCTCGAGGAACAATATTCATTAAACTATTCAGCTTTCTGTTTAAGATGTTTATTATAACGGCTAGTAAATTTAAGTAAAATTTCACTGTTTCTTCTTTTTTTTCTTTTGAATTGTGGTAAATAAGTTTCAAAATATCATGTTTTATATTTTTATAACTTATGAAAGTTGGTAATTTATTGTTGAACTATGTTACGATTTCATTATTATGATGTTTATATTGTGTCTCATCATTCCCAGTGTTATCATTCCATACAATTTAAAAAATCTGAGACAAATATATGTGATTTTTCAAAAGTTTTATCCTATTTTCCTCGGTATTACAATGATTTAATTTCAAATTACAGAAAGTAGTCTAATAACTTCAATTTTTATTTAATAAATCACCAATTCGAAAGAAACTATTTTTAAAACCTCGACAACGTTTAAATTCTAAAATGTCTAAATTCTTGTTTGGAAGACAAAGATAAAGTGGCTATCAGCTTTTACTCTCTAGAAACACCTAATTCAATAAGAAAGGTATGAACTAACTAAAAAAAAAAACCATTAGTGTTCTATTAAAATGTGTACCATAAGTTTATGATTAATTAAAATAAGTCAATAAATAATTAAAAAGTAATATCATGATATATTTATAAAACATATCTTGAGCTGAGTAAAACTCTTTTACTTGAGTACTTGAATGGGACCAAAAAAATTAACAATTATAAAAAAACTCATTTTAAAAAACCTATAACTATCATATATTATTTATTTAAGATAATTAGTAAACTTAGTTTTTAATATTTAATTTTACAAAAAATATTTTTATGTCCTTATTAGGAACCAAGTGCCTTTAGTAGAAATATTAAGAAACTACAAACTATGATAAATTTTTGTGAATGTTCGATTATGTTTTCAAGACAAGATTGTTAATGTTTCTGTATCTGAGAATGTTTTTATAAACCAGCAACCTTGGATACATTTTTTAGATTTAATTGTAAATGTTTATAAACAAAATATACGTGATATTTAAATCAATTTGAAATAATTTAAATTTGTAATGTAACATACATTAATGAGTGATAACAATTACTTGAAGAGCTATGTCGAATGGCTGGATGAATAGTATATAGAGTAGGAGGTTGAGAGGGATGAGTTGCTAAAATATATATATATAAAAAAATATATATATATATATATATATATATAAATATATACACACACACACATATATATATATATATATATATATATATATATATATATATATATATATATATATACAAAAATCAATGTATGCGTGTGTGTTCTTTATACGATTTGAAACGGTACTAGACAATGCTCCATGTGAGTCGGCATTTTTTTCCACATGTTCAGGGGAAGATTATAGGCCTATTGGTATATTGATTGGATGCGTAGGTGACAAGTTATGGACCAATATGTAAGAATCATGAATTAATAAAAATTGGTTCATTCAACAAATCACTGTATTTCTAACAGCTGAGTCATTCCCATTTGTTTTTTAAAAAAAAAAAAAACGAGAAACCAGATAATTAAAAATAAGATCAATTTATAAACAGGGTGAGTATCTCTTAGTGTAAAAAAAAAAAAATTGGGTTAAACTAGATCAAAAATGTAGTTAAATGCCGCAGATTTCACCTTTCTATCCGTTGCAGATACACGATAATTCAAAGACTTTTTTGAGGAAATCACGTTTTTCCCCATAAAAACTGTAATATCTCCATTTTGTCTAAATATTTTTCAAATTTTGGCCACATCTTCGGATTTAACATTAAATTTCCTATAAGAACACAGTACACGTAGCCTTGAAATTTACAAACTTGGTATCTAAAGAACAGCTTGATCTTCACCTTATTTGGGGAAGTCACAATGTCTTATATTACTTCAATGCTCACCGTTTTTCAAAAAAAACTATCCACAAAACGTCTAATCTCACAAAAACTTGCAAATTTAATCAGCTTTCGAATGATATGTTAAACGTAATGATTTTGTTTCAATTTCATGGAGATATTTACTTTTGAAACAGAAAAAACATGGTGTTCTCATTGGGCATACAAATCAGTTAGTTGTGTAAATAAAACATTATGACAATCCCTTAATGGAAATATGCATTTTAAACATAATAAACTGTTCATTGGAATAAAAAGCAAAGAAAAAAAATGATTGTTTAATAGAAAATAAAGGAAAACTGTCAATAAAGCGACACCAGATCAGAGGATCTCATGTTATTAAATTTATTTATTTATTATTATTATTTAGGATTTATTTTATTAGATTTTCAATGTAATGTTTAAAACCCAGTGATAATGAACATAGACCTTAATTTTGCCGTTAGCTTCTGAATGCAGATTCTGCTAATAATACTAAGCTAAGAATACTACTTTTTAAGGTGAATTTTATGGGCAGATGAGTCTGTTTTTACAGGGGATGGCATTTCTACCCATCCATGTATATCGTTGGTTTATATTTGTATTGCTTTCGAATAATGTGGAGGAGCTCCATGGTGTTGGAAAATCATATTATGCCGAACTTCAGGTGGAATATCGTGATGTAGTTGTGGTAGGATATTTTGTAACAAATCTTACTAATTTCATCATTCAATCTGTTGGGCAAGCTATGATTTTTCAACACTATTCGACAGCAATACAATATGAATAAACCAACGATACTCAACACATAGAATGGTAGAAATGCCATCCCCTGTAAAAACAGACTCATCTGCTCATAAAATTCACTTCAAAAAGTAGTATTCTTAGGCACAATCTGCATTCAGAAGCTAACAGCAAAATTAAGGTCTATGTTCATTATCACTGGGTGTAAACATTACATTAAAAATCTAATAATATAAATCCTAAATAATAATAATAAATAAATAAATTTGATAACATGAGATCCTCTGATCTGGTGTCGCTTTATTGACAGTTTTCCTTTATTTTCTATTAAACAATCATTTTTTTTTCTTTGCTTTTTATTCCAATGAACAGTTTATTATGTTTAAAACATATATTTTCATTAAGGGATTGTCATAATGTTTTATTTACACAAGTAACTGATTTGTATGCCAAATGAGAACACCATGTTTTTTCTGTTTCAAAAGTAAATATCTCCATGAAATTGAAACAAAATCATTACGTTTAACATATCATTCGAAAGCTGATTAAATTTGCAAGTTTTTATGAGATTTGACGTTTTGTGGATAGTTTTTTCGAAAAACGGTGAGCGTTGAAGTAAATGAGACATTGTGACTTCCCCAAATAAGGTGAAGATCAAGCTGTTCTTTAGATACCAAGTTTGTAAATTTCAAGATTACGTGTACTGTGTTCTTATAGAAAATTTAATGCTAAATCCGAAAATGAGGCCAAAATTTGAAAAATATTTAGACAAAATGGAGATATTACAGTTTTTATGAGAAAAAACGTGATTTCCTCATAAAAGTCTTTGATTTATCGGAGATCTGCAACGGATTGGAATAGAAAAGTGAGATCTGTGGCATTCAACTACATTTTTGATCTAGTTTAACCCAATCTTTTTTTTTTTACACTAAGAGATACTCACCCTGTATATTACTAGCATTCCCATCGGGGCTTCGCCCCCCCCCCCCTCCATTAGCAAAGATAATTTCAACTAAAAATTAATGTTTTATTTTTTTATCGATAAGATTCTTGTGTTTTAGCATGTGGTTCAGCATTATTTCTTCAATAATTTTTTCACGCATAGCAGTAATTATTAATCTAGTTATAATCGCACTGATTAGGCGGTTGAAGATTACGTAAAAGCACCATTAGACATAAAATTTTTAATTTTAATGTATGAATTGGTAATCAAGATGGATAAGACTATAAAGAAACTCTTGCGGAAATAAGCTGCATTATCAGTGCTTACGACAGAAGGCCCGTGGATCATATTTTACACACACGATATAAAAAAGCAAAGGATCGACATTTTCATTTAGTAATAATTTGTATTCGGCAGAAATAACTTTATTGATTTCATCTGGTTGGATGTTGATTTCGAATTTTAGTTATTGTAAATTTTACCATTGCAAAACCTTCCTAGAATTATAAAAATTATTTATTTAGATGTGGTACAGATAGGTTCAGTTTACTATTGTTAACTCTTTTGTGGAATGACGCTATACTCGGTCGATTTTCAAGCTTCACTGGGATCCACATATCGCACAACATATTTAAATCTTTTTTAATAATTTTCTTTATAGTTTAATAAGTAAATTTTATCATCGATTTCAAGCTCTTTTCTTACATCTCACGTAGAATGCCACTCGCCACCTATCGGTCAATTTTCAAACTTCACTGTTGTCCACATATTTTCTTTTTTTAATAAAAAATAAATTAAAAATCAGTAGATTTTAATATTGATAAACCTTCTTGGAAGACGATGTAGTTAATATTTAGTACAGATTGGTTCAGTAGTATTCGTGGTTA
This sequence comes from Euschistus heros, assembly GCA_003667255.2. Lineage (NCBI taxonomy): Eukaryota > Metazoa > Arthropoda > Insecta > Hemiptera > Pentatomidae > Euschistus > Euschistus heros. The sequence goes on from RCWM02000237.1 coordinate 111,732, forward strand.
GTGATCACAAACGTAAAATGGCTTGTCCTTTTATATAATAGTATAAATTATTATTATAGTAAACTTTCTAATTGAAAATCTTTCAAGAACTATGAAGATGATGTAGTTTAAAATTTGATTCAGATAGGTTCATTAGTTGTACTGAAACGCTATTGTCGCTTGCCACATATTTATAGCTTTTTGAATAACAATTTAATTGAATTAAGTAACTTTATTATCAATTTATAGCTATATTTAACACCGGATCATTGTAACCTCTCTTGAATGGCGCTCGCTTCACTGCACACCACATATTTATCGCTTTTTAAACAGTAATTTAATGGAAAATATGTAAATTTTATTATTGGTAAACATTCCTTGAACTATGAAGATGATATAGCTATATTTGGTACAGAATAGTTCTATAGTTTTCGCTGTTAGTGATCACGAACGGAAATGGCTTGCCCTTTTATATATAACTTCATCATCCCCCGTCGAGGCTTCCCCCTCTCTCATAAGTGAAGATCTTAGATAACTTTAACTAATAATTGATTTTATCGATAAAAATCTTGTATTAAAGTGAACAATTGAAAATTATATTTTTGATGATATTTTCACGCATAGCAGCCATTATTAACTTGGTTAAATTTAGATTGATTAGGTGTTTGAAGATAACATAAAGCATAATTAGACATCCAATTTTCAATTTTAATATATGAGTTGGTAATCCAGATGGACAGAGACTATTAAGAAACTGCATTATCAGTCCTTACAACTAAAGGTTCAAAATTCATATTTTTACACACAATATCAAACAGCTGAGGATCGGCATTTTGATTTGTAATAATTTATGATTCGACAGAAATAATGTTATTAATTTGATCTGGTTGGATTTTAATTTCTAACCATAAAAGTATGTGATAGCAAAACCCGTTTCTAACACTCAACATTGTACATTTAAATTTTTATTGTTGCTAAACCTAGAACTATGAAAATATACTATACTACAATTTTGGGACTAAATTTGGAAAATCCATGCTTCTCTCATGGACAGTTATTTATGACCTGCTCACGGGTTGGAAAACCATCTGATTTATTTGTATACGAAACAGATGGAAAAATGGAAAATATTGAATATCCATCAGCACTTCAATAAAATGAATAAAAGCAAAAAACTTAATATTTTGAATTTTTTTAAATCAAATAAATAATTGTACTAAGTTTTTTTTTTTTTTTTTAATTTTGTTAAGCACATAGGAACACACACCGGGTACAGCTAGTAGAAAATAAAAAAAAGAAAAGGAAAATAAATAAATAAATAATAAAATGAAAAAATAGGATTAATAAAAAAATTTAAATAATCTGAAACAATGTACATAAATTATTCAATGATAAATAAAATGAAACATAATAGGGTTAATTAACAATTTGAATTACTGTATGTACAGCATTGACATTATTGTATGTACAGAGAAGTTAAAAATAAATATGATATAAGATGATCAAATGCGATAAAAAAACAGATAAAATAATTGGAAAAATTAGAAATAAAATTTATTTTTAAAAATTGTTTCGAATACCAAAAAAAATAAAAAAAGGGTAAATCAAATATTTCAAGCATTGCCTAATCTTTTATAACCTAACCTACATCCAACTCTCAACATCCAACTCTATACGATAACACATTATTGGCCGAATCTGAAAATGTTTTCTTAAAATAAAAATATATATATATATATATATATATATATATATATATATTTTTTTTTTTTTTTTTTTATGTAATCCAACGCCAGTCTTTAGTTAATGAAGTAAGTAATTCAGGTCTTCATGATTACAGTCTTGCAAACATGTTACTGTTGGACCAATCCGGTGAAGAGAGAGATAGTCGTGTCTCAAGTTTACAAAAAACCAGTGATTGTAGGCATTCTTTTTATTTTTATTGTGAAGTTGAAAATTAATTATATGAAATGATATCAAGACTGTAAATTGTAAACGTTTAAATGAACAACTAGATTAATTATACTTTTCTTCTTTTGTACTGTTGACATTTTTCAATAGTTTTAGTTTACCCTTTTTCTTTAGAAAAAATAATCAATGAAATGATAAAAAAAACGTTTAAATCAATTGACTGTTCTTAATTTTATTTGAACCAGCATTCTACTAAGAGACATCAAATATTTTGGCTGTCATTAATTATGTATAGGTACTGTTAGATGCATTTTTCTTAAAAACATTATTTTTCAAAAGTGATTTTAAACGAAATAAACAATTATTTTACAACTTGTTCATCAGATTTAATTACCTCTATCCACAGTACAGCATGTTAACGATCGTTACTAGAAAAATCCTTATTAAAATAAATATTTTATTTTTTATTGCCATCTTTTCAACCCACAGAGTAGGTTACAACCAGGGCCACAAACAGAGATATAAATGGATGATAGAGAATATAACATTTGATGTGGGTGTTTATAGAGATAAGTGTTAATTTTATTTCCCTCTCAATGTCACCTTATCCGATCTACTACTTTCCCTTGTTCCTCCGTTTTGATAGTCCCAAGGTTTGGTTTTCCCCGCAACCTTACCCTTCAACTTTTTCCTTATGACTCCTCTACCCAAAGGAACTTCTCTCTTCCTATAGCGTATAGTTAAAATGCTTTTATGTAATTATTAATAGTTGTATTCTGATAATATATGTTATCATACATCCATATCTCTTTAGGTCTTAGCTTGATGATCAACTTTGTTTGAAACAATAAAAAAAATAGATAAAACAATGATAAAATGTTTCATTCACCATGACCATGATTACACAGAAAATTTACTAATATATCCTGGATATTACATGGTCAATCAACATTTGCCAACAATTAAATTCATTCTTAAAATATTGTAATTAACAAATAAAAACAAAAAAAATGCCTTGTTTAGCCGGGAATCTTACATACTAGCATTATTATTGGTGTAATTATACAAGGTATAATTAATTTAACACACATATATGATTCAACAAACGCCCTATGCTATAGGAAGAAAAATTAAAAACATATTTCAGTACGTGAAAAAAAAATTGAACACAATTTTAACTAAAGTCAATATAATATAATTAAAACAATAAAAAAGCAAAAAAATTAATTCATATAAACCAAATTCTTACCCAAATTTAAAGGTTCTATAACGCAATCACTTCTCGGAAAATTTTTCAAACTTGAACAATAATGAATTCTCCAAAAAACTAACTAGGATACAATGATTTATTCGAACTTCAATTATTCTTAGTAATTTTAATCAAATTACAAAATTAAAGAAAGTGTTTTAAATTGTATGAACCAATAATTTGAGCGAAAATATAAAAAAACGTAATCAGTTATTAAAAAAAAAAAAAAAAAAAAAAAAAAAAAAAAAAAAAAAAAAAAAAAAAAAAAAAAAAAAAAAAAAAAAAAAAAACACATCAAAATAAGAACGAAATTAACTTACATTAAGTATACTTACGAAAGTAACATGAAAACAAAAAACAATGCTGACTTATTAAAGGCCAATAGGAAACAGAAGAGAAACGAACGAAAAAAAACAGCCAATCAGCAAGTGCGTAACTAACTAGATTGTGGTGGCAAAAGGATATAATAATACATGCCTCAATACAAGGCAGCTGACAACTCATCAACCCAAAAAGAATTAAAACAATATTATAGGAATTTTTATTAATGTTAGAAAAATAAACGAATAATTCAAATAAAACATAATTATACCCTTATAAATTAAATGCGATACAATGAATAAAGGGAATTAAAAGTATAAACAAAATAAAATCGTTTAAACTGTAGTGAATAGTGATGTAATAGATATGACACATAGCAGTAATTTTTAACCTGGTTAGAATTACAATGATTAGGTGGTTGAAGATAACCTAAAAGCATAATTAGATATCCAATTTTTAATTTTAATCTATTTGTTGGTAATCCAGAGAATTATTAAGAAACTCTAGCGGATAATGCACTGCGTTATGAATACTTACTACTCTTACTACAAAAGGCTCATAAATCATATTTTTTTACACACAATATAAAAAAACTAAGGATTGACATTTTGATTTGATAATAATTTTTAGTCGGAAGAAATAATTTTATCGATTTCACCTGGTTAGATTTTAATTTCTAATCACAAAAGTATATGACAGTGTGGCAAATCTCGTTTCTTCTACTCAATATTGTACATTTAAATTTTTACTATTGTAAATTTTATAATTGCTAAACCTTCTTAAAACTATGAAAATGGTGTAGTTAAAATTTGGTACCGATAAGTTCAGTAGTTTTACCATCATAAACTCAATTGCGGAATGGCGCTCGTCACCTATCGGTCAACTATAATACTTCGCCGTTATATAAACATTATCATTTTTTAATAACAAATTACCTAGTTGAAAATCAGTAGATTTTATTATTGCTAAACCATCCTGGAGCTATAAAGAGGATGTGGTTCAAATTTGGTACAGATTGGTTCAGTAGTTTTCGCGGTTAGTGATCACAAACGAAAAATGGCTTGTCCTTTTATATAATAGTGTAGATTTAAAAAATGAACTAGTAAAACATGGATAATTACTCTAATTTAGTATACATATACATAGAAGTAACATAATTTTATATCAGATTACCATTCTCACTGCTCGCAAAATACTTGTTACACTAATATTCTTTTAATTCTTTAACACACCTATTAATATAAAATTAGAAAGACAAAAGACAATTTATAAAATGTTTTCATAGTTTATAAAACAATCAAAATAAGCTCCCAGACATAAATTATTTTTTTATAAAATAGTTTTAAGACCCAGCTTCGCCGATTCCACATCCAAAATAAAGATGCACAACTCAGTGTGTTCTAGTTAGTTCTAATAAGATACGATTTACATATCTAAAAGCCAATTGGATTTTCCCTTTCACAACAGTCGTTAAATAACTAGATATATTAATTACTTTAGTCTCATATTTGAGGCATATTTGTCAAGTTGACATGAGGCCAAATTGAAAATGCCCGTTTAAGTAAATTACCGTTGGTTACTAGATGCTTAAAACGTCTAAAAAGTAATTGTTTTTTTATTGAACTTCTATCCCTTTGAGCATCCAACTAACTGGATTCTTTTTTTAATTTCTTCATACCTATGTTAGTTTTGTGTTGAATTCTTACAAAACAAAAGATGGAGCTATAGCCACTGCTATCGGTACAGTCATCCTTGCCGGCAAGAGATAGGCTCTCGTACAGGAAGATGATAGTGCCAGTAGTTGTAGTATTTCAGCCACAGAATCAACGGTAAGTACCAACCTTCTCCTCAAAACATCAATAGTATGCCATATCATTATGTTAATTTAATTATTTTTCAATTTAAATAAAATTAATAACAATTGAATAAACGAAGGGATAAAGGTCTTACGTTACCCAATTAAAGTAGCACCTTTTACTATATTCAAACAAAAATTAAAGTAACAAAACTCCTTACAAACCTGACTGAGAAACTCTTTTTTAATATGCTTTTATTAACTTTACCTGTATTTAATGGAATCTTGTATCGTAATTTTTACCAATTTCCAGCTATCTGATGATCTTAAAAATTTGCAAACTTGTCAAACACCAATGACAATACAATTATTGCACAACTTTGTTTTAATATTCTTACTTGCTCCAGTCGAAATCCCCCTAAAAAGGGAGTCTGCCTTGCCAAAAGTGGAGTAGTAGGTTTTATGATTCAGTATGGTCCAGGTGGGCTCTGAGAATAAAATCAAAAATGTGACTACCTTTGATAAGCGAAAAATTTTGGAGGGCAAAAAAACCCAACATTTTTGCAGTTTTTTTTTGTGTTTTTTTACAAAAAACGTATACAAAAATGCTTAATAAATCGAAAAATGTGTTATTCACAAAATTTAAGTTTATTAAATTGTGCGTCTAAAGACATCTCTTAAGCTGAATTTGTTTTAGGCGTTTAGGCACAATCGATTGTCAACAATCGACGAATTTCGCCAACTTTCTCAAAAAGTTAGTTATAGTCATGTTTAAGAGCCTATAACACAAAAATGGCTAATCAAATCAAAAATGTTGTATACTAATAGTTCTAGATCATTAGATTTTGTCTAAAATAGGTTTAGTTCATAGATCTAACATAGATCTCGTGTTAATGTTAAAAGTAAGACATCTTATATAATTATATTAAACCTCCATTCCTTATAAAATGGATATCAGTAAATTAGTTACCAAATATCTCCATACACTCATGTCTTCAATTGTTTATATTGAAAATTTTAAGAATCACTTTGAATTAATATACGAGACGAGCTTTCATTGTTTGGCCTCTGTATATGATTAAATCTATAGATAAATGTATAAATAGAAAATAAATTTGAAGAGTGTTAGGCTTGTAAGTCCAGCAGCCATGGTTCTGAAAAAAATCCAAAATGTAAATTACAAATTCTATATTTTTTAATCATTGGAAGCGGGTTCTTAAACTTGAAAATATGTGAAAATCCTCTACCTGACCTCCGCGAGACCGCCTTAGGCGAAGATACACGGGACAAGCTAACAGGTTGAATGAAATCTCACAAGGGGAAGACACACTCCGTCTCTCTCGGTCTTGTTGGCAATTTTTTTTGGAGGTTCCTGGTTAAAAAATATTAGACGTGTTAAAGTAATTTATTTTATATCTCGGGTTTAATAAGTGATAAAGATATGATTTTTGCACGAAAAGTTTTATTTTTGAGTGCGAATTTAACGACAAATACAGCCGCTTCATCGGTTTTGGTTTAGGTTAATTAAATTCTAAAAAAAAAAAAGTAGATTTTTTAACGCAAAAAATGAGGTCGGATTCTAATTCAGTACCCTGAAAAACAATGAAAAACATGTATTCAATAAAAAACAAAAAATATCATTTTTTCACCCTCTTTAAGAGAGATGAAATTTTTAAACCGATTACAAGTAACTTTTCTTAAAATCGCCATTGCTTTGTTACGCGACTATTACAGTATTATTTTGATTCTAGAATTCAGCTTGGCTTCACCGGAGAATTAATATATTATACCGTTAAAACAGAAATAAAATTCATTTATTTACACCTTTACCAAAGAAAGGTAAAAAATCACCCCATAGGTGCAACGCGACAAACGGAAGGTAAAGGAATCTCTCTCTTCTAGAATAATCCTTTGGATTCTGGTCCTTTTGGTCATTGTTAAACACATAAGTTGGGAAGTTGGAGATAGTCAATAATTGGGCAATCAGGTACAACAGGTATAACTTACCTTGTATATTTATTTAGAAGGATCAAAAGTATAAAACAATCACACATATTTTTATTTAAAAAATACATATTTTTTTCACTCTACTTTTTTAGAACATTTTAGAGTAAATCCAGAGAAAGATTTATTAATAAACTAGCATTCCCCGTCGCGGGTTCGCTCGTTCTCATAAGTAAAGAACTTGGATAATATTAAATAATTATTGAAGTCTTATTTGTTTATCGATAAAATCTTGTATTGAAGTATGCAATGAGAGTTACTTATTCAATGATATTTCCATGCATTGTATTAATTTTTAATCTGGTTACATGTGCAGTAGGTTTTTGATGATTACAGAAAAACATAATTAGATATCCAATTTTTAAATGTATAAGTTGGTAATCCAGATGAACAGAGACTATTAAAAATCTCTTCCAGATAATGGCCTGCATTATCAGTGCATACAACTAAAGGCCCATGAATCGTATTTATACACACAACAGCAAAAAGTCAAGAATCGGTAGTTTAATTCGGTAATCATTTTTATTCGGAACAAATAATTTTATCAATTTCATTTGGTTGTATTTTAGTTTATAACCACCAAAGTATATAAGAGCTATGAAAATGATATAATTACTTAAAATTTATTAAAGATGAGTTCAGTAATTTTACCATTGGTTAGCATCCTTCCTCTAATTAGGTGGCCTGGGCAAATAAATATATTTTTCCTGATCCTGTCTGTATTCACTTTTAGTTATCTTGTTTTATTTTTAAAATCTCTAGGCCAGATATGAATATACTTTCTTTTAGGTAACGTTATGTTGGTAATATTGTTGAGATTGATTCATTATCCCAGAATAAAGTTTTGTTTCTATTTTATTCTATTCTATATACAAATATATATACTATTTTTTATACAGTTGTGCATTAGGTCTTGTATACACAATCATTTACAAACAGATTTTGCTTAATTGATTGAAGTTTCGGTCCCCTAATCCACTCAGGATGCCCTGATATCAGAGCTAGTGAGAACTTGCTGCAGGAGTCAGTGGGCTTACTCGCCTGGAGTTTCAGGGCGCCAATCTTTTCCTGAAGAGAATCCCATGTGATTAGGGGATAAATCAAGATTTTGGGATAAAGCAAAAATCAAATAACCAAAACATTGTTTGTAAATAAGTTTGTATACAAGACCTAATACCCAGCTATATATAAAATAGCATAAATATTTTTAAAGGTTCACTAAATAGAATATATGAATATATACATATATATATATTTATATATTTGTATACACTGGTGATAATAAGGACATAAGGACACTAAATAAGAGACAAGATGACAAGGGAGGGTTGGTACAGGAAGGAAGCAGATAGCAAGATAAATTATCATCTCCCTTGGGATAGCCTTATCAGCTGAGGCTTACAGGGAAAAGATCTTATCAGATAAAATGTTGACTTTCCTTTGCTGTAAAAAGGAAAATCATTAAAAATTCAATTTGATAAAAGTTATTAATATTTATCATAAACAGTTTGAGGAAAATGTTTAACTGTAAAAAAAAACAGTCTGAGTGGTTCAACTATTTGTTGAAGTTCAACATTTATCCGTTTCTAATATTTATTTATTTTGTTGAAACTAATCATTTTAATTGAGGCATGATTTTTTTTTTTATTTAATAGTTTTTCTACTAGGCTATCTTTCGACCAAAGGTTTTCTCAAAAAAGTTGTTAAATCACAGAAAACGGCCATAGAAAAAATAATTCCCCTTTCCAAATCCAGTCTGAAGTATACCTTTATCGACCAGCTGTGAAAAATTTTTAAAATTCGACTTAGGTGGTTTTAAAATTCTACGCTTCAATTGTCAATAGCATCAATGGATTCTGTTCTGAACAAGAGAGATAGGTTTCAAAGTTTTAGTGAAACTTTTAAAATGAAATCATTAACATTTTTTGTAAATATATGTTTTTCTAAAAATCTTAAATATTTTTTATGTTTATGTTTGATTGAAAATAATTATTAAATTTAATAAATGACCTTTGAAAAAAAAAAAAAAGAAGAAGTTAAAATATTTAAATATATGTTTTTCTTTATATACAAAGAAAAAGAAAAAGCACATAGTTCACATAGAGTTTGTAACCAACCAAATATTTAATATATATCTTTTTCCATTTTTCTTCAACCTTTTCCAGAATAGTTTAACCATTTTCTAGATATGTTTAATCCATTTCCGCATTTATTTAATCTTTTCCATTTACATTTCAACTTTTGCATTCATATTAAAACATTTTCCAATTATGTTTAATCTTAATCCATTTTATTAGCACATGCACCACCTACGGCCCCTAACTAAATTGAATAAAATAAAATCAAATGAATAAATTAAACTAATATGTAAACGAAAACTAAAAAAATATAAGATAAAAAGCCAAAAAAACTTTCTGAAAAAATTAGATGGCACTTGTGTTCTATACTAACAGTGATTCTATGAATATTACTTTTAATAACATACGACTTAATTTTTAAATCTTTCAGTTACAAAAACAATACAGATTATTAACATTGTTTAATATATTCAATTTAAAGTGGCTTCTTAAAACAATTAATAATGAAGAGAGTACAGTTACGCTTTTTCAGGAAAAGGACGTTATTTCAAAACAAAGATATGCATTAATGGACATTCTATGAAGTTATAATGTATTCAGATTGTGTTAGATGGAGATGTAATGTGAAAAACTGTAAACTGTAAAACAAATAAATTAAAACAAGAGGATCCTTTTGAGGCAATTTTAAAAGATATACGAGATTTATGGTTAGAACAAAATATTTAATGAAAATAAACACATATGTAACGTCAAATTTTTTAAAATATAATTACTGTTACCTGGTATCAAATCACAGGGACCTGTATAGAACACAAGTACCAATTAAACTTGGCTGTTCATTTTATTATGTGCTTATTTTTTGGGGGGACCCCTGACATAATTTTTTTTTTTTTTAGTTAGTAGGTATTATACTCCATTTTTATATAGTATTTTACGTTTTTTGAATTATTACAGTATCTCTGTTCTTTAAATTTAATGGCACGGAGCCTGGATATTTAAACTTAAAATTTAGGTGGCACAAATATATTTTAAGGTAAACCGATTGAATTATTGTTACTGTTACAGAGCAAGTCCTGAATGGCTGTGTGGTTACTTTTGAGCGGACTTATAAGCTCAGTGTTCGCCAGTTGCAGCGAGTACATGGACAACCAAGAGCTTATTGACTACTTGAACACAACTGCCCGCCTTGAGCCTGGGCTCGCCTCTCTCTACCCCATAGGCACCACTGAACTACGTAATACAATATAAATAATAACATAATTTCATGTTACATCAATAACAATGTTAATATAAAAGATTGGTATTACTTCCGAAGAGGTGGCTTGCTCCTTTTAACAGTTACTTTTCTGTAACCAGTTACTGTTTTACCCGCGCGCATTCTTGCGGTACCCATTTGAAATTATAAAATTCAAACTTCCCTCTTTTCAGCACGAGATCCTCAGATTCTATTCCAGATGCAACTGTAAATCATACTAAATGCTTTTGTAAATTGTACTCCAATGTTAAAAAATTTTATTTTATTCAATAAATATGAAATTGTAGTTATAATAGAAATGGTATTCAAAAAGTAGAGAAAAAAGTGCCAGAAAAGGAGTGAATACAAGTGTTTAAATGTATTATTTTTAACAGTCTCTAAATGAAACGAACAACAATTTATAATAAATTGACAATAGTAAAAAGCCTGAGAAGCCATAAATAATTAACGAGGTGTAGGAATTACTTAATTAAAAACTAATAATATTATGTTATTAATAGTCGAATAATATTGAATAAATAATATATAAAGTATAATTTAAATGGATAAATATAGTATATTATAAGGATAAATAATATATGAGTATAAGGTATAATTTTATGTTTAAGAGTGATATAGAATAAATAATAAATGAACATTCTGTGGCTGCTTTTGCTAAAAAGGCGGACTGTAGGAGACTGAAAAGAAGGTAGATGGGAGATCTACTTTCTAAACTTTCCTTAAGTAAATTAAAGTCAAGGAAGAATTATTGCTAGACATAGTTCTTTCACATGCCAAACATGTCACCATATGCAATTTTTTTTTTATTAAGCCAGACATTCTACTGATTGTGGAAATATATATTAACAGGTATGAATGAATAAATAAAGTTAAAAAAAAAAAAAAATTAAGGATGAAAATTTGGTGATACGACAATAAATGATTATTTGTTGATTAGTACAAGGTTCCATGGTTCAATATAGTTATTTATTTATTTTATTTCCAGATCGGCCTGGTAAGCCTTACATGGATGGTTTAACAACATTAATAATAATTTAACAATAGTAGAAGGATGGGTATATTCTCGTGCAAGAGACACCCATAACAGATACTAATCATTTTTGAATAATTGTAACTTTAGAGGAAGTATATAATAACAAAAAAAATAAATAAAAAATGTAAAGAAGTAACAATAAAAAATAAACAAATAAAATAATAATAATAAATAAATAGAAGTAAATATAGTTATTGCATCCATTTATTTATTGGAGACTTAAACTACATTTAAATGTAATGATAAAAAAAAAGTAGTATTTTTGTTTTATTACAATAACTATCCAGTAGGCATTAGTATTGTTTCTCATCATATAAACATTCATGCGATAATAATTAAAATCTGTACCATAGGTATGGACATCCCAGTTTTGGTGCTGAGTGCTGCAGATCCAGGAGATCCGGTGCCCAATGTCAAATTCATCGCTGGGGTCCATGGCGATGAAGCCATTGGAACCCAAGTACTTATGTCATTTATAGAGGTAACTATTTAAATTATCAGAATAATAACGATAACCATATAGTCCAGTCAATAAACACATTGTAGAGTGCATGAAATATGCGATTACTTCATAGCTTCGTTAAGAATAGTTAGAAGGTAAACATACTTTAAGTCCCCGCCAGTGGGGAGTGGGCTAATGGTGGCGGGAAGGGGAGAAGTTCAATTCTTTTGGTTTTCGATTACATCTCGAAAACGGTTGACTCTAGAAAAATATGTCTCTAATAAACAAATAAGCTATTCAAATTTCCTATAAAATTGATTATATATAAATTTGTCGCAATTCTAACCGTCTTCGAGATATTCATTATTGAAAATCGGTGATTTTCGGGAAAAAACAAATGTTACCGTAAAATGGGACAACTTTGCCAGTTTTTGAAAAAAATGTTGTTTGGTACTTCGTGAAGTTTCTGACCAATTATATAGAAGTGCTAGTGTTTTCATCACGTAGAGGAGTTATTTTTTTTTTAAAAAACTCTTATGTTTGATCAGATTTATCCAATGTTTACAGGCTTTATCAGTGTTTTTCTTTGCTTGATTTGCAACAGTTGGTTTTGATTTCCTTACAAAGTGTCTCGTCCTGCTCATACATTCAAAAGTAAATAATAACTATTTATTTTGTCCAATACATAATTTAATATTTATTTAGAACAACTTGAAAATGTAAATTTTACTTTTTCTGTAGTATGGTCAAGATGGGGCAACTTTGCCAACCTATAGTTTTGTGTTTGTTTTTACATTAATATCTATATTGCAAAAGTGTAAAGCATTTCGTGGGCAAACACCAAATTCTATGGAGGCGAGGAGTTTGAAATATCCTACCTCTGCACAAACAACACAGGAAGACCATTTTACTTCCTAAACGTGGCTGATGAAGCTTTATTAAATGTAGGAGACATTTAATTCATTTATGTAATTGACCCACCCTATATTGAACTCCAAGGTAAATATACATTTATGGATGGAAATGTCAGAAGTTTTAGTGGTTTTTAAATTCCATTAGGTATTTCAAGTTTCGTTTTAATGAATTTCATTATTACGATGTTTCATTCTAAATACTGTAAAATCTAAATATATGCCATTTTCTGATTACCACGCTCTCTGAAACCCTGATGAAGGCTTGCAATGCGAGTCGAAACATTGGTATTATAAATTAAAATATTAGTTTTAATTGCTGTGTATCTGTGACTGCATACCCCAACAATCTGCATCTCTAAATACTTCTCAGTCAACAACTAATACCGTATCAATATGTCTTTTTCTCGTTAAAATGTTTTCGTATTAGTTCAAACAATCCTTTCTCTGTCGCTGTCTCTATTTTTTAAGTTATTTTTTATATACTTGGCAAAGTTGCCCTATTGTAGGGTAACTTAGCCGATGCTATTTTTCTATATTTTTTTAATTTAATTTAATGATTAAATTGTAATTTTTGCATATATTTTAAATCAAAAGATCTAGACTCATAATTATAATGGGTTAGCAACAGATTTGAACGCTATTGGTTGAGGTAAAAGTTGTAAGGAAAAATTAAACATGGCAAAGTTGCCCCAGCTTACGGTACCTCATTTTTTGTCAAACTTTTGCTTCCAGTACCTTCCACGATCATTTCTCCGAAAAAATGACAAAATCAAAATTGTAGAGCATTAAATTTACTTTAATTTCATACATACTTTTCTGGTATTTTGAAGCAAATATTTAACAAAAAGAGAGGTAAACATTTTTTATTTCTAAAATAATCGATTTTTAATAACATATATCTTGGAAACAGTTTGAATTTCGACAAATATGCATAAAATCAATTTTATAGGAAATTTTATTAGCTTTAATTTAAATTTGTAGCATATTTTTGTAGTCAACCGTTTTCGAGATATAATCGAAAAACCAAAAAAATTGAACTTCTCCCCATCCCCCCACCGTTAGTCCACCCTCCAGGGGCGGGGACTTTTAGTTTGTTTACCTTCTAAATATTCCTAACGAAGCTATGAAGTCAAAAATTATCGCATATTTCATGCACTCTACACCCCTCATTTCACCACTCATTGACTGGACTAATATATAAATAAATTAATTTCATCAGAGTCAACTAAAAATAAAGCATAAATAAATTACTTAAGAATTAAGACAACTATGAACAAAGTAGAGTTTATGTATGAATAACCTGTATACCAGTGACCAGGTAGTTTAAAAAAAAAAATTTTTTTAAGTTTTATGGTTGTTAAGTTGACAATTCCGAATTTACACTTGGTGCCCTCAAAAACCATGAATATTTTCAAAAAATACACAAAGAATGAATTTTGTTTTCGTTTTTTACTTTTTAATAAATAAAGATATAAAGGTAGAATTTGACTCAATACCTAGACATGAGATATGGACAGCTCTAGCCACTAAAAATGTCCCAAATGTATTAATATTGTAGAAGCTGTAAAATCCATGTAGCACAATACAAAAAACATTAAAAGAATAAAAAGAAAATATTCCGAGGCCTTTGACTGGTTAAGGTTATAAAACACGGAGATAGCCTTTGCCTCTCTACTGTTCATTATAGTCCATGGTGTCTACCAATTTCGGTAAAAGCAATTTGTATTTTAGAGAAGCAGATTGTTTGGGTATGAAGTCATAAAGATACGCAGCAATTAAAAAATAAGTTTTTTGATTTGTAATGCCTATGTTTCAACTTGCATTACAAGCCTTCATCAGGACTAGAAGTAGAAAACAAACAAAAAGGTATGATTAAATTGTATAGAGTATAAAAAACAAAGTTATGAAAAGAATAAATATATACGAGTAAAGAAAATAACATAAAAGCAGAATCTAAAGGCCACGAAGACAATACATAAAGACTATAGTTAATTAAAAAATTAATGATTAAATTCAAAAATATGATTGGTAAACATAAAAACTGAGTAGATACAAAGTTAATGAGATAGTAAGGACTAGTTAATGATTTAATATCTAAAGGCCATGGAGAATAATGCGTAAAGTTTACTGAATTCATTTTAATTGAAAGGTTAAACAGAGTGATAGTTAATTAAAAATTAATGAGTAAATACTGCAATATAATTGGTAAATATAAAAAAGGAGTAGATACAAAGTTAATGAGATAATGAGGTAAAGTTGATGAGTAAATACAAAATGTATAGAATAAAATTAATAACAGAAGTTGTCAATACATTTGATAATACATATATAAAGTATAACATTGAGAAGTACGAAGCAGTAAAGGAGTTATAAATATTGGAGCATAAGTAATAGAATAATTATAAATGTACATAGTTCTTCTTCTAGCCCTGATGGAGGCTTGCAATGCAAGTTGAAATGTTGGCATTAAAAATTAACTTATTTTATTAAAAAACTTATTTTTTAATTGCTGTGTATCTTTATGACTGCATACCCCAACAATCTACTTCTCTAAACAGTCAACTATACCTTATCAATTGGTATTTTATATAAAAATACAATAACATAACTGGGAAAATACCTTGTATAATAAGGGGCACCAAACTTATCAATGGTACAGAAATATAGATGCATGGTGCATGTACAAATATTTAAATACATGCCTCGCTTGTAGGGTTACTGTAAGAGGGAAACCAACAAACAAGAAATGGTATAAATATGAAAACCAAATCGGTAAAAGTTATAAAGCTAAATATTAAACAACAAAATTTAATAAAGTTCAAAGTATAGCTTAACAGTAATAGAGAATATAATCTCTTAAAACTTTCACATTTAAAAAAAAAAAAATTCAATTTTAATTTTTCCAAAAAAAATATATCGCTATTACGTATTCTATAATACATATTAGTGAGGTTTTTCATTCACATATTCCCAAGTGGTAGACACCCTGATAATCCATGTCATCATAAACAATATGTATATTAGTAAGAGAACAAACACAGTTTCACTAACATTTGTTGAATATATTTTGTAGCACTTGATAGACGGCTATAAGAGAGGAGAGGGGTTTGTTACATGGTTACTTAAGAATACGAGGATTCATATCCTACCAAGGCTCAACTTAGATGTCTTTGATGTAGCCATTGAAGGTGTCTGCAGCTTTGGGCCAGGAAGGTAAATTAGTACTTATAATCAAGGTATATTAATTCTCAAAAGAAAAAATAATTTAAACATTCTCTATTTTAACACAAATTTTTCAAATCTATTCATGAATAGGATCGTTCATTAATCAGCTGAGATAAGCCAGTTCATATAGAATGATCAATTCAAATTCAAATTGAAAATACGTATCCACAATTTGGTATAGAGAATATACCATAGAGCAGGGGTCTCCAAACTTTTCAGCCTCTGGGCCATACTGATTACTTCCAAGAGTTCCGAGAGCCAACACCGTTATAGATTTTCCTGCCAGTACCTATAATTTCTACACTAGTTGCCGAGTGTATTGTGTTGAATTGTGTATTGTGAACTATTGTGTTGTTCTGTATTTTTTCATTGAAATAAATAAAGCTCCTAAACCGATATTCCCCAAGATGATGAGGACACAATTATTGCTCAGTTCAAAGATGACACAGCACTCCTTTCCCAAGATGATGACCTTCACCAAGCCATCAGGAAACTTCAGTGTGGCCTAAACGGTATCTCATCATGGTTCTGGAGTTGGAATCTTAAACTAAACCCATTGAAGGTGGAAGCAAAAATCTTCACCTTACGTGGCTTCAACCTCACCAACCTGATTACACTTCGACTTGATCACCAGCCAGTTCCCTGGAATCCTAAAGACCAGGCAGTGTAGGAGTACACCTTGACACCAGACTAACTTGGAGATTACATACTAACTACATCTTACAACAAGCTAATGCAAGACAATATTGTACCCTCTTTTAAATAGAAAATTGTTACTCCGACACAGAACTGCTATCTTAGTATACAAAACCATGTTGCGGCCCCTACTGACCTACTCCTGTACTGTCTGGTACAACACTTCAAAATTAACCAAAAACAGATTACAGACATTCCAAAAAAGAATATGTACTGCGTATGGTGGTTAGCGCACTCTGGTTTATAATGAATTCCCAGCTTCACTGGGAACTGGGAGTTGATCGACTCGAAGAGGTCTTTAAAAGGCTCACAAGGTGACACCATGAGCTTCTCCACGTCGCATCTGGAGCTCTGGAGTATAAACTAGGCACATCTATAACAAGAAGATTAAAGCTTAAGGGCTTATCAAGATTTACTTAGATTATAACATGTGTTCATCAAACAGTTTGTGCATAACATAGTTGAACCAAAATTTAAATAAAATTTGATTGAATTTTATAGTAAATTTTATTATTGCTAAGTCTTTCTATAAATATGAAAATGGTGTAGCTAAAATTCGGAACAGATGGGTTCAGTAGCTTTTCCACTGTAACTCTATTGCGGAATGGCGCTAGTCACATGTCGGACGATTTTCAAAATTCAGTGGGATCCACATATTTAATTTTTTTTTAAATAATTTAATTGAATATAAGTAAATTTTATTATAAATGTCATACTCTATATAACACAGTACGTTTGTAATTAACCTCACATGTAGAATGGCGCTCGCCACCTAGCGGTCAATTTTCAAACTTTGCTGTTATCCACATACTATCGCTATTTCAATATACAAACTAATCGAAAATGAGTAGATTGTATTATTGCTAAACCTTCCTTGAACTATTAAGATGATGTGGTTAAAATTTGGAACAGAATGGTTAAGTAGTTTTTGCGGTTAGTGATCAAAAACAAAAAATGGCTTAGCATATAGTATAGATATAGATTAGCAAAAAACTATTGTTATTAGAAAGATTATTATTTACAGTAGATACTGAAATGTAGGAATAATAATTAAATGTAAACAAATCATACTTTGTAGAATTGAAAAACAGCAATTTTTTAGATAGCTCAATACTATACAGTCAATGACGCAATATGTTATAGGAACAACAGCGCAGGCTATGACATAAACAGAGCCTTTTCACCGACATCAGACTTTGTACCTGAAGCATCCGCTGTCATGGCATGGTTGAAGCATGAAAGTGATGTCTACGTTCTTTCTGCATCAGTGATGGCAGGAGAGATGGTGGTTGTCTATCCTCCAGATGATCCAGAGGGTAGGTAACCAGGGTTGCCAGGAAACTTAATTTAGTGAATGAAAGCAGGAAAAAATATGACATCATATTTACCTTTAGAACATTTAACTGAATCTATATTTTATTATATATGGTAATCACTAGTTATGGTAATAGTTAAGAGAACTTGTCGATTTAAAAGGGAATTTCATTGATATAGTTTATAATATGACATCTTTGGTTATCATTTGGATCCTCAAATGTTTATTCTATTGAATATAAAATTGACAAATACACTAACTAAAGCTTCCTATCAAATAAATTTTTTTAATTTTTTACAAAGAGCTAAAATACCAGTTATGGGTATGTTGTACCGGTTATGGTCATAGCCAAGACAAGATATGGTCATGTGGCAAAATAATCTTTAAACAATTTTTTTTTAATAATTTAAAAATGAGTATTAATTAACGAACAACTAGAACTATCATAATTAACACTATTACAACGTGATCTAACAAAAAAGTGAAATATATATTTAAAAACACAATCACTCATTCACAAACTTTGTATACATAGTTACTTATTAGTTTAGCAAACCGTTATGAAACAATAGTTGAAAATGAGTTAAAACAACTATTTATCAGAGTACAATTTATAGCCACACTTTTCATTAATTTTTCTACATAAGCAGTAATGGCATACAATATGGTAATCATCCCCACTAAAAAATTAATGACCTAAAATAAATCGTACTGTATTTTTCTATATATATTATCTATTTCTATGTATATGTGAAAACTATCTTCTTTTGATATTTCCAGTTTTTTAAAACCAGCCTTTCGCGAAGTACAGAATATAATTAACTAGAAATGACCACTTAAAAAACGTACAGTCAAACATTACCACTATTAGCAAGGGATTTAGTATTTCAGTTTTAAAATGACATAATCAAATGAAGAAAATTTTATCTTTTTTTTTTCTTTTTAAACAGAAAGAACGTTTGTAACACTAAAGAAAATTGAAATAGATAGGGGTAACCATAACTCATATCTCGTATTTTTATACACCGGTTCTGGTCAGTTCAAAATTATTTGTTATTAAAATCAGATAGTCCAACATAATGAGCTTGTATAGAAGCCTGAATTTTAATGAAAAGCAACATCAACTCAAAAAATAAAAATTAATGAAGCAATTTTACAATAATTCCTTAAGAATCCTCACTTTTAAAACCGATCCTACTAAAAAAATTTCAAAAAGAAAAAAAGAGGTATTTCAGGACACTATTTGAAGAAAATATTTTTTACTGGCTACTGGAAAGGGATAGAAGAGAGAGTTTCATAATTAAATGAATCTTAAATACTTCTCAGAAATATTTCTCCTGGTGATATCATAAATAAATGGATTAGACCCTTATTATTGTGATAATTGCATTAGCCTGCCCACAACAGGTGACCATAACTAGTGATTTGCCCTATTTTACTTATTTGGAAAGTGAAGTCCATTTTGGTACAAACAAATCACTTATTTTTTGTTAAGCGGCATCATGAACACTATTGGATAATAAACTTAACATTATCTATCTTGAAAAAATACAAAATTAAATTTATAATACTTCTCTATTTTATCTAGCATGAAAATATACAAATTTTTTTTTTTAAATTTATAATATCTATTTTATTATTTTAACAATCTCCTAATTATATATTTTGTTCAGATTACGATGGAGTAAAAGCTAAAACAGATGATGACGTTTTCAAACACCTAGCGTCTGTTTATGCAGGAAATCATCAAAGTATGTCAAAAGGGATTAGTTGTAATGGTACCAAATTCATGAATGGAAATGGAACTGTAAACGGAGCAGAATGGTACAAAGTCAAAGGTTGGTCACTTATATATTACTATCATCATCAAAGATCATATTTATACTTAGAATCTTTCAATACAACAGTAACAGATCCATTACATGCACATATATAATTAAAAAAAAAAAAATTGTAAATTATATATAAGATGAAAAAATAGATAAATAAATGTCTCATTGAGCCTGTCGGCTAAAGGAATAATAACATGGAACATGTTTTAGGTGTTGCCGATTTATTTGTCTGTACAAGATAAATTTTCAAATTAAATGGCTTAATGATGCTGCCCATCGCTGCTTATATTCTTAATTTTTTTTATTCTTACCTGATGGAAGATTTTTTTATTCTTACCTGATGACAGTTTCGTGGTAAAGTTAATGGAGAATGTTTTTAGTTAAATAACACTTGCCGCTAGGATCTACTGTTTAGCTCTATTGCTTTGAATAAAAAAAGTCACATTTGAAGCCGCTATTCTCCCTCAACTTTGTATATTTCGAATAATCATTGGCTATTAATTTAATTTATGTAATTTGATCCTTTTAATTCTAAAATATAAATTGGGAGAAGCAGTTGATTACAGATAAACATATCCATGATCTATTGATTTTCCCTGTCAGGGAGAAATTGAGTTTTTTATTTGGGCCACTATAACCACAATGAAAAACATTTTGTATTTGTGTATTAGCAACAACATGTAATAAAGGAAAAAATTGTACGAAGATGGCCTACAGTGTTCAGTTAAAATGTTGGTAAAAAAAATTAAAAATAAAAGCCTTAATTTTTTTTATCAAAATCCAAATCCTACATCACTTTAACTTGTGTTTAATATAAGTTCTGATCACTTATAAGTTTTTAATTACAGAAAATTGCTCAAGTAAAGATAAGTTGTCAATGAAAGATAATATAATTCAATTTTATCATTCCAGGTTCAATGCAGGACTACAATTACAAATCTGGAACGATGGAGTTGACATTGGAAATCAGTTGCTGCAAATATCCTCCTAGAGATCAAATCTGCACGATATGGGAAGAGAATAAGCTTGTTTGTACTTAAAAGTTATTTTGTCAACTACCATTGTCTATATTATCAATTTTTTTTTTTTTTTTTTTTTTTTTTTTTAATTTTCATAAACCACTGTTTCAGGCCCTTTTAAAGCTGGCTGCTGAGGCTTGCAGAGGTGTAAGAGGAAGAGTAACAGCTTTAGGTAATCCAATAACAGGAGCTGCCGTATCAATCCTCGGCAGGAATATGACCGTAAGAACCAATGATGAAGGCTACTACTTCAGGATATTATTACCAGGGAAATATTTTATTAAGGTATGTTTGTAACATGTAGCCTACTTATATGTAATCAAATATTATCCTTTACTTTTAATTCTGTATAATTATTTTGTCGTACAACATGCATTTGCTGCAATAGAAAATTCGGCAAAGAAACTAGGACTATCCATCAACGGAGACAAAACCAAGTACATGTGTATCGAGCCCCCTAGTACGTCATCTAGTAGATATGTAAAGTTAAGACATGACATCGAAGTGGTCCAGGAATTTGTCTACCTGGGCACGCAGGTTAATGTCCGAAATGACATCAATGACAAGATTGGATGGCGTATTATGGCATCCAATCGATGCTATTTTGCTCTACAGCAGCATCTTGTCTTGGAATGCTAAGCTAAGAATTTATAAAACACTAGTCAGACCTGTTCTCAGTGTGGGCAGGTCATGTTGTCAGAATGAGACCAGAGGAGATACCCGTGAAGGCTCTTACTGAACAGATTTATGGTATAAGGCTTATCGGAAGACCTAAACTGTGATGGAAAAATGGTATTGCTGCTGACATATTAACTCTACTTGGTGTCAGAAACTGGAAGGCAGCAGTACTCAACCCTGAAGACGGCGATCAATGCTAGAGCAAGCCAAGTCTCTACTATCAGGGAGGTAGTGCTAAGTAATAATAAGTTTTTCAACTGCCGAGAAATTAGTACTTTTAGGAAACACCGATAGGTGTTCCTGGGTGCTGAAAAGGGTGGTGATCTTTACTTTAGAGAGCTATCAAGGAGACGAAATTGACAGTGTACAAAACCATATTTAAGTCTATTGTCACATATGGGTGGCGATCACAATTCTACATGAGAGGTTACATACATATGGTGTTGTAAAGCTTGAATTTTATAATATCATTTACTTATATTCAATTAAATTATAAAAAAAGAGATTTATAGTCCAGTCAATAAACCCATTGTAGAGTGCATGAACTATGCAATAATTTTTTGACTTCATAGCTTAAATAGGAATAGTTAAAAGGTAAACATACTAAAAGTCCCCGCCCCTGGGGGGTGAGTTAACGGTTGGGGGAAGGGGAGAAATTCAATTTTTTTGGTTTTTCGATAATATCTAGAAAACGGTTGACAATAGAAAAATAGATTTCAAATAAACATAAAAGCTACTTAAATTTCCTATAAAATTGATTATTTATAAATTTGTCGTAATTCTAACCGTTTGTGAGATATTAGTTATTAAAAATCTGTGATTTTCGGGAAAAAACAAATGTCACCTCACTTTTTGTCAGACTTTTGGTTCTAGTACCTTCCACAATCGTTTCTCAGATTAAAATTGTAGAGCATTAAATTTACTTTAATTTCATAAATACATTTCTGGTATTTGAAGCAAATGTTTAACAAAAAGTGAGGTAAACATTTTTTTATTTTTAAAATTATCGATTTTTAATAAGGCATATCTTGAAAACCATCACAATTTCGACAAATATGTATATAAACAATTTTATAAGAAATTTAATGAGCTTTAATTTTGATTTGTAGTATATTTTTCTGGAGCCCACTGTTCGAGATACGAGGGTAAGTCAATAATTATCCGCAATATAGTTATAAAATTTTATTGAAATGAAATAGGAAACTTACAAGTACATCATTTTTCGACATAGTCCCCTTGCTTTTCAACGCACTTGGTCCAACGTTGTTCAAGTTTCCTGATGCCCTCATGGAAGAAGGTTTTGGGTTGAGATGCGAGCCAGGAATGCACCGCTTCTTTCAATGCTTCGTCCGAGGCAAATCGACGGCCCCTAATTGCCTGTTTGAGTGGACCAAACAAGTGAAAATCAGATGGAGCGAGATCGGGACTATATGGAGGATGATTCAATACTTCAAAATTGAGTTTCTGAAGCGTTTCTACAGTGTGGGCAGCTGTATGCGGACGGGCATTGTCGTGCAACAACACAACGCCTTTTGACAGCAGTCCTCGGCGTTTGCTTCGAATTGCAGGCTTCAGCTTAGCAGTAAGCATCTCACTGTAACGTTCACTGTTTATTGTTGTGCCCCTTTCCTGATAATGTTCCAGTAATGGACCTTGTGAGTCCCAAAAAACCGTAAGCATAAGTTTTCCTGCGGACGGTTGGGTTTTGAATTTTTTCTTGCACGGCGAATTTGGATGTTTCCATTCCATACTCTGCCGTTTACTCTCCGGCTCGTAATGATGGATCCATGTTTCGTCACCAGTAACGATCCTGTCTAAGAAGTTGTCCCCTTCGTTAACATAGCGATCCAAATGTTTTGTGCACACGTCCAAGCGCGTTTGTTTATGCAACTGTGTCAGTTGTTTTGGAACCCATCTTGCACAAACTTTATGAAACCCAAGTCTGCTGTAAATGATTTCGTAGGCAGAACCGTGGCTAATTTGCAGACAATTTGCCACGTCGTCAACAGTTATCCGTCTGTCTGAGAGAATCATTTCACGTGAACGCTCAATGTTTTCCTCGTTTATGGCGGTAACTGGTCGTCCAGCTCCTTCATTTTGCGTAACACTTGTGCGACCATTTTTGAATTTTTCAATCCATTCATAGACACTCCGTTGTGGCAAACAATTGTTCCCGTACTGTACCAAAAGTCTTCGATGAATTTCGGCCCCTGATACACCTTCCGACCACAAAAAACGGATCACTGAACGTTGCTCTTCTTTGGTGCAAATAGAAAGTGGAGCGGCCATTATTAACAGCACGACAGCGATAACAAAACTAACCTACCAGCTTGATACGAACATAAACATAACAACGAATAAACAAAGCATGCGCCATCAACACAAAAGAACAGTACTGCCAACATAAACAAAAATATAGCTATATTGCGGATAATTATTGACTTACCCTCGTATAATCAAAAAACACAAAATTGGGACCTTCTCCCCTTCCCCCATCGTTAGCTCAACCCCCCCAGTGGGGGGACTTTTAGTATATGTACCTTCTAACTATTCCTAACGAAGATATGAAGTCAAAAATTATCGCATATTTCATGCACTCTACATCCCTCATTGGCTGGACTATTAAATTAGTGATGCGAAATGGATGTAGTGAAGTTTGAAAATCGACTGATGTGTGATTATCACCATTCTGCAGTAGAGTTTACAATGTTAAAACTACTGAACCCTACCAAATTTTAACCTACCAAATTACTTTCATAGTTCTAGGAACGTTTAACAATAATACAATTTACAGTTATGTTTTAATGTAATATTCAATAATCTAATCGGTGCAATAGTACCAGATAAAAAATTATTGCTATCCATGAAAACATCATTGAGAAAATTATTCTCAATTGTATACTTTAAATCAAGATTTTTATTGATAAACAAATAAAGGCTTCCAAAAGGCTTACGATTAAATTAACCGCCAGAAACTGTTTGTTATTTTGATTTAACTGGGGATACCAAAGAAACTGGTTAATCTAGTAAAGATATGCATGTCCGAAATATTTAATAGAGTCCGAATCGGGACTTATTACTGTTTGAGGTACGTTCAGGTTTAAAACAGGGAGATTATCTTTCTCGTTAATTTTCTCTTTCTCCCTAATTAGTATTATTTAACTCAGCACTAGAATATGTCATTAGGAAGGTAATGTTTATGGGAAAAGGATTAGAGATGGGTGGTAAATGTCCGGTTCTAGGTCATGGCGATGATTTGGTGCTTTTGGGTGAAAATGAAGAAACTATAAAACTAAACACTACTACGCTCATGAAAACCGGTAACGAATTTGGTTTAGTAATTAATACCGATAAAAAGAAATATATGGTTAGTAGTAGAAACAGTGAACATTTTAGTGATGTAGATATTTCCGGGATAAAGTTTGAACACGTTGAGCAATTCAAATATCTAGGGTCTATTATATCAAGGAAAAATGAAATTCAAGAAGAAATAAGGGCAAGGGTAAAAGCCGGTAATGCTAGTTATTTCTCGGTCGCAAAATTACACAGTTCATGCTTACTCTCCAAAAATTTAAAAGTTAGGATATACATAAACTATTATACTACCAACAGTTCTCTACGGATGTGAAACATGGCCGCTGACGTTAAGGGAGGAACAACGCCTTAAAGTTTTCAAAAATAAAGTACTCCGTAGAATATTTGGCCCAAAAAAAGGATATCCGGTAAATATAGTACAAGTAATAGCAGTGCGACGCTTAAAATGGGCATGTAAAGTCGTTGGGTTTAATAATGATCGAATTCCGAATAAAAGTAATTAGTTTTGAGCTGTTGGGTAAACGAACGAGGGGTAAATCAAGACGAAGATGGGAGGATTGCGTCAGGGCCGACCTGGGGGATTAGGGTTTTGGGGGAGTGGGTTTGGAGGGAAGTGTGTGGTCGACGGTTGGTGGTGTCGGCATCGAGCCTTCAGGTTTTCTGAGCCTTTATTTATTATAAACAAATAAAACTTGAATTATTAGTTAAAGTTATCTAAGTTCTTTACTTATTAGGGCAGGCGAAGCCGCGATGGTACATGCTATATGTTTAATAACATCTGTTAGGACCTACTGTTTTGGAGCTATACTGGCTTGAAGGAAAAAAGTCAAGTTTTGCCTAAATTTTTTAAGTGTAGGGGACTTTTTTTTGCCAAATATTTGCTGACAGTTTCCTTATCAGAAGCAGTAAATTATAGATAGACATATTCATGATCTATAGTTTTTGTCAGTCAGGGAGATATTGTTTTTAAGAAGATTACTTTTTTGTTTTATAATTAACTATAAAAAAAAAAACAGAAAATACTCAAACTCAGTTGAGTCTTAATTTTTTATTATTTCAAAAATGTATGTATTTACTTAAATTTATAAAAATAAAATAACTATATTTAATAAAAAATATCTTACAGGTTGAAGTAAGTGGAATGAAGACATATATCAATGAGTTTATTGTACCTGAGTCCGATACAGCTTTCCTGAAATGGAAAGAACTTAATGTAGAGCTAGAGGCCGAAAGTCAATCTCCAGCATCGACAATTAATGAAAACACCAACGAGGAGAACCAAACAATAAGTTATGACCAAGGTGGTTTAGACCCTTATACGAGTACTACCACAACTTACGACGATTCCTATTTTTCATCTCAAAACGACAGCCATATAAGGGTGGGACTTGTCAAAGGTGCAGCCAATCACAATCGAAACAACATTTGTTTTATTTCACTAGCTCTGTTATGTAAATATCTCACAGTTTATGTTTTAACTGGCTAATAATAATAATAATTGTGTATTATTGTTTTAATAAATAATTAAATTATTTTTTAAATATTCATTATACAACCCATTAATATTTATATTATACCTTTGTGATCTATACTATTATATAAAAGAACAAACCATTTTTCGTGAGTGATCATTAAACACGAAAACTACTGAACTAATCTGTACTCAATTTTATCAACATCTTTATAGTTCCAGGAAGGTTTAGCAAAAATAAAACCTACATGTTTTTCAATTAATTTATTATTAAAAAAGCGAAAATAAGTGGATAATAATGAAGTTTGAAAATTGGCTAATAGGTGGCAAGCGCCATTCTACATGGGAGGTTACAAAGGTACAGTGCTATCTTGAACAATAAATTGATAATAAAATGTACTTATATTCAATGAAATTATTAAAAAAGAATTATATATGTAGTGCGACATGTGGCTCCCAATAAAGTTTGAAAATTGACCGATATGCGGTTAGTACCATTCTGAAATAGATTTTACATTGGTGATACTACTGCCCATCTGTACCAAATTTCAACATCATTTTCATAGTTTTGGGAAGGAAAGGTTTAGCAACAATAAAATTTACAATAATAAAAATTTAAATGTACGATGTTGTGAGGCAGAAATGAAGGCCACACTGTCATATACTTTTATGGTTAGAAATTAAAATCCAATCCCTTCAACCACATAATCTGTTCAATTTTAACTAGGTTATAAAGAACTGCTATGCGTGAAAATATCATTGAAGAAATAATGCTCAATAATTGAAGAGCCGTTCCGACTTAAAAGTGGAATGAGATTTTATGTTCCGTTCCACTATTGGAAACAGTTCCACTTTTTGTTCCATGTCAGTTTGACTAACCTACTATCTACTTACTATGCAGTTGTGACTTCAGGCAGTTAATCTCCTTCTATTTTATAACTAAAGATTGTATAGAAACTATAATATTAAGAAGATTTAAATATCTAAGTATACCTATTTAAAAAATTTAAACTTAAAAATAGTTTTATTCAATTGAAATTTTTTTTTTTTTTTTGGAAAAATGCTAGTTCAAGTATAGTGCACAATTGAGCGAGAATTTTTCAATTATATTAGTTCCGAGAAAAAAGGAGTAATCAACTCTTGTGCACAGCTTTTGAACCAATAGCAAAAAAATTATTTAATTACATATGCAGTAAAACCTTGTGTGATTCATTTCTCTGAATCCGAAAGAAGAAGCCGAGCTCTGCCGGTAGAATAGAAAATTTCAAAGAAAGCGGATTATTTTGAAGATGACCATGCATGGGGTGGTTGGGAAATGGAAAGGGTGGAGGGAATCAAGAACGGCAGGATCAATGCAACAAAGGAGTCGAAACAACCTTGGGTGGAACGAAACCAGAGATGCAATCTAAACTCAACTATGCCAGGGGACGGAACTTGGAACTGTTTCCAGCCTTGGAACAAAATGAGAGATCTTTTGGCGTTGGTTTTCGTTCCAGGTGGAACGAAAAACTTGGGTGATTCGTTTCGTTATAAACCGGTTCAATGCTGGAACCAGTTCCAAGTTCCGTTCCACCCAGAATAACCCATCACTCATGAAAACAAGAGCGCTAATATTCATGAAAAAACCCAAGCTACAGAATCATATTTATAAGTTATTCTGTTACAGGACTTATATATAAGACATTCTTACATAAGAGTAAATAATGCATAAACAAGGGGTGCTTCTTATGTAAAACTTATTGATTAGAGACGATATTGAATAGGTAACAGATATGCAAGTAATCGGTATGCTAAAATATCAGTGTAACAGGGTAAACGATTATGAGTATGGAGAGACACTGAAATTGAGACAAGTAACAGGTATTTTGTAACAGATATTTTTTTGGACCTGTATCAGTCGTCCCTGTAACTGAAAAATATCAGTTTAGACCATCCCTATCCCTGACCATCTTCTTAACCATTATATCATACAGTCAACCATACTACTTTCACCCCTTCTTTTAAATTTCAATTCGACCTTTGATTTCATATGATTAGATCAGACACGAAATCCGTTGACTCTAAATAATGCATTCTTATGCACTTTTATCGGATATGATAAGTGATGTTGAATAAAATTAAAAGATAAATCATAGCATAGTAAATCATATTTATTATAATATTAGAAAAATAAATACATAAAAGATATGTCTGTATTATAAAATAATTATCACAGATTTAAGACTCAATATATAACAAAATTTTTTTTTTGTAAATTATCTACAATCTTATGAAGATTAATCATCATACTTCGAAAGCAAGAAGGTCGATTTTGCCTGTCTCAACAGTACCAAAATACTTTAATTAAAATATAATAATTAACATTCTCGTATATAGTAACAATCTAATATTTTAACTTTTTCTATTTAAATAAATATACCATTTCAAAAATATGAATTATTTATAGGACTTTATTTTATAATGTAATAATCACAAAAAAAAAAAAAATTTGTAAAAGAATTAAAATAATTAAATATGATAAAAGTAAGGATTAGTATAAAAATTTTGTAAACAAAATATTTTCTATAATATATAAATTTGTTATGATATTTATATACTAGATGTCAAAAGTCTACTATTTAATATATAATAGAATGGGTCTGCCGAAAAACGTTCTAAGCGACAAACATAAAATTTTGGGTAATCAGTGAAAGAAAATCATAATCTAAAGTTTTTGTCAGGTTTGTAGGTTAGATTTTATATTCACATATTAATTTTTTAGACTTACATGTATAATAACGTAATGGAATACTATGTCATACTAAGACGTTCTATTATACATTTTTAAAACTTTGAAATCCCCACTTTTTGTGATATTTTGTCGCTCAGAACGTTTTTCGGCAGACCCATTTAATTAGCGAAACTAAAAAAAAAGAAAATTGGTAAACTCTAACCATAAAAAATTAACTTTTTTTTATTTTATATATCTTTAAAAATGTTCTTATAATTGAATTTTTTCATAAAATAATTTTTATTTCAAAGAATTTTCCAATTTTAATAAACAAATGTTTAACTATTGATACAACATTAAAGCTGCAAGGAATACAACAGTTTATATTCAGTAACCCATCAGCTAAAATAATCTTTACATTTTCACACAATGGAATAAGTATAAAATAACAAATTAGGTTAAAATAAATACAGACAATTTTGAGTTTTATTGCTCGAATTGCATTAAAATAAACATAAAACAAAAAGTTTTGATTTTTCTCGATCAAATATTCTATCAGTATGTTTTTGTTTTATAATTAACCTTTTAGTATTCCTAAATATCCACTATGCTAGCATATTTACTAATTAATAAAAGTGTAATCAACTACTAAGTCACCAAAAAATATAGTGAATAGCATCATGTAGAATAAAGATTAATAAATTGATAAAAAATAGTTTAAAACAAAAACATTAATCGAACCTGATGAGATAAATATTGTGTTCAGAGCCAGCCACAATTATTGGCTTGAAAATAGTATCTCTTACATCAAGCGCTAAAATCGGCTCAGAAGAGACATCTAAACTGCATTCGTATTCTGAAAGGTCTAGCTCCAATAAATCTAAATCACAGCTAACCCGATAAATGTATATTATACCTAAAAAAAATAACATTAAAAGTATGGCATGATTTTTGAAAAATGTCACTGGCAAAAAAATAATGGAGTTAAAAAAAAAAAAATGACCCTCTTATCTAGGAATGTAAACACCTACTTCAATCTAATTCTATGTTCACCTATAACTAGGCTTTTATCAGTAGAATTATTTAACCTCCCCTTAGTTTATCAGTTACTGTCGAAGAGAAAAGATAATGGTTGCTTATAGAGTAATAACATTAGAACTATCAAAAAAGCTACACATGAAATCATTCATTTTTTGACAGTAATACCAAGGAATGGCATCGAACAACTAGCTGAAAGATAGTGAACATCAACGGATCACATTGGGTTATATTTTGAATAGTAATTCCGTTCTAATAGGGTAAATGAGAGTTTAGAGCAGATAACAAATATTTGGTTACTCATCTCAATGAGTCTGGTTATGTAGAAGTGTTGTAATGAATAGGAGCAGCGGGGCAAATCTTCAGGGCTGTCCAACAAGGCTTCCTCAACCGCAGAGAAGTTTCCAAGAGGACAAAAGCGGCAGTAAATAATCCAAAGTAACAAATCCTATTATATACTCCTCTGAACCCAGGACCCACACTTTCAAACAAGGAAAAACCTACAAAAAGTCAATGGAAAGACTAGACGAGACAAGATTCGCAAAACCACTATTTGAACTAGTCTTAAAACAGACAAGTTCATCATAACAATGCCCCGGTCACAAGTTCACAATCACGTTCCATGATGGAATTTTTTACCTCAAAATACGTTCCTGTTGTCCCCAATACTCCCTCTTCACCCGATTTCAGTTCTTGTGACTTTTTCTTTCTACCAAAATTAAAGCATCTTAGAAATACATCATTTTTTAACCCTGGAGAATATTCAAAGAATGTGACTGACCAGTTAAATATTCTACCAGTTAAAGCCTTCCAGCAATACTAACAAGACTGTGAACGACTCCACCAGTTAACACTCCACATGGTTAACTTTGAATGTGATATTATTTGGAAAAAAAAAATTAAAAAATCAATATCATTGCTTTTCTCACATACCTCATATACTAATGCTCATGTGGAAATTTAAAAAAACTGAGCTGTCAATTCAAACCATTGTAAAGTTCTCTGTATAATACAAGGTTACTAACGGATTAAACAAATAGTTTTACATTTCTATGTTTTTATGAATTTCCTACACCCTATTCAGAATTGATGTATTATATATATATATATATATATTAAATTTAAACACATTAACAATAATAATACCTGTAGATGAACCAAGGAATAGTACACCAGCATAGTAGTAATTACACAAAATCTGACAAGCCAAGAAGGAAGTCGTCAGATAAGTTCTTGTTCTACCATCCACAACAATTTTTAATTCAACTAATAAATTCAATAAATAGAATTAATTATTCACTATATTATTAAACTTCCAGAATAAGTATATTTTAAAAAATGAAGATTCATCTATTTTGTAAACTAATGATTTTGAATAATATTATTTTGTATAATAATAATTTATAATATTATTTATATTTTGAATAATATTATTATGTGTATAATGTTATTATTAGAGATGACTCCACACTATGCCGTGGTTGGCTGTTGGCAAAGCCAATACTATGTAGACGTCGCCACTGTATGTGCCGCCGAGCCAACAGTGTGCCAATGAAAATGGCTTGAGTGGTGGTCTACTACAAAAAAAGCCAATGAGGGCAGGGAGTGGGGACGTGACAACCATTGGCTTGACTCAGATTTAGTTGTGTCTTGGATTAAATGTTATGTCAGATGTAGAATGCAGGCCAGCAGTCAGCTATGCCACTTTGGCTTTGCTAACCTGGCAGTGCCAACGGTCAACCGCGGCATAGTGTGGATGCACCTTAAGACTTTGGCTGAAAAAAAGGACAATTAGTCAGCCAAGCCTATCAATACTTCCATTGAAATTCAGGTGACATCACCAATATTATTCTTTGGCAATGTTACAATATCATATATGTAATTGTAAATAAACAGGAAAGTAAATTACTAAAATAGCAGTCTCCTTTTTGTTTTACTACCTTTATATTGCATTTCAATTAAGAATTAGTATTTTTTAATTATGACACAACACCAAAACTGTGACTAAAAAAAAGTTATGTAAGTTCTTTATCCATTATTGTAGAAGTAATTAAATTTATTTTTTGTTGAAATCATAATCTTTCTTAAAGTTCGTTAATTGATCACAAAAAAAAATCCTCTTACTGGCTTAGGTAAAGACTGTAAAAATAAATCTCAAATAAAAATTATATTCAGCAAAGGTCATGTTTTCGTTTCAATCAACTTATTTTTAACTGTAGAAATATAAATGTATAAAATGGCCGACTAGTCCCTGCTTTTCGCCAACAAATCACTGACTACAAAAGCAGCAGATAAGTTGGCTTTACTGACTAGTTGGCCCATCTCTAGTTATTATAAATTCCAAATTTTTATTTAAATAACCAAATAAATATTTCCAACAGTCATATATTAAATTTAAGTATATTAAGTTATAAATTCAAGTATTTAAGATAGTCCTATAAAACAAAATTAAATATAGAAAAAAAGTGGCAAAGTTAAAGAGGAAAAATTTAAAGAGCCAATAAATAATAAATTTCTAACATTATTATAAATTCAACCAAAAAAAATAAAAAAATTGCCGCCTGTGATTTGTGTTTATCATAATACAAGCATTGTCTTATGACTTCTCGGAGAAACCCACAGACCTCCGGATTATCTCAGTTTAGATCAAGAATCAAAGCAAGGCTAAATGGTACATGTTTTTTGAACAGCTATATATTTACATTCTCAGTTATAGCAAATATAGGTTTAAGATAATTAAGGTAGATAACGTAGTTTTTACTGGTGAGGTTGATGAATAATAATAATCATATTCATAACTTCATAACCAATATGGTACTTGCGTACTATATGGGCCCCCGTGATTTGATACCAGATAACAGTGATTCTATGAATACTATATATGGGATCGATCATTTTAACCTGTAGATTTTTATATATTAAAATAATGACTATTACGTCGTTTTTTTTAGCTAAATTTATTTTGTAATGAATATTGTCAAATGTCAGAGATTGATTAAGTGTGCTGTGTATTTAGCAACCCATTTAAAATGGGCAGCACCGCTTAGTAAAGCGTTTCTCTCAAATAAACATATGACTTAATTTTTAAATATAATAATCTTACTTCACGAAAAAAATACAGATTATTAATATTGTTTAATATGTACAATTTAAAGTGGCTTCTTAGAACAATTAATAATGAAGAAAGTACAGTTACACTTTTTCAGGAAAAGGACATTATTTCAAAAGAAAAGATATGCTGTTATGGACATTCTATGAAGTTATATTATTCAGATTGTGTTAGATGGAGATGTAATGAAAAACTGTAAAGACTCAATTAAAACAAGAGGGTCCCTTTGAGGCAATTTTAAAAGATATACAAGATCTTTGGTTAGAACAAAATGTTTAACACAAACAAACATATGTGTAGTTATTTCTATATAATCACTATTACCTGTTATCAAACCACGGGGACCTGTATAGTACACTCTAGGACGCTAGTGTGACCTTGAAGCAGGAATGTAATATTAAAAATATTTAATTAATAATATTACTTTTTTTTTTTTAAGGAGTAACAATAAAATAATTGTTATGAGAGTTAACGGACGGATGGTAACACTCTTGAAACCGAGTCAGTACCTTGTTAAAATATTAAGGCAGGCTATTCATGGCTTTTTAGGAGGCGCGGTAGCTCAGTGGGTAAGGCACTTGACTACCATGCTCCCGGGCCCGAGTTCGAGTCCGACTGAAGGCAGTGGATTCGTGGATCGAATTTCAGGTTGGGAGACCCTCCTGGGGCACACCCAGCCTCCTAAAAAGTGGGTACTCTTAATTGTGGGAAAAAACCCCAGCGGTTGAGCGTGAATTCTGGCCAAATCACTAGTCCAAGCAACAAATATCAAAAATTTCATGTTTTGCCAAAAACAAGGGCAAGGGTATTACACAGAATTTTATCAACATTTGATATATAGGATCTAATAGCAAATTTAACCAGCTATGAGATGGAAAAAAGAAATTCGGAATCAAACTAATATTTTTAGATTTATAACGAGAAATGTTCCGAAAAAATAAGGATTTCACAATGGTACGCGGCATTCAGCGAGGTGGAAAGGATATTTCACGGAATTAATTAAAACTAAATACATGGTGTCTGATAACAAATTTAACCAGGTTTATGATGAAAAAAAGAAATTCGAGATTAGACATAAGTTTCGGAGTTATAGCCAAAAGAGTAGCGACAAACGTGTTTTTGAGGAAAAGTGCGACTTACCGCAAGTACTATAATAAGCATATTAGGCTTAACGACAATAATTTTATTTTTAGCAATAAGCATTCAATTAATAATAGTAAACTATTCATTTGTAACAATAAACATTGGAATTTTAACAATTAATATATAAATTTTAACAATAAAAACGTGTTTTTTTTTAAATTTTCCATATTCCTCCCTCTATATCTTCTTAAGCATTGATCCCAGAAAAAACATGTATAGAACATTTTTTGTAAACAATTTTATGTTAATTAATTTATTATATATACATATTTTCGCTAGAGGCAAGAGTTTTCGAGTTATTAACGAAAAACTGAAAAAACCGACCTTTAGAGCACCCCCCCAACCTTAGCTCCACCCCCACCCCCAGTACTTTTAGTATGTTCTTAAGGACACCTTCCCTACAATTGTGCCAAATTGGCTACAATTGGCTTCTACATGAACTATGTCCCCTATTCGACCTTTTTTGGTCTTTGCTGCTTGGACTACACCTCCTTTCACAACCGTTGGCTCAGAAACAGTACAGCCTACCTAAGTATGGAACCCGAGACCTTTCATGGGTTGTAAGTGGTAAAGGTTTTTTTTTTTTTTTTTTTTTATTCATGGCTTTCTGACTCATTGAAGTAAACAGGAATTCTCTTCCTTGGCAAACTATTCATAAACTAGTTAAGATTATTATTCCTAACTCAATTTCAAATAAACATTTCAATAAAAAAATCTCCTCTCCCTTTACCCAATCTGCAAGTGTTCCTCAAGGAAGTATCCTAGGTCCAATCCTCTACACGGTGTATACAGCTGACATCCCGACGCATCTTAGCACCATCCTCACCACGTATGCTGATGACACGTGTGTGTTATCAGTAAACAATGATCCCTTCATTGCCTCCCAGACACTCCAATCCCATATCATAAAACTTCAAGAATGGTGTCAAAAATGGAGAATCAAAATAAATCCCATCAAATAACCTTCACCCTTCGTCGGAAACCCACAACCTCCTGTCCTACAGTATCCTTTAACGATGTTCCTCTAATCCCTGTTGAACAGATCCGCTAACTAGGACTCCATCTGGACAAACGTCTTACTTGGAATCCACATACAAGACAAGTCGTTTTCAACTACTTCAACATTTACTTGACAAACGTTCCAACCTTTCAATCAATTACAAAAGACTCATTTACATAACAATAATTAGACCAATTTGGACATACAGAGTTGAGCTTTGGGGCTCCACTAAACCATCCAATTCATCCCGTATCCAATCCTTACAATCCAAAATCCTTAGAAAAATCCTAAATGCTCCTTACTTCGTCACAAACAAACTTATCCACAAAGATCTTAATATACCTTACATTTCTGACTTAGCTCAAACCAGATATCAATCCTTTCATACCAAACTCCACAACCATTCAAATCCCTTATTATCACAACTTGCTTCTCATTCCATTCCAGATAATCCTCCGAGGCACCTGAAAATAAGATGGCCTCGGGACCTTCTAATATAAAACTTCATAATAAAGAACCTTTATAAGTGCTACCAATGGGTAGGTGCTTTAAAAACAAGTGAAATGTCATTTTTATCTGTCATCACATTTACTTGATGTATCATATTTTATATTGTATACAGTTGTAAATTTCAATAAATACATTAAAAAAAAAAATAAATAAAAAAATATCAATTACCCCCATTCGTAATTATGATAACTCCTAAATGGTAATTTTTCATCGAACAGTGTAAAAATTCAAACATATCCACTTTGATAGATGACAGCGGGTGGTCAACTGTTTTAAAATTATAATCGGTAACGTCAAATGTCCCTGTGTTCCTGGATCTCTCATCGTAGTCTAAAAGTAAGATCTGAAACAAAAAAAAATTGTTACCATGGTAACCAAATAATAATATATAGATTGATAAGGCCAAATAAAAGAGACAACTCAAAATCATGATCATCAGAAGTTTATTAATTGGACTCTAGGCATCCAAGTGAGCAACATATGAATATTAGGCTGAAGGAATGGTTATGTCAGGAAATCTAATTGACACCTCTTGAGAAAAAGGAAAACTTTCCAGGAGATCTTATCATTTTTTAAAATGTCTGTTCTGATTAAAACATTCTTTTTGAGATGTAACCCTTTCATGCAGGGTGCTATTGTTTATTTTTAAAATAAAATTAACACTTACATTGGAGTTCCAAACCTGTATAATATTAGAAACCATCCACTTCTTCCTCCGGACAACAGTTTTCTCATTGCTCAATACGTTCAAATTGCATACTAACGAAGGAGAGCCCATATTTGTCACTGAGACTTCCTGTGATTCGAAATGCCTAAAGATAACAAATCTATTTAGACATTATTACATCTGATAATAATAATAAAAAATATTAATTTTAGAAATAAACTTTTCTAATTATCATCAGAAAACAAAAGACCTCAAATATCATTTTTTTTTTTTTTTTTTTTTTTTTTGGATTTATTTATTGAAATTAACAACTGTAAAGAAAAAATACATCTAGTAATTTATGTAATCTAGTAATCATACATAAGTACTGATTATAATAGTATTTCAATGGCTTGTAACTCAACTACCAATTGATAGGACTTAAGAATTATACAGGGTGTCCCGAATTTAAAAGGCAAAACTTCAGGAACTTATAGGGGACCCAAAAACTAAGACAAAAAGTCCTTAGAGATTTGCTCGTTTTTGCTTAGTTTTAGAGAAAATCGCAAAAAAAGAAACAAAACAAAAATGTTACAGGTAGCGATTATCACCTTTCAAAATTCGTCAGGCTAGGCAGTGAGATATGTAAACACTTAATGTTATCCTTTACATTATTTTATTTGTTTACATTTTGGCTCCCTTCTAGGAATATAATTCCTAAATCAGTCTTCAGTCAGTTACTCAGATATTTTTGTGTGAATAGCATCAGCCACAATGCCGCATACATATTCTAATGTTGAATACGCTGATATGATTTTTGGGTATGGTTTCTGTAACGGTAATGTCTAATCGACGAGTCTTTTCGTTAACTTTTAATAGACTACGAGAGACTGGGTCATTCTTAATACGTTATGAAGGCGACCAATTCCAGGCAACAATAAGAACAGATTATCGGAGAAGAAATTGTGTCCAACGCCACTTCGATAACAATCCTGAGACTAGCATCGCGGCAAGCAATATGGCGAACTTTGAAAGGTGATAATCGCTACCCATACCATCTTCAAAAAGTTCAGAATTTATTACCTCAAGATTATGTCAAGAGATTGAATTTTAGTAACTAGTTTCTTGAAAAAATTTACGATGATAATTTATTTCCATTCAAAATTATATGGACCGATGAAGCTACCTTTACAAGAGGAGGAATTGTTAATCAAAGAAATTATCATGTATGGGCTCTTGAAAATCCCGGAGCTATTAGAGAGAATAGGTTTCAGCATGAATTTGCTATTAACGTTTGGCTTGGAATTTGGAACGGATTACTGGTGGGACCATATTTTTACCTGGAAGATTGAATGGTATCACATTTACACATTTTTTGGAGAACAATTTTTTTAATTATTTAGATGACATTCTCTTACAGCAGCGGATTGAAATGTTGTTCCAACTAGATGGATTTCCAGCTCATTATAGCAGAGTTGCTCGAGCTTGGCTGGATATAAATTAGCCACAACGATGGATTGGACGTGGAGGAGTAATACCTTGGCCACCCAGATCATCTGATATGACACCCATGGATTTCTTCGTGTGGGGAACCTTGAAGCAAAAAGTTTATTCGGTGTCAATCAACTCAAGAGAGCAATTAAGAGACCGAATCATAGATGCAGTGCACCAAATATCATCAGAACAATGTTTAGCTGCAATTTATCAAGTGAGTGCTAGATGTAATGCTTGCATTGGTGCAAGATGACAACATTTTGAGCAATATTTACATTAAAAAGAACATAACATAAATATAAATTCAATAAATAAGTACACAAATGAAAACTTGTTTTGTTTCTTTTTTAGCGATTTTCTCTAAAACAAAGCAAAAACGAGCAGATCTCTAAAGGACTTTTTGTCTTAGCTTTTCGGTCCCCTATAAGTTACTGAAGTTTTGCCATTTAAATTCGGGACACCCTGTATAAATGGGAAGGTCCCGAGTCCATCTTCTTTTCAGAAGCCTCAGAGGGATATCAGGAAATGACAGGAAAAGAAACTAGTTGAGAAACCAGTAGGTTTAACTGGTAACAAAATTTATCATGAAAGGTATCTGATAAATTTTGGTTTGGACCGAATGAGCAAGAGGAAGAAGGGCAAGGGACATTAAGATCTACGTAAGCCAATGATGTAATGGAAAGGTATTGCAGGTAAAAGAAATCCAAGATAAATGACTATGAAATTAAAATAAACAGAAAAGAAAGATTAACGGGGAGTAAATACTCTATAAGTTAAGAACAAGAAATTGAAAATTACAATAACTTACTTCATAGTGAGGAAATTGCTTAACTTCGGTATTATTCTTGTTTGCCCAGTATGGAGATCATAGAATATATAATGATGCAAAAGC
Organism: Euschistus heros; assembly: GCA_003667255.2. Taxonomy (NCBI): domain Eukaryota; kingdom Metazoa; phylum Arthropoda; class Insecta; order Hemiptera; family Pentatomidae; genus Euschistus; species Euschistus heros. Next base: position 150,806 of record RCWM02000237.1, read on the forward strand.
AACATGACTACTTCATCATGTTCCACATTTTCAAGAACCGAATTATCTAGAAAATAGCATGGTTTGTTTTTATTTAATGGATTTAAGATAATAATCATCATTATAATATCAATTAACCTACATTAATCGAGTCCTAACTTCTCTCACAATTTATTTTCCATTGTATTTATCCATTTTATTATTGATGGGTGTATGTCTAAATATATATATATATATATATATATATATATATATATATATATATATATATATATATATATATATATATATATATATATACATATATACATATATGTATATATGGATTTATATATTGCTTTCTATTAAATTATACGTTCTGTTAGGGTTGGCTATCACTGATATCACTCCATCAACTGTGATTTTAAGTTTTCTGGAGTAGGCAAAGTACAGATTGTTATCAAAATATAAAGTTTTTTAAATGACCAAAGAATTTGAATGTTAATTTTTTAAAAAAAATCAGGGCAAAACCGAAGAGTAGTTAGTTGAAGGTGAACAGGTATAAGTTCAGGACAAATTTATTAAATTATGATCATTAGCAGTGATTGTAAAAATATTAAATTTTAGGTCATACCTTCTTAGGTGGAAAGTTACATAGAAGAAATTTAGTTTTTAATAAAAAATTTAAGAATAATATACTCATTTTAATGAAAACCGTGATAGTAATATTCTGTTTAGAGACACTCTTTTTTTAGTTACCTATACGTGAAGATGACGTCAACAGCTCTATTAATAATAAAACTCAGAGTGTAAACTCTGATACCTCCACTGCCACAGACAACGATAGTGATTCAAAAATGAATGATGGTTCAGTTGTAACGCGTTATAGTTGCACAGTTAAAAAGCCTCAGTTGCTTGATCTATAATATCTTTTTATTGTAACTGTTTTAGTTATTATTGTATTATTTTGGTTTATACTGTATTATTGTACCATTATAATACATTATGTTTGCACAGCTAAGAAGCCTCAGCAGCTGGATTTATAAATGTATCTTTTTATTGTGATTCTTTAGGTATATATGTAAGTATTTTGTTACTTAGCTTTATACTTATTATTGCAGAATGCTATATTTATAGAGCTTGAGGAGGGAGGTGCTAGGTTTGTCTACACTGATAATTGTAAGAACTGTAACCTCAATGTAACCTTTACCAGAATGGGTACCAAGTTTGTTTAATAAAGTCTTGTGTGAGTTGTTATTAATAACCAAATAAGTTCTGCAAACAATCTCTTAGTGCTGATTTGTATGTGAGAAAAATTGTCCAGAAATACGTAATTTCTTCTGAAATGCTTAAAGGTAAAAATATCATTTTCATGTAGGACAATGCATAAACACGTGGAGTAAGCCTTGTTTTGGAGTAGATCATTCTAGTGGTTTAACAGACTTTGAAGTCTCCAGCTTCTACAGCAGAATTAAATCCTGAAGAGGACATGTCGGACGAGTTTTGCAGATGTGCAAGACAGCTGGCCTACCTTCTATAAACCATAGTAACTTAAACAAGTTAAGAACATCTTTAGTAGTGATGTAGGAGGATATAAAACAAGAGAACCTTAAGAACTCAATCATAATGAACCAGATCAATTGATTAGGGCTCATGAGAAGCTTTTATCTTTCTAAAATTGTGTATCACTAATTCAAATATTTATAATTTATGAGATTCATTTATGATATGAATTTGTAAAATAAATATGTATATATTTATGACAAGCTTGAAAATTAAAATAGAATTAAAAGGACATAAATATTGAGGAGTCATTGTATAATTATATTTATAAATACCTGTTTCTGCCTTCTTGATATAACATCTCATGTACATATCCTCTATTGAATTACTTTGGTAGAGAAGAACCTTTTCCCTAGTAATGTAATTTATTGCTTCCAAAACTCCTTCATTTCTAGTAGAAATAAAAATCCAATTACCTGAAAACAACATATCAGGATATACAATAGGATCAATTGAATAACAGTGCAGTAAAAAAAGTCATTATTTTTATTTGTTTATTTATTTTTTAATTAAAAACGTAATGTCCTCTAGTTATTTACCATAAAATCAAGTATTTTTTTTTCAATTATCTGAGATCAAAATTTTGTTACAGTGTGCCCCAGGGTTGGGGTACAGTTTAACAGCCATAGAAGCACAGTATAACGTCATGGGGTAGGCTATAAAAGTAGACTAAACATACATCAAACAAAATAAAATATGAAAAACAGAAAACTTTTAACTTCAGTTATGTTCCATAACAAATATTTGGTAAGAAAAATCAAAGTATTTTTTTCTTAATATAAATGAGTAATACACATTCTTAATTTCTGCAGATTTTTTCAGAAATAGTCCCATTTCAAACGAGGCTATACACCTTGGAAGAAATATATAATCAAGGGAGATAGAGTATAACTTCAGATAAAGTATAATCACCAACGTAGGGTTAGTGGATTGTAGAATCTAAAGATTTAAATATAATACAGGAAACGATAGTTGAGGCGGTCAATAGAAAAACAGTATGTGTTATTGGTTTATTGTGCCAACATTGTGGCTTAATTTGTAAGCTTTAATTAGGCTTATTAAAAACCCATTTCATTACTGTACAGGAGGCTGAAAAACTGGCACAATCAACCTGTGACGTATAGAGTTTCTATTAACCGCACCTTCAAATATCTTTTCCACTATCTAATTCAGTCAACCAACCTACTCCATTAATAAATAATATGGCTGATAAATGTGGTAACATGTAGCAATCCAACATAATAGGGCTGTAATGATTCATAAATAAAATGTTTCTATCATAGATTAAATTGTTAAACATAAAGGTTGATTGATTATGGGCACTTTTTTGCAAATAATAGTTTAAAACATGACATTCACAACTAAAACAGTACCTGAAAATTTTATTGATGAAATACAATTTTTAGTTTTTTTTACAAATGAACTGACAGTAGGGGTCCAGTAATTTAAATGAGACCATCTCCTCCAACTGGTGTAAACTGCTTTCCAACAAATTTCTGCATCTAGCCAATATTTTGGATACAAATTTTGTAAAATATCAATGATAAAATCTTGTTTCATTTCATGCATACAAACTAAGCCCCATTTCTAAAAATAATTTAAAGGCACTCAACATAGAATAAATATGAGATTTGTTAATTCATACAATAGATTAATTTTTCAGTTTCACCTTTGAAGTGAATTTATTAGAATCCTCTATACATTGTTTCCATCTCTTACAAGTTTTTATAAGATTTCCTAAAGATGTGCCATCACAAAACATAATTATATTCTCCATTACTTCTGGAGGAAGAGTGTCAAAATGATTGGGAAATGGCATTATGAATTATGATAAGTATCACAACTACAAGAAGTATTTAGCCAATTATTTAGTTTCAAAAGCCGTCAAATAACTCCCAATTTCAGAATTCCAGAGTACATAGCACGAGAAACAATAAAAATTACGTTATAAGTAATGTCAATTAAAGCTTGTGATAAGTTAACACAACTGTTATCCTAAACGTCAAACACCAAAAGGCATCATTATGACCAAATCAACAGTTAATTAAAATAGTAAGTCATAAAACCACAATTAATCAATATTTTTTTAACTCTTGACTGCCAATATGCGCTTATCCAAGAATTATATCTTAATTATATCCACCATGGAATCCAAGAAAGGTAATGTAATCCAATTCAAAGGTATGATAAAAGCGCGCGCGGATGATCAAAAATTATAATAAGTATTTATTGCAAGGGCCAATTAAAACATAAAATAAGAAAGACTGTATTATTTTAAACCTTTATTGGGTTTTTAAAATAAATTAAAAAGTAAAAAATAAGCCAAAATCGATGACTTTATATCAAGATACAAACAAAGAGAAACAAATTACTATATATTACAATTTTTTATTTATATATCCTTGACTTTTCCTGAAATGCATAATTCGACATTACTGTGTAATTAATTTTGATCCCAATTTCTTAGGATATTCGGTTCAGATATTTAAAAAAGGTCATAGGTCTTTAGTATCATAATGTCCAGGGTGCCATCTTTCCAACTAAAATCTAACGTATTCGCCAATCACCCTATCACATTTTGATAAATAATATTACTACTGTTGCTGCCAACTTTAATAAATATTCAGTCGGGTGATTTCCATTCTATTCAAATATGTATAACCTGGTTAACTTTAAAGTACCGTAGACTAAAGCATCAGAACTACACTCCCCGTCAAAAGTATTCAAACATCCATCATACTCGAGATTTCCTTTGTTTTGACTTTAAACCATGCTTTGTTTGTATTTATATTAATATTATTTATTAAATGATAGACTTTAGGGATTAAAACGAGAAAATTTTGGTTTATTCATTTCAAATTTCCTTCCAGTCCATGCATATCTTTCGGTTGCCTCAAGTCTGTTTTCTCTTCACTCTGGAGGATTGGGACAATATACCACAAGATTTTCTTCAAAATCTTTTTCCAAGTATGCCAAGACGAGTTGAACTGTCATTCAAGCCAGAGCGAGCAATACGTCTTGTTAAATATAAATTAAAATTTTAAATTGAAATTCTTCTTTATCACAAGATATGTAAATTCTGTTACCACCTCCATTACTTCTTAATTACATATAAGGACATCCTCTGGGGTTCTACCGAATTAAAGACTTTTTTTTTTTGTATTAATATTCATACCCTTTCTCTTTAATTCTTCATCCCACTCTGTTACTGCCTGTTGAAGTTCCAATGGCCCAAATGCATTCTTGCTGTACGTCTCCAACTATACAATAAGGAAAATGGGGGCTCAGAGTGTCTCCTTGTTTCACTCCCCTATCCAGTCCAAACACACCTAATTCCTGTTCATTTAGGTCCATAACACCATTTGGCTTCTGGTAAGTCGATTTTATAGCCTTCAGAAGCTTTGTTGGTATATTCTTGGCCTTCAATGACTCCCAAATTTCATTCCGGGAACCGTGTCTTCAGACATGAGCACTTTGCAACCTGCAGGTCAGGCTCCACCAGTGGTCTTAACCGGCTCTCTAGAAGAGCTTTTAAATTGTAATTTAAAAGTTAAAATGTATTTTATTTTATTAATAAAACTTGTTTATGTTCAGTTTAAAAATGTACATTATAGACTTCAGAACCTTTCTTGGTTCTTCTTGGATGAAAAAACAGAAGTTTTTATATAATTCAAATATTTCAAAGTGTTGCGATACTTTTGACGGGGAGTTTATATCTACCCAAGGTAATTACTTTTGCAATATTGTTTATATCCCGTCGTGGCTTGAAACATTATTTTCCCCGGAGTATGAAGGATGATCTTTAAAAATTTGTGAACAAATGCATAAAGTTGTTGCCAAATTAAAATCCACAAATTAGAAAGTCAACTCTTCCTCTGTTTCCAGTCTCTAGACAATCCACTCTGCAATGTTATCACCCTTGACGCAACAACTTTGTGACTTTCATCCGACGATAGCTGCTATAATTATAACAATAGGTAGGAGCCCGCAATTTCTTATCACGATTTACCTGCGGCCCATGTTGAATCCTTTACAATATTTTCATTTCGTGACTTCCTGGTGCATGGATTTGGACTGCTGCACCTCTCTGTTTTCTAGTAGTGATTTCATATTAATTCATTCTTTTCTAATAATCATTGAAGTAATGAGTCGAAAATGTTTAAATATTAATAATATGTATTTTTGTTTCTCATGAAGTATACCATGCTAAATAACTTATGACTTAGTTGCAAGTTTTGATGTCAAATTCTTATTTAATTTTTTCGGTCCTATTAAATAAAATATTTTTTTTATTTAGGCCTGGTGTATGTCTATGTTCTAGTTATTATTCAATCGACTTGTTCATACAAACAATTTTTATATTTCAGGACCATCTTTGAACGTGAATTCAGATTGTTATGATTACATTAAGCCCATTGTATGCGTCATCCACTTGAAATATTTATCAATATTTTATTTACAATGAATACATTGTTAAACAAAAAAAGATTAAAACGTGTGTCTGATCTATGACACAAAAATGAGTATTTTTTAATAAGTAAAAATATTTGAGGAAAATGAAAAACGGTTAGAAACTGGTCCCAACGGGTCCACTAATTATTAAGAAAACAACCCTATGCAGTTTGTATTTAACAATTGCAATCAAGAACAATGTAGGCCATGCCATCTTGGATTATAATAAAATTAGAGGACATTAGTTTAAGTTACTTTAACTAATACTATGGTATTAGTCATCTTACCCATTACTTGTTTATCTTGGGAGGTGGCCATGTTGATTATGAGGGGTGTGTCAATATTTTAATTTTATCCCAGTTTTTAATTTGTTTTTTATTAGTTTCTTAATATATTATTATTAACATGAACACATTAAAGCACTTAATATCTTTGACTTTTCTTTTTTATTTATTAGATAGTGGTAGGTATTAAACAAAATAAATTGGTTATGTTTTTGTTTACATTCCTATGTTGATATGTTAACATACAATATTCAATACAAAATGTTACAGTTTATAACCTGGAGTGTTATGTATGTGATAAACAAGATAAAAATGATGGAAAGTGCTTGAAAACTATAAAAACATGTGAACCAGAACATGATATGTGCCTTACAGAAATTAAATGGGGAAGTATGTGTCTAAGATATCTATATTTTTAGGCTGTCATTTTATATTATATGTATGGTGAATAATTATTACTCTCTTATTTTAGCCACCCCTTATTGGCAGGCTGGTGCCCAAAAACAGTTTTATATTAGTAAACGCTGTGCAACAAAGAGTCAGTGTGAAAGGACTATGAAAAAGTATACATCATCCTGCACTCATGTGTGGTATGAAGATTGGAAATGTGCTGAATGCTGTGGGGGAGACAAGTGCAATTATTTTATTATTGTAAGTACTATTCAAAGTTCCTTGTACCTGTTATATTTTCGGTTTCTTAATAATTTTGGTACTCTTATATCCTTCATCCTTCCTTTGATATTTTGATGAAGTCCCACCTATATTAATGGAAATACATTTATTTGTCATAACTTGGAATCTTCATTATTTCTAAATAAGTGCCAATTTTGAAACAAAATTTGTTATAGAAAATATCGCTTAACTTTGTATTGTTAATGTACTTACATGTCAATTATTATGATGTTGACTTTAAGATGGATTGATTGATCAGTACATCTTGTTTAAAGTACGAAATAAAAAGTTGTGAAATTTAATGATGAGGGAAAAGAACCTTTGTATTTAATTAATCTATTTTATGTTATAAATATGCACTCAATGTTGGAGAATTGCAGTAGTAAAATATCCTGTAAATTGTGTTAAATGAAAAATCTTAATCAATTAATTTCAGATAACTTTAAACACTGGGTCTTGATTTGGTAACGGTTCGGATCGGCGACACCAACCCCTAAACCCGCTCAGAATACCTTTTATCGATTCTAACCTTGTTCCGATTTATTTCGATGTTCTAGTCGCTGCTTTTAGAGGGGGAAAGGTTATTCTCCTACATTTACTGAGAAACTCTAAATCCCTGTTCAAAGTAATATTAACTTTTGTTTACCTTCTAATATTAAAATGAGAAATAAGGAAATATTAAAGTGGGAATAAGGAAATATCGAAATATAAGACACTAAATCAATTTTTAATTAATATTAATTTAATCAACAATTAATATACTACTGAACCACCAGTAAAGTTAATTCCTGATGAACTTTCTCTCAGAGAAGTGAAAATAACAAATTATAAATATAAAAAAGACAGAATCCTTAAGTATTTATTTGGCATAACTCCTATTTATTTAACATTTGTAGCTACATGTTTCGGAGATAATGTTTCATCATCAGGCTTCTAATTTTTTTTAAAAACACATTAATCTATAACATTATACCAATAGTTCTACAATTATATAGTGATGTGTCATTTACCTCTTAATCTGTGATTATTTTCACATTGTCAATTCTCCATGTTATAAGCCATTATATAATGTAAGACAGAATCCTAGTTGAAAGTGAAGATGTTAGTTTCTGCTATATTTTCTAATGGGAAGTGGAAATAAGAAAACATAAAAAACCTGTGATATACTTTCTCACATTTATTTATAAACTGATATGTTTTATTGAATTAATTATACAATCTGTCTCACTTTAGCACAAAATATGGATGACAAAGAATCCATTCACAAAATATGTATACTGAAATTTTATCACTGAAATTGAAACAACAAATACAAATATATAAAACACCAAATCCATGTACAAATAAATCTTGTTAAGTTTCATAACACTTTTACAAGTTGTAAATTTTATCACCTAAATTGATAGAACAAATATAAATATGTAAAACACCAAATCCATGTACAAATTAATCTTCTTAAGTTTTATAACACTTTTACACATAAGATTAGATGAAATAAGAAAACATGAATTCATAAAACACTTAATCCTTTATGAAACTCATTTTGTGAACTTCTGTTTCACTTATTTACATTTAAGAAGTCTAAATATCAATATAACAAACAAACTAAACAACACAATCCAAGTTGAAACTGTAGAAGTGATTGTTTACATGTGAGGTTATAGGAATGAACTATCGAAAAATGTAAACATGAAGTGAAGCGTAAGGATCGAACTGGTCGGTGTAGCGCTGGTCAACCTAGTTTGGTGGTGTCGCCGATCAGAACCGTTACCCTTGATTTTACTTTCATCGTAAACTTAAAATGTTTTGCTATAAGTTTCTAATATTTAACTAGGTACAAATTCCAATAGATTCAGGGATATAATTTATGCATGCATCAGTTTGTGACATTTAAAAAATTATAAAATTAAATTGTTTGTTATTTTTTGCATTCATATAAGTGTACCACTGTTAGTTATATTTCTTGTCCAGCAATAGATAAGCTGGGTATCAGTTCTTGGTTGTAGCTCTCCTGATATGCCAGACCTATGACTCAGTGGTCAAGCATGTTAAGCTGGAATAAAAGCTAATACTCTGAAAGGATACTACTTTGGTTATCTTATTAGTTCCTGTTTATTAGTTAGGATAATTCAGACTAATATATGGCAATGGTGGATAAGCTACAGATAATGCAAATATATTTGATTTCACACAGTAACGAATATCTTTAGCTCAACAAATATGAGGAAACACAATTAAAATGGTGTTTTTTCATTTCCTTGTTTTCAATAATAAAAATAAACTTTCTGATACCATTTCACTGAAAATTGTGGGCATCAGTCAGTTTCTACTTCTTCAGTAATAAAGATTTTATTTTTAGTCTTCAAGGAATACGAAGTCAATAAACCCGTTAGTCAATCCAAACATCTCAGATTAAGTTCTTCTTATATTCTAGTTAGGCATTCATTATTCCAATGCTTAGCTAAGGGCATGGTTGGTTACAAGTATGACTTTTGAGGTAACAGAAATGTCAAGATTGGTTTTGTACTTAAGTTACAGTAAAAGCTGTTGTACTGAACACTGTTATGTTTATTAACATCATTATAATAACATTCTATTAAGTTTGTGATGTTTAGATTGAACTGAAAAACTATATTTTTTTAAATATTTACTAGAAATTCAATTGTAAGCCATGCATCCAGTAGTTACAAGACGCATTATATATGTAGGATTCGTTGGAATAGTTTAGTTCTATTTCTAGAACCTTCAAATCTTTCATCGAAAAACAGTGGACTGTACTCAGTGTTTTGTTACCGTATGAGCTTCGCCAACACCTACTTTTCATTCATGAATAATGTACTGTGTTAAGCATAAAAATTAAGGTTTTATTTATCGACCCTATATAATTTTTTTTTTTTTTTCAGTCATCAAGTCCAAACATTAGGGCTACATTTGCTGTTACTATTCTCCCAGCTCTACTTCTCCTGATGTTGAGAAAACTTTGATGGTTCAAATTTAATTATGCAATAGGTCAAGTCAATGATAAACATTTTTATAAATACTTCAAGGCTATTTGTTCAAATTATGTATAGTTTTTTCTATTCTTTAACTACCGCTAATGACAAATGAAGATGGAATCAGCAGAATAAAAGGAAGTGGACACTGAAAATTATAAGCGCCTTCTCTTAAAATAAAGATATGGCTTTTGTATAGGATTTAATGAACTATATTAGAAACATATTCACTGTTTTTGTTTAAATAAAACAAAAGGCATTTATTCCTAGTATATTTTTTATGATGTACAAACTTATATATTTTTAAAACATTTTAACAGTATATAATTTTAAGTTTTGTGACAAATTTTATTCAAATTTAACAAATTCATAACATTTTTTACCTATTTTTAAGTAATTTTTTTTATAGTTTATGCATCATCCATTCTTATTGATAAATTTTAATTTTATTTCAATTTATTTATTAATAGTTTTGTTTCATTGAATATTAGAATAGTGTTAAATAGTTTTGGCAAGTATTTTGCCAACTTTGGTTTTTAGTACAGATAATTTTATGTTTTCATTTACTCTTAGCTTTGCACTTAAATTTATATAATTTCATAATCTATTCTAGTAAGTACGATTACTAACTAATTGGTTTTATATTATATTTATATATTATATATATATATATATATATATATATATATATATATATATATATATATATATACTCATATACTCATGTATGTATAAATTCTGTTACCCAAAATGTAATATTTTGATATAAACTATTTTATTGTATTTTTAAAGACATTTATTACTGCCTCACTATCTTATTGTAATCAGTATTTCTGAAAGTTGTAATTTTTTCCATCTTCAATTTAAGCAATAAGGATTTATAAAGCTGTATATTTAATAATAAGGAGAATATAAAGTACAATATTGTCTGGGTACTGATTATAATATTTTATTATAGACATCATTGTGACGTAGTATTATTATTTTGTTATTTTATTATTTTTTTTTTTTACTTATAATATTTACAATTTTTTTTTTTAAATATATCTGATACGAGTTAATGTGATAACATTCCGTCCAATGTTGCACGTTCAAGATGCACATAGTGTAATTTATTGATTTTATATTTTTACATTATATGTCACCTATAATCTTTGAACTGAAACTTTTATATATGAAATTAAATATTAAATATTTATGAAATTAAAAGTTAAGTAGATCTTATATTTGGTGTTATTCATTATTTTGAATTATCATATTCTAGGATATCTTCTCAATTTAAGATATTGAAAGATGAATTCATATTTTCTCATAATTTATTTTTTTACATTCAATATTTACAAATATTTGTTAAGAAATAAATTGTATTACTTGTTACGAGTTAATGTGATAACAATCCGTCCTGTCTGTTTGTTTATTTTTTTTATTAATAAGTAGCATATATTTCAATTATTATCTTTGATCTGAGAATATTTTTTAATAAATGTACAGATAAAAACTTGTTCATATTGGTAATGAATAATAAATATTTTAATAACAAAAACAATTATGTTTCTGAATTAATTTGTATTCATATTATGCCAAAGTCAGTACACTTTTATGTATTAATTGATTCAATATTATTTTTTGTTTGATTTTTATTTAAGAATTGCTTCATATTAATTAAAATGAGTTATCTGCTTGTATATTTCTCTAATTGTAATACAAGGGAAACCTTTTTTTAAGGAACAAATTATATGATTTTTTTTTTTATTGTTTTCATATTTTTACAATAAATTGATCTTTTTTATTATTTTGATTCTTTTGATATTTCCTCTGATTTGCATGATAATGAGTATTAATTTTTATAAACTATGTCTTTTTAAGAATAACACAATCAAAATAAGGATTGAATATACATGGGAGTCTCAATTATACGAATGTGAGGGGGAGTGGTCTTGGGTATACTGAGGTATGCATCCCCAGCGTGGAGCCGAAACCTGGCACAACCGCAGAGAAGGAAACTGGCCACCATACAGCGACTGGCTCTGGTGCCCGTCAGGAAGGCATATAGAACGGTGTCGAATGAGGCGGTGCAGGTGCTGGCCGGAGCGATGCCCCTGGACCTCGTCCTCAGAGAGGACAGGATAAAATACGAAGTTAAGAGGCAGGGGCTGGAAGTGCTTCCGGAGGGACCCCAAACCTTGGAAGAAGATACTCCGGGAGGACTCCATAGAGGAGTGGAATGGGCGGTGGGTGACAAGCCAGAAAGGCGCCACATTGAGGAAGTTTTTCCCCACCGTCCAAAAAAGATTAGAGGCGAGATGGGTCCTCCCTGACTATTGGGTCTCGCAGATGCTTACAGGACACGGCGGGTTCCGGGGAAAGCTGAATGAGCATGGGAAAGATATCGAACCCCGGTGCCCGACTTGTGGAGTCCCAGAGACAGCAGAACATGTGGTGTTATCCTGCACCGAAATGGAAGGACACCGTGCCAGGTTGTCTAGGAAAACCGGGATCTTCGCCCTCGTCGAAGCGAACTTCCCCCGACTCATGGAAGAAGACAATTACCCCTACTTTAAGGAATTTGTCTATGGATGGAGGGAAGTGGTGGGCCCTACACATTTCACCTTAGGTAGGCCCATCCCCGCTGTCGGCGAGCCACCACCGGAAGAACCAGAAGAAGATGAGGACCAGAGACTGTGAGGACGAGCAGGACCGGACGGATGCTGTCCTCGGGAGAGCTGACTGGAGTGGACCGGACGGATGCGGCGGACCAGGAGGGCTGGACCGGGCTACCGTCCGAAAAACAAGGTGCGGTCGCTAAGGCGTGCAATGCATGGCCGGGCCGCACCATAGGATTGTGCCCCAAAATAAATATATCCACATTTGATGATGTACAAATTGTAAATAAAGAGTTTTATTGGCGGCAGCGGCATACATAAAACCCATATGTTGAACCCGCTGCCGCCAAAACCCCATATGCCTGAAAAGGCTAGGTAGGGGGGAAAAAAAAAGAAAAGTTATTCGTTCGTCGGGAAATGAAAAAATCTTCGTATAACTGAATGTTTCTTATAAGTGAGTTTCGTATAAGTGAGACTCCACTGTATCCATTTTTTGAATAAGATCCCATAGATAGCTAATATTCTAAGTATTTTGCTACATTAAACTGCAGTTAGCTTCTGATTTTTTTTTTTTTTTTTTTTTTTTTTTTTTTTTTTTTTTTTTTTTTTTTTTTTTTTTTTTTACCAACAATATTTAATAACATTTTTTTATACAAAAATTACAATCAGCTGTTGTGCTGAAACAGGAATATAGGAAAGATGGTTTTAGTTGAGGAAAGATATTACCCAGAAGCTCCCCTTGTTTTGGCATTACTTACTCTTATGTAAGAATGTTTTATATACAAGTCCTTTAACAGGATAACTTATAAATATGTTTCTGTAGCTTGGGTTTTTTCATGAATATTAGCTCTCTTGTTCTCAGGAGTGGTGGGTTGTTCTGGGCTGAATGGAACTTGGAACTGGTCCCAGCATTGAACCGGTTTAGAACGAAACGAATCGCCCAAGTTTTTCGTTCCACCTGGAATGAAAACCAACGCCAAAAGATCTCTCGTTTCGTTAAAAACCGTTCCAAAGCTGGAAACAGTTCCAAGTTCCGTTGTCCCGGTGGAATAGATTAGATTGCACTCAGGTTTCGTTCCACCCAAGGAAGTTCCGACTGATTTCCGTTGATCCTGCCACTCTTGATTCCCTCCCCCTTTTTCATTGCCCCACCACCCCCCGTACGGGCATCTTCAAAATAAACCGCTTTCTTTGAACATTTCTATTCTACCGACAGAGCTCGGATTCAGAGAAATGAACCAGGACGGTATTGCTGCATATGTAATTAAATACTTTTTTCGCTATTTGTTCAAAAGCTGTGCACAAGAGTTGATATTTTTTCTCGGAAACAATGTAGGTTTAGTGTTGTAACGGTACGAGGAACGTTCCCATGGTAGGAACGATTGGTACCGTTACAAGGCCCCAGATTTATCCGTTCCATTGATATTTTATCGTTACATCAGTCTCGGTATTTTTTCGTTACTTTGGTTTCGGTATTTTATCGTTACATCGGTCTCGGTATTTTTTCGTTACTTTGGTCTCGGTATTTAATCGTTACGTCGGTCTTGTTCTTTCTTCGTTACTTCGGTCTCGGTATTTTATCGTTAGATAGGTCTCGGTATTTTTTCGTTACTTTGGTATCGGTATTTTATCGTTAGATCGGTCTCGGTATTTTATCGTTACATCGGTCTTGTTCTTTCTTCGTTACTTCGGTTTCGGTATTTTATCGTTACATCGGTCTCGGTATTTTATCGTTACATCGGTCTCGTTCTTTTTTCGTTACATCGGTCTCGGTATCTTTTCGTCGGTACGGTTTCGTTCTTTTTTCGTTACATCGGTCTCGGTATCTTTTCGTTGCTTCGGGCTCGGTATTTTATCGTTACATCGGTCTCATTCTTTCTTCGTTCCTCGAAGCACCCGGTCTTCGTTCTGTTATATATATATATATATATTATAGCACTTTGCCATTCGCTCTGTGGTCCTTGTCTATTTTCCAACGTTAATCCCTTATGGCAGCGGTTCTCAATCTCGGGGCAAAGAAACAATAATGAAATAATTTCATAATAATTAAAAAAAAAAAAAAAAAAATTTATTATAAACTTACTTATAAACAATAAAATTGCAAACGAAGACATAAAATTAGTGCAGTTCGATAATAAAATATAATAGAACAAATTCTTTGATTTATTTTAAAAGTCTCTTTTGATTTCTACACCAACCATATTTCTCAATGTTAAAAAAAAAAATAAATAAATCAAATAAAATAAAATTAAAAAAAGGAAAATAATTGTAGGGATAAATGTGATCACTGAGTATCAGTATTAACAGAGTATCAGAAAGTATTAGAAGTTTTATTGTAAAAACTTTTTTTTTTTACAATATTGCAAGCATTGATTAATTAAATGCAATATAACAAATGACATTGCACTTTGTTGTAACATTGAAAAGCCTAAATTAATATATTTTGTTGAAATATTTAAGTCGATATAAATAATGCTTACGGTTGTAAAAAAAATTCTGCACTTGTCAATAAAATTAAACACTTTAAATTAATACATTTAATAGTCGACGCAATATATCGTTTTATAATATTCATAAACCTAACAAGACGATGTTGGGGCTAAATCCTTATTTTTCAATATAATTCTAAAGGTCTCCAGAACAATGTCGTTAAAATCGTATTATAAAAAGTGAATAATCATGAAATTTCCAGTATACTAGGCGCAGGTTTAGAAGGCGATGCTGTGAGCTGGTACACCAACTACCATTTTACCAAAATTGACTTGAACACCGTTCTAAAAACATTTATGCAACGCTATCTTTAACACCCCATCAAATTTTAAAAATTTGTTTAATTTTTTCCTCTTAATAATGATTTAGTTAGACATGGGTGCTAACAAAAAGAAGTGAAGCGCTACTCCGAGTTTGGGAGAGAAAAATATTTAGGAAGATATTTGGCCCAAAATATCTAAATGGTGAATGGAGAATAAGAAAAAATGATGAATTAATGGCATTGTTTGGTGAGCAAGATATAGTAGCCCAAATAAAAAAAAAGAGATTAAGGTGGCTAGGACACGTGGAAAGGATGCCTACAGACAGATTTCCTAGAAAACTGCTAAAAGAAAAGCCAGAAGGTTTAAGAACTCGAGGGCGGCCACGAATGAGATGGTTAGACGACGTGGAGGAAGACCTCCGTCAGGCAGGTATCAGAGGATGGCGCCGCAAGGCAGCGGATCGAGAAGGTTGGAGGAGGCTTGTTGAGGAGGTCCTGGTCCTGCCTAAGGACTGTCGCACCGATTAAATAATAATAATAATAATAATGATTTAGTTCTGTATTACTCTCAACACTAACTTTAAATAAGTATCAGAATGATGATTTTTATTTTACGTTTTATGCTATATGCATTTTTTTCAGTTAGTTTATGATAGGTGGAATAAATTTTTTTTTTTTATTAAATTCGTGTGTTTTATCTCATATATTAAATAATACGAATTGTAAATATTTAGGATTATAATTATATTGGTAACAATGTCATTTTATTTCTTACAATACTGTTAATAACCCTTAGTATGCCATTTCAGGAATAAATAATAATTAAAACGATATACAATTTAATAATTGTATTAATTATTAAATTAATAGAATTTTTTTTTTTTGCTTGCTTGCTTGCTTGTTAAGAACGAGAGGCAAAGGTAATGCTTGCCAGATAACGAAATGTTCTTGGAACGAATAGGTAACGTAACGAATAAAATACCCGTTCCCGTCTTGTAACGAAATGGTTGGAACGGTTCCCTTAAATTTTTGAACGACCCATCACTACGGAGTAGTGGGGTAGAGGAATGGTTCGTTCCAACGTTTGATGGGAACGCGTTTCACTGAAACCTGAAACCCTGACTGAAAACCATTCCATTTTTCGTTTATTATTGTTGCAAACATTTTTTATTTTCTTGAATTAAAAAAAATGGAATTTTAAGTGTTATTTTTTCCTCAAAGAAACTAAAATATGAAATTGGACAAAAATGTGATAAAATTTTAAACACTTCAGTCAAAGAAAGATGAAAAATAAAATTCAATTTTTCTTTACTTATTTTTCTAATTTAAATTTATTGAAAGATAAGCTTCTCGTTATTTTATAAAGAAACAACTAACAAAGTAGTTTGCTAGCGAAAGCTGTCATTGGTTAATTTTTTTTTAAATCTTAAAAGCTACTTAAGGATTTTTTTTATGATACTTGTAAAATACATTTTTTTAACGGTGGATATTCAAGATATTTTAAATTGCGAATAAATAATGAAGCCTCATACATCAATCAACTAAAAATCTTAGTCTTGGTAAATAAAGTGCAAGTAAGGAATACATATAATATTTAAAATTTCATTTTATTGGGGAAGATTTTGTTGATAAAATTAAATTTAAAAAGAGAAACATAACCTCAAATAATTTCCTTGGAAATATAAATAAAGTGTTGGGTCCCAGCATAATTCAGGACAGTTATTAATGTATGCAACAACAATAAATTAATTTTTTCTTCTAAAGAACGAGAATTGAACAGAACGAAAAATGGAACGGTTTTCAGTCAGAGCGGAACGATGGAACGCGTTCCCATCAAAAGGTGGACGACCCATTCCTCTACCCCACTACTCCGGTACATTAGACTTTGGCAGAGGTGGGCAAAGTAGTTCCTTTTAGGGAATAGTTCCTTTTGAGATAGTTCATTCTAATGAACTACATAGTTTATTTTTCAAAAGAACTTTAGAAATGTACTGAACTATGGAAAAAAGTGAAGGAACTGCGATGTCAAATAAACTAGAAAGGTTCTAGAAAAAATAAAAAACACTTCTATCTTATTTCTGCATTTATTTACATTTTTTAATATTGATGATATATTTTCATGGATTAGACTTATTTTCTATATCTTATAATATAAAGCTAACTGAACTGAAAGGTTCTGAAAAGAACTGATGGAATATGAGTTTCGTTGAGTTTTTAATAACAGATTGGTCTGTATAGTGGACTTAAAAGGCCCATTGGTAAAATGTCACAATCTTCGGAGTAGAATGATTTCGTTTTTTATGTTGGCATTTTTTTTTTTTTTAAGAAGAAGAAGATCGCGGGTTCGCAGCCCGGCAGATGAAGAAAAATGAACTTTATTCTGGGACAACTTGTCCCCTAAGAATAACAAAACGAGTACAATACATAGAACAATCGTCTGGCTATGATAATTAATTATAATAAATGATAATAATAAATAATAAATAATAATAATAATAAAGATTGATTAATAATTAAATTATGAGTTACAAAAATAAATTAAGGAAACTTTTAATAGGATACATCTTATGTGTACCATTATAATGTATATAACTTAAATATTCATGTTTTACATTTGCTCGGAAGATTGAAGATCCAGGAGGTAAAGAAATAGATGTTGTTTAAAGGAAGTAAGAGTGGAGCTTTTTCGAATTGTGATGGGCAATGAATTCCATAAAGAGGAAGCACAGATAATAAAGGATTTCTCGAAGGACGCAGTTCGATGAGCCGGAGTGTATAGGTTGATGGGTTGGGTTCTAGTATTTAAGAGGTGAACGGAGGAGCGCAGAGTAAGGAGGTCATGGATATAGGCGGGTTTTTTGGTTTTTAAGGTTTGGAATATGAGAGCACCCAGGAAGTATTGACGTCGAAAACTGGGGTAAAGCCAACCAATTTCAGAATACTTATGAGATATGCGAGAACCTCTGGAGATCCCGAAAATAAATCTAATGAAACAGTTCATTACTCTTTTACATCTCATCTCGAGCTCATCAGACAGTCCTCCATATACTGTGCATCCGTAGTCAAAGTTAGGGAAAATGAGTGATGATACTAAAAGTTTTCGAGTACTTAATGGTAATAAATCACGGTAATGTGAGAGTTGCTTAAGAATAAAAATAGATTTCCTCGTGATTTGAGAGATATGGTTATTCCAAGCAAGATGTTGATCGAAAATTATTCCCAGATTTTTAATGGAATTTTGGAAATGAATTGGACGGTTTTTGAGGAAAAGCAGTGGATAGTAGGGAAGAGCTTTTAGGTGAGGTTTTGACCCAATGAGGATAGCCTTTGTTTTTTCTGGATTCAGACTTAATTTATTCTCCACTGCCCAAAGGTTAATGCTATCTATGTCTTTCTGTAGCTTACAAATCGCCTCTAGCATATTTGAAGGATGAAATGATAAATATATTTGCAAGTCGTCAGCATAAAGATGATATTGGGAGTAGTGGATGCGATTCGGTAAGTCATTAACATAAATAGAAAATAGGGTAGGTGAAAGAGAAGATCCCTGGGGAACGCCTCGCGAGAGTGGTAGTGAAGATGAGTGAGGTTTTCCAGGTATAATTACTGTTTGGAAACGGTTGGATAAAAAGGAAAGAAGCCAGCTTAACGCACTATTAGATATTGAGAGGTTATGGAGTTTGGAGAGAAGGATTGTATGGTCAACAGAATCAAAAGCTTTTGAGAAATCAAATAGAATCAGGATCGTAATATTCTGTTGGTCTAAGGAGGCATAAAGGTCTTTGGGTAATTTTTACCAAAGCAGATTGCGTGGAGTATCTGGAACGGAAGCCTGACTGGAAAGGATTAAGGAGGGCTTTACATTCAAGAAAGGAGGTGAGTTGGGAATGTGCTAATCTTTCTAGTGGTTTGGATAAATTTGATAGGATTGATATAGGTCTGAAGTGGGAAACTGAAGAAGGAGAAGGTACTTTGTTCAATGGATGGACAAGGACTTTTTTTCCAAGCTGTAGGAAAGATGGAGCTTTGTAAGGAGAAATTATATATGTGGAGCAGGGCAGGTAAGATAACAGGAAGGCAGAGTTTTATTATTTTTAAAGGTATTTGATCCAGCCGCAGTCGTTGGTATGAGATTTAAAGACTGAATCGATTAGGTCATTAGGTGAGATATTAAGAAAATAAAAGTTATTAGAATTGAATGGGGTTTGAGGAATAGAATAGGATAAGGTGTTTACAGGGATTTCATTAGCGAAATAGGAATTAAGTTCATCTGGAGTGACTGGATAGTTGTCATCAGGTTTGGAATTGGATACTGAAAATTTTCGCAAAATTGTCCATTGAGATTTAGGATCAGGAGCTTGGAATAGAATACTATGAAACTACTGCGCTTTAGCACGGCGTAAAGAGGACTGGGTAAGGTTTTAAAGAAGTTTAAAAGATGAATAATCTTCTGAATGTCTAGTTTGCCTGAAGCGTCTCTTGACAGCATCTCTTCGCTTCATCAGATTTCTAATGTCGGGGTTTATCCAAGGAGCTGGCAGTCGTCGGATAATTGAGGTTTTGAGAGGGGCAAGAAGATTAAGGACAGTATAAAGGTTTGATGTGAGGCATTCTACCATTTCGTCAATTGAGGATAGGGAATAGATGGGTTCAATGGAATGGGATAGGGAGTCAAGTAGAGGTTCTATTCTATCTGGGGTTATGAGTTCAAGATTTCGCCAAGATATTTTCTTCGGAATAAGAGTAGGAACAGATATCTCATAAGAGATTTGGATTAGATCGTGGCATGAAAGGAAAGGTACTGGATTTTGAGAGAAGGATAATAGGTTTTTAGGAGAGTCAACAAATATGAGGTCAATTAATGTATCTGTGAACTGGGTATGATGAGTTGGTTGGAAAGGTACTGTATAAAGATGAAGGGAATACACCAAGTCCATTAGATAAATCTTATCAGGCGAATCTGAGAGAAGGTTAGTATTGAAGTCACCAGCTATGATGACATTATTATATAAAGGAACATAAGTGAAAAGGGATGATTCGAATGAAGGGTCGAATTTGACCTGAGGAGGGCGGTAAACTATGATGTAAAGTAGAGAAAATGATTCAGAGGAGATTTCAGTAAACATGTATTCTGGGTGTGGAATATCAGGAGAGCTGGATTTTAGAAGAATTTTTGCCCTCAGATTGTCTCGAACATATAAGGCAATACCTCCACCAGTTCGATCCATCCGATCATGACGAATGAGGGTGTAATCAGGAATAGATACGGAAGAGGAGGGAATATATGGCTTAAGAGTTTTTTCTGAGGTAAGTTATCAATAGATCGAAGATATTAGCAGCCGATTAAAAACGTTTTTAATGTTAAGAATTCTAGAAGTCTTTCTACTAAATTGTTCCCTATAAGTCTTAAAATCTTTGTAGCGGGCCTTTCATTAAATTCAAAATTTTCGATATCTTAATTTTGCGCAAGGGAATTGCACTTTTGCCTTCAAATCTATTTTTACAAAAACTTCTGTTATCATACCACAGTGGCAGTTTTTCAATTCCCTTGCGCAAAATTTAATTAATCAAATTTAAGATTTAAGAATTTAAATTTTGAATTTCATCCTTAATATTTTATTTATTAGTATTTTATATTATATACCTTCACTTGAACACCAAAACACGAGAAAATTGTTCTGGAACAAGTCTGATACCTGGCTCAAGACACGTGTTCCTCTTCTTCTTAAAGAATGTACGAGGCTTAAGGCAGTATTAAGCATGGAAATCCTATCGTTGGTCGCTGTCTCCCTCATGCCTCTAATTTTATAGTAATCATATTCTTTGGCTGTTGTGTTATTAACATTGCGAGGAAACAATAAAGTTTAAAACAAATAAGAGCCTTAGGAAATCAATCACTTATGGATAAAAAAAATTGGCTTGAGCTCCTCGAAATGATTCCCTAAAGGTTAAGTAAATCTAATCCCCTAATTTTATGAAACAGTACATGAATTGGAATAGTGTGTACATTTTTAAACTAGGTTGGAACGAGAACAATATTAAATACCAGGTAGGCATTATTTACAGATCAACGTACTTTATCATGCCCAATTTTTATGATCTTATCAGAATGGAACGGTCTCAAATTACTAATATTTAAAATGTAATTTACTTCATAAGAAGCAGGAAACAACTCAACACTATTTTATTCTGCGTAACTAACTTGACCAGTTAGAATTCTACCTTGAAAAAACTAAATTAGTCCAATTGACAAATTTAGCTGCTTTACAAAATCAAACAGTATTGGTATCCCACTATTTAAAATTGAATGGCCTTGTATAAGAAATTACATGTATTTTAGTTTAATAATACCTTGAAATTAAAATATATATAGCTAAATAAAAGGATCGCGGTTTGGAGTTTTTTAAAAAGAGGCTTTATTCTGAATTACATACATTGATCAAGATACAAGCACAATTTATAACTTAATACAAAAACTTTGTGTTAAACATCTGTACGTCTCAACGCATGACTGCAGAATGTCTCCGAAGCAAGGTGGAGGTGACCTTTTATAGGGTTTTTGGGAGTGGGGATATCATACATTTTATTTATATTGCTAAGTCCATAGAGGTACCCATAACTATATATATAATTGAATTTCTAACAAGAATCTAAAATATGGACAGTTATCAACAATTTAGCTTGCAAAATGAGGACTTGAAAATGAGTGGAGTTTTCAGAAAGGACCCCTTGATATAGTCCAGTACATATCAAAATTATAACTCACCTAAATTTAATTTAATAAATTTATAAATTATTTTAGAGTCAAATATTGATTTTCTTAAATATTTTTGATAGAAATGATAATTATTATATTTTAATTTGATATATTTACGTGAAAGTATTATACCTCGTTGTGTAGTGGCTACACTGTGATTTGTGAATTGGTGTAGGTTGAAGCCACCGCGTTATCTGCCTTTTTTTCCTGTGTTTAGTAATTGACTGTTTAAAAATGGACGTCGGGCTTGATGAATTAATAAAAAACAAATGGAAGACAGGATTGCCTGGAAGACGGAATCGAGGGTATGGTTTTAATTATTAATCAATTTTGTTTGTTATCATACATTGTTATAGATTGTTTTTTTTACATAAATATTTGTTTCAATTAAATCTAGCAAGGATTTTATTTATACACGCTTTAGTTTGGTTATATTTTTATTTATAACAATTTAAATGTTCATCATATGTTTTTTTACTGCCAATTTGTTTTTTGTTTCAATTTTTAGTTAACAAGTAAACCAAGGTTTATGATTACATTAAATCTTTTGACACAAATACTCTACCTTAGTGTTTTTTTTGTTATTTCATAGGTAACCTCATCACTGGAAACTATTGTTTGTCATTTGTTAGTTGTTTTTTATAATAGAACCATTTGATTTTCAGTGCATCACGTCCTCGTGGTGGAGGAAAGAAGGATCGTAGTAGGAGAATGCTCTCCAATGGAGGAGTAAGAGGAAAAGCTGCAGTAATTGATGCCAGGGCTAAGATTAATGCAAGAAAAAGGGGTGCAGTGCGAGACGCGCGTGAAAAACTTAATGCGCTTCAGAGACAAAAAGATGCAAGGTTAAGGATTAGTTCGCTAAGCACTCCTAGGTTAGGAGCTGGAGGAAGAGTCACAGATTTTATGCCAGGTCGAACTATTAACAACGCTAGTAGGCAGCTGAGCAGAGCCACTATGGATTCTTATCCTTGTAAGTCAGTTTTGTTATCTTTAGTTAATTGTATCAAATATAAAAATATGACCACTTTTTAGAAAATAATTTAAGATCAGCTGTCTAATACTTAATTAGTTAACACAAAAATAGTTATTGTTGTTATTTTCTTTTTTGATTATTAAACTTTGTTATATTTTAAATTTTTCCAACAATATTTTATAATCTTTGTATGGAACAGGGTAATATATTTTTTACTTAAATAGAAGTATTTAAAAATATTTACAGTTTTAGGTTTTTGTTGGTTATGTTGTATGTATATATTTTAAACAGTGTGTACATTTATTGTTATGAACTCTGATTAGAACTTTTTCTACTATACCTTGTTGTTGGATAATATTTTTTTTCCAATTCCACAATTTATTACAAAATTCTTCTTTATCTTCAAGACACCACTTGGTTTTTATTAAACAGTAGGGAGATGGTCTTCAGATGTCGATTTAGTCTTAAGAGTCGCTAATATGTATTAAATCTCTGGCTAGTGGTTATTTTATTATGGTTATATTTTAGTGGAATAATAAAATTTCACTTGGCTTAATTACTCAATCAAAGTATCTCTGTCTTGAAACTGATGCTATAGGCAATGCTTATTTCTTTGGCGCTTCAAAGAATTGTTTTAGATGAAAGTAATTGATAAGCAAACCGTTAAAAGTTTTCATTAACTGGAAGGAAATATGTGTCTGTACTAAAAATATAATATGAGCTAGTTGTTTGTTTATAAATTATTGTGTTTTCATGAAAAAATTATAAATATAGTTGTGTTTACAACTTTTTTTTTTTTTTCTATGAATTGTCTTTTAATATTTTGTCAATGTATTGCTAGCAATTTACTCTACTAATTCATGTAGGCTGAACCTGCAACACCCAACTGGGTTCTCAATATTGACCATGAGATGCATTGTTATTTTTGTATCATAACTTACCTATTTGAATTTGAAATTAAGAATTTTGATTTGAATTATCATCTAGTAAATAGAATGTACCTGTCAGATGCTGTATCAATTATTACTTGTCAAAGATAAGTGCTGAACTTTATAGTATCATATTTTTATTGATTTGAAGTTGCTGTTTTAATGTCATATGCGAATGTAAAGTCGAAAATAGATAAAACAAATTTTATTCCTTAAAGTAAGGATTGAGAAATTAACATTATTTTATTATTATGACTTTATATTAAGAAAAGTTCTTCGGCTATTCCTTCTTATGTTCAAAAAAGAATCTTAGCTACATGTTTTGGATCCCATCCTCAGCCACTTTTTAAAATTCAGATCTTATAACTAAATCTTCTCTTTAAGTCTTATTTTTTAAATGTGTATTTCTACACATAGATACTACTTCCTTATTTATAGTATGTGGCTAACATTCTTACAATACTCTAGTGTTTGCCGAACCTTTGCCAATGATTTATCAAACTGGTTTTCTCACAGACACAGCTGCTGCTAGAAGAAACCCCAGACCTTACAGCAGAGGAGCTGCCAATGACAACCTTATGGATGTTGACCGTAGATCTTGGGACCCAGCAAGCCTCCCTCAACTAGAAGTTCTTCTAATTCGTCCTAACTCTGCTCCATATTCAAGTCGACCCGTGAGTAATAGCATATTCCTGTGCCAATGTAATCTGGAGGAGCAAGCTATAAAGTTGATTTAGAACTTTTGTTACCACATTGGAAGGTGTACTTTACTTATACTTCTCTATTCTGTTTTCACTAAATTGTCTTCTGCCCTGTTTGATTATCAAAATTTGTTTTAAAACTACCATTAAGATAGTTTGTACTTATGATATGAAGATGTGATGGAAAGATTTAGTATCACTACATCACTACAAGTTTATGTCTAATGTTATAATCTCGTACTTCTCAGTTCAGAAATATGTTGACATTCATGAGATATTGAAAAACTGTTCAGTTTCATTTCAGAAGCAGTTTTAGTATTTAATACTTGAAATAACAGTGTTATTTGAACAGTTCACTCCTTGAATGGCATTTGTTTGTTTTTTATACATCTTTTGTAAGAGCTGCTTGAATACTAATTTCAAACATAGTTTGGAGGTACATTTTACTGAAGAATCCTCATTGCTAGTAGGCAATGAAACACCTGGATGTAATTAAATTAATCTTTATTCTTAACCAGCATATATTATTTGAATTAAGGAATCGGTTTCATAACACTCTTATGTTTCAGTTTTTACCAACCTCTATTCAAATTGCATTTTAGCATTGATTAGTATAAGAAAAAGAAAAAAACAACTAAGAAACCTTATTTGTATTCAGCTTACTTCAAGGGTTATTAATTAATTGAATAGTATATTTTCATCTTAAAAATTACATATACGAATTTAAAATATGTACAGAAACATTTGTTAAAATTTGAAGAGAGAAATAAGATATTCATTGAAGATATTTATGAAGATTTAATTCTGGATCTTAAAGCTAGAAGAGGGGATAAAATGCTCGTTAAAAAATGGTATAATTATTTCAACTAGAAGAAACCACATAACCTGCGACAAATATATGTAAAAGAGGAAAAGGCAGCTGATCATTGTGTCACGTGATTTTTCAAAATTCAAAGAAATTCACCAGGTGTCATCGTTAACAGTGAAGTTCTTGATGAACTGTGTGAAGTAGACCTGAGTGCAATTATCAGATTGGAATAAACTGTTTATCAGCAATCTTGCTCCATTTTGTTTTGAACAGCTGTTACAGTTATATAGATGATTATGAAAAGGAAAATTGTTCAACAAGAATAAGTATTTTTGTTATGTTACCTAATGAATTTTCTTTATACTATTGTTTATTATTAGTTATATGAGTTTGATATTTGGTATTTCTCACTGGATTGTCAACTGTTGACCCATGATAGAAGATTGAAAGAAGAAGGAAGAAGTGGAGAAGAATGATCAAGGTGGCCCTGGATCCTCTGACCCTGATCACAACAGACTAGTATATTTATTACATAAATGAACTTCTAGTCTTCTTATCTAATCATAAAAGTGCTATATCGTTAATGGAATAAATATAAAACAATGAATGAGACTAATTTCGCATCACGAGATCATATCATAATGATAATGTTTCAGACATTCATTAAAGCTGAGTTCAAATTAAATTGCTGAAATTATTAACCAAAATCATTTATGTTCAAGAAGCTTAGATACATCTCTTATCATTCCTAACAGTCCATATGAGTGTTAATAAAGCTAAGATTTGCAATTAAATATTGTCCTAGTATGAACTATTAAAAGAAGAATTAAGTCTAAAATCAACTACGATATCAATACCAAGAAAATTTAACACTTTTACGATACAATTCTTAATTATATTACTGGAAGAAAGCATAGCACTGTTAACTGTTGACTGATTCTACATGTGTACTACATAACTGAAAACAACTGTGAAGCATTACAAGAATTAAAATGAATGTTGGACATATTCTACAAAATAATTGTTTTAAAAATTTCTACCCTTCTCATAGCTCCAGGTGGCAGTGGATTAACCAACACTTAGTGCGTAATTCTCTTAATGAAATACATGTGTTTATGAGGGGGAAGGGGCTAAGGTTTCTGCTTTCGGATCGAATACTTTTAACACCACAAGTATTTTACCCGCTCTTGGAAGATTTTGAATTTGTTTTGATTTTCTTATTTCCTTTGTTAGGATTCTGATGGAGGAGTCAGTTTGGAATTTGGTTCGAAATCTGATATAGCTTATACACCGTTGTAATTTCTGTTACAGAGAGAATTAAGAACTAATAAAGAAGATAGTTGGCTGAGACCGTCTCCTGCTATAAGGTATTCTACAATATAAAGAAAATTAAAAAAAAAACAACAACATGTATTGGGTTGTAGCATGTCAAATGTCATAATACTTTCTCAAGATAAAAGATTTTATATCATTTGTTATAAATCTAGAGAGTATTAGTTTTGTATCAAGTTAATGTTTTACTCACTACATTAATATTAATTAACTTAAAAATTAAATTTTTTTTTTAGCTGATATTTTTAAGTTAAGGAACAACATACAGTGGTACTTAAAATTTCTCTTTTATATGTTAGAGTAAACCCATACTCCACACAAATTACATTAGTACAGCAATATAAATATTATTTATAATTAATTTTTTCACAAGGTTCATAGCAATGACCATTGTTAGGGCGCCTATATTTAATCACGCTTATTTTTTTTATCTTTCAATTTATCATCAAGAAGGCATCTGCTCAGAGATTTGAAAGGTGTTCTCATCTTGAAGAAATATCAAGAAATTCAATTTGAAGTTGTCTTATGTTTCTGAAATACATTGTTACGAGTTTCACTTTCGATGAATTTTCTGAAAATATTTGAATGTTCAGTGTACTAGTCACTGCTTTCACAAGACATTTGTAAATTTTCTCTGATATGGATGATTCTTAACTCTTTTAAAAGCACATATTTTTGTCATGATATTGAAGATGTAGTAAGAAAAACATAAGAATAATATGTTTTGTCTCTAGATTTTGGAGAAAAACACTGAATGCTTCTATTAAGCATATCCAGAAAAAGTTATTTAACTTTGAATTGATGGAGAAGATGAATGAAATTTGTTTAAACTTCCTTGAAGAAGAAACTCATGCATATAGCATTGTTTAAACCTGTTTGACCAACCACCTACAGAACACTAATGAAAAATGTTTTACATCATCAGAAATAAAAGGCCACAAAGTAATTGATGCTCTATATGTCTAGCTTACTCAAAAATTTTATCTGAAGATACTTCTAGCTTTTAATGGGACCAAGTGAGACTACTGTTTTGATGTGATGACGAGTTATTGTGCATCCAGTATGATTGGGAGATATATTGAACCTATGAATTAAAATAAGCTCAAGCATTTTCCAAGAACAAAATGAAGTAGAACGTTCTCAAAATTTACAATAATTGCTCCTGAACCCATTCTCTACATGGTTAAAATACTTATTAAGTCATCATCATCCAGGATTCCACAGTACTGGTTCAACAAGTTCCAGATTTGCGTTTGTGATCATTCATCATTTTGAGCATAGCATCCATAATAATTAATTAAAAGACAATTTTGAATCCTAGCCCATATCATAATTCTATTATTTCTCAAAGAAAAACTGAAGAAAAAAAATGATATTTGAATTATTATTACTATTATAGATCCTTTGAAAGGGAATAATTCAGAAATCCTGTTTTTCTTGGTTAGCAATATCTTCATTACTGCCAAATTCTTTTCCCTGACTCAACGCATCTATAGAACCTGAAGACATCATTATTATTGTTTTCTTAACAGTTTACTTAAATCGGGCTAGTATGACATTTGATATGTTGAAACAACCAAAATATTTAAATATGTGATGAAAGCAGTTGTGATATTTTTAACTTCCAAACTGTCATCATCCATGAAATGATTCAAATGGCATAAGTTAAAGTAATTATTAGCAGAAGAAGTTATCAAAGGAAAGTAAAGATACATGCTACTGAAACCAATCTCTCTTATATTTAATTTTCAAATTATCTTTGTTATTATTCAAACAAATTTTAGCTTCTCAAAATGATTGATCTCTTTTTTACCAATAGATAAATCCATAAACGAACATATTGGTAATGGCCTTAATAAAAATAAAAACAACCTACAACTACCATGTATTAACTACATCAAAATCCACTGCTTCCTGAATATATAAATCACTGTCAAATGTTCAGCCTGCAACATGTTGATTAAATTATTGAAAACAAGTGAAATTATAAAAAGGCTACTGGTATCAAGAAGGCAGAGTTCGTCTGCTTCCTTCTCCGCTTGTCATATATTGCTTAGCACAGTAAACATGTTCTACAATTGTCCAGTTCTCCACATCATTAAAAGTCTGTACTTTCAAAAGGACTTTATTAAATAAGAATGGCCATTTCACAGTTTACTGCCAGATAGGTTACGAGACTACCACATTTCATCTATTTAGAAACCTGATTCTCCTGATGGTCAAGATTTAAGCTACATCAAAGTTACAATAATCATCTTTTATCATATCAATTAAAATTTATGAAAACCAATGAACCCTTAATTTGCCGTAGCCTAACATCTCTGAAACTGCCTAAAAAAGATAAGTTAAATCTTATAATTAGTCAGCAAACCGAAAGAATTTCCTCTACAATTTTTTCCAGCAGTTCATCTTTTGAAATTTATCTCCTTTTTCTTCCTGCGTAGTGAATTTCAGTTTTGTCAACTTTAATTCTTGTACCAATATATTTATTTTTTTTAAATCTTTCATAAATAGCAGCTTGTTATCAATTAATGCATTTCAACAGCCATAAACCCTTGGCACTTATATATCGAGACGCTATTGGTTAATTTTTTTAATGTTGCTATGGTGATGTGGTTATTGTTAGCTAAAGCCTTATTGAATGTACCAACATTGCTAACTACTGAAATATGAAGTTTTTTTTTGTATTCTGGTTGTGTGTCTTTACTTTCCTTAGAACTTAACTAATTAAAATAGTGCTGCTATGTTTTGGAATATAATTACTATCTCATCAGAACAGAGTTATATATTTTAACAAGACGAGCAATCACTTAAATTGGAATTGAATAATTATTATAATTTAAACTGTTTTTCTTATATTAATTTTTCTTTTCTTTTTTTTCCTGTAGTGTGTTTGTTGTTGGGGTTATGAGTTATAGTTCATAACTTGCTTCTTTCTCTTTTTATTCTCTACCTTATCAGAAATCTATACCATGCTCTATAACAAATTATTTGAATGATATATCAGTAGATAAAATGATTCAAGTTGTTGGCTGATTGATTTTAAATACTTATAAAACATCAATTTCGAGACGAGGTTGCTTGTAAGAGAATCCACAGGAATAAATATAAGTATCCAGAAAAAATTTAAATGACTAGATTTTGACAAAGAACTTCTTGTTTAGATTGTATTTTATTCATTAATAAATTTGGTTTCTTCCATTATGGTGAATGAGCATTGATGTTCTATATAATGACGCGTTTATGGCTGTTTAAAGGAGGGCAGATGAGAGTGTTAAGTCGAGACTGGAACCGCTGAGGCAAGAGGAAGGGTATAGGATTGTTGTTTCCAATTTACAGCCGACTGTTACGCATGAGGACATTAAGGTATGTTGTGAAATAATTAACTTGTATGTTTTAAAATATATTTGACTATTATGCTTGATGGTATAGAAGGATCAATACTTTTGATTGGATAATAATATTACATATCTATATGTTATTTGTTATAAATCTGTAATCGAGTGATTAAAGTAGCAGTGGATGCTACGTGATCATCACCACTATTGAATTGCTGCTCGACCTATGTGTATCAGTTGAGTTAAATAAGGTGTTTCATGTAGGGAACTGGTATGCTTTATCGAACCTAAAATTCAACAAATACGATGAGGATTGATAATTTTTATGCCTTTTCTATTGGAATTCTTTTTATTTAAAAACTAGTTTAGAATGTTAAACATTCATCACCAGTCCTAAGGAGGCAAAATGAAAAAGACTTCTGAAAGACATCAGAACTGATGATCAATGTTAGTGAAAGAGGGTTTGTATATATTTAATCAAGTCAGCAGTGTAGAAGATCATTTTGAATTAATTATTTAAATTCAGCTAAAACTATTATTATTATTAACATAGCACTACATCCTTGATACTAGAGACTTGGCTTGCTTGAGCATTGATCGCCAGTCCTCACGGTTGAGTGCTGCCACCTTCCAGTTTCTGACACCAAGTAGAGTTAATGTGTCCGCAGCAATACCATAAATTTGTTCAGTAAGAGCCTTCGCGGGTATCTCTTCCGGTCTCATTCTTAATAAACTTGCAGATATCCATATCTCTGTACAGACTTTGTATGTCTGCATTGGATCCTCTTCTCCAGGTTCCTCCAAGTATACACCGCCAAAGATTCTCCGAAAGACTTTTCTTTTAAACCTCAAGAGCGACGACTCATTGTTCTTTTATATCGTCCAGCATTCAGATCCATATGTGAGAACAGGTCTGACTAGTGTTTTATATATTCTTAGCTTAGCATTACGAGAAAAGATGCTGCTTCTCAAGTGCTGCTGTAGAGCAAAATAGCATCGATTGGCTGCCATCATACGCCGTTCAACCTCGTCATTTATGTCATTTCGGACATTAATCTATGTGCCCAAGTAGACAAATTCCTGGACCACTTCAATGTCATGTTGTCCTAACTTTACATATCCCCCAGATGAAGGACTAGGGGGCTCGATACACATGTACTTGGTTTTGTCTCCATTGATGGATAGTCCTAGTCTCTTCACCGAATTTTCTATTGCAGCAAATGCGTGTTGTACGGCTTTTAATGATCTTCCGACTAGATCTATGTCATCGACATATCCAAGAATTTGTACACTTTTGTTTAGAACTGTGCCTCCTATTTGGATTCCAGAATCTCTTATGGCTTTTTCCAAAGAGAGATTAAATATAAGGCAAGCCAGGCTATCTCCTTGTCTCTCACCTGCTGTCGTGTCAAAACCTCTTGACAATGCCCCATGCATTCTTACAAAGCATTTATTGCCTTCCATTGTCATTCTCACCAGTCTGACTAACTTCTTGGGTATATTAATTTCTGTCATGGCCATATATGCTTCCCCTCCATCAATCGAGTCATAAGCCTGCTTAAAATCTATGAAAACATAATGAGTATTAATACGGAACTCTCTTGTCTTTTCCAGGATCATCCTGAGGGTAAAAATTTGGTCGATAGTTGATTTACCCTTAACAAAGCCACACTGATATTTTTCAATTTCTTTTTCTGTGTATGGAGTCAATCTCTTTTATAATATTCTGGAAAGAATTTTGTATACACATGGAAGCAGCAATATACCTCTATAGTTGTTATAATCCAAAGATTCCCCTTTCTTATGGATTGGGTGTATAATCGCTTTCTTCCACTCCACAAGAAGGCATTCCTCTCTCCAAATATCCATAAATAGATCCTGTAGGAAAGTGATCAGTTGAGGACCACAATGTTTATATATTTCCACTGGTATATTATCAATACCTGGAGCTTTATTATTCTTTAGTTTTTTTATGGCTGCAACTGTTCTTCTTCGTCTGGTGGTTCATCTCTATTCCTCCAGCTAGTCCCTCTGCGATAATAGTATCTTGCTCACGTCTGTTTAAGAGAGCTTGAAAATAGTCAGCCCATCTATCTAATATTTTTTGCTTTTCCGTGATTAGCGGGCCATCTTCTGCTTTACATTTGGAAGTCCTGGATTTAAATAACTTTCTACCTCCATTCACCATTTGAAACAAATTCCTCACATTTTTTTCTTTAAAAGATTTTTCCATATTCTCCATCTGCTTATTCTGCCATCTTCTCTTCTTTCTTCAATGAACGTGTTTCTCACATCTCCTTGTGGCTTTATACTCCTCCACTGAATTTCTTGTGTGTCTCCGTTGAACCATGTTTTTATAGTCCTTGTTCTTTCTATCTGTTACAGAAAGGCATTCCTCATCAAACCGCGGTCCTTGTTTCTGTTTGCCCTTGAGACCCATAACTTCCTCTGCTGTATCAGTTAACGCAGCTTGGCATGATTGCCATCTTAAATCGAGGCTTGTTTCCTGGTCTATGCTCCTCAACTTAGAGCTGATTGCTTGGGAAAAACTTTCACTAAATTTAATATCCTTTAGCTTATCAGCATCAAATTTAGGTTGTTCGTCGATTCGTGTAGTCCTTTTTTTATGCTGCCCTGTCCAGTCCACCTGATCTCTTGGATGGCGGCAATGTCTATGGAATAACTGGTCAAAGTATTAAGAAGCGTTTGTAATGCTCCTGGTTGGTATAGAAATAGAACATTCCAATAGGCTAAAGAGAGGCAAAAGTCTGTATGACAAACATTAGGTTTATTCTTAGGTATCAGTCCGGCTAATTTTTGTTGAGCTTTCTGGATAATATTTTTTTAAAGGGAGAAGGTTATCAGCCTTCTGCCCTCGAGTCAGGTGGAGGGGCTGCCTCCTTCAAGCATCCTGACTTCCCTATCCAGAGTGGTGGCTTCCTAGGGAAGGTGGCCCTAGGGTGTGTAATGTAGGTGTCCTTATGTACAGGTAGGTGATTAGTGTATTGTTCTGGTGAGTCAGTGCGGTGTACTGAACTCTGGAGTCTGGGAATTCGTTAGGCCCCGATAATTTCACACAACAATTATCCCTTGCAGGGAATCAGCTAAAACGCTTTCTCTTAATGATTGTTTTATGTGTCTATATTTAATCTAATAACGATCAATTAAAAGCCTTAAAATTAATAATTAAAGGATTTTAAAAATGTTGGAATTATTTGTTTACAAGTTAATGAAGTGAATTTGAAATTTTATTAATTTGTGAATTAGGGGGGTAAAATTTTTGATACTATTACCAATACAAGTGAATATATTAATGTCCGATTCTTACTACATATTTGTCATAAATATTTTATTTATGTTATGTAACGTAGAAAAACAAAAAACAAATATAGCATAAGTATATTTATACTAACAATATGTTGTTAATTTTTTCACAGCATTTTTAAATTGTTTGCCACTTCTATTGGAATTTTTTCATTTTAAGACAAGTTTCGATTGTTATACATTCATTATCAGTTCTAAAAACATACAAAAAATTATAAAAAATTGTATGACAAGAAATCAAGTGTGTTGATACTCACCGAAGGAATCTAAACGGAAGGAGTTCTAAAAGATGTTAACGCCTAAAGTATACTGAGTGTAAACAAACAAAAGGGGGAGTTAGGTAGCTGAGTAAATACATTTTGATCTGATCCCTGCCTTTATGCCATTTATTAGTTAGATGAATGGGCAGTACTTGTCGGGTTTTGTCTGTGACTGGTCGTTATTAGTCTTACCTGACTAATAAATGGTTTGCGCCAAAGTGCTGATGTTTTGAATTTTCCGTATGTTTTTAGAACTGATGATAAATGTTAAATATTGTAAACTAGTTTTAAATAAAAATAATTCCAATAGTAGTGGCTTAATAATTCATTAATCTTAATTGTATTGTGATCTTTCTATACAATCATGGTGTACCTCAAGTGAAAAGTTCAATATTTTGTATCATAAAATTTTCTATTTCTTAACCAATTTAATCATTTATTAATGACATTTTTGTAGAGTTTTATCATTTAAAATATTAATGTTTATATATGTTTCAATTTCAAAAGTTTGATTAATATAAATATCTTCTTTCGACACAGGAATTATTTGAGGACATTGGACCATTAATAGGCTCACGGGTTGTCCGCCCCGGCACTGCTGAGGTTGTTTACAGAGATTTGAAGGATGCTATCGCTGCAGTGGATGCTTATCATAACAGGCAGCTCGACGGGCAGCCGATGAAGTGCCTGCTTGTCAAACCAAGGTATTACTTTCATTTGTTCATGCTTAATTGAAAATATAAATTACAGGCTTGATAATGTTATCAAGATTACAAAGAACAAATATTTTATATTTATTATTAATTTATTCTCAGGATGTGATTCTAAGTATTGAAGATTTTATGGTCCTTCATATTGATTAAAGATTTTTTTTTTTTTTATGCACTGAGACCAATAATTCTGATAGATACATTTGTATAGCTCTTGTTTTGTCGTAGCCAATTTTTGTCCCCTTTCTTGTTTTCTCCCTGTAAAGGCGGGTATCCACTATGTTCACCTCCAGCGCTCTACGCTCCTGTAACACTGTATATGGAGGCGGGGTTTGCAAACACCGCCACTCTGCATTGTTCATGTGAACTAAATGTCACCCAAGTTATTTGCAAGTGCAACGTACATTTTTATTAATTATTTAGTAAAAAATTGTAGAAGATCTCATTTTTGGTGAGAGATTTAAAAATTACTTACATTTCATGCCTCAGTTCTCAAGAATTAAGTGGGTCCTACATAAATTTTTTCTAAATGTCTTCCTCAAACTTGGTAGCACTGTTTATTTAAAGAAGATAAGTTCTGAAAGGCTATATCTGCTTAGAATACGATCACCTTAACATTACGATTTCTGGTCACTGGTGATAGTTTTACTAGTTTGCAATATTTGTTTAAAATTTCGAAGCATCTTACATCGAATATTTCTTTTTATAATTTGATTCTATATAATTCAATAATATGGGCTGCTTTTGATAAAAATCATTGAGCTGCTGATCAATACTTAACTTACTTTTTATTGTCCGTCCACTCTATTGCAAAATAATATAAGTTTAAGTTAAGGGTAGGTCAGTTGTAATGTTACTCGGACTGCACTACAGAGTGGTCCCAATGCTGTCCATGAACAGTTTTTCTGCACTTCCCTTTGAGTTTGCAAAAAAACTGACAGCCCTCAGAATGCTGACATGTATCCACTTGTTGATGCTTGGAGGGCTGGAGGTTGGCGAATATAGTGGATACCCGCCTTAACGTGTCCTTGTTGTATTAGTTTATTTTGTTATTAGTTGCATCAATCTTCCTTGATTTTGGCTAAGACTTAATCTTCACATCGGCTGAAGTGCAAAAGGAAAACATTAGGAGCACATTGTTGCTTGCCATGGTGTAATGAAAGTGTGTTAAGATCTATCTTTAGTGGAGTTGTTAGCCACACAGTTCCTGGCCATCCGTTGGCGTATCACTGGGTTTGTAGTCAACATTTTCATAAAAGCAGTCAATGCATAATGATCAAAGTTTTATCAGATCTCAACAATCATCAAAAAACTCAAACATAAGTACTTCATTAGTTAACAAAGTCTGTAATTGTTAACTCCTGGTCTCAGGTTTAAAGCTATCGAAAGTAAATCATTTTCTGTACTTTGAGTCATAAATCAACTCTACAGGGTCTGCAGGCAATATAGCAGTATACCTACCCTCTTCTTATCAGGATAGGAGGTTGAAATTTTTAAATTTATAAAAAAAAAATTTGATTCCTTTCACAAGTAAAACATAGCAAAGTAAAATCCAGTTATATTAATTTGCATTGTGAGATTTCAAGTGAAGGTGGTCATATCTTAGATCTTACAATGGGTGGGTCCATTTTCAGGTAAGATTGATTCTTATGAATTTTTTACAGCTCAAATCCAATTCCATAATATATTTTTGTTAGCTCTTTTATATATCCTTTTGACATTAGTTTATCTGTCTGTTTTTTTCATGTCTAGATTTTAGCCCCGAAAAAGACCAGCAAAGCAGATCGAAATGGTGCCACTATTATAGTATTTACTTGGATGTGTTTGTTTCTTTTTGATTGCACCCCTGATCATCTTGTTTCATTCTTAACAATTAACTTCACTTTTTTTTTTTTTTTTTTTTTTTTTTTTTTTTTTTTTTTTTTTTTTTTTTTCAAAATAAGCAAAATTAGTATCTTTAAAAATGTGGTAACATTATACACAATATATCAAATACACTTTATTGTAGCAATAACTCCTCTTGAAACAATTAATCTCCACGCAATGTGACGTTTCGGGATATTCCATCACATCATCAGACTTTCTATTCTTCTGGTGTTATCTCATCATGTCAATTTATTTATTTTATAAAATACCTTAACCTATTAGATAATTAACATGTATTTTATAAAGCAATTACTCCTCAGCATATATTGTAAAAACATATTGCATGTTTTTACAATATATGCTGAGGAGTAATTGCTTTATAAAATACATGTTAATTATCTACATTTGTAATTCCTTTATTGAAGAAAAATTTAACCTATTAGATTTAGATTAATTGTTTTAAGATGAGTTATTTCTAAAATAAAACGTATTACATATATTAACAATAAATACTCCTTTATTGAAGAAATATAATATTATACACAATTACTGGAATCAATGCAATCTTAGAGAAATAGATTAATCTCTAAACTTTTGGAAGTTATGACACTTGTCTTAAAATGGTGGGGGTTTCAAAATAGAATAAACATATTTATTATATCCCTTACATCCATAATTTTACTCCTTATATAAATTTATTTCATTTCACATGTTTGGAAAATGATGGACTTAAGGGTTATATAATTGAACCTCCTTTGACATTACTCAAACTATTTATTATAATTTACATCTTATATACTCATTGCAATTATTCTCTACAATAAATATTTATTGTGATTTGTCAATCCTCATATGATTTTTTGTTTTTTAGCTCTTCTTCAAACAAAGCTATGGTTGGTACAAAAGGAATGGTGGTACCAGATATAAGCACTATTCACAAGGCGTTGTTTATGAAGTGAAAAGTTGATGCTAAGTGGGTGAATATATTTTAGTACCCAAGAACCTGATCTTCTCACGCAATGGAGATATCTTAAGATCAATTATTTGATATAAGTGAAAACAAGATTTTTATTATTAGACAGAAAGCACACTGTTTATTTAATATTTTGTATAGGGGACTTATATAATTAATCTTGTTGTTAACTGATAACAGTGTATTAAATAAAATATAAATAAATTTATTATATGTACTTATTTTGGAAATATTATTTGTGTATTGTATATATGATTTTTGTAAAGCCCATTTTAAGCCTTATTATCCCCTAGCAACTTCTCAGTGTACTACTGTGAGAATTAGTCGTCAATCGAAACTTGGAAACATTAAAGGAATCTTTAGTGTTTTCATTAATACTAGCTAACAATCTTTTATCTACACATGAATGTGTATGTTTTTTTTTTTTTGTAATAGGAGGAGGAAAATCTTGCATAAGACGAAGTGGACCAAAGTCCACAACAGTGTAAGATTCTTACTCCCTATTCTTTTTCACCACTCCACTAGAACTGCTATCAGGCATTACTTCACGGGGGGGGGGGGGGCAGACTGGCTATGTGCCTACTTTATATTTAACGCTGCTAATTATTAAGTCACTAGGGGCCTTGTCTTTCCCGCTCCTGTTTATGGAGCTTTCTGCAGATGTCAGCTATGTAATTTGCAACAGCATTCCATTTTTCATTGGCAGAAGTCATCTGGCTAACCAGGTTTTCTGGCACCAATTTATGGCCCATCTTCCCAGTGTCTGCCATCTTTGTAGAGTATCATTCCTCTCATACTTTGTGATTGTGGGCCAATAAGCACCTGGTTCCTCTCGTTTTCAAATGTAGATCCAGTTGCGTTCATCCGACAGAAGGTCAATTGGTGGCATGTCAGCTATAACACTAACATGATGTGTGTGTGTGTTTGAATAAAAGGTTGTTATAGATATTTATATCTATACCTATACAACACAGTTGTTTTGTACCCTTGACTTTGTTTATTATGATTTACAAAAAAAAAAAAAAAAAAAAAAAAAAAAAAAAAAAAAAAAAAAAAAAAAAAAAAAAAAAAAAAAAAATAAAAAAAAAAAAAATAAATAAATAAATTTTATAAAATTGGGAGAATAATAACTAAAAATTAAAAAAAAAAACAAGAAATTTAATGAAACTCTTTCTTATTTAGATGTTTAGGTCCTCATATACTATAACCGGAGTAATAAGTAATGCATTAGGATCATCTAAAATATAACTTAAATGAAATTGTTATAAACATATACCTAGCAATTTTAAATCAATAAGCTTTATATTTGCTTCTTTCTTGCATTCTATGCAGACTTAGTATGATTTCGTATAAATTCCTAAGGGATATGATGCCTTGCCTAATGCTAAATTGTAAACAATCATATTAATTTAAAATTTCATATATTTTTTTTTTTAAAAACCGCTTGATGTTATGAAATTAATATAATTAATAATGCTAACATGTGTCATACGCCCTTCTTTAAGTAAACTCCTAAATCAGAATGAAACTTTTTGCCGAGAAAATGAAAAATATCAATTGAAACAAATTTTTTACAAGTTGAAACCCTCATCTGAACATGCAAAGATCTGTTTAGTTGAATTAGTTTTACATTCTACCCTATTATTATAGAGTTTTTTTTACTACCTGTAAATTAAAACAATATTTTTATAGTATCATATGCAATACATAAAACATGATTTCTGTGTATTGTATGAACAAATTTATAAATATATATCTCTTTTATTCAATATAAACAAGAAAGAAAATAAATAAGTAGAAATAATCCCAATTTCCAAAGCATTTTTTAGTTCAGATATTAACAATTTCAATCATTACTTTTATTGAAATCAATTTGTACTAACTTAAAATTGTATTTTATTCTATTAATACAGGAATGTCAATCAAACAGCATCATATGCCGCCTACTTAGGCATTATAATTTATAAAAGGATGTGGCTATACATAAAAACAGGGTGGCCACCTTGTAAGAAAAAAAAAATTCAAATAAGTCCAGGTGAATTTTTGTATAAAATTTGAGGTATGTTTTTCTACACTGACTAAATAATGCCTTTAACCACTATGGCATTTATTTTAGGAAATCAAAAAAATAATTGTTTTGTAACACATTAAAACAAACAATAATAGGATAAATGAAGCTTAGAATTCCAAAAGAACAAAGTCCATTTTTTCACAGCTGGTCTGTAAAGGTTTGTCTTAAATGGGCCTTATTTTTTGTATGGCTGTTTTCAATATGATTTACTACTTTCAGGAGAAAACCTTTCACTTAAAGATAATCTAGTAGTAAAACTTTAAAAAAAAAATATCTGGAAATTGGACTTAGCTGTTTTGGAGTTCGATGCCTCAGGTGTTTATAGAGTGTATCCTACTATAACAATACAACATCCCAAACCAAGCCCTGAGTTCTAGTGCTGCCCCTGTGAGCAGTGACAGACTTAGAAACCACTTATCAGTAAACAGTTCTGCTGTCAATTGTTTTAAGAGATTATGAATTTTAAATTGAATTCCTCAAACCTATATTAATAACGCTTTTATTAACTTCACCTGTATATAACAGAATCTTTCATCGTAATTTTCACCAATATCCAGCAATCTGATGAACTTGAAAATTTGCACACGTTTCAAGGACCAATGACTATATAATAATTGCACAGCTTTGTTCTAATGCTTCTTTCTCACTTAGTCTAGTTAAATTACCCCCAAAATGGGGAATTTGCCTTGAAAAAGGTAAAGTAGTAGGTTTTACGTTTTTTTATGATCCATAAAAAATATGGAGAATAAAATATCAAAAATGAAACTAAATTTGATAAGGGGAAAATTTTTGGAGGGCAAAAAAACCCAAGCTTTTTATAGATTTTGCAGAAAAATGTTTTATTTACAAAATTAAAATTTATTAAATTATGCGTCAAAAGACATCTCTTAAGATGAATTTGATTTAGGCGTTTAGCCTGATTGTCGAACATCGAAGAATTTTGCCAACTTTAAAAATTTAGTTTTGGCCATGCTTAAAATTCTATAACGCAGAAATGGCTAATTCAATTAAAAAATGTTATATACTACAAGTTGGAAATCATTACATTTTGTGCAAGATAGGATTTTAAAAGTAAAATTTTGTCCATTCCTACTCTGAGATATGTCAAAAAAACAAAACATTTTGGATAAAAGAGTGAGATAAAGTGTTAAAAATGCAAACAAATCATGATTAGAAGGAAATTAGTTACGAACATTGAACTCAAAAGGATTAGTTAGGTTTGCTATAAAAGTGTGTTTTCCTATCATTTTTTTTAAAGTGAAGAAATGGTCAGGGGTGCAGTCTAGTAAATAAACACGTCCAATTTTTTTAATAAACTGTATATTTGGCATGCCGATGTTTCCACTAACTGACTAACAAACAAGTCAAGTATTCAACCAGACCACAATCACCCTGAAGAAGACCTGCAAGGCAGGTCAAAACGTCGGCACACCAATTATAAAGTTTTTTATTTAAAACTTGGATGTGTTTATTTACTTCACTGCACCCTTGACCATTTCTTCACTTACATTACATTTTACAGTCAACTGTAGAATCATCATTATAATTTTTTTGCTATTGATGCTTAAAACAATTATTTGCATGGTCATTTAAATGACATTATCACTATTAACGATGTGTAAATAAATACTACCAAATTCAATGATCCACACTTTTTTTAATGGTGACCAAACTCCAGGTTTTCAAGTTATCCCAGAACAGTGGCCACACTGAAAATATCAATGAGATTATATGTTTGACCTTAGCAGTATTGGTCAGAAACCTAGGTCATAAACTTAAGATATAGCATTTCCTAGTCAACTAACCTTTCAAAAATCAATTGTCATCCTTTCCAACTCAATTGTCACCCTCGAAAATGTTCTCAAAACGTAATTTACCGTGGAATAGGCAGCTAAGTTAAGACCTCAGAACTCACTTTTTTATTTAAAAATTTAAGTGAAGTTAGGTTCTCTGAACTTGTAAGGATGAATCATTAAACCTTTTAAAAAGTTTGTTTATTTTTTTTTTTGTAAACAAGAATATTACTATGTTTATTGTTGTATTACAAAAACTATTAAGAAACTAAGTTATGTTCAGATTATTTTTTACTTTTTTTAACCCTCCATTAGTCGAGTGATCCTGTGAGGTGCATGATGAAATTTTTTTGACCTTAGCGAGCTAGTGGGAGGCAAGACTCCAGGTATGCCTTTACCAGCGTTTCCTTCAAGTGTTAGCACCTAACCCAATTCCGCCCTGAGCTTTTCTGGTCCACAGTATAAGAAGACACCTGGGAGGTGCAAGGAAACTAAACACAATTTTTTTTCTTTTTCTTTTTGTTTGTTATTTCCTGATTGCCTTATTTGTGTTTTAGTACTCAGATACTTAGTTTCGTAAATCATTTTTAATGAAATATATTGCAAATAATCTTCATAAATTCACAAACACATGTGAGGTGCCCGCGACTACTACAGTTTTATTTTGGATCTAGAATTCAGCATGGCTTTACTTGAGAATTAATATATATTTTTTAATATAAAACCAGAAATGAAATACATTTGGAGTTGTTTTTATCGAAGAAACGGAAGGTTAAATAAACTTCCTACGATAAAATATCATCGACTATTTGTTATTTCAATTTTTTTCTTAATAACTCTGTTGACAAAAGTTTTAATGATTTATCCTTACAAGTTCAGAGACCCTAACTTCATCCATATTTGGACTTTAAATTTTGAAATAAAAAACTTAAAAATACAGTTTTTAATACATCCCGGCAAGTTCAGATGTCTTAACTTAACCTATTCCACAGTACATTACATTTTGAAAACATTTTCAAAGGTGTCAATTGAAATGGAAACGGTTACAATTGAAATAAAAAGGGTGACAATTGAGTTGGAAAGGGTGACATTTGATTTTTGAAAGGTTAGTTGACTTGGAAATGCTATTTAAAAAATAAAGGTGGCAGTTCCCAGTGAAGTAGTATATAATATAGAAAATACTTTGGAGTAATCTACTCACACAGGGCAAAATATAATAATGATTTCCAGCTACTACTTGTATTTATATTTCATGCTGAATGCATCAGTAGTAATAGCTGATACAGCCCTCCAAGGAAAATGATCTATCACAAACAGATTAGAGAACAATATATTTTCTTAAAATATTTACAAATATAACTTTACATTTATAAACAAAAACAATAATTACAACTGATTAAAGTAATATTGTATCAAGACATTACTTTTTATTTTGATTCTAATCTGTGAAATATTACGGCAGGATCTTAACTTAGTGACAATACCTTTAGTAATTTTAATTAAAATACATTGCAATGTTACATAGCACACATAACATTTTCTAACATAATCATAATCATAATAGAGGGCAAACATATACAAAGGATTTACGATGACATATATAAATACAATATTTAAAATCTAATATTCACATTCCCTAAATGTAGCATCATACTCATTAAAGAGGTATAAGAGAGAACCTAACTTCAAGGCAACAATATAATAACTTTAGTAATTAATAAGTACGAAATTCATTTCTAAACATAATACAACACCTCAGGGCAATCAAGATGCATCTATTCGATTAGCTATAAGGCAGGCATATTAAAAAAGTTTAATTTCTTTGTACACAGCCTACATTAAAAAAAAAAATTGAACTAATAATAAATAAAACCCGATTTTTTATCTGTACCGAAAAATTCCATTCACTAAAGGATCTAATTAGTTTACATAAATGGCAAAACAAATCGATCACACATTAAAAAAAATAATTTTGTCAATAGACGATAATAAAAACAATCTAATAAGATGAGGGCAGTTATCACTACTGTGATGAATGATAAAATTAAAAACATTTAGTCAATCGAGGAAAAAATATATTGTTATAATATTTACTGAGTTCTGAGACAGAGCAACCTTATTCATAAATTACCAACGGACATGCATACACAAATAGCGAAAACTATTTACATTTTTTTTTTTTTTACCAGATGTGATCAATAGCGTGAAGAATTTCCCATGAGAAGATATAAATACACGACTTGGATAAA
The DNA here is from genome assembly GCA_003667255.2 of Euschistus heros. Classification (NCBI taxonomy): domain Eukaryota; kingdom Metazoa; phylum Arthropoda; class Insecta; order Hemiptera; family Pentatomidae; genus Euschistus; species Euschistus heros. The sequence continues at coordinate 194,170 of RCWM02000237.1, forward strand.
TATATATATACATATGCAAAGTGATAAAGATATAATGAATGAACTTATGACAAACATATATCATGGAATGTAAAAGCATTATGTAAAATACGTTCAATAGCTCTAATAACTTGAAGCAGTAGATGGGGAGGGAACAACAATACTTGTCACAGCCGCTCACTCTTAAGAGTCAAATCTCACTCAAGTCAAATCAAAGTTTTTACAAAAGCTTTACTACTTTATACGTTGAAAAACAAGTTTCATTTATTACACAGCAAAAATTATTTAAATAACTACAAAACCATATGGCAGAGATGCTAAAGACGAATGTCGGCTAGATAGATAAAAATAAATAAAATATGAAGATGAAAGGTTTCTTTCCAAGGGTTTATTGTTATTTCGACAACCTGAGACGAAAAAAGGTCTTTGTTTACTCGAGAGGTTTACTATTTAACATTTCACAAGTTGCTGGATCAACTGAGGCAATGGCATTAGAGCTCATCCTTTAGGAGAGTGTATCTGTTAGGCGACGGTCCAAGCTTCTTGAACGATGATTCAGGTGGATTGGTAGGAGTATCCACCGCTGCTCCGATCTCGTTAGGGTCTGGTCCATAATGGAACTCCCTATGGAGCTTTCCGGAATAGAGGTCCTAAATAATAAATAGGTATTATTAAAAGAATCTTTACCCTTAAAGATCATGGTTAATAATTTAGTAGCTTAGTAAAAACTTCCAATTACTACAACAGCAATTCTGTTGGAATAGATTAAGATATTCTTATTTACTTTGGAGAATTAAGGTGTTATAAACGTAAAATTAATGTTCATTTGGATTAAATTTGTTTTTCTTCTGCCAGTCTAATTGATAAACTATAAGTATCATCTTGAGGTAGGCAATGAGTTGTTTAAGCTGCACTGTTTGAACGATTACAACAATTTTCTCAACAGATATCTTGCACCATCTTTATTTTGAAATGTCGTAATCCAATGACATAAATAAAAGGTTTATTTACCTTTACTAATCTTAAAACTTTTACTATGCAACCAAACTATTTATAGTTGAAACTCATTATTTTCATTACTTTTATAATATAATTAAGTCATTGCCCATGTTTTGTCAACAGGCAGAGAATGAAGTGTTCATTCAAGCAGCTACGTAACTTATCTGTAAAAGATAAACTATACTTTTCAATACATTTACCTGAATAAATCCTTTGAGTTTTCCAGGAACTTCCATATCTTTGATATTGGGAAACGGATACATATGTCTAAAGCTGTCGATGGCTATGAGTGGTAGATCATCCAGGCTCTTACCAAGGTGGTGAAGGGGATGTGCAAACTTCTCTCCATCAGCAGTAAGGAAGTTGATGTTTTCTGGATAAAAAGGTTTTAAATAATATAAAATATACAAAGATTTTTTAAAAAGACATAATTGGTTTCATACTTTTCACAGTTCCCTTTAAAGTGCAATGAAATATCAAAACTAAAAATACTGAAGTTAGCCATACAAAATCAACTTCATTTTTTGTCAAAATGCTATCTGGCCTGCAGGATTTTTTTATAATTTATAATCTCAAATTTGTAAGAATTACAACAAAATTTTATTGAATAAAGTGAACTTTAAAAATAAATTTTTGAAATTTAAATGAATCTGGTTTAAAAGTAAATATATTCATTGAATAGGTATCATAACACCACACCATATCTATGTTTAATAGGTTTATATATCAGGTTAAAAATAACTGAAATATTGAAAATAATATTCTTAGTACCTCAAATAAATGTTACCCAAGAGTTCATTATCTAGCCTCAAAAGGAAAATTAAATAACTTCATAAATAAAAGATAAACAGCAAAGCAACTGAACATTATATCTTAAGATAGGAGAAGTATTTTAACAATAAAAACATATGACATACGTTTCTCGGAGATAAGTTGACCAGCTACAATGTCTTTGAATTTCTTGACAGTTTCATCATCCCTTCCTGGCCGGTGGAAGAGAATCATGAAAGGCAAACCTTCCTCAGTTAATTCTTCAGCATTTTCAAAAGTTATCTCTCGAACCAGAGGAACACATCTATCATAAAAAAATTATCATAAATAAATACTAAAAAAAAAATTTTTATAAATATCTGGCTAGAATAGACAGGGAACCTGTAGGATAACCAGTACTTTTTTCCCTAGTCAAAGTATATAAGGATGCTAAGGTACAACAAACAAATGAACCACATAAAGATGATACAAAGAACAAAATACAAAATTAAAGCTTATAGATCCTATTCCTAACTGAAACTATAATATTCAATGTGGTTTAAAATATTTAAACCTTAAAAGGTCGATAAATAGAGAATTTTCCCTCAATAGAATCAACGTTAAATCTAATTAACTACACAAATTTTAAAACCAGAGTAATATTAATATTCAAGAACAATTCTGGCAACTTAAAACTTCAAAATTCATGTCAATATATGTGGATATCAGTCCTTTTAACATTTCAGCAATTCATATTTTTATTTTTTTTCTTCTTCCCTTTTTTACATTCTAGGATCAGACCTCAGCTTAATTTTCATAAAACATCAAAAATTCAATAGAAAAAATAATACTACAATTATTAACCCTTGTGTACTCACCTTGTTCTCTGGGACAGCAATGCTCACCTCGGGTCAATATGACCCGAGAATTTATAATAATTATTTAAAGCATTTATTATGTCAAATATATTAGGAAATTTCGTTTTTAGTTAGGAGAAACCTTTGTTCATTGAATAAAACAAAAATGGTGAAAAAGAAAAATTCCAAAATCAAATTTTTTTTAATATTTTGAAAATCGGTGTAAATCCATGGGTTCCATAAAACTGACAACTTCAAATTATCATATTTATTTCAAAACCGCCCTAATCATTGCAAAATATTATGTTTTAAAAATAATAAACACAGTCAGGAATTATAGAAATAATTAAAATACTTAATATTTATAGGAACAATGTAAAAAATACCAGAGAAAAATTGCACTTTTCTTCTATGTGAGAAACTAAATATGTACTTCGAAATGACTTTTTATACTAACAAACTAAGAAATTATCACGATATTATTGCGGTAACTAAAAAAGAAAGAACAAAAAAAAAAGAACGAAAATGCTTCAAGTTCATTGCCAGTAGATTGAACATTAGTCCGTGGGCCTGGAAGCCTTGTAACTAAATTTGACTGGCAAGTTCTCGTGGAAACAGTTTGCTGTTTTGCCCATTTGGTTTTTTCCATCTTTGGATTTGAAGTACTCAAAGGAAATCGCGTATTCGAAATCTTCTCCAGGCACTATTTCTATTTCTGAGTCCGTGTCGTGGTCGCTTTTCTCCTCATTGTCGATGTCTTCCTCAGCTAAATCGTTGGATTCAAGATACTTATCAAGAGGTTCCTCACGATTCTGACGTTCCAACCCCTCCCTTATCTCTTCGTCAGTAGTAAAAATAATTGGTTCCATATTCCAAAAACTGGCAGATATAAATAAAAATAGGAAATAAAAAATTCAATACATGAAAAAATAATTACATATGTACTCACGTCGGGTCAAAATGTTGATTTCCAAGAGCGTGTGAATGGTATCGACTCCAAAACACTACTAAATGAAGTGGGGTGATTAATAGAGGATTAGGAAGTAATGAGCGCCTTCAAAAAGGCAAAAAAGCTCGTCATTGTTGGAAAAAAAATCTCGCCGGGTCACTTTGACCCGACATGAGCACTGAAGGGTTAAAAAAGATATATTACAAACATTTAATAAATTATATAATTTATTAATTGTAAAATACTAGAAACAAAGCCCTCTTTTCTTCAATTGATAACAACCCTGTTACCATGGAAACCTGTTTCTCCATATTTTCGTTTCCATGGTTACAACTTCCAAACATACTCACTCTGCTAAATAAGGATTCTCCTCCAGAATAGTTATTGACAAATTTTTAAAATGTCTAAGTTACAAAATATAATAAAGAAAAAAACTATTTGTTCTTGAAAGTACCCACCCAAACAATACAATTCTAAGCAGCATTGTTTAGCGTTGCAGAAACAAGTTATACAGATCTTGGTTGGAGCAACAATATAAAAAATAAATAAATAAATAAATAAAGCCTGCTAAAAAATGAAATAATACTAAATCTATGGATCTGAAGTTTCATTCTTCAATTTCACATACCTCTCAGCCATCCAGACAGAAGTTTCATCATAATCAAGAAGTGAACCATTAAATGTCTCATCCCTTTCATTGGAGAGGGCAACGTCAGGCCTAAATACTACAATATTTTGACCTGGGGGGTGCATGGCTCTAACAGCATCACTGTAAAAAAAATCAATATTATTTTAAATCAACAAACAACACCAAAACAACAAAATCAATATCAAATTATAATAAATGATAAAGGTTTATAATAGAATGACGGAATGACTAAATTCAAAATAGTGAATTATATCCATGAAGATGTCTGCAAGTCAAGTAATAATTGCCAATCAAGTAATAATAATCTATCACAACTTCTGTTTTGTATCAATTAATTATTAATAGAAAAATTAGAAACTCGATCAAAACATTTGCTCCTTATAGACATTTTCCGTTAAAAACTTATAATTAAAACTAAAAATTAACTGTATCAGTCAAAGAAATCATGAACATACCCAAACCCAACATGGAATTGACAATCTTCCTTAAGGTTTGAAGCTGCTCTTCGGAATATATTGTACTCGGGGCAGTCCTTCTTTTCAAAAAATCCAATTATAATCCTCTTTTTAGTCTGAATAAAAAAAAAAAAAAAAGAAAATTTGAAAATCTGAAACATTAACACTTCTAATCCCTCTACAATAAAAAATAAATAAAAATATTTACATAGGAAAAAAACAGTATAGGTACACAAATATTCTATAATCTCAAAAGATAATGAAAATGAAATCACTTTACATTTTTATTGGAAGCTAATAACAAATGTTTTTTATGATTTATTAATGAACACTTCTTACTTCTCAATGAATAACAAATATGTTTTTTTAGTTAGCTAAGGCCTTCACAACATACTCTTTCCATATAACTATGTATATATGATACATACTGAGCACTGCTAATATAAATCTCTTCAAATAATAATGTAAATCATTCTAATTTTAATTTATTAACCATCAAAGTATCAATTAAAAAAAGTAAGTATCAATTAAAAAATAAATCATAAGCAAAATCGAAATGACCTTGAGATACAGCAAATAGAAATGATGTAATGACTAGTAATGACTCACATCCAAACTCTTCAGTTCTGAAATGTCTTGGAACTGTTTAATGGGGTCCTCAAGTTGCTTCTTCACAAACTCGTGAAAAGCCTCGACAGATCTTTTCCCTCGATACTCCCTTTTGGCAGGTTGACCATTCCTGATAACCTTAAGGGTAGGATACTTAGTGATATGGAACCGTGTTGCTATGGCGCCTAAAATTAAATGATTAAATCAATCACCAATTATAACTAGGCAATCAATTAGGATTAAATTAAATATATAGTAAAAGTGCTACTTTTACTCGCATAAAGCAAGGTTTGCACGCATGAGCTAGCTAAGTATAGCGAGTGCTGCAAAGTGCCGAGTGTGAGTAAAATACTTCTACTCTAGTTGAATATTAAAGTATTTATACAACCATTATTAACTCAACATAAACTAAAATATTATTTTTTTAATTAAATAAAATTATTAAAAACTCAATATAAACAGTTCATTTATTATAAATATTTATTGTTATGTTAAAATTATTAGCATTAGTTATAAAAGGATAGTTTGAAGAGGAGTTTAATGTTAGGTTTGAATTTGAACTGGTTGGAGTATTATGAAGGTGTGGTTTTGACTTTGTCCTTGTAGAATCAGCTGTTGTTTTTTTTTGTTTTGTTTTTTTCCACTAACTAAGATTAAGTAGCACATTAAACAGCTGATATTAATTAAATAATGTTCTCATTATTAAATAGTTGCAGAAAAAAATAATGTAATCATTTCCATTGCATTCCATGCCCCCATATTGAATAAATAGCGGACACATTAAAGGAAACTTTTATAGGTAATTTATAAGCAAGGGTTCCCACAGGTAATTACGAGATTTATTATGTGACAACTATTTGTCATTGAATCTAAAGCTAAAAAAAGGTCAAATGAATGAGAATTATATTTGTTCTTTCTTGTTTTCCTAAACAGCTAATTCTTAAACTAAAGGGCGCTTCTACCTCTCTTCAGCTCAAAAGAGACTGGATTACCCTCCAAAATATCCATTTAATCCAGTTTTATTTCAACCATTTTAAAAAACAACATTATTTAAATAATAACTAATAATAATTAATAATAATTATTAATAATTAATAATAAACTAATAATAATAATTGTGGAAATAACATCTGTAATGAATAGAATGCCATTGCCGACTTTATGCAAAGTGCATGACAACTAATGTTAATTGAATTATTAGTTGAGGAACCATGATATTATCTATATTTCTATCCAATTCTATCACTCACTTATATTTCACACTTTCAAATCCAATTAGAATATCTTTCCCCATAAAACTGTGGCATTAGAGGAATTTAAGGAATCTGAGCATTGATCTCTTCCGATTAACCAGTCCAAAAGGGCCACACATCTTTTCTACATTTAAATCCCCTCTTCTACCTTTCAAATAATGATTATAGTCGAATATATGGTAGCAGTAATTAACTGTTCTATTATTTTCAATTAATTTTTTGTGTCAAAATATAATTTTATCCTTTACTCTATGAAGAGAATTATAGCATTATTTTTTTTTTTTAATTGGCATCATAAGTGAACTTATTGCTTGTCAAACCAAGGACTACTTTTTCTGACCAATAAGAGGACGCCAAGTCCATGATAAATCAAATTTAAATACATAGAGATATTTGTGAAAATGAAAATAAAACCTGTAGCACTAACAACCCATGAAGGGCCTTGGGTTCAGTACTTAGGCAAAGATGTACTGTTACTACACCAACAGTTGTGAAAGGAGGAGATTTGGCCTAAATCACACTCAACCGCCAGGTTTTCCCCCAATTAAGGGCACCCACTTCATAGAGGCTGGGTGTTCCCCAGGAGGGTCTCCCGACCTTGAAGTCAAGCCACAACCAAAATAGCAGAAAATTAATTTTCTGCCTTCAGTTGGACTCGAATTCGGGTCCAGGAGCTTGGTCAAGTGCCTTACCCACTGAGCCATTTGTGGAAATGTGTTACATAAACATATTGTATCACAACACCTCTTAACATAAAATATATACATTTCTTAACATGTTATGTATTTTTAAAACAATTGCTTTTTATATGTCTAATAAAATCAGAGCTTTATTTATATAAATTTACATATATTAGAATTAAAAGGGTCAAATTAGTTAAATTAATAATTAAATTAAATTAACAATTATAAAATTAAAAAAACAAAGTTGAGAGAAAATTGGGGTTTTTTCATTGAAACCAATATACCTACTAAAAGGTAGTTCCTAGCGACATATCTTCAAAACATATTCACCATTAAATTTCTGATAAGGAAACTGTCAGCAAATTTTCTATCCATGCAACATCAACAGAGCTAGAGCGTGTCAAAATTCTACATTTTTTAGGATAAAAAAAAAAAAAAAAAACATTACACCAAAAAAGTATAGAACCCCAGCCCATTACAACCATGTAAAAAAAAAAAAAAAAGATGTAACACTTATACACAAAAATTATAGCTGATTTTTAAAAATATACTTGAAAATTAGGCATGCAATTTTTAAAAATTGCACTAGTTAATTTAGTGTATATGTCTAGTAAAACATTACTCTCAAAACCATCATGTTTGCAAAACATATTCAAATGTATGTTATTGTTTGAAATACATGCATAATTATATTTTGTAATTACATTATGACAAAAGATCAATAAATAAATCTAATAAATATTAAACATAAATTTATTAAAAGGTCACTAGACAGTAACAAAAATAAATTACTTCATGGGTCATTTATCAACCACAATAGAAATATTAAATTGAAATAATAGTTCCTAATCTAGCAACAAATTAATATAAATGTTAACATTTTAATTACTGGAGCACTACGATGGAATTTTTCAAAAGCCCGAGCCATATAGTAGAGGAACCATCCTCTAATTATATAATTAGTATTACAGAGAAGTATAATCTACTTTAAACTGACAGTTAAAAAACAAAACAATAATTATTGAAATAAAACAACTAAAATAAAAACTATTAATTCATAAATTTTTCAAAAGTCATAAATAAAAGATAATATTATGTGAAATGAAATAAATTTTGTTAATGGATCATAACTAGGGATTAAAATAATCTGGCTAACAAGGATCAAGAATTATGGGGATTTTGAAATGACGCTAGATAACAAATGAAGGATGAATTACATATTCATTATAAAGAGAAGACAGAAATAAAAAACTGATGCAAAGTTGCAATCCTAACCCTTATGCCTCATAGGATAATATATTTGTTTCTTGTATTCAGCATATCATTGTTGTCTGTAGTTGAAGAAGTATAAATTTATCAATAACATTTAAAAAAAAAAAGAGTTCTAATTCTCAAATAAAACAATAAGGCAGTAAGATCTAGATGCTTTCAAAATGTGTTTCCATTAACTAGAGCAAGTCAATAGAACTGTATTATATAATACGCTACTTAATAATAAGTTGTGTGATTATGGTTGACCTAGGGTATAAATACAGTAATAGATAATTTTGTGAGCGGGAACAGAAGAGCTGCATTTACAAAATTAAGAGTATAAATATGTTATTGTGATCTTTTCGTCGAAATTGTAGGCCTTCTTTAATGTTACAAAAGAAAGAAAAAACAAGTGATAAAAAATAAATTATGATAAGGCAACATTAAAAAAAAAACAAGGTAATATTCAAATTGATACCTAACTAATTATCATATCACCACAGTACTCTTATACACTCTTTCTTGTGATACTACAACTCTACTGTTTCATTTTTAAAAATTCTTTATTCATTTGTTATTTCATAATTTATATTAACTTCTTTTGAAATAACTCTATTTTTTTCTTTTTACTTTACTTAGAGCATATTTTATTAAAAATAATCTTTATATTGTTAAAATGTTTTGGAACATTTTTAAATAACAATATTAAATTGCAAATGCTTGATAAATTTAAAAAATGATATGATATGATTTAAAAAATCATAAATATCACATAAGTAGAGTAAGCATTTAACAAAATATTATCTATGCTGATAAAATATGTCGTAATATGATTGTTCGCTCTTTATGCATATGGTATAAATATTAGTTCATACCAGCCATTATATTACTTGTTATATACATTATATTACATAATATTAAGTCAATACAAAGCATCTATATGACCATATTATAATTATTGGTCAATATAAATGTAAGCATGCCTTTATATAAAATATTATATCAATACTAACAATAAATAAAAAAATATATTTATAGATTGACTAACTAATTTAATTATGAATAGCTAGTGTGGTTTCACTTTAATCATTAGGGTCACATTCCTTCCTTTAATTCAATATTAAGGGAATAAATACATTACTATGCAAATGTTATTGTAAAAAATTATAAATAATGATTAAGTATATCAAGTTCTATTGTTAGAATTAATCTGCATCATTAAAACTTCATTTTACAAATAAAACACAAATCAAAATTAATAGCAAGCAATACCAATGAAATAATGAACAAAGAAAGAAAAAAAGAAGTTAATATCTGTTTTTTAAGAATACATTAACTTATATTATGTGATAATATATGACTCTTGATTTCATTACTTTTTCCAAATTTCAAGCACTAAATATACAAGCAAGACTGGTAAAAAAAAATCACATACCTTCTTTATCACAGTCTACTTTTCCCATCACTACCTGACCGGGAGCTGGAAACGCTTCGGACACTCTATCAGCAGCTTCATCGAATATTGGGCCCAACATGTTGCTGAATCGACACCAGTCAGCATAGAAGTTGATAAATACCAATTCATTGGAAGCTGAAATAAACAGATGGCAACTAGAGTCACAAAATAAGGAACAAGATAAAACATACACCAAATAATAAAACAAAACATGCTTACCAAGGGTTTGATCTATTGTAGAATGTGTGAGTGATACAGCACCACTATCAGTAGGATTGTAAAAAAGGTAAGATACCTAAAACAATGCAGACATGGTATTTTTATAGGGAAAAAATAAGAATAAATACGGAAAGCTAAGGAAAGAGAACGAACTTACAAATAGGTGAAAAAATACTATCAAATGATGAGAACTAGGATAAATAATATGATTCATTATAGGACCGGAAAATTGATTAACTATATAACCGGTAAAGGTTAGTAAGGGGGAATCCTCAGGCAATTGACAACAGCTACCAACTAGGCAGGTAATCCTGGTTTTCAATTTTTAAGGGCAAACCTGCATATTAATATATTTTTTAAATGATAATTCCACAAACATAATTAACTTTTACAAGCAATCAAAATACTAAACGTAACTAATTAGAAATAAATATTTTAGGTCTTGCTAATGAAAAGTTAACGACACTTGGTCAATATCTAACATGATAGCGATCAAACTTGGGTTAATATTTAGAAAAAAAACAAGAATATTCTTTAAAGATTAAAAAATACTTTCGACATATGAGAATATAACAACGGCTGTCATTAAAATTAAGAAAAATGCCATTACAACAAATAAATTAGCTGCCCCCCCTCCCATTGGTCTTGGTGGTAAGGTTTCCTGCTAATACAACAAAAAGACTATATAGTATATATAGACTATATATATAAAAGACTAGTATAGTATATAAGTATGAACAAAAAAATGAAATAGAATAAAACGTTCTAAAATCATAAAATAAATTTAAAGGCCATTGAAATAAAAGTCACGCGAGCGAATATAACTATAATTTCTAACGAACTACATATAAAGGGTTTGGCATAGCTACGTTTGTTTGTTTATTGGGGCTTAACGTCCTTATGAACTCCAACTAGTGCAAGAAGGACTGGGTATCCAACAGGTTACCACCCTATTCCAGCCAGGGTGGGAAGGTCAAGATTGTTTTTGTGAGGGATTAGTGAAGTACAACATTTCCTTTTCAAAAAATTTCCTATACCTCTTCTCATTGTCCAAAAGTTAAATTTTTTATAGCCGCCCTATGTGGATGAATTTTCGATTTTCTTATCAAACAAAAATGTGGCGAATAAGTTTTCTTGGGCAGGTACAAGATTCTTTTTTCATATTTCCTTCCTTCACCGAAGGGAAAGCCAGAAATTCGGAGTGATTTTTTAGAAGGAAAATGTTTGTTGACTAGATTTTCATTTTACTATTTGGTATGTGTGACAGCCTGTTTATACTAAGCATTATTGGAACTTGAAACTGATTAATTTTTATTTCATTTTATATAAATACATGACAACATGAAGAGGCCAACGCTCGTCTGAAAGTATTCTGGCTACCATCCAATAAATATAGTTCATAGCTCTTTAGTACGAGGCTGTAAAGAAGAATTTAAATGTTCCTACTAAGTCCAAAAAGTCAAAAAATGTGCTGGCGTATTTACCTTCCATCTACACACAAGAAAGATATTAAGAATCACGGGATTAGATATATGACGACCCTTAGGTTTTAAAGAAAACTAAGTACTTCGCATTTTTATTTTCAATTAGCAGTGGAAATATTTGTGTATTAACCTGAACATTGCTAATGTTGTTAAAATCAGCTAGAGTGACTTCTAAAATACCATCTAAACTGAAATTTAATTGATTCCGAAATAATTATTTGTCACATTTGGTTAGATTGGCGATAAAAATATAAGTTAAAAAAGATGAGCGGCAATAATGCTAGCCACTCTTCGATAAATGTGAACTTTGAGCGGCATTCAAATCATAAATTTATTATTATCATAAATTTTACCTTTGAAATTTATAATTAGATGTCCTTGTAAATGAATGAAGGAAAACTGAGGTTTGTCACAGGCATCTACCAATGTATGTAAGTCAAACCAATGTATAAATGTCAGGACTCCTTTGTGTTTGATACAATGAATTCATAGTTTATCGATGAATTCGTAGAATATCGAATGCGAAAAAAAACATGCCTTTTAAGAGATTCAGAAATGTTGTTGATTATCGGGGCTTAACGTCCTTACGTACTCTAACTAGGGCAGGAAGGACGAGTTGTCCTGCAGGTTATCAACCTTTCCTAACCATAATGGGAAGGTCCACATTCATTTGGTGGGTCCACCACTAAATAAGTTTTAACAAGCCCAAATGGGATTCGATTCACGATTCTCAGTACCGAGCGCGTTGAGGTTTTCGCCGCAACTCGTTAGGACATGGAGTCCCCCATTCAGAAATGTATTGAAATCTTACTTGATAAGTGGTGTTCATCAATTACAAACATTTCATGCAAATCAATTATTATGATTTACCTGTATGCTTTTAACTCTTTCATTTCTTAATCAATTAATATAAAAATGTTAGTTTTATCCTTTAAGTTCATAGATGTAATCTGAATTTTGTCCAAATCGATGTTATGGTTTAGTCAATTTAGTTGATATAGTCAATTACCTCTTTGGGTAACCATAAAGAAGTTTCCTTAGATTGTTTACATTTTATTCAATTCAACCGGATCAAGAGAAAATAACTTATCTAATCAAATATAAAATAAGTATACTTGTTATTTTAGGAATACTGTGTAGTATAAAACAGCAACCATGTCGCTTGCTGACGAATTACTTGCAGATTTGGAGGATGATACTGATGTCCCTCTTGTCCCAATTGAAAATGTCATTGATATTGAGACAAAGGAGATTGTTCCATTGGAAGAAGGTATATTACAATTGTCTATACAAATACATATCTATCCATCCACATTTAATAAAATTTTTAAATATAACAATATCCTACGAATACTTTCCACCTTCTATTACAGGAATAATTTGATTGTTCTAAATACTCCTTAATTACATCCATTATGTTTAAAATTAAAATTATTTTATTCTATAAGAAAATTTCATTTTAGTATTTCTACATGTTTTTTCCCAAATCAGGCACTAAAAGTAAGATATCAACAAAAGATAGGGAGTGCTCATTAGCTTTGTATTACATATTATCGTTTGACCAGAAAATATTTTGTCATTATCCAACAAAATACATTTGGTCAAAGGAATGTACATCATATACATTACTATTCCCTGCACCAAATAATACAATAATAAAAACAAAAGAGTTTTTATGACATTAAAAGAAAAATTAATTAATCTGAATATCTGCTCCAGACTCACAACTTACCCATAATAGTTACTAAGTAATTACCAGAAAAATCCTTTTGAATATTTGTAGTGTTAATATGGGAAAGAATCCTCAAATGTTGAATCTTTCACCTTAGTAATAACCATCTTGATGGTTAATTACAGGATTAAGAGTCTTGTTTGATTAAGATGTGGAGACCCCATACCATAAACCTTTCCTTTTATCTTGATGCATTTCTAAGTTTGTCCATATTGGATGAAAGCAAGATTTCTAAACCAATTATATTAGTTTTAAGCTGTGGTTATCCCATTAAATCCAGGATATCGTCTGCTAAGATGTGATTACTCGTAAGTGCCAGTTGCTAGAATGTGCCCTAATGAGGTATCGCATATTAGCAGAAGATATGATTAACTAATCAAGTGTTTACTTGATAGTATTGAGACCATGTCATATGGAGTTTCTGTAAATTGATAATTCTTACTGATATCTTTGAAAATTACTCAGCTGCTTCGCTGCCAAGTTAGTTGATGTTAGATTGACAGAAGGTTAAATCAGCGATAGAAGAAACTTCTTTTTTTCACCATGTTCTGGCCTAATGTGTATTAGGTTACGTTATTGGCGAGAAGATTTGCTTCTATAAATTTTTTACTACAAATAAAAATAATTTTTGGTTTTGAAGTTCAATACTGGTAAATGATAAGTAGTATCTTGTAATATGATTATTCAAAAAATAATAGGTAAATCATATAATAATTTATGTTTCAAATGTTGCTGACCAATCCAATTTGTCATGCATAAGAAGCAGCCTAAATGTATGGTTGATTCTAGTATATTTATTGATTCCTCCTTCCTATTTTTCTAGAAATAAAGGTGACCTCTTTAGATCAGCTTGTGAAATTGTTCCATTCTGACAGACTGAAGAGGATTCTTGTAGAAATGGCTAAATATCAAATTGAAACTTGTGGTGGAGCCCATCGATCTATAATAGGTCCTGTTGAAGCTGATCCTGAATACCAACTGATTGTAGAAGCCAATAACTTGGCAGCAATAAATTAGATTGAATAAATGACAATGAAAACTAGTTTCGAATGCTAAACATTCATCTTCAGTTCTAAAACATACAATAAAATTTTCAACACATCAGTACTATGTTACATAGATTAAATATACTAAGGTTTTTAAAAAGATAAGACAAGAAATCAAGCATAGGCACTCACCTTCGAGGTAACTAAAACACTGAATTTGTGAGAAGTAAAAGGGGTGGCAGGTAGGTTAAGTTTTAGATTTACAACGGGGTTTCCCTTATGACTCATTGGGTGTTTTTTTTTTCGTTCCTATGGGAAATAAATTTAAAATGGGGCTATGGGATATGTTAATCTGATCATTAAACAAAATGATTAACATATCCAATAGCCCCACCAATCACAAATTCAACTATCCTTCAATGTCCTTTAAAAACCTTTATATCAAGTACTGATGTTTTGAAAAAATGTTTTAGAACTGAAGATGAATGTTTAGCATTCGAAACTAGTTTTCAAATAAAATAATCTCAATAGAAGTGGCATTTAATCCATCAATCCTAATTGTATTGATCCTTCTATATCATCATGCGTACCTCAAGTTATATCAATAAATTTAATATGAAGGTTACATTGTTAATTACTTTGCTCATCTTATATTTTTATCCTTAATTAGAGTTAGTTAGTCTCACAATATTTGAAGAGGTAACTTTCAAAACATATTTAGTCCCAGTAATCCCACTTTTCAGCAACAACATAAAATGTATATTATGAGATGTAATTACCCTTCATAATTGAAGGGTAGTTACATTTTCCATAATGTTATATTTTCCATAATTGGGAAACAAATAATTCCCAATTAAACTTATAGCATCTAAAAAAAACACATTACAACAAGGATCAGAAATATTCTTTACTCCTAAAATTAGCATTTTTAATTTTAAATATGGACAAAACACATTTTGAAGGAACACAGTGGACAAAACACATTTTGAAGGAACACAGTGGACAAAATACATTTTGAAGGAACACAGTGGACAAAACATGGTTTGATGAAGTAACAAAGGGACAAAACACTGTTCAAAGTGTCTATGTTTTATTTTACAGAAGGTACTGTTTACTCAAAAGTACATAAAATAAAAATTATAATTTCATAATGGATGTGTATGTTAATGACACTCATAATTTTCGCGGATTTTTTTCATTTTCTAAACAGTCGCAAGTTTCGTCCTCTTCCACAACATTTTCAACACTTGGGAGAGTCAAAACGTATAACCTTTTACCAGTTTGAATGGTTTGAACTGGCTATGGACAAAACACTCTTTGCTTAAAACCCTGATTTTGTTTACTAATTTGCAACAAAGCTTGTATTGATGGCTAATACTCATCACATATTGCAGGGTTATCTAGTGATACCTAGAACTAAAAAAAAACATTTTTTGTGAAAAAACACGTTTTGAAAGTTACCTCCTCATTTGTTTAATACTTGAAAAGATAAACAATAAAGAATAAATTGTTCGTTTGTTTATTTCGTTTAATGTCACTTTATGCTGCTATGGCTAATCGGACGATGCTACGGTGGGAGTCCTAAATTTTGCCTATCCAGGTATAATTAGGATAGGGATCTTTAACGAGTACCTGACATCGCACAGGCTCGGGACCCCCATTTTATGTCCCTTCCAAAGGACGGCATAGCTAAGGATTTTTTACCCCCTTTAAAAAATCCTAAGGTCATCTGCTGGACTGCGAACCCACGATCTTGGGTTTAGTAGGTTGCTATGCTAACCACTACACCACAGGTAACCCCTAAGAATAAATTGAATTGATAAATAGGAGAATGTGGTGGCAGTGCTCATTAAATCGTCTAGCACTTTAGCATCCTCGATACATTGCTGATGCTGGTTCAAATCCGGCCTGAGTGGGTTAGCATTTATTTGGTAATGTATCCTATCCTATTAGCAACTGTTTAATTGAGTTTATAGTAAATTTAATATTCTAATGTGAAAAGATTGATCAATCTAAAACTAGCTTAATAATTTTTTATCTGTTTTATTTATATCATTCAGATGTTCACTTTAGTGTTATAGAACCATCTTCTGGAATAAAAGATCTTCCATTCATGTCCATCACCACCCAAATAGTATTTAATTATAAGATTATCTTAAGTTTAGCTCAATCTTTTGTTCCATAACCTATTGGTTTTAGTTGTTATACACAGGTTTGTAAGGGACAAGTATTCTAAACGTTTCCCAGAGCTGGAATCTCTTGTCGTCGATCCGCTTGAATATCTGAGAACTGTTAAAGAGGTTGGTAACGATCTCGCCCAAGCCAAAAACAATGAAGTTCTCCAGCAGTTCCTAACACAGGCGACAATAATGGTTGTATCAGTTACTGCATCTACCACCCAAGGGTAATGTATTTATTTTATTAATATGTATTTGTTTATGTAAATATTTTTACCTTACATCTCTTTGGTTTCTGTTAGAATTGAAAAAGAAACGCTGTTACAGGTTGATTTATTTGAAATTTCAAAGAATCCCCATTTCCTGTAATTATTTATTTGTACATTTTACAGGGAGTTGCTTAGCGATAAGGAACTAGCAGAGATCTATGAAGCCTGTGATATGGGAATCAATCTGAATGCTATCAAGCTCAGGATTTATGAATATGTCGAAAGCAGAATGTCGTTCATAGCGCCTAACCTCTCTGCTATCATTGGAGCCTCAACCGCTGCAAAAATAATGGGTACCCTAACAATCCTTTTTATTTATACCTGTTTTGTTGGTATAACTGTAATGCATGAATTTAAAGATAATGTATATATCTTTTGACTTAGATATGTCTTTTTGCGGGGAGTCTATACTTTTTTGGCTGTAATGTTTTTTTACTGTCAGAAGTATTACATTTTGAGAAGCTCTAGCTCTATTGGTGTTGCTCGTTTCGAAAATTTGTCAACAGATTTCTTGTCATAAAATTAATGGAGAATATTTTATGTTATAAAATTCCCCACTAGGACCTACCGTTTAGGAGCTATATTGGTTTGAATGGAAAAAGTCACGTTTGAAATCCCTATTTTCTCCCAACTTTGTTTATTTTTAATAATCATTTAATTATTTAATTTAAGTAATTTGATCATTTTAATCCTAGAATGCAAGTTGACAAAAGTAGATTATAGATAGACATATCCATGGTCTACAGTTTTCCCAATCAGGGAGATGTGAGGTTTTTTAACCATTTTAATTTTTATTGAACAGCTGTTTGAATCCTCAATTTACATTATCACTTCATTGCTTATATTTTCAGAACATAATTTATATTTCTGATCAGAGGGGGTGATTATAATCATATTACATGCTATTGAAGTAGTTTACATCGGAGACAATCAAGTTTGCTGTGCTATGTATCAATATTTGGATCAAACCTCCCGGAAGGAGACCCAGTAGGTGGTCCAGAACCACATCACAGAAATAATGGAATTTTGTGAAAATCCATAGGACAAATAGTAAATCGATGTGTAACTTATTTTTTTCTCTTTGTTTCCCCGATGAGGATCTAGTGAGTTGAAACTAATTAAAAATATTCAGTTGTGTGTTTAATCATGACCTCCCTATCTTTAAAATGAAATATAAGCAAAAGATAAAATATGAACACTACGATTAGATAAATCATGAACACTAATTGGCTAGAAGCAGATGAAGATGATCCATGTTATTACAATTCTACAGAGGAAGATATCTTTGAAAGTGTGATCCCTGTAGGAAGTTCTGCGATGGATGAATATGACCAGAATGAAGTAGGCGATATTATTTACCCAAAGCCAAAACCCAATAAGATTAAATAACCCAGACATTGCCAATAAATGTGTCGAAGATAACATTGATGAACTGATATCTGCACACTACAAACAGTTGAGGCATCTACACAAGTTAAATAATAATTTAAATAAATACAAAACTAAATGCTGAAGGAATACAACAGATCAAAAGTTTCTTTAAACTAGTAGCAGTGTTCTATGTTATTAATTAAGTTTGCCTTGATTGTTATTTGTCAGTTATGTTGTGCACTTTTTTAGGACAAAATACTGCATTGCATTTTATTTTATCTACTGAACAATATTATACACAATTTTATTTTTATTTTTTATTTTTTTTACTCAGGTGTTGCCGGAGGGCTGACTAATCTGTCTAAGATGCCAGCTTGTAATGTGCTTCTTCTTGGTAACCAGCGCAAAGTTCTCGGTGGGTTCTCTCAAGTGACAGCTTTACCGCATACTGGCTTTATTTATAATTCTAGTCTTGTTCAAGAAACACCTCCGGTATGTTTATTTATCTATTTTTGTATATAATGTTTCTTGTATCACTTACTGTTTTTACATTAGTATTCAATTTTCACATTCACGAAACCAAAGTGGAACTCAGATCAGTGCGGTTCAACATTCAAATTATTATGCTTGATAATACTAATTTTTTTTGTTTTTTTCTGTTGTTACCTATCTATGTTTTGTGGTACCTACCTACACAATGTAGGAAAATTATTATTTATTTTAATTAGCATAAGTTCATTGCATATAGCCAATAAATTAATTGTTGATTTATTTTTTATGGCAGGATCTGAGGAGGAAAGCTGCAAGGCTTGTAGCTACCAAATGTACGCTAGCGGCAAGAGTTGATGCTTGTCACGAATCTAAGAACGGTGCTGTTGGACTGTCCCTTTTCCAGGAAATAGAGAAGAAATTAGATAAATTGCAGGTAATTTAATTAATGGTATTCCATCAAGAAAATTTAGAGTTAATTTTATAGTGCTTGAAACTATTAGGACGACTGTTGATACTTGATCTATTGTGTATCAAAGGCGATTAGCAATTCATTAATTATTTGCCACTTATATCGTATTTAGTAGGCATGTGTCGATTCTCGATTCCACCAATTCTTGATGTTAATACTGATTTCTGCACCCTAATGCACCATTAAAACAACATATTGAGAAATATAAATAAATGCTCATCCTGAGAAATATCAGAGCATTCTCCTATCTTCAGTATTTATTTTATTTCTTTAATAGTTTTTGTTTTTTAAATAGATTTAGTTCATTTTATAGCTCCAATATGGATTATTTTTTTAATGGAAATCTATTTGTAAACCAAGGTATCGTTACTGAGAATCTTTTTTTTTTTTTTTTTTAAATACTTCTCAGTCAACAAATACCCCATTAATATTAATTTTATTTTAAACTAGCTGTACCCGTTCACACGTTGCTGTGTTTGAACAAAAACACAGTTTTGTTACCTCAAACATGATATATTTATAATCAAATGGATACAATATATCAAAATGAAAATTAACAATAAAATTATCACTACATATATGTCATTTGAATATAACATATGTACAAAACATAGATATAAATAGTTGATGGTATAATTAACATCCTTCTTCACTTGCAATATTAAACAATATTGCAAACGATTTTCAATTGAACAATAATTTTGTAATTATTAAATATCATCATGAAATAAATTTAATTAATTGATTTAAATTTGATGATTGATAATGAACTTTATCTTAGTAGTGCTTGTAAATATACAACATTTTTTGTTTTCCTATCTGGTGCAAGAACAAATAAATTTGATGTTGTGTTTTCCAACTCGTGAACACCCAATGTATAGCTGTCCATGTGAAAATCATGGATTTATCAAATTTAATCCACGTACTTGCAATGATTGTCCCAGTGCTTTGTTAATGGTCATTGCAAAGGCTAGTCATACAGGAAACTGTAGATGTTAGAATTCAAATGGAGTATCCGTTGTTATCATGGGGATGCGTGGTGGTATTACATGTCCCCATTTAAAATGGTTGCCTCAATTATGTTATTTATTAATTTTTTTTACTGATATCCTAGTCCCATTGCATAGCCGCCGTAGATTTACATTTCGTTGAAGGATAATTGGGGAACCAATTTTCAAAGATAAAATATGCGTTGGCATTCCTGGTAGATCGAATGTTAGCGTGCTATATTGGCAGCCAAAAACATTGGTGTGAATTTAATAAACTGCACAATTCAAAATAAAATACCTGATGAAGAAACAACATATAAATCCATAGATACTGTTGTCAATCACGATGAATCAATAGAATTTTTAAATTCATTCGATCTACCAGGAATGCCACCGCATATTTTATCTTTGAAAATTGGTTCCCAAATATAAATCCACTGCGGCTATGCAATGGGACTAGCCTATCAGTAAAAAAATTAATGAATAACATAATTGAGGCAACCATTTTAAATGGGGACATGTAATACCACCACGCATCCCCATGATATCAACGGATACTCCATTTGAATTCAAACGTCTACAGTTTCCTGTATGACTAGCAACAAAGCACTGGGACAATCATTGCAAGTACGTGGATTAAATTTGATAAATCCATGCTTTCCACATGGACAGCCTATACATTGGGTGTTCATGAGTTGGAAAACTGAACATCAAATTTATTTGTTCTTGCACCAGATAGGAAAACAAAAAATGTTGTATATTTACAAGCACTATTAAGATAAAGTTCACCATCAATCATCAAATTTAAATTAATTAATTAAATACATTTCATGATGATATTTAATAATTACAAAATTATTGTTCAATTGAAATTCCTTTGCAATATTGTTAAATATCACTAGTGAAGAAGCATGTTAATTCTACCATCAACTATTTATATTTATGTTTTGTACATATATTATATTCAAATGACATATATGTAGTGATAATTTTATTGTTAATTTTCATTTTGATATATTGTATACATTTGATCATTAATAAATTATGTTTGAGGTATCAAAACTGCCTTTTTGTTCAAGCACAGCAACCTGTGAACGGTTACAGCTAGTATTTATATAAAATAAATTTTATTTTGATATTTTTGAGATATTTGTTCGGAAGCACCTAGAACCCCAACTCTGATTTAAAAAAAAAAATTTCAAAAACCTTCCCGGGGATATACTTAATAATTTCCCAAGTTTTCACAGTGATTGGATGTATGGTTTTTGAGTCTATATATAGCCAGTGATATTACTTATTGTTCACATTTGAGGCAGATTGTAATACTTATTCAATAAATGGTAGAAAAAAAAAATTGCTTTATTAATACAAAAACATATTGCTGCCCAACTTTATTGGGTTGCTAAATACACAGCATACCAATCTGTCTAATTAAAGATAGGTATATAACAACAATGCATAATATTCATAATTTGCATACAATTCCAAGATATAAATTTTTTTTTTTTCTCTATTTCTTTTTTTTTTTTTCTTTTCTTTTTTTCTTTTTCTTATTTCCCATTTATTTTATTCTATCTTTTTCCTTTTTATTTAATTTCCCTCATAGTATTCAAATGTGTCAGATATTTTTTTAAATTCAAATAAAGAGTTTCATAAGTTGATCTAAATCAAATAAAAAGCTTTATAATGTGATCTAAATCAATTACCTATTTAGGAACCACCGCCAGTGAAGTTTGTTAAACCTTTGCCCAAGCCTATTGACCCTCCTAGGAAAAAGCGCGGAGGGAAGAGGGTGAGGAAGATGAAGGAACGCTATGCGATGACAGAACTTCGGAAACAAGCTAACAGGCTTAATTTTGCCGAGGTAAGGTATTAACTAGTTTTGATTATTTTGACAGGCAAATAATGATTTTGATTTATATATAAAGAGCAATGCTGGCCATTGTCATCAATATACTGCCTAACAATTTTAGATGTAGAAATCCATGTTGAGGTAAGTTGTTTGTTTTTGTATTTTAAAGCCAACTAATTTTTTTTTTTTCTTAATTTATAACTTTTAAAATATAAAAATGGTGACCATCTAATCTAATGTAAGGACTATAAGAACATGAAAAGGCTATGGCATGATGAGGAGAATTACTCGGTGGCATTTTTTCTAAATTATGAATGTTTATCTTGTTGCATTCATTTGATATGAATTACATATGTGAAGAACTTATTTGATTATAAGATCTTCATAGCCAATCATCATGTAAAAAATCTTTGCCTAATATTGTTTTGCCACAACAATCATTTTTATTCTTTTATCCAGTTTATTTTTTAACTTAATTTATGAGTGACATTAAAAAACCATATCTGGGTCCTACACATCATTTAAAAGTAGGCAAGTCATAATGTCAATGGCATTCTTATTAAAAATGCATTGGGCATGTTTATACAAATAAATGCATTCCAATGTAGGTATATCCATACATATGCATTCCATAATAAAATATAGAAAATTTGTAGAATAATGGCGGTTAGAAAAATAATTTAATAATAATAAAATTATAAAATAATTTTTATATTATAAAAACCTGTACATAAAATATATGGCTTGAAAGAAAGACATGTTAGAGGGGTGAGGGGTATTCCCTTGCAGAGATCCTTCTTATATTTATATTTTTAATCATGCGGGAAAAAAAAAAAAAAAAAAAAACTACATAAGTTTTTTATTATATTTAAAAAAAAAAAAAAAAAAAATAAATATATATATATATATATATATATATATATATATATATATATATATATAGATGTAGATAGATAGATAAAACAAATTTTTCATTTTTTCAGAACTGGTTGGAGTAAAAATAGTATAGGTAGATATAGAACCTTTAAAAAAACTCAATTAACTATGAAATATTTAAATTAAGATTTGCTTCATAGGGTCTGATCGCACTAACACAAAATAATATCTGGATCAATGATTAATTTAGAAGAAATTTGGTCCTTGAATATACTAAAGTTAAAAAACCATCTTTCTGTAAATAAAAATTATTACTCCTTCTTATATAGTATATAGTAAATATATATTATCCTTTTAGATAGAAGATGATGCCTACCAGGAAGACCTTGGTTATTCAAGAGGTACAATTGGTAAAACTGGAACAGGAAGGATACGAATGGCTCAGGTAGATGAAAAAACGAAAGTGCGCATCTCAAAAACATTGCAGCGTAACCTGCAGAAACAGCAGGGCTGGGGTGGTAGTTCCACCGTGAGGAAACAAGTTTCTGGAACAGCCTCTAGCGTAGCATTTACACCGCTACAGGTAAAGGCTTATTGTATAATTTATTTAATAACTCCTCTTTAACAAACAATGTTCTTCATTATTGTCTTGTTGTAAGTTCCCCATTAATTTTTATTTTAATTAATTTCATAGTGTTGCTGATTGTAAATGTGCTGTTTTTATTAATCAAGGTTCTAAAAAAGTTTCTAAAGGTATATGATAGTAGTATGATTCTATCAATCTGTAAACAGGATCAGAAAACCCTTTAAGGAAACATTAAGACCTAGAACCATTTGATGTAAAGGGCAGGTATAAAGAATTAAGAAGCATAGCACTCTAGGAGTTTTAAAGGGCAGTCAGAAAGATTTTATGAGGAGAGATTCGTTTCTATGATTGCTTTTTTATTCTGAAAATGGTTACAAGAGACTAGGACATCCATATTGCTGTGAATATTTGAACAGTCTAACTATTCAACTTTTTTAGATAAAGCCGACGTATTTCCCTTGACCATTTATTATGGTTCACTCCTTGTTTTGGAAGCTGTGGCAAAGCTGCTGGATGTATTTATAAATAAAGAAAAACACAAAGATTGGGTTAGTGAAAATACATTTAGGCAAAGAAAGGTGAAATTGTTGTTTAGCTTTCGGGAATATTGTGTCTTAGCTATCCATTCTATATTTTTTTATAGAAAAAAAAAATCAACTCTCACAGGAGAGAACCAATTAAAATGCATTAGTTTCTGATCCAAGGATGTTTTAGTGACAAAAAAAGGCTTTGTTTTTATTTTAAATTTTATATTCTTGACATTATTTATTGAATGATCTGCCTGTCATCGCAGTGAATGAGTGATTAAGTCTAATTTTGACCAAAATGAGTTAAGTGATTAAAAAGAAACATGGAGGAAATTTTCATAGTAAATAAGTTTTAAGTAAGATAGGCTATATTATAAGATTTAACATTTTTTTTTTTTTTTTTTTTTTTTTTTTTTTAAATGAACATCTTACTTAAATACTTAATTCAGCATTAAGAAAACACCTCCATGTTTCTTGTTAGTCACTTGTAGGTGATGGTTAAAAAAAAACATGTTCGCCTAGAGTCCACCCACTATATTGTTTTATTTTATTTTATAGATTTTACTACTACCTGGGACCCCATCTGGGCATACACCTTCCTTGGAATCCACTTAAAAGACTAAACAACAAGAAACTGCTCATTTTAGACTTCTTCAACATTTACTAGACGGACGTTCAAATCTTGCAATTAATTACATAAGACTGATTTACATAACAGTAATTAGACCTATTTGGGCTATGGAGTTGAGCTTTGGAGCTCCACTAAACCGTCCAATTCATTCCATATCATATTCTTACAATCCAAAATCCTTCAAATAATCCTCAATACTCCTCACTTATCCATAAAGATCTTAATGTTCCATATATTGCTGATTTACCCCGAACTATATACTTGTCCTTTCATAGTGGACTCCTTAACCACTCAAATTCACTAGTCTCTCAATGTGCTTCCTACTCCATTCCTAATAAAACTTTATGGTTTATAAATCTTTAATTGTCTTGTCATTATACAGTCCAGTAAAAAGGTATTTTGAACTAGAAAGTTTATGGGTAATTGTTTTTGAGGGCTTACTTTATATTTTTGGGGGTGCTGAACACAAATCTAAAGTTTTCCAACAAAATTTCCATCGGCAAATATGAGAAAAATTAGAAAAAAGTAAAAAAAGCTTTAATTTTTTTCATTATTTTGCTTGTAACTTGCAAAGTAATCATTTTAAGCAAAATACCTTTCTATATTAAAATAAAGAGAAGAAAATGACCTACAATTTATGTCCTTAAGTTTTTTTTGTCAGACGTAAGGTATCCAAAAAGGAATTTGGTCAACTGGTGCCAGTCCTACTTCTCCGCAAAAATGTGTTTGTCGTACTTTTTTGTCAATAACTCCGAATCTATTTGTCCGATTAAAACTTACTTTTTTTCATCTTAAAGATGGTTAAATTTACTATTAGGCTATTAAATATGAAGTTCTAATAATGTCCCTTAAAAGCACACTAAAAAGCCCGTATTGTTGTAAAATCCACGTTTTTTTGCACATTAGTCACTATAACTCCGAACTATATGTCCGACTCAAAATTTCTTTTTTTAATCTAAAAAGTGGTTAAATTTGCTATCGGACTGTATATATGAAGTTTTATTAGGGTTTCCTGAAATGCACTTACCAGGGCGCTAAAGATCCCATACTTTTATGATATCCACATTTTTTTTGGCACATTTTTCGCAGTAACTCCGAAACTACTTGTTCGATTCAAAATTTATTTTTTATATCTAAAAGCTGGCTAAACTTTCTTTTATATAATATATATGTAATTTATATTAAATCCCGTGAAACTCCCACGCTAGCATGCTAAATATGTATATTTTGGCAAAATATGACAATTATGACATGTTCAGTGGGCTGATGTTGGTGTTTTACGGCATTTTAAAAAAATTACATATACACGATCTAGTATTACATTTAACCAGCTTTGAGATGAAAAAAATGAAATTTTGAATTGAACAAATAGTTTCGGAGTTATAGCGAAAAATGTGCCAAAAAAACGTGGATTTCATAAAAGTACGAGCCCTTTAGTGTTCTGGCATGTGAATTTCAAGGGACCCGATTAAAACTTTATATATAGAGTGCAATAGTAAATTTAACCACCTTTTAGATATAAAAAAGAAATTTTGAATCTAACAAGTAGTTTCGGAGTTACTGCGAAAAATGTGCCAAAAAAATGTGGATTTCATAAACGCACGGGATCTTCAGCGTTCTGGCATATGTATTTCAAGGGACCCGATTGAAACTTTATGGATAGATTCCAATAGTAAATTTGACCACTTTTTATATAAAAAAAAGAAATTTTTAATCAGACGAATAGTTTCGGAGTTATTGACAAAAAAGTATGCTGGCCCCCATTTGGCCAAATTCCTTTTTGGATACCTTACATCTGACAAAAAATTAAAACATAAGGACATAAATTGTAGGTCATTTTCTCCTCTTTATTTTAATATAGAAAGATATTTTGCTTAAAATGATTACTTTGCAAGTTACAAGCAAAATAATGGAAACAATTAAAACTTTCTTACTTTTTTCTATTTTTTCTCATATTTGCCGATGGAAATTTTGTTGGAAAACTTCAGATTCGTGTTCAACACCTCAAAAAATATGAAGTAAGCCATAAAAAAAAATTACCCATAAACTTTCCACTTCAAGCCTTATTTTAAAACCATTTGAC
This sequence comes from Euschistus heros, assembly GCA_003667255.2. Classification (NCBI taxonomy): domain Eukaryota; kingdom Metazoa; phylum Arthropoda; class Insecta; order Hemiptera; family Pentatomidae; genus Euschistus; species Euschistus heros. The sequence continues at coordinate 220,803 of RCWM02000237.1, forward strand.
TGGACTAATATTCATTTTCAGCACATTTTATATATATATATATATATATATATATATATATATATATATATATATATATATATATAGTATACAGTTGTATGAATGAATAATTAAAAATAAAATATATTTTACAATTTCTGTATTATATGTTTGTCTTTGTTGATTTAGGTTATATATGTTTTATGATTTTTGCCATATTACAGGGTCTGGAAATTGTTAACCCCCAAGCTGCTGAAAAGAGTGGTATAGAATCAAATAAATATTTCTCCAACACTGCTGGATTTGTTAAAATACAGAGAACATAAATATGTAAATATATGTATAAAATATTGTAATGAGTTAATATTTTTTGTATAATTACTTCGCTAGATCAACTTATGCCAGCATAATTATTTTTTTTTTATTGTTATGGAATACATTTTTTATAAACTATTCAACTTTTTCTATACACACCCCGAACCCAAGTCTCCACCTCTCTAGCGTGGCGCCTTATCCACTAGGCCACCGGGCTCGTATCCGAACCAGGGAAATATATTATCTTCAAAAATATATTATATAAACAAGAACCATTTCATATATATATATATATATATATATATATATATATATATATATTTTATATTTTTTTTTTTTTTTTTTTTTTTTTTTTATCATCATTGGTAATTAGAGTTTAGACTTCAATCTAATGAAATATTTTTTCATGTTTATGATATTCACAGCTGACTTAATTAGATTTTCTTACTTCCAGAAGTTAATGCCCAAGAATAGGGTAGAAGGCAGAGGGTGTAGGGACTACCCATTTTGTACTAAATCTTCATCAGGAGGGAAAAAACTCAGCAAATTTTAAAAATTTTCTGGTTTGTTTAAGAAAGCATTGCATAATTGTTTTTAAGTACGACATTACAGGTCAACTTTTGTAAAATGGTAGTAGCGTTATGGCCCACTGCCTCTCTACATCCAATGCTATGTAATTGAGGCGAGGTTGTAGATAATTGTCATATACACCTAATCCAGAAGCATGCTTATGAACGGCTTTATATAAAAATGCGGGAAATTCTGCTAAGAAGGGTCAAAGTTGTCTTGTCTACGGCTTATGAAACCTAAGTCATTATGTTTCCATTAAATTAAATTGCTTCACAATTTTAAATCAAGTTTATGGCCCATTTTGTAAGACTTTGTGGTCTGATACTTTCTAACTCATCAAATAAGTGATGTGGTTTCATTTATATTTATGTTTTTATTGTATTGAGGAGGTTCAATAGCTAATTGGTTTAGGTACTTAACCCCTAACGAGGGCCTAGATTTGAGTCTAGAAGTATTATTTTTATCATACTTTAAGGTAAGAATGATTTTAATTATATCACAGCTCTTGACTTATATTGACTTAAGAGAACTAACCTCTGAAACTGAAGTTGATCTATTAGTTGATTTTTTTTATAAGATCCCTAACGAAAAATATTTGCCATTGGTGGTGACAAACATTTTTTTTTTAAATTTATTTCATTTTTAGATCAACCTGGTAAGCCTTGCATGGATGTTTTAACAATATTAATAATATTTTAACAGTTGTAGAAGCAGAAGTCTCATGCAAGATACCCATAACAGATAAGTTTTCTAATAATTTTGGAATAATAGTAACTGTAGAATAATTATGAAATAACAATTAATTAAATGAAAAGAGGAAACAATAAAACAAAATAAGTGAATAAAAAGAAATTATAGTGTAGAAAAATAAGCATGACGAAATCAGATACATCACATAAAAGCTATTGAAAAAGCTGCCCTACAGTAGAACCTCCTGTAAAAAAAAAAAAAAGGCTGACCCAAAGAGACAAGGAGGAGGTCTGTAGTGAAAAAATCAGTCCGGGTTGGCAAATCATGGATAAAAATCACAGGGATTGTTACAAGTAAGAGAAACGGAATGGATGTCCAGATGGAGATCACTCATGGATACCCTATGCTCCGGTTCCCTACCAAAATACTTTTGTTATTCCTTTATGGCAGGTTACAGGTTACTCCACTACTCCAATCCTCTTTTATTTAGTGCACATGCATTATACTATTTGCAAAGGATTTATTACTGATTTTGGCATATCTGCTATATTTAGCTGTTAAATTCCACTCGCTGTACTCCCTTAAGAGATGAGCATCATTTCAGTGAAGGTCCGTCCTTTATCAATAAGTTTCATAAGCTTTTAACCTTTAAATTAAATGTTCCCATCGATCAAAACATCATTAAATCAACATCATAATAAATAAACACTATTATGTTAATTATAAACATTCCAGCATTATTTACTGTTATAGCACTGAATACCACTTATTTTAAATAAAGTAATAAATAAAATTCAGGCTGAACATACTACCTATATTACTTATATGAAATAAATGAATACAAGTTAAATTGGTTAGATTAAGAAAGAACTTTAGCGAGATATCAAGACCAGGAAGCTGGATCAATGTGTAGAGGCCTTGCAGGTCTGGCCATTAGAGGGTAGTTGCTGAAGAGTACTAATGTCTATTTTTGTCTAGGCTAAATATTTTAGGTAATGCCAGAGAATGAGTAGCTAAAATTATTCATTTATGCCAGTCAGAAGTAACTTTGTATGTTGTATATAAAAATAGAGAAACATTGATAGATATATATGATTATGCTTCATCACCTACAAGAATAAAATAATAACTGATGTAATTAATCAAAAAATCTGACAAACAAATATTTTATTTATTCAAAAATATATTACTCCTTGAATCGCAGAATGATTCAGATGGAGGCACACTGAATAATTTCATCAAATAAATTATGAGTGATGATAAAATTTTGATGACCCTTATTGATTATTGAAAAGGAAGAAATGGTTTTTATTGTAAGGTGCTCAATCTAATATTATCTTTGTATCTTTTTTGCAAAACCTTTGACATTGATCTTTTTATTTTTTTCTTCTTCTCTTCCTGTGCATATACATTATCCCAGAAAGCCTTTGGATCTTCACGCTCATACCATTTTCTTGCAATCTTCCACCTCTCCTCTAGGCTTAGTTCATCTGTATGTGGACCAACTGACCTTAAATACTTATCATAAGCTTGCCAAGCGTCTGTTGTTTCTAGTTTTTTTATGTAAGGCTCCAACTTATCCCTGAGAACATATTTAAAAAAAAAGCAAGTTATGATTATTGTTAAAAGTAACATTTATAAAAATAAAATTAACATTGTGGTGAACTCCATTCTGATGATAAAAGAATCAAGTGGTACTACTATCCTTTGGTGACTGTAACTGCATCATATTGACCCGTCACCTTCACTTAGAGTTTTAGTGCTCATATCATCGATATCCTTCCTATTAGAAAGCATTGCTTGTAGCCCAATTATAATTTATTTATTTCATTATCTAACAAACAACAACAATTTCATTTAACAACTCTATCAAATCAATTCTTCATAATGATGTAATCAGTTGATTGACTTTCTTTTTATCAGTCATTACATATGTGTATGTCTGTGTGTACAGAAAGGCATGAGTATGTATATGTAGTGTACATGTGGACAATCAATGTACGTATTACTTCAGTTTCTTTTCGTTAAATATCTTTTCTTATTTTCTCATGATTATTTTTATTTCGTCTACTTATGTTCCTATGTTCTACTATTTACTGTACTTACATGTCTCATGTTTTACATATATAAATAGCTTTGTCTAAGATTATATAAGCCATACCATTGTACTGTCTTATTACATATCTTTGTTATTCTTAGAGGGAAATATATCCCAGAATAAATTTTTCATTTCATTTCAATTTATTATATTACACACAACCTGATTTATCTAATTTTAATATCATTTTTAAAATTAATTGGATGATTTTTCTCCAGAGCCCTGTTCACTTAAGCGAACGCACGCCTGCTCAAAATTCTTCGATGCTTTTGATGCAGTTGACCACACATAATACTTGATAGATATAAAATGCTAATTAGGATTGATGAGTTATTTACCTCTTCTATCGGCATTCTTTTTATTTGAAAACTAGTTTAGCATGAAACATTCGGACATTCATCATTTGTTCTAAAAACATGCAAAAATTTCAAAACAGCACTTTGTAACATAGATTATATCTGTGGCACTTGTGAATAGTCAGTTAAGTTCAAAACACAAGTTTTTCCACAATGATCTACAAATTAGTTTTCACCTCTGTAATAAACTCATAACGAAGTCCATTAGACGCAAATAAAGAGAAAAAATAGCTTTCTGGTGATACTCATAACACAAAATTCACTTGACTGACTATTCACAAATGCCACAGATATATATTAATTTTTTTTTAAAATACGCACCTCAAGTAAAATACAAATACTACACTATGAGATACAGGGTGAGTATTTCTTAGTGTAAAAAAAAAAAAAAAATGGGTGAAACTAGATCAAAAATGTAGCAAAATGCCGCAGACCTCACCTTTCTGTTCTGATCCGTTGCAGATATACGATAAATCAAAGACTTTTTTGAGGAAACCACGATTTTCTTCATAAAAGCTGTAATATCTCCATTCTGTTTAAATATTTTTCAAATTTTGACCACATTTTCAGATTTTCTATTATAGCTGAGTACCTGTAACCTTGAATATTACAAACTTGGTATCTAAATAACAGCTTGATCTTCAACTTATTTGTGGAAGTCACAATGTCTTATATTACTTCAACGATCACTGTTTTTCGAAAAAACAATCCACAAAACTGCAAATCTTACAAATTTAATAAGCTTTCAAATGATATGTTAAATGTAATGATTTTATTTCGATTTCATGGAGAAATTAACTTAACGACAATCCCTTAAAGGAAATATGCATTTTAAACATAATAAACTCTTCATTGGAATAAAAAGCTAAGAAAAAAATTATTGTTTAATAGAAAATAAAGGGAAACTGTCAATAAAGCGACACCGGTACATATGATCTTATGTTATTACATTTATTTATTTATTATTATTTAGGATTTTTTTTATTAGATTTTCAATGTAATGTTTAAAATCCAATGATAATGAACATAGACCTCAATTTTGCCATTAGCTTCTGAATGCAGATTGTGTTGAAGATTACTACTTTTTGAGGTGAATGTTATGGGCAGATGAGTCTGTTTTTACAAGGGAAGGCATTTCTACTGTTCCATGTGGAGTATCGTTGGTTAATTCATCTTTGTATTGCTGTCGAATAGTGTTGAAAAATCATGGTTTTTCCAACAGATTGAATAATGAGATTACTAAGATTTGTTACAAAATATCCTACCAAACTTCATTACAGTATTCCACCTGAAGTTTGGCAAAATATGATTTTCCAAAACCATGGTTCTTCTCCACATTATTCGAAACCAATACAAATATAAACCAATGATATACATGGATAGGTAGAAATGCCTTCCCCTGTAAAAACAGACTCATCTGCCAATAAAATTCACCTCAAAAAGTAGTATTCTTCAACACAATCTGCATTCAGAAGCTAAGGCAAAATTGAGGTCTATGATCATTATCATTGGATTTTAAACATCATATTGAAAATCTAACAAAATAAATCCTAAATAATAATATTAAATAAATAAATGTAATAACATAAGATCCTCTGATCTGGTGTCACTTTATTAACAGTTTTCCTTTATTTTCTATTAAACAATAATTTTTTTCTTTACTTTTTAATCTAATGAAAATTTTATTATTTTCAAAATGCATATTTCCTTTAAGGGATTGTCATAATGTTTTATTATTATTATTATTAATGGCCGAGTGCGTTGAGGCGAGGGTCTCAGCGCGCTCGTAACCAGAAGGTCGAGGGTTCGAATCCCACCTGGGCGTGTTAAAATTTATTTCATGACGGACTCAGGAAATGAATCTTGACCTTCCCACCCTGGCCAGTATAGGACTTCAATGGAAGTCTTGGGAAAAAAAAAGTTTATTTGCAAGTTTTTGTTAGATTTGCAGTTTTGTGGATAGTTTTTTCAAAAAACGGTGAGCATTGAAGTAATATAAGACATTGTGACTTCCCAAAATAAGGTGAAGATCAAGCTGTTCTTTAGATACCAAGTTTGTAAAATTCAAGGTTAAAGGTACTCAGTAATTATAGAAAATTTAATGCTAAATCCGAAAATGGGGTCAAAATTTGAAAAATATTTAATCAGAATGGAGATATTACAGCTTTTATGAAGAAAATCGTGGTTTCCTCAAAAAAGTCTTTGATTTATTGTATATCTGCAACGGATTGGAATAAAAAGGTGAGGTCTGCGGCATTTTGCTACATTTTTGATCTAGTTTCACCAATTTTCAATGATGATTTCAATGATACCATGAGACATGGTTGTAATAAATATTGTGACAGTTTATTGCTTATTTCATATTCAAGAATGATATATTATTATAATTGTTAATAATATATGAATATTATTATCTTTATACTAATTGTAAAAACTATAAGGGATCATTTTTAAGAAGAGGTGTAGAATTAGAATAAGAATAGAAAAACAATTTTGGTGGGTACCCAATTATGTTCCAGGACAAAGCCCCTTTATAATTAACAAATAGGTACAGGAATAAAACAATATCACCTGTTCAGATAAGAAATAAAAACAATAGAGAATCTATATACATAAATATTAAGAAAAAAAAATGAATCTCCATGAATGAAATAAAAAAATAATAATTAATGATAATGATTAGTTCAGTATAAAAGATTTAAGGAAAGTAACTAAAAGTTAAATACATATTGAAGAGAATACTTATTATTAGAAGATCTATTTATAAAAACTGTAATTAATAGAACTCCAGAAATAAGGGGATACTTAAATTGAGTAGATTAATAGTTATGTAGGATCATGCTGAATAAGGATGAGTTAATGAAAAAAGAGGTGTTTGAACATGGAAAAAGCACTAGCTTGTCTGATATTAGGAGGGATAGAGCAAAGGGTGTTTGAGTAGAAGAGCAAATAATGTTGGAATGCAATGTACTGTTGAATGGGGGGGGGGTATATTGGTGTTAATTATTCTATAACTCTACAACTGGCGAGGGGTCAAGGCCACCTGAACCAAAATACCGCCATTCTTTTCAGTCCAATAAAGTCGCATTCCAGTCCCTGAAACCCAGAATTGTGAGTCATCATTTGTTACCTCGTCCCCCTAGGGAAATCTGGGTTGACTACGTCTGGTGGATTGGATTTCTTCTTCAGAGGTCCTTCTTGGTACTGAGCCAGCTCTCATCCTGGTCACAAGACCAGCCCTCCTCAGCCGACCAACTCTGATAAAACGCACGACATCGCAATCATTATACAGCTACCAGATTTCAGAATTTGTCCTGATTAGCCAGGCTGGCTCGCTCTAAATATTTTTGAAAATCCAGATGAATGAAGGGTATTGACAATGTGGTAAAGGAGTGAACCAAGGAAACATTGTCATTAGAAAGAGGATTAAAGCCAACTTAATTTGGAGTAAGGATGGAAAACGTTGTAGCTTCGCGAGATACCGCAGATGAACTTGGCAAAGCAGTTCCTGATTCTCTTTAACTTGTACTCGAAACTTTGTCAAAAGGCGACCGAAAGCCACACAGCCATAGTTAAGGAGAGGGAATACCAGGGAAAACTAAGAGCTTACATGTTGGCTGAGGAAGAAAATGACGAGATTGGTGGAATAACTGAAATATACCAATAGATACCCGGGAAATTTGGGAAATCTCAGGTTTCTAGGAAAGGGTTTGGTTAAAAATGAACATTAAATTAAAATTTAAGTTCTCTATGAAGACTCTTCCTTCTACCAAACTGATTAAATCTAGAACTGATCAATGTGTGGCAGATTTTTTAAAATAGTTTTCCCAAATAACACAGGCGTCCATTCTAGTGTCTTGTGATACAGATAACTAACTTGTTTATAGTCAAAGGGGCTTTATCTGCTTGAATCAATGCTGCAAAAGTTGGCGGCTCCCCACCCCCTCCACCAAAGATCATTGTTAAGAGACTCCAACAACTCTATGGAGATGAACAACATTTAAGCACGATCATCGGATGTTTTGCCTTCTAAGCTACGTTCTTTAGAGTAGTGATGGGTCGTTCCACAGATTTAAGGAACCGTACCTACCGTTTCGTTACATGATGGAAACGGGTATTTTATTCGTTACGTTACCTATTCGTTCCAAGAACAATTTTTTTGGCATTTCTCGACTATTAAACGTATTAATTTAAAGTGTTTAATTTTATTGAAAAGTGCCGAAATTTGTTTTCAACCGTAAGCATTATTTACATCGCCTTAAATATTTCAACAAAATATATTAATTTGAGCTTTTTATATTAATTTTCCAACAAAGTGCAAGGTCATTTGTTATATTCCATTTAATTAATCAATGCTTACAATTTTGTAAAAAAAATGTTTTTACAATAAAACTTTTAATACTTTCTGATACTCTGATAATACTGATACTCAGTGATCACATTAATCCTTAAAATTATTTTCCTTTTTTTTTTTTCTTTAACATTGAGAAATATGGTTAGTGTAGAAATAAAAAGAAACTTTTTAAAATAAATATGTTGCAAAATCAAAGAATTGGTTCTATTATATTATATTATCAAACTGCACTAATTTTATGTCTTCGTTTGCAATTTTATTGTTTATAAGTAAGTTTATAATAAATGATTTTTTTTAAATTATAATTTCATTATTGTTTCGTGGCCCCGAGGTTGAGAACCGCTGCCATAAGGGATTAACGTTGGAAAATAGACAAGGACCGAAGAGCGAATGGAAAAGTGCTATAATGAACAGAACGAAGACCGGATGGATCGAGGAACGAAGAAAGAATGAGACCGATGTAACGATAAAATACCCAGACCAAAGTAACGAAAAAATACCGAGACCGATGTAACGAAAAAAGAATGAGACTGATGTAACGATAAAATGCCGAGGCCGAAGTAAAGAAAAGATACCGAGACCGATGTGACAAAAAGATACCGAGACCGATATAACGAAAAAAGAACGAGACCGATGAAACGATAAAATACCGAGACCGATGTAACGAACGAGATAAACGATAAAAACCGAGACCGAGTAACGATGTAACGATAAAATACCGAGACTGAAGTAACGAAAAAATACCGAGACCGATGTAACGATAAAATATCAATGGAACGGAAAAATCCGGGGCCTTGTAACGGTACCAATCGTTCTAACCATGGGAACAGTAACGGACCATCCCTACTTTAGAGATTTAAAATTGATCATGAATTTGATTACTCAATCTCATATCCTGAAGCAATCGATTTAGTAGTCACTTGACTCTTTTATTTAACATTGCGAATTTCAAACTGGCTTAAAAATTCATCCTTATTCAAAAAACACATAAACTGTAATTCTCCAAACATCTAATCAACTATAGTACTTACATAAGGGCACCGGTTACGTAAGGACTTCGATGATACCAAACCCAGTTACGGTCCCACCACTCGTTTCCTATTTCCTCATCTTCCTCTTCATAATTTTCTTTTCCTCTAATAAAGGATTCGTTTTCAACTTCTGCTTCAGTGAAATTATCTGACTGGAATTCGTTGGCACTCATTTCTGATTCTCAACCAGCAGAAATGCAGTTTATAAATATTTCAATTTACTAATGAAGTTTAATATTTGATTAATAGAGCCCGTTTATTTGCAAGATAACAAATTTTAGTTTAAATTTATGTTTTAAAAATTTTTGTTAAAACATATAAGCGTTGGTAAAATATAAATTCTGTCAGTCAATCTAGTTATTTCAAACAAACTTTACCAGTCGTTAATAATTTATGTCTCAATCCTAACCTAAATATATCTGTTACTATTAAAGTTATTTGTTTATGAGCCATGTGCTAAAATCAAAAGATCACATACATTTTGTTATTGTTGAAACAGAAAGACCTATGATGTGACCTTTTTCTAAATATTTGTCCTTCTATTTACATGTATTATTATTAGTAATTATTTAAAATGCATCTTTTAAACTAATTTAAATATGATTTTAATACTGTGAATTCTTATAAGAATGGCAGCGTATTACCAATCTTATTAACATACATTTGTTTCTCTAGATTACCCTCCGTGATGTTCACAGTCTCTCGGGTTCAATGCAGTTCATTAAAATATTTATCAGGTGTAAGTTGAAATCGTTGAAACTTGAATCCTCTTTACATTAAGATAAATAATATAACCTGTCATTTTTACCTGAAATCATCTAGCTGATTCTTTGAACAAAGAACCCAGTCTTGTTTTTTTTTTCTACCTTGATTTCCCCTTTCCAATGAAATTCTGATAGTTGTTCAAGAAGTAACGGTACTTTTCTGTTATGGTCACGTCCATGTTCGAAGAAAGATATAATTGAGGGCGCTAGCCGACCGATCTTAATTGAGAAAAAGGAACAATTTTGTTTAGGATTTGTCTGAACGTATATTTTAGGCTTATAATTCTCAATCCAGCCATGTCCATATTTAAAATATTTTTCACAGCTAATCAATAAGGGTAAAGATCTGGCTGGATTAGGAGGAGGCCTTATTTATTGTAGGTATGGTCTATTTTAATGCGATTTAACTACTTTTGAGGGAAAACCTTTCACCTAAAGATAGTCAAGCAGAAAAAATATAAATACAGAAATTGGGCTTGAGTAGTTTTGGAATTCTAGGCCTCATTTATCAGTAAATGGTACGACAAAAACTTTTTACTTACAACAAAATTCATATTATCTGTCTCAAGGACTGTTATCTGACGTTTTCAAGGTCATTTCCTCACGACAACCACTGAAATAATTTTCTTTTCTTTTTTTTAACTTCAAATATTGGAAATATCGATACTTCAATTTTAGACAATACCCAGGCTATAAAAGAAATTTCAGTTTGTTATTTCAATACTTTTTTTTTTTTTTTTTTTTTTCTGAGAAGGCCGTGCGAACTGCACACACTATTAAAGTTTATTTTCGTTAGTAGACATCTATCAAGGATTTAAATAATATAATCGTTTCGTATTCAACAGCAGGAGGAGTTTTTTCGTTCTTTTTTAAAACCTTTTTCAAGTGGACATGTTCAGTTTTGAAAGATATCTCCTCAACTGTGGTTGAAGGAATAGTTGGAAGTTGCATTTTTCTTTTGTCATTATACAAGGTCTTCATGTTTAGTATGAATCAGGTATTAGTAAAATATTACAGGTATTTTTTTATTTTTTATTTTATTGAGAAAGTATTACAATCTGCCTCAATGTAGTCAAAAGGTAATATGGATGACTAAATGGTTCCATTCACACACTATGTAAAATAACAAATAAATACAAGAAATAGATAAAAAAAATAAAATAAAATAATAAGAAAAAAATAAACAGAGTACCTCAAACTATACAATACATAAAGCTAAGAAAATAAAAAATCTATAAAATAAGTAACAAGACATAAAATAAAAACAATAATAAGAGTAAAAAATAAAAAAATAATAATAATAAAAAATTTAAATTAAATTAAATCTTAAAATACATTTATACTTTATTTACACTATATTCAAATCTGAGGGATCCCCCAACCAAACTTGTCCCTCCACTTATGGAGGGACAAGTCAGGCCCCAGAGATCCCAGCGCTTCTCTTTCAGCTGCGTCACTAGTATAATATAACACCAGTGGAGGCTGTGTGAGAGCGCTAAACCACAGTCACTATCAGCGGAGAAGCTGGCCATTGCCAGGACTCCATGTCGAAATTTATAATAGGTCACGAGGCCACTGCCTTTTTAACCTGCAAGGAGGATTATAGGGGTGGGTGGAGCTGGATAGGAATTGTGCTAGTAGAGTAGGATGATGAGAAAGTTTTTGATGAAATTTGACAGGTATGCATTCTAGGACAAAAGGTATATTAAGATCGTTATGTAAGGTTTTGTTGGGGACATAATATGGGGCATTGGTTATGGTTCTTAGGAATTTGTATTGGAAGGATTGGATAAGTTTGATGTTCGAGTGTTTTGCTGTCCTCCAAATTTCTAGTCCGTAGGTCCAGATAGGCTATAGGATAGTCTTATAAATCAGAAGCTTGTTGTCTATTGAAAGTTTTGAAGTCTTGCATAGAATGGTATAGTTGTCTGAATCTTCTGTTTAGTTCTTGTCATTTAAGTCTAGTATGTGGGTTCCAAGTGAGTCTTTTGTCTAAGATGAAACCAAGATATCGCACTGTATTATATTTGAGTAACGGGATCTTATTGAATAGAACAGTTGGGCAGGAACTACGGCATAGAGCAAAAGTCATGTGGGTGCATTTGGATTCATTGACTTTTATTCTCCATCTGCTGCACCATAGTTCTATCATTGAGAGGTGATTTTGTAGGTTAGAAGAGGCTGTTTTAGGATCAGGATGTGATGAAAGTATAGCTGTATCATCAGTGAAAGTTGCAAGGAACGTGTCAGGAGAGGTAGGAATGTCAGCAGTGAAGAGGATGTAGAGGACAGGACCCAAAACGCTGCCTTGAGGAACTCCGGCTCGGATAGGATAGCAGTCGGAAAAATCAGAGCCGCATCGAACTCGGAAGGAGCGATTTGTAAGGTATGGATAAAGGATGAGGTAGAGGGTAGTATGGTAGTATGCTTAACTTTAAAAAGCAATCCGCTGTGCCAAACCCGGTCAAAAGCCTGAGCAATGTCCAGAAAGGCAACCGAGCAATATTGCTTCCTTTCCAGAGCAGAAGGTACATGGTCAACAAGACGGAGTCCTTGTTGGACTGTAGAATGCATTGGACGGAATCCAAATTGGTGGGAGGGGAAACTATGTGTGTCAAGTTTGGATAGGATACGTTTAAGGAGCATTTTTTCGAATATTTTAGATAGAATAGGAAGTAGGCTAATTGGTCTATATGATGAAATGCTGTTAGGAGATTTACCTGGTTTTAGGAAAGTTATTATGACGGAGTGTTTCCACAAGACAGGAAAGTGGGTCGTGCGTAGGATGCAATTGTAGATATAGGTAAGGAACATTATTGCTTTATGTGGAAGTTGGCGGAGGATTTGAGGAGTAAGGAGGTCATACGCAGGGAATTTTCTTTTGTTTAGTTTTCGAAGTAGGAATTTGACCTCAGAGGGGGTAACAGCTCTAGGAGGTAAGGAGAGTGGAATGGGAAAAGATAGGAACTCTTCAACTGCACTGAATTGATTAGGATAAAGTCCAGGATTTGGAGTAAATGTTTGGGAAAGGTGATTGGCCTGTTCCTCTGCTTTTTCCATGTCAGATGCGGCCCATGAGCCGTCACCTCGTCGGAGGGGATGGGAGATAGGCTTGGATTTCAGGATCTTTTTTGTCATGTTCCAGAGGGAATTATCATGAGCGGAAAGGGACGAGAGGTATGTATAGAATGACTGGGATCTAAAGGAAGCCAATTCGCGCTTGACTGGTTTCGTATAGTAGTTATACGTGCAACGATCAGATCAATGTCTTGTGCGTTGCCATATTGCTCTATAATAGCGCTTGGCATGGATGAGGTCTAAAAGGTTTTTTGAGGGTTTTTTGGGGTATTATTCGGTGAAGATGCTGCCCAAGCGGCTTGCTGGATTGAGGTAGTGAAGGAGTGAACAGCATCATCCAGGTTTTCACGGGTTTTCAAGGAAACTCTGAGGTCTATTTGTTCGGTCAGGATTTGTTGGAAGAGCTTCCAGTTTACTGGACCTCTGATAAATGAGGAAAAGGGTGATTTAGGAACTGATGATATGATAGGTTTAATATTAATGGGCTATGGTCTGATGATAGGTCGTCTAGGCGAGTTATGGAATGATTAAGAGGTCCTAGGCCTTTGAGGATAAAAAAGTCTAGGAGATCGGGATTACGATTAGGATCGGTAGGCCAATATATGGGAGAGTCGGGAGAGAGGATTTTGCAAGGACTAGAATTTAGTGCAGACATCAATGTTCGCCCACGGGAGTTGGTTGTTCTGGCTCCCCATTGCTGGTATTTGGCATTTAGGTCTGCTCCTAAAATAAAGTGTAGTCCTAGGGAATTTAAAAAGGAAGAGTAGTGGGATTCGGAAATGGGTTTGTTGGGAGGGGAATACGCTGACACAATAGTTATAGGAAAGAAAGGAGTTTGAATTTTTACAGCAGTGGATTGAAGGAAATCATGGACTGGTAAGGGGAATAGGTAGTGTGCGAGGGATTGGTGTATGACAGCGGATCCAGCATGGGCTGTTCCATCTCAGTGGTCAGTCCGATATGTTTCGTACTGAGGTATGTTAAATAGACGTTTGTTGGTTACAGGCTACGTCGATGTGTCTGTCCTATAATAAGGTAGTTAGTTTGTTAGTGTGATTTCGAACACCATTTGCGTTCCATAGGAGGATCGTAAGGGACTTAAATTAGGACATTTAAGGATTTCTAGGTGGTGGGATTACAAAATGTGATAAAGCAGTTGAAAGTAGGGTTATGAGAGGGGTAACTATTGATTTAAACTCTGAGACGAAATACGACAGTATATTGGTGAGGTCAGAGGAATTCGGAGGAGGAGAGATGTAAGGAATCTGATGAGGATTAGGGTTATAAGGATTAAGCTTTGGATGAATGGCGGAAGGATGAGGAATTTGGGGTTCTTGTGATGCAGGTTCAGGATGCTGCTGGGCCTTAGGATGTGAGGTTGGTTCTGAGCCTCTTAACATTTCAGAGAAGGTTACTGCTCCATTGACTGTTTTGGATGGTTGTCTTATTGGCTTTAATGGCTCTTCTCTTCTAGCGGTTGTTTGCATTCTTGATTTCAAGGTTTTGGAGGTTTGACATCCCTTGTAATTTGCTGGGTGCCCTTGGTGGCAAAGTGCACAAACTGCAGGAGTTTGTCGGGATTTGCTGCATTCTTATGATTTATGTTGCTCACCACACTTAACACAACGTGGTAAATGATGGCAATAGCGTCTTGTGTGGCCATATACCTGGCAGTTATGGCATTGAACAATTTCCCGCTTCGGGTATGGTTTTTCGACTGCTATACTGGTGTAGTACAGTCTGTTAACGTTGTAGATTTCTTCTACCCCCGGTGTTAGCTCGAGGTCGACGAAAAATAGAGGCAAGGCTATTTTGCTGATTGTACCCGTTTGATCTTTATTGTCTCTTTGAACATTTATAACCTGCTTGACCTTAAATCCCATAGCAGTCAGTTCTTCTTCGATGACATTGCCTGGTGTTGATGCATGTAAATGGCGAATTACTACTCTAAGTGATCTCTCCTGTTGTAACTGGTATGTGTGAAAATCTGCCTTGGTATCAGACAGGTACTTCACCATTTTCCTGTAAATTTCTGGCGAGTCTGGGATAATATTAGTATCATTTGTCCGACTATGGAATGTAAATTTACCGGAGCCTACTGTTTGATTTAATTGCTCACATAGGAGCTGTATATTTCTCACAAAGACGGGCGGGGGCTTAATTACTTTGGGGTGCTATTAGTTTCTATTGTTTCTGTCCTGTTAGATAAAACTTTATATGGGTTTGGTGTGAAGAATGGTGACTCGTCGGTAAATACTTGGGTTGAAGGACCTGGAAGAGATTCCATATCTATTGAGTTCTCTGGTGAGACGGGAGGAGTGATTCTATTGAAGCGTTTTGGCTTTTGTTTTGCTGGGGAGTTCCTTGGTGTATTTTCTAAGCTTCTTGATCTCTAAGTGTTAGTCTTTTTGCTGGACATTACCATGTGGAAATATCGCATGCTAATATAACGCTCATATAAATATTTTGAAGAGAAAAAGTAAAAAAAAATAGAAAAAAATATATATATATAAATATATAAGGAAATACGTAATAATCTGAGGAAAGCGCCAGTAGCACCTCCTTCGGCAACAACTGGCAGAGCACTGGCTCAGCCTTGGTGGGGGTACTGCTAGTAGATAAGATGGCCACAGTACACGCCAGTCTCATGCAATTCGTAAACACAGTGGTCTGTTTTATAGTTTATAAACAAGGTGTTTACTCACGTTTAGTAAGCTGTAATAATCAAAGTTTCTAATAATTTGCTCTCAATGTTTTTCACATGATGTTTTAATCTAGAACACTAGTTAAAAGAACACTTTTCACAGACAGATCTAACGTGCAACCTTACAATTCGGGCGCGTGCGCAGAACTCATTACAGGTATTAGTTGTAGAGAATCGAGTGGAACAGAAAGAGTATATAATTATAGGAAATGTGGATAGGACGTCTTCCGGGAGATCATCTCGAGAATTATTGAATGAAAAACCAGAAGGATTCAGAATTCGAGGGCGACTACGATTGAAATGCCTGGACGAAGTAGGGCAAGACCTCCGACAGGCGGAAGCGAGAGGATGGCGCCGCAAGGCACAGGGCTGAAATGGATGGAAAAGACATTGAGGAGGTTCGCGTTCTGCTTTAAGGACTGTTGCAGCGTGCAAATAAAACTAATAATATATATCAATTTGGTGTGTCGGGGATATTGACTCTATGTCGAAAATTTTTATTTCCTAAAATTGTTTCAATCATCCTAACAAACAAATTGTTTCAAATAGGTAATATTTCAAGTTTCTTTTTTGCTACCTAGAATGTAATATTTAGAAATGTTTTGAGACAAGACCTCAGGAAAATAAATCGTGGAACTACTCATAATAAAAAAATTAAATTAAAATCAGAGCAAAAAGTTTAATTATTTGACATATTTGTTTAATCTACATATAGATATAATTGTCTGATGCACACACTAATGAAAACTTGTATTTGCTTCAATCCCTACGAGGTGCGAAGACACAGGCATAGAGGTAGGTTCCGTCGGACCTCGGGATCGGCTGAGCACTGACAAATTCACTTGGAATCAAGTTCCATGACTGGTCATCTTCCTGGAGTTCTTCCTCATGGAGCCCTTCAACAAGTGGTTCTTCCTTCCACCACCGTTTTCTCTCCACGCAGTCCGCCACATCTCCATATATTTCTTTCGGCTACAAGTTTACTCCAATAAATATATAAATTTTTCGTTTAAAAATTAACAATCTTAATCGTAGCAATTGATGTTAAATGCTCTTAAATATACTAATTGAGAGTCTATGTATTTGAAGCAGATAGAGGATTTATTTATCAATAAAAATCCTTTATTGTAGAAAGCATACTAAAAGGAATTCATAAGACAACCGAATTAACTACATTTCGAATTTCGCTTCGTTGGCTTTGATTGTTAGGGTTTAGATTTCTAGAGAGTGGAAAACAGTGAGTTATCAATCAAGCCATGTCACACTATTAGGAAAGGTTTATCTATATTATAGAGTCATTGATAGCAATATCTGATTTTTATTTCTAAAAGTGACACTTACACCATATATTAACTGTCCCTCTATGAAACAACATGCTGATTAAAAAGGCTACTCCTAATGTTTTGACGTTCTAATAACACAAAATTGAGTTTCAATCTAGGAATGCGCAATCTCAAACGTAAAATTACATAGAATTGCTGGACTTTATTAATAAAAAAAGCAAAAAAAACTTCAGTTGAGGACTTCCTCTCTCTCAACTATGCAATTTTATTTAGGCAAAATAGTAATAGCTTTGCAAACAAACGGAGGAGATCTTTTTCAAAAGCCTATGACCCTTTCTCCACTATTGTGAAATATCATTGCTGATTGATTTATATTGCCGAAATGTGATTAAGAGCGCAATCCACATATCCTCATAGAAATTATCAATGATTCGTTGGAACAACTACATGGATATCTTGTAGTAAAGTGTCCGCTGGGGAACTCAGTCCAAGTAAAGTAATATAGAAGAAAATGCAACAAGGGGAAAAGTTACGTAAGAAATTGCTAATGTGAGAAAATGGAATGAACAAAGAAATGCTAAAATGTTACCCAGATAGAATTTTGGAAACAAGTACTTTTGACATATATCCCCACTTCTTTAAACGTTCTTTCAAAGGGAGCTTTTCCCACTTTGCAAGTCGGCACAGGATCAAGCTCCATAATAATTGTAACAGTGGAAAACATCCCGCCCATAGAAGTCTGTCAAGTCGTTGAATCTTGTAGAAGTTGAAATAATTGATAATCGGAAGATATAAATGGGCAGGTCATTTTACTTTTTGATAAACAATTTAGTTATAGTTAATAAAATATGTTTGTTATAACCTATATTTATTCTTATCAATTAACCATTAGGCTGATCATGCAGTATTTATAAGTAACTCGACTAAGTGGAGCAGTTAAGTTCTACCTTTAGTTTCATTTCATAGCTTTGTTTTTCGGACATGTAATTATATTGAAATTCCAAAAATGCTATTATCTAATATGGCATTGCAATATAGTCACTGACCAATACAGAACCGAGAGGGGGTAGTTCACCAGTGGGTGGTGCTGTATTGAATGGAGGCAGTATTTCTTGACTCTGCACCGCGTTCATGATAAAATACCACAGATATTCCGCTCTGTTTTTCATCTGGAAGGGTGTTCCATCACTTCTACTCAGTTTCTTCAGCCAGTCGAAAGCAAATTCTCTATCTGGTGAAAAGTACATTTTTAGTTCTTGCATTTATAAGATATTTAGTTATTTTATTAATTTATAGTAATTACATATTCACTGTTAGTTATTTACGATAGATCTAAAATTATAAATAAATAAAAAAAACTACCATCCACTAAAACCCATGAAGGGTCTCAGGTTCAGTATTATTTATGTCGTAGGTAAAGATGTACTGTTTCCAGGTCAACGGTTATAAACGAGGAGATTTGGCCGAAACCACGATCAACTGCCAGCTTTTGGCATCGATGGCTGAATGCCATAAGATATTGGGACGAGGGTCACGAGTGGTGGGTTTGAATCTCACCTGAACAGGTCAAAATTTATTTTGTAGCGTACCAACGGAATGAATCTTGACCTTCTCACTCAAACTTAGAATAAGTTGGTCATCTAAAGGATAACCCAATATATGGCGTTTAGCTTTAGTGCTCCACTAAATCTTTGTATTCTGCTCTTATCCAATACTTACAATCCAAAACCCTTCGTAAAATCCTGAATGCTCCTTATTATGTCACACATAAACTTATCCATAATAATCTAAATATACCATATATTGCTTAATTGATTCCCACTCGATTCTTAATCCTTTAATAGGCAATGTATCCTGGAGGATACATATATTTAATGCCTTTTGCTCAATAAATGGCGTAATGTCCGACGCATTACCTTAATAATTATCGTCTAATATCCATTATTTAACCTTGAATTTCATGATACATGAGTGGGGGTTTGCGTGGCTATAGCCATTCAAAGGAAAAAAAAAGAAGAAATGTATTCAAAAATTCCCGGCCCGCCCGGTAAAGGGTTAATAAACCTCCATATCTGAAAATAGGATGACCCTTGGACCTTATAAAATAACAATTTTATTGAAGTTCTGCTAATGAGTAGTTTCTTTTCAAGTTATTGCAATAATTTACCATAAAATTATATAAAATATTATATACGGTTCTTATAACAAATAAACACCAATAAATAAATTTTTAAAAATCCTTTAAGGCCATAATTGTGTCTAAACTTTGACCTGAGTGCCTATCATTCATATTTTGACATAAGACATTCAATAGCTAGTAATTAACAAAGAACTAAAGATTCATGACAGACTTTGGCAATTACCTTTTTTGGGAATGAGTGGGATGATGGCTCGTACAAACAAGGAATTATATCTAACGTATTCTTTGTTTGTATCTAAGATTTTTGTGGAATTGTCTTCCATACTGAAAATGATTCTTGAATTTAGTTTGAAAATTAATGTCCAAATAAAGAAAGTACTTGAGTCACATATGTTGTAGAAATCGGATTGTTTATTACTAAATGCTAAAATACGTCACCACAACAATAATGGTATAAACACTTTTTTTTTTTTTTTTTTTTTTTTTCATTTATTGATATTTATAACTGTACAAAATAATATACAAGTAAATATGTTGACAGTGAATATAATGGCATGTAAATAACTTGTGAAGAACTACTCACTAGTAGCACTTCAAAATAAAATCTACACTAAAAGGTCTCTAGACCATCTTCTTTTCAGACGCCTCGGAGGATTATCAGGGATGGAGGAGGGATATAAACACTTAAATGTCAGAAAATAAGTTTTGAGCATTCTAGGATCGGGATACTAAGTAAAATGTAATTATATTTACAATAAGTTGAGATTTTAAAGTGTGTTGACGTCTGAGCCTATTTTTACATTGAAAATGTAGTGAATTGCATTTCTGTACTAGGATGGCACTAGGTTTTCTATTAAAGCACGTGAAAATATCGGAATACCATAGGGTGAATGTAAAGACTTTAAATCATTGGGACTCGGATATAGAAACAACTTCATCAGATTTATTATTGAGGGAACAAGGTGTACCCACGTTTCACTTCTTTTAACTGCTTTAGGATGATATTCTTCCCATCCGTAGACAAGTTTTTCTGGACATCTTGCTATAAAATATACTAAATAATCAATACTGTCATATATCTACCTCATTAATTGATGTAATATCGTTTTAGTTAAACTCTGCCATATAAAAATATTTATCTTTACAACTATGAACAGCCTATATCACTACACCATACTATTCTAATCTGATCACATGCTTATCGAAAAATAATATAATGATCAATTTAATGAGTAGAGGAAAATAATCGTATACAATGAATGAGCTAGAAGGTGATTAAACCTAAATGATATCTACTAAAACTAGACTAATGTATTATTAACTTGAGAGACGATACAAATGTACATTATTCACAAACCTGTGGCTACAGTATACAAGTTGAAATTGAATGCAGAAATTTCGTAGGCTTTTCTCCGTAGACTCTCGTAAGTGTTACCTCTACGCTGATGATTCCCAAATTTACTTTTCTTTTCCTCCATCCCAGTTATCAACTGCATTTTCCAAAATTCAGGAAGACCTAGATGAAATCAGTGCCTGGGCAAACCTGAATAAATTAACGTTAAACGCAGCTAAAACTCAAGCTATTGCAATAGGATCCATTCCCTCCTTCGATTGAACACCAACTTCCCTACTTTATACCTAAATGGTCACCCTATATCTTTCCACTCCTCTGTTAAAAACTTAGATTTATCCATCGATCAAACCCTTTCCTGGAAATCCCATGTTGCCCAAATTTCCCGACGATGAATTGGCATCCTGAAATTACTTCACCGTTCCCGGCATTTACTTCCTCTATCCACTCTCCTAATATCTTAATCTGCACTATCCTAATATTCTCCCTCATATTACCCCTATTTGACTATGGATGTGTGATTTATGGTGGGCTCTCGACGACTCTTGAGAATAGATTAAAGCTTATCATGAATTGCTTTATTAGGTTTGTCCTCGGAACCTCAAGACGCTCTCATGTGTGAGTTAAATTGGCTCTCCCCTTCCTTCCTTAGAGATTACTTCCTTGATATATTCCTCATCCAAGTTATTAACACACACCGCCCTCCTTTTATCCATAACATCCTACATTTCTATTCCTCAATCCAATCACTACATACAAGGTCCCGTCTCTTCGATCTCTACACCCCATCCTACAGAACGACTGCATTCCAACGTTCCTTTCTTGCCCGTTCAGGTATTCTTTGGAATTCTCTTTCTCCCTCCGTTGGCAACGCATCTTCCCTCGGAATTTTAAAACACACCTCTTCCACCACCTTATCTCCCTCCAGACGGATGCTATTTAATCATATGGATGCTTTATAACGAATTACATACCAGCATATTGAATAAAAAACTTTTTCAATTCTCCTTATGATAATGTTTTCACTGTTACTCAAATATTTCTTCATTTTTATTTTTTCTTTATCATTTCTGTCTGCTCCCTCTCAACAATTTTTTTTTTTTTCATACTTTACTATGTGTAAATTCAGAAATTTCACCTTTCAATCAGCTTTGTATATAATATTTTTTCCTTTACTGAATGTATATATGGTTTTTTGTGTATACATATATGTGTGTTGTTTTTATATATTTTTTCTATAAATTATTTTATTATAAACTTGTATTTAATGTATTGGCTCAAGAATCGATAAAAGGTATTCTGGGCGCGCGTAGGGGTCGCCTCCTCTTAAGCCGACCGTTACCGAAGTTAATATTACTTTGAACAGGGATTTAAAGTTTCTCCGTAAATAAATGAGAATAACCTTTCCCTTCTAAAAGTAGCGACTAAAACACCGAAATAGGGGTCGCCTCCTCTTAAGCCGACCGTTACCCATTATTTTATTAAAAATATTTTGGCCAGATGTGATTTACTTTTTATAATTTATTTGTTGTTATTCTTAAGAGACTTTGTCCCATAATACAAATTATTTTCTTTCTATCTATCAACCATGATCTACCCTTCTGTTATAATCCTATAGTTAACCAATTTTTGTAATGAACATGTTTCCTTTATTATTAAACGCAACATTTCTTACCTTCGTCTTTTACATAAATAAACATCAATCTCGTACTACGATCAACCCAATAAATATTAGTATTTTTTACTTATATTCTGTCTTTTTGATTACTCTACGGCGGTATACTTAGGTTTCTCAGAATAACTAGATCAAAGACTAAAGAAACTCATGAATGATCGCCTGAGATTTGTAGTAGGAATTCCATGTATTTCATCACTATACCAAAATTTAAAAATTGTTTCCTTTCTTCCATGGTTTACAATTCTCAATCCTAACAGACACTTTCAACATTACCAAAGAGTTAATTTGAGAAGTCAGTCAGTTCCAATAAGACCCAAAGCCAATCTTTCTCATCATAAAGAACATCCTAACCATCATTCATTAATGGAGAAATCAGTTCCTGGATGCATTAACTACTATTAAAGTCCACCTCTATCTTTCTCTAATAAATAGCCATTTTAATGGACTTATAGATAAAGATACTACACAAGAGATATGAGCGTTATGGAATCGAAAATTCACATTTTTTTTGTCTAATTATTAAACATGAAACCAAAATTTATTGTTCATATAATAATATTTCTGGTTTTCTTTTATTTACTTTAATCTAGACATCATCTCCTCAACCTGTCATAATGTTTCATTTTAAATATGTTAATCCCTTTACAATAATTAATAACAATATCAAAAACCGGGTACATAAGGCATATAGAGGGAAAACTACAGGAAAGACTAAATATATGGCTGAGAGATCTAAGATGGTTTGGTTGATGGTCATCAGATATTTTTAGAGCATATTCTAATAGTACAAATGTCAACCTCCACAATACAAATATCAATAGTTACACATTGACAGGGTATTTGTTGACTGAGAAGTTATGCGAGATGTAGGTTGTTAGAGTAAGGAGTCATAGATGCATGGCAATTACAAATAAACTTATAATGCTGATGTTTCAACTTGCATTGCAAGCCTTTATCAGGGCTAGAAGAAAAACAAACAAAAAGAAAGAAATGACAAAAAAAATTTTCTAATCCTGATAGAAAAAAATGAATAAATTTCAATTTATAATGGGGACTGCAATGCAAGTCAAATTATTGGCATTATATATTAAAATTTATTTTTAATTGCGGTGTATCTATGACTGCATATCACAGTAACCTACACCTTTAATAGTTACACATATATTTATAATTATGGAACCTAAATTACAATTATATTGTTCATTATAATTAGTTTTATGATGAAATATCACAGGAACAAAGTTTATTGGTAGTCATTCCTTCAAAATACAGTGGAGCCCACACATCACTTTAAAAAAAACCAAAAAACAAAACAAAACCTATTCCCAATATCTTACCATAATAAACAAAGAACTTAAAAACTAAAACAAATAAATGAAATTGAGACTAATTTCAATAATAATGGTTGCGAGTTAGGGGTTATTTATTCATTCAGAAAATAAAAGAAATTTAAGATTTGTATTCAAATTCAAAAATAACTAATTCTACTATAATAATTATGTATTCACCACTTCCTAAAACAGTAGTAAAATCACTAGTAGGATGTGAAGAGTTTTTTAAGTTTGAACTCACAATATAACTTACCTTTAGGATTTAAAATTGTGATTGAGCCAATGTAATATTAGCAAACCATAACTATTAAAAATAGGGATTGTTTTAAGTAAAATGAGGATAAGATTAAATATTAATTATTATAAAATAAAGAATGCTTTTTAGTAGGGTAAACCAAGCCAAACAGTTATTGACAACTGTAAGAAAATATTCCTACTATAATAGAAAGAATAGTTCAAGAAAGTTGAAATTTGTAGTAATTTTTCCTTAAAAACAGTACTTAAAGCTTAACAAGGAAGTTTACACCAAACATTATTAATGGAATGTATTTTACAATAGTGACAGCAACTAATGTAAAATCAGTTATTGACACCCTAAGGATATATTTTAAAATACGGTTGAGTTTAAGGATTTAAAAGGAACTTTATGATTGTTTTGGCTAAATATTTTTCTTTTAATTTTTAAGGTAGTGTCAATAACAGTCTGGTCTACGTAACTACATAAACTATATGCTATATAAACCCTAACTACGTAATTATATGCAATAAATATACAATATTTTTTCATTTGCTTGCTATCGTAGACTTATTGTGTTACAGGTGTATTTTATGAGCAGAATACTTCCTTAAAGAGAATAATTCTTTTCGTCAGCTATAATTATCCACCCTCCAAAATCATAAAGTATGTACTGATATATTTTTTTCCCAAGCTTGAAGCAGAGGAAGGTGTCAGATAATAGTGATTCTAACAGTATTTACTTTGAATGAGTTCAGTTCAGAAATGGGTTAGTTCACTGGGTCTTGAAATTTTAATATATTACAACGTTTTACAGGTTATCGATCATTTATAGACAGGGTGAGAAGATGAAGAATAATTTTTTGGCTTTACCACACACAAACAAAAAAAGTTCAAAGTATTGTATACAATTAACCCAACCATGTCCTCGTAATTAAATTGTGAGAGCAAAATAATGATTAATTGTGATTTTTGTGTGAAAATTTATGTTTTTATTTAGTTAAAGGGTTTTATGTTTCATATAATTGCAATACGTTTTCATGAAAAAGTATTGTCAGCATTTAAAAATATATCACCTAACTTCCTGCCTCTGAAAATAAAAATTATTTATTCTACAGGCTATGTTGTGTGAGCACATGCCTCTGAAAATAAAAATTATATATTCTACAGGCTATGTTGTGTGAGCACATTTTCTGCTACCATTACAGTTGAAGGAATTATTTATTTTTCTCTAAATTAAACTACCCTAAACATATTTCTTTGGAGAAAAATCAAAACTTTTAACTAATGCATATAACTCGATAAATCTTTAAAAAAAAAAAAAGGTATATGAAATAAAATGGACTGACGGTATAAGAAGTTTATTATTTTACAGAAGAACTTCTTACACCAAAATAAAAATAATTAGTTTTCAGATATTTTTATATAAAACAGATTGAAAACAAATTAAAATTTCATCCTGTGAGGATACTGACTGCTTCGAAGGCCAAACATCGTGCATAGGTATTTCCTAAGAAGTAAGCTATGTTCGTGTTTCTTAATAGCCTTCAAAACTTGTTTGTCTACCTCCTTCTGGTCTACCTTTCTCTGTTCAGATGGTTTGTACAGTTCCTTTTTGGCAGCGAAGATTTCCCCATCACTCTTCTTGGCCTTCTTCGCTTTAACCCTCTTGAAGTACCTATCATTCATATGTTCGGGCAATTTGACCTCAGACAAATCTATCTGAGTAGAGGTGGCAATGACAAAGTTGGGGTGTATTCTCCTGAGGGGGACACCGTTAAGGGTGAATGGCCCAGAGACAAGGAGGAGCCCACTGGCCATGTTCTTCAAAAGAACTGCCCTCTTACCTTTGTGGAGCCCAGCGAGGAGGATCACAATAGCACCAGGCTTCAATGATGAACGGAATCTCCTCTTATGCTGACTGAAATATGTTTTGCTTGGATGCTTCCTCACCTTGTTGGCAGTAGGGTAAGATTTAGTCCTCTTTTTTAAGTAGACAGTACGGGTACCTCCATTCTTTTCACCACCAATTTTTTTTTCAAGAGTAGTTTTCCTTTTTGGACGTGGGGTCTTGGGGGTTTTCTTACCAATAAATTTCCACAAGGCCTTCTTGTGGAACATGCGAGTTCTGCTAAATCTATATACTCCAGAGCCAAGGTTGTAATTCCTCCTCTGAGGCTTTCTGGCTGCTTTCTTATCGCCTCCAGCAGGGGCTGCAGGCTTAGCTACAGCTGTTTCGACCATTTCAACTAAAAAAAAAAAAAGAAACGACAAGGAAAATAAATTATTACCATAACAATGGAAAATAAAATGCTTAGAAGATTATAAATGATTATAATAAAAAAATAATATAAATATAAAAGTTGGTCTGTGTGATATGAAATTAGGCTCATAAGAAATAAAGAATTGAGGGTAAGGAATAAGAATACATTTGGTTTGAAAGACCCACCATCAATCAAATACAATAATAGACTGCAGTAGCTATCTTCAATTATTACTACCAGCATTACCTTCCTGTTAAAAAGAACTGAAAATATCATGGTACCTGCAGCTGATTGTAACTAGAGGAAGTATGTACCAGGAGTTTAGAACAAGAATTAAGAATTATCAAAGAAGCAAATTAACATTTTAAGAATAGTAATTTTTATGCTTTAAAATATTTAAAGATATTGATATGTTAAACTATCCTTCATCTGTTTCCGTTAATGGTTTTCATTTCTTTTTTTATGGTATCCACCAGTTTTACATCATTTAAAACAAGTATGATAAGCTAAATATCATATTATTGCAAATCATTAATTAATTACTGATTGATGACATTCAATTTTTTAGTTTTAGGCTTTTGATTTCCATTAATGTAAAAATTGTAACCTCTTAACTCCTCAGCTGCTATATTAAAAACATTGATAGGGTTTACATATTGAGTAATACTTGTTGATTTTGGTAGGAAAAAGAATTTCATTGAGAATACTCAGTTTATATATATTAACGATAGGTTACATCAACAGTATCACTAATCACATCAAATAAGGAAGCAGGTTACTGAGAAGTTGCAAGAGAACTACAAAATGATGGTTAAGATATCAGATAAGGCTACTGACTGGTCAAAGAATCAGCCTCAAACTAGAATATCATAATATTTAAACCATTAATTTACCTTAAAGAACAAAATCAATTGGTTACTTAGAAAAAAAAATTATCTTCGTGAATTCAGAATGGATACAGGCCAATCACATTATCCAGAATAATCATGGAAATGATTTACCACTGACACAAAAATATCACTTGTACTCAGTTAACCTGTGTAACCAATTTCTATTAAAATTAGTCAAATGGTCACAATGTAGCAATGATAAACACACACATTGTTAAGCAATAAAACTCTATAACCGATGAAAAGTCACTGGTTCAGATCTTAGGAAGGGATGTTCTGTTGCTAAGCTAACTGTGATATTAACAAGAGATTTGGCTCATGCTAAATCGGAAGTTTTTTTGTTTTTTTTTTTACCCAATTAAGGCCAGCAACTTAATTGAGGCAGAGTGTATGGCAGAAAGATCTCATATCAAAAATATCATCCTCTACTGATTTCAATGAATAATCCAATATTTGACTCAGCTGGACTTAAACCTGGACGTAAAAGTTAACAATTTACTACATAACCCACTAAAATACGAGAACTAATTATCAAGTTGTAATAGATTCTGTTTTGCTTTAGGGAATCTTATAGTTCAGGTAAGAGAAATACAGGAAAATCGTACATAAAAAATTTTAAGGGCATTAAGGGTGCATGCTATATTACAAATAATTTTCACAGTAATTATGGATAAATAGATAAGTCACATTAATCAATTAAGGAAACTAAGGCAAGCTTAAAGATGGAAGAATATAAGATAGGCGTCTAATGTATTTAGAATGGGCCTTGGACAAAAATTTGAAAGGAGCATACAAAATTCAGAATGCACGTAAAAATAATCGTGTCTCTAAAGATCTGCCAAATCATTAGCTTTTAATCATAAAGCATAGCATCAAATTTCAAATAAAATGTCAACACAACGTAACAAAGTATAAAACTTACAAAATCCAAAACCAATTGTTTGTTAATTTTATAATGGATGGGGCAATATTGTAAATGATTGACCAATATTAAATAATCTAATTAAAAACAAAACAGTTTTAAGAATGAAACAGACCAATAATTAACATTTTACAATTATAAAATTACATATTTCGGGCCTTCATATATATAAAACGAAACTTTCTCTTTAAATGTGTCTGTAATACATAAAAAGGTCAGAGGGAAAAAAATTACGAACATCCAATAAAACAACAAAAGTGTGAATTACGTTTTGTCATCAGGTATTGATCTCTTAACGAGAACACAACTGAATTACAATTACATATGAAATGGACCGAAATTCGAAATAAGTGGATACAACTTTAATCCAAACATATAAATTGCCAACAGTAAGGTTCGTTGACTAGGTTCTAACCACGTGCAAGAATATTACCAAAAATAAAGAAAATTGTAACTCAAAAACAAACCAGAAATTAATAAGCTTAGCGTAAAATATTATTCAACACCATATTTAAATACGTTATTCGAATTAAATGAAAATACCTTTCAGTTAATAATGAAGTCCAACTCTACACTACAACACCACCACATTGAAGGCCAATGCTACCTAGAATGATTAACTTTTAAGATTATTAAACCATTTAAATAAATAAGGTTCGCACGATTTTAAAAGTATTCATAAATTATTAAAAATTATTAGAAGCGATCAAATAGGAAATAGATTTTTCGTAAACCATTAAAATATTATGTTTTAAAAAACATTATACATAATGCCTGCCTCATGCTGAAAAGTAAAATTCAGAAATAATAATGATTATCACCGATAACTAAAAAAAAATATAACTTTTTGTTAACGAAGAATTATTTTTTAAAACAATTTTTATATTAATATATGGATATATTTTTTACGACTTTTAACGCATTATAACTACTAATCCAATATATTTTTAGTATTGTAACATTTTTTAGAATCCCTCTTTCACAAATTTGCTTTTCCAATTTTATTTTTTATCATTCAAACTTAATTCATTCTTAATTTTCAATAATAGTTGGACAGACCATCTTATCACTTATCTGATTCCATTGAAAACAATTGTTTTGAATATTCTTTCGGCGGCCTGTCAAAAGCAATCAAGTAGTGGCTGTTTCTTGCAATATTTTTGCATGAAAACCATTGCATATGTATTTACATTAAAAATTTAGTTATCAAGCATTGAAATTTGATGCGTAATCAATTTAGAAATTGTTGGAAATATACTAACCAAAACCGTTACTGCTGCGTTTTGACAGTCTTGTAAAAAAAAAAGTTTTAAAAATGTGGTATATTAATAACAAATAACTTAGGGGTATTAGCTGTTAAGATTGGAGTGTCATGCATAATGATTATGCATGCTAGGGGCGAACGAAACCTTAATTTTTAAAGGAAGGGTCAGAATCTTACAATCCACTTCAAATTCAACCCTAAAATAAAGAATAGACCTTATATTTCTGTTTTTTTTTAGCCATAATCTTCGTATTACCAGCAACAAACATCTATCCTGTTAGGACATATATTCAGAGTCCGCCATTTTATCCTTTCCTAACCTGATTTAAGGCGCGGAAGCTTCTTACTGCTATATGTTTATAATAACACATCAAATGTTAAATATGAAACTGTTTTCTAGCCTACTTGAACATTTGGTTACAAAGTGAATCTTAGTTTTTCGGTGTGCTTGTTGTTTGGCTATGCATTAAGGACGATAACGATAGTCCTTGTCAAAGCTTTTGTGTTGAATTAGTGCTCTATAAACACAGATTTAGTGAGCTATTTTAAACAAAAATGTGAAATATTTCAGTATTCTTACTGGATATTTTGTTAAGTGCTGAAAGACAGTTGAAAATAGAAAGGATACAGTCGTTTAGTGGCAACTATCTTCTTCTTTTTTTTTATTAACAGGTATTGTTTATATATTCTACATTACTATTTACTTTTCTTTAATAAGAACTTTAATGGAAGTGTTTCATAAAGAGGTGTGATCTTTTATTCCTATTGGCCTGTGAAGTGTTCTAAGTTCTCCTAAGAGCTTAAGTAAATTATTTTGTATTAGAACTGTTGATCATGTTCTAACCTATCATATAATGCTCTATGTTGTGTTTGATTTATATATGTTTTCTGTATTTGAAGTGTGTTGTTTTTAATGTATTTTTTTGTTGGCA
This sequence comes from Euschistus heros, assembly GCA_003667255.2. Classification (NCBI taxonomy): domain Eukaryota; kingdom Metazoa; phylum Arthropoda; class Insecta; order Hemiptera; family Pentatomidae; genus Euschistus; species Euschistus heros. The sequence continues at coordinate 251,032 of RCWM02000237.1, forward strand.
GATTTCCATTGTTTTCTTATATCAATATGGAAGACGGTGACGGGATTGTTTTGCCATCACAAGGTGACATTCCTGCGGAGGAAAACACTCATCTTGAGGAGAGTGAAGATACAGAGTCATCTAAGCTAACTTCAGTGAGAGAACATTTAGTATCTAGTTCTGATAAAAGTGTTAATGATGGTGATTCAGTTAGAAATTTCGTGGGTTTTAGTAACGTTAATGGTGATTGTACTAATAAAAATGTTGATGTTCCAGAGCGCAATTTAGCTTCTAGTTCAACAAATAGTTTATCATCAGTTTATTCAGAAACTACAAGAGATTCAATAAATGACGAAAACAGTCAACATAAGGATGAAGATTCTGGATCAGAAAATGGTTCAAAATCTAGCAGTTCAGAAGAATCTACAAGGGAAAGAAAATTCAATATATCAAAATCAGAAGATAGGCATCACATATCATCTGATTTTTCGGCTAGTTCTAGTGATTCAGATTCTAGTGACAGTGAAGATAGTTTTATGGATAAAGATGATCCAGATTTAAGTGAAACCAAGCATGATGATAATGCAACTTTATCCACATCTCCAATTCTGCATGATAGAGTTAAAGGTAGGAATGAAGATCTCAGTTTAGAGACAGATGTATCAGAAGAGCAAAAAGATCTTAAAGTTATAGAAGGCACAAGTGATAGTCCTGTTTTTCATGAAGTTACTGAAATGAATGATGTTTTACCTTCACCCACGATAGCAGATGATGATTCTAAAAGTAAATCTATCAACAAGGTAATTAATGAAGTACCAAGCATTATTAATGTTTCTATAAAATCTAAAGACAGCAGTTTAGTAGATGATGCTTCTGTGACCAATAAAGTTTTAAGCTGTTTAAGCAGTAATGTTAAAAATGTTTCTGAAGGGACTGATGAGGGGAAATCAAGTGATGATCCTAATATTTCTAAAGTTTTATCGGAGGGAGCCATGGAAAATGAAAAGATGGAGGAGGACAATATTGACGATATACCAAGTATACCTCAAGAAGTCAAGGTAAGTGATGTAGCAGATACACCTAAAGAAGTCGAGTTAGATGAAATACCAGATGCACCTCAAGAAGTCAAGCTAAATGATATACCAGATACACCTCAAGAAGTTAAGTTAGATGCTATACCAGATACTTCTCAACAAGTTAAGGTAGATGATATTCCAGATACACCTCAAGAAGTAAAGTTGGATGCTATACCAGATACTTCTCAACAAGTTAAGGTAGATGATATTCCAGAAACATCTCAAGAAGTAAAGTTAGATGTTATACCAGATACTTCTCAACAAGTTAAAGTAGATGATATTCCAGATATACCTAAAGAAGTTAATCTTGAATCAAAGTCAATTGAACAAAGTGCAGTGAATTCCAAGGAAGAATCATCTACGAGACATGTTGAAAGTAAAGAAAATAATTCTAAGGTGATGCAAGAGAAAACAGAAGAAAGGGTGAATATCAGTGATTTGTGTGAACAATTTTCTATACAATATAAGGGTTTTAAAACAACTCGGACTATTACTGGTATGAGCTTAGATAATAAAGCTCTCATTAAAAATAATCCTTTTAACCCTGCTTGGAAAAGGAACAGCAAAAGTCGTTTTGGTTTATTTAGGAATTTTAGGGATGAGATTGATTGTAGCACCCTCCAACCAGAGTATGCACAATATCTTGGTTTACAACCAATTGTCAAATTCAAGTGCTCAAATTGTGGCATGTCCACATTCCAAACAATGAGTGCCTTAAATTCACATCAAGTTGAATGTAAAAAAAATGGTAAGCTCATTTCCCATAGTAATGAAATATCCCATCCTCCTGATGTCAATTCAGCAAATATTAAACTTACTAGGAAGGTTTTTTTATGCTCAACATGTGGTACCTATTATGAAAATTGTGATTTATTTTTACATATGCGTGAATTTCATCGGAGGTATATTTGCCTTTTCTGTTTATATATGGCCCAGTCTCCAGAGATTTTACAAGATCATTTAAAAGAAAAACACAATATTTCTAATCAAACTTACATGTCATTGGAGGAACTACAAAAACACTCTCCTCAAACATTTTTTCTACTCTGTTTACGATGTGATAGAGTGTTTACAGAGATGGATGATTCAGTGAATCATAAATGCAATAATAAACACTCCTCTGATCAAGAACATGGTTTGTTCAAAAAGCCAAGGACTGATAATGTTCCTCTATTAGATTCTTCAAATGAAATATCCAATATGTCAGTATCTGATAACTCTAGATTTAAAAGTTCCCAGAGGCTGGTTAAAGAAGCTAATATGAACAAATCTCATAATTCCCCTCTCAGAGCTCATGATGTTTGCTATATTGAAGAAGACAACAAGGATTCGAGAAATGCTGATCTTGCTGAAAAGCCTATGGAAGTAGATAGTGAAAGTGACAAGATAGAAAAAAATGATGTGCCATTTGAAGCTGAAAATTTGCAACTTAAAGTTCCTAGTGGCATAGAAATTAAACCACTGGTACCTGGGGAAAAAGTAAATTTCGATAGAAATGAAGCCAACAGATCGTCCATAGAAATATTTCCTATCACAACTGAACCTGTTAAGAAAAAAATCAAATTGATTAAAAAGACTAAAAAAGTTATTAAGAAAACAATTAAAAAGAAACCATTAAATGCGATGAAAATAAAAGCGGTGATAGAAAACGCTCAAAATATATTACCTACTCCTAATTCTGAAACAAAGGAAATAGAAGATCAGCCACAAGTAATTGAGCCACCAGCCCCTGAAACTATGGAACATGAATCTCCTCCTCCAGCAACTGAAGTAACACAAGATCCACCTTTACCAGTGCCATCGGTATGCAATGAAATGCCTGAAATGAAGAGATCATTGTCGCAAGAAGTATTTAAAATCAAACTTCCTGGAGAAATTGATTCAGATGGTGAAAGCGATGATAGTCAAAAATTATCATTAGTTGTTGATGAAAATACTAATAATAGTGATTCAGAATTTAGGAGAAATGATGAAACTCCAGAAAATGGAAGCGATTCTCCCAAAGAAGATAAAAATCAATCAAACAATAATGGTAAACTAGACTCAAATGAAATCACATTAGCTCGAGAAGACGTTGCTACAATGGCTTTGACTTTAGATGATAAAATTGAAAATGTGCCTATACAAGCTGTGGTTAAAGAATGTGTTCGCACTTCTTGTCTTTCATGTAATTATTGTAGGCATGCATGTAAAATTGCAGTAAATGGAAAACAGTTAGCATTACATCTATTGTCAGAGCATCGATACACACCAGTTAAAAATGAAACCCACGATGATGTAGTCCGAAAAATTTCAAGCTGCTTGGAGCAGTTAGAGAATATGTACTTCAATACTGAAACATATGATAGTTCAGATCCTTCCATTCACATTCCATACGACCAAGAAAAGAATTATGATTGCTTTCAATGCAGTTATGTTTCATCTTCTCATAAAGATTTATATGCACACAAAAAGAAATGTCACACTAAGTCTCTTCTTTTGTGCATTATGTGTAAATCTAATTTTTACAGTTACAGTGAACTCATTTGTCATATTTGCCCAGGTTCGTATCATGCTAAAGTTCAATTTCACAATGTTGACTTAATATTTCATTGCTGCTTTTGTAGGCTGGATACAATCCCTTCAGCATTTCGATTAATGGTTCATCTTCGAAAGTCACATCACACTTGTGATATATGTTTAGAAATGTGTAGTGATCAGCAGAAATTATCTACTCACATGTGGAAACATAAATTGAATCATTTATGCTATAGGTGTGGTATAGCATATGCTAGTAAACCTGATATAACCAAGCATCTATTTTGGAAACATGGTACTGAAAGTGTTCTTTGTAAGAAATGTTTACAGAAAAAATGGCCACACGTTTATCACTTTTGTATTCCACCGACTTCTTTTATTTGTGAAGAATGTAACACATCCTTCTCAAAAGCTGTTGCGCTGAAAGTTCATAAAAGAATTCATGGAAATGATTATCCTTACTCCTGCGAGCAATGTGAAAAGAAGTATGTTTCGAAGAAATTACTTAGCCGCCATCTTGAAAGGCACAATGCTATTGCTCAAAGAAAAGAAAAAATGTTAAACAGTCCTCAAGAAGATAAAGAAGAAATCATTAATGTAACTGATTTAAATGATGGTAAAGAATGTCCCCAAAATGAAAATTCCGATGCTAATAAAGAAACTGATGGAAAAGATAAAGGCCATAAAAAACATAAAAAAGAAAGGGAAAGGAAGGAAAAGAAAGTAGTTGATGTTTATGATCTTCCTCCTCTTAATCTATCTTCTGAGAGTGATAGTTCAGATGAAGAGGAATCATCTAAAACATTATCTTCAAAAGATGTAAAGGACTCTAATAACTTAAATGTTTCATCTGAAATTAAGTTAGTTCCTTCAGTAGAAGATACAAATAATGATTCTAATATTGCAAAGTTAGATGATGCCATTGAAGGAAAACTGCAAAACAGTTTACCTATTTTAAATGATGAGGTGAATTCTGAACTGAATGATGATATTTTGAAGCAAAGCCTAAACAAAGATGAAATCGGCTTAGAAAAACCATCTTTGAAACCTTCATCGCCGGGGCAAAGTTCGACGTTTGATAACGCTACTGTTAATTCTTTGTTACCATTGAATAAAGATCAAGTAAAAATGGATGAAGTGGATGCTACTCAAAATGATCAGGTTGAAGGTATTTGGGAGAACTTTTACAAAACTAATCCCCAAAATTCTAAATTACCTTTTCCTTTGTGTGCCATGAAGTCTGAAGTAGCTTACAGTATCATAATGGGTGACCATGATTATTGCCAACAGGCCAAAATCGATCCTATTATCAAAGAAGATTTGCCATCTGCTTCTAATTTAGTTACTAGTTTATCTGATGATAAATTGGAAGAAGTTACTCCTATCATACCCGAAAAACCTCCTGCAACTCCTCCAAAAGAACAGGAATTTTCGTTAACTCCTACAAGCATGTCTAAAAAGAAATTGAAATCGCCAAAAAAGAAAATGTCAAAAACTCCCGATGATAATAACAGTTCATCCTCGAGTGATTCAAGTAGTGATAGCGATACATCCTCATGCAGTTGTGGCACTAATTGCAGTTGTTCAAGTTCAAGTTCAAACAGCTCGTCGTCATCAAGTTCAGATTCAGATAGTTCCACTAATGAAGACAAGAATAAGCAAGATAAGCGGAAGAAAAGAAAAGACAAAAGAATGAAGCAGAAATCTGAAAGTGAGCTGGAAGCAAATAAAGAAGCTCTTCCAAAAGAGCCAGAAATAGTTCTCCCAATCATACCTGAAGATCCCCCAATTCGTGAATCTGAATTAGAAACTGATGAAACAACATCTGATGAAGAGTTTTATGACAGGCAACCGCAGATAATTGCTAATCAAATGCTAGCTGAAAAGAGGCAATTGGTACTTTTAGCTACGGGAACACCAGTAAACAATGGCAGTACATCTCCAACTGTTGTACCTCCTTCTATAGAACCTACAGTAATTCCTACACCACCCGAGCCTGTTGAAACACCCAAACAGAAAACAAAACCTAAAAGAAAACGGAAAATAGCCATTGCCTCTAAGGTTCCTAAAACCGAAAAAGCCATGCCTATCCAAGATTCTTATCCTAAGTTCTTAAATGAGTCGAAGCAATATAGCCCATTCCAACAAGGAATGACAACGCCTAAACATAAACCACAACCCTCTATTCCTCAAAGTCCATCGTTGCCTGAAGCTGGGGGAAGTGGTTCGGAAACTGATAATACACGCTTATCAAAGAGAAGGAGGGTACCAAATAAATTCTATGGATACTCAAGTGGGGATGATGAAGAAACGCCTAAACAAGCACCCAAGTGGAGGAAATTGGAGTCTCAAACGCCTGTCGTACAGACACCTAAGATTCAACAGAACCTGGCCCCCCCTACTCCAAGAATCCAGCTGACTGTACCAAAACAGGTCATCAGGAAGCCTACATATCATAAAGCCAATATGAAATCAAAGCAACACTCGACTAGTGAATCCTCTGACAGTAGTGCAAGTGATATAGAGGAAAGGCTCCCACGCCCGATTCCTGAAGAACCTATAAAAGCAGAAAAAGATGTATATTGCTATTGTCGGTGTCCATATGATGAAGTCTCTGAAATGATAGCATGTGATGATGCGAACTGTAAGATTGAGTGGTTCCACTTCGAGTGTGTGGGTATCCTTGTACCACCGCGGGGGCAGTGGTTCTGCCCTGGTTGTAGAAAAGCGAGGGGTCTACCTACGTAGGTTTCATGTTACTATTAGCTCATAAGTTAGATTAGTTTTAATGTATAATAAAATACTTTTGAAATGACAAACAAAATTTATTATAGTAAAAGAAAAAAAAAATTATATAAATAATGTCATTGAGTCATTTCTAAAATAAATATTCTCATATATTAATATATATATTTATATAAAATTAAAAGTTAATTTTTGATTACTTTCTCTGTTAATTTATTTAAAAAAAAGTATATATATATATTTTATATACTGAATTAATTCAGTTTTTAAAAACTTTTAATGGTGGCTTATTTTGAACACAATATTTGATTTATTGTGGACATGTGATAGTCATTATTACTACCCAAGTTTTGATTTTACCATTTTTATAAAACTCATAGCCTTGTAAACATATTTGAAACTGCCTGTTAAATTTTAATAAATTTATACCAGTTATATAAAGATCTGGTTGTGTATGTGAATACTTTGTACATTCAACTATGCAAATAATATGTAAATAGCATGTACATAGAACATGAGAATAATGGTAACAACTAATGTATATACATTTTTGGAGTTATGATAATTATTTTGTTCATTTTCGATTGTAGTTTAACTGAATATTATAGCTTAAAATATTTTTTAAAAAATACATGGAATTTTCCAATTCTGTCAAGAATCTTCTCATTTATTTTATCAACTATTTACAATTTATAAAAAATGTACAAAAATTATTTCTTTTTTTTTTTGTAATAATGTATACTTATATATATATAAACTATTAGTTACAAATAGAGTTGTAAATAAAAGAAGTTATATTGAAAAATTATTTTATTGGGGAAAATCATAAATGTGTGTAAGCTTCATCAATATGAGGATGGACATGTTGAATTGTTTTAGTTTTTCAATAACTTGAGTTAATTTATTAATTTAAATAATATTTGTAGTTCACTATAGTGAAATAAAAATATATTTCTAAAGAATGTAAATTTTTTTATAAAGATAAAAAAGATAGAAAAATCAATTGGAACCGTTATTTTTGTTGTTAGTTTGGCCCATAAAGTTATAACCTTAGATATGAAGCTAATTAAAATGAGTATGTAAAAATAACTCCTCTTATGATCAGATAAATCCTGTATTAGGCTTTGTCTACTCTAGGAGGCAGTGTCTCAATATTCTTATGATCAGATAAATCCTGGTCAACTCTAGGCCTTCCCACTTAAGGAGGCAGTGTCGCTCAAGTGTACTTTGACTTAAGCTCAGACCAAACACTGTTTCTAGAGATCTAAATTGCCAGCTCCAAAATGGAAGACCTCAAACAATCAGTAGGCATTTTCCACTAAACATAGAAGAGGAAGTTGGTAACATTACTTCAAATAATTTTTTGTTTTTTCTTTTAAACATGACTGAAATTTTAAGAATGTGTAATCTATATTACTGAATTGTATTTTACATGTTGGTTTTACAAGATTTGAAAGAAAAATCATAATTGAATCATTAGTAATTTATATGCAATGTAATCATTTTATAAATAATTATTTTTTTTTAGTAATTTTAGTAATCTATTAAGATATATAATATTTTTTCTAGATTAAAACTAATTTCTAAAATTTAGCATTCTCGCTTCTTCTATATTTTTATATATCGATGAATTTACTGTCATTAAGATAAAGTAATTTAGTAACCTTTTTAATAAATTAATTGCAGTGAACAATTTTAAAGTCAATGCAATGAATAGTTAAAGATATCCAAATTAATTAACTTTGAATCATTTTAAGAAAATTAAAAATCTATTATTTTTTTGGTTTTTTTTCTTGAAAAATCCATGCCACCACTGTTGTTTTTTTTCTTTCAGTTTTTAACACCAATTATAAGTACAGTAAAAGCAGCAATATCTAAAAAAGAACTGGCCAAAGAGAAACATTTTAGTGTGAACAATTTCTTTAAATTATCACGAGACATTGTCTCCTAGTGAAGACAAAGGCTTTAGTATTTTCTGTTACAGGTTAGTTAGAAAAACAGGTAAAACATGTTCCATGTTTAAAAGAAATCTTAAATTATATTCCTTTATTAAATTAAAAAAGAAAACGATCATAATGTAGAATGTTTTTAGACATGCTCATTTTATTTTATTTTTTTTTAATAAAATAAAAATAAGTACATATTTAAACAAACATTCTTTCCTTTTCATTGAGATTAATGAATTATGTTGGTTTTAAATCGATTAGGGTATTAGCTATTGTTCATTGATGACATGTCATCATGGCTAGAGATTGGAAATAAATTATTGAAAGCAATTATTTACTCTATTTTTCTATTACAAACATGTTAAAACAATAAAATTTGGTGAGTTTTTTATGGTAGTTGTAAAACAGTGCCTAAATATAATATTTCAAAATATTTATGAAATATAAACTTTCAGCATATAGAAAAGACCCTGGTCGAAAGGCTCAGCAGTCAACGTGTTAAATATTTTCTTGTCAAGATAACAAAGCTGAGAAAAAAATAGAAATACCTAATATATTAAAAATTATTCAAAGTTGTCTTTCTTTGTTTTGCTAATATATATAGTAACAGTAGTAGTTATGTAAATTCTTTTTCCTCTCTTCAGAAATTAGAGGCGGGGGGAGGGAGATTATGAAACAGTATATTATTTTTAAATGAGGTTTATCTTTTTAATAGATCAAGTTAATGGTTTAATTGTTGCTTAATTCTTATTATATTACAGTTGTAAGTACTAGAAGTAATAAAAAATGAAAAAAAATATAATACATTTGAGACGTTTTTCAAACAGTACAGTTTCTTGGACAATCTTATTAAAAAATATATCGTAAAATAATAATAAAAATAACTGGTTTAAGTTATAATAGAAATTATTTGACCAATAACTTTATTGGTCGGGCCAACTGTAAAGTGTCAAAAGATCTTTTCACATAGTTCGAACACAATCATTCTTACTGCAGGATAGTCTTGTTGATCTATTATAAATTTTTCATGCAAATAAAAAATCAGGTTGCCATTTCTTAAATGAAATATATTGGATATTATCAATTTCAATAATTTACAGTTGACATGACATGTTAACATTTAATGTTGAAAATTTAATTCTTGTATTACACCAACTATAAATTCATTTAAAACTTCAATGCTAACTAAAAACATTTTTTAATAAAAAAAAAACAAAAAAAAAAACGCTTTAATAGCACTTTATGTTGATGGTTTAAGGTAAAGTGTAATAAGATAGAATGTTTATTTAATTTTACAAATTAATTTTATTTATATTAAGTATACTATATATCATGCACAAATCAACTAATAATCATCTGACCAATTGTCATTTGCTGGAGGGAACCGAGTCTTTTTTTTTAAGATATGTAATTAGTAATATCTTTAAATATTTAAAAGACCTTTTTATGATAGAGATATGTGATCATACACCAATATATATTTCTGGCTGCTGAGTGCTGATGAGGCTAAATACATTTGAAATTTGAGATCTGTCAGTTAAGCGAAGGTTTAAAAGTAAATCAATAAACATTTATTTAGATGAGATCATTGAGAATGAAAACTGCATTAGGCTAAAATTCAGGGCCTAGAAGGAATCAAGATTGGATTAAAGTGATCTGGTGTTGTAAACGAAGTATAAGGTAAGTACATTACTGAGCTACTAAAAATCAACTATTATTAATACGTTTAGAGGTATTTATTGCAGTAGCTTTGGAAAAATGTGTCAATATGAAAAAACTTTGTGTAATTTTATTTCACAACCCAATTTGAAAAAAAAAAAAAATTTTTTTGTCAATTGAAAAACTTTTTCTTTAGTACTAATAGACATTTGTTTCCAATTAATCAGCAGTTAGCCTTTAATTTACATTTGGATGAGAAGATTTTCATCATGGATCACATATCAAAGTTATCACATACCCTAAACCTCAATCCTATTTTTTATCATTACACAAATTTGATTATAGGAGAAGGTAATTTTAAAAAATAAATGTATCAAACAAACTGTATAAATTATCAAAATAAAGGGGGTTAGGTATCTCTACCAAAAGGCTGGCTTCCCCTGCTCCCGCATGGAATACACTTATCACCAGATACTAACTAACCTTGCAGTGATGTTTTTCCAATTTACTTGTACTTACTTTAAAATCTACCCCTGGTCTTCAGGGTTCTTAATAGAAGTAGCCACAGAATGCTTATTTATAATTCTTTATCACTTTTAAACATAAAATAAATATCTTATACTCATATATTATTTATCCAGCCATCGTTATTAACTACCCCCGTTGTAGTTTTTACTACTATTAACTTTATAATATTATTCTAAAAATGATAAAATAATAATATTAGTTTTCAATTTTATCATTCTCACACCTTGCCACTTATGTATGACTTCTCGGGCTGTTTACTATTGTCATGTAAATTGTCGTTTGTTTAATTTTGAGACAGTTCATAAAAATAAAAATTCTAACACTTTAAATCATTTCTTTTCTGGCTAATTTTTACTCTACTTTTACAATACCATTTACATCAAATATTATTACAACAGTTCCATATTTATTGAATAAAATTGAATTTTAAACAGTTGAAGAACAATTTACAAAAATCATGAAGTATGGTTTTCCCTTTGAAACTAGAATATCATAAAAAATGAGTTGACTACTCTTGAAGTAAACTGCTGTGTGCTGTTTTATTTCTTGATGCCATGTAAAAAATATTTCTATTAATTTCAAAAGACAAAAAATAAACTGACAATTAAAAAAACAAAAAGGTTATGATCTGTGTAATTCGCTCTGAAAGGGAATGAGGTAATATGTTTGTGGGCTTCTTCCTAACTGGTAAGCCAACCTTTTTGTAGAGATCTTAGAAATTAAAATAATATTCAAAGCAATAAAACACTTGGAAGTGATAAACCTAAAACAGTAATATGTAGTTATCAACACTAAAGGTTTGTCCACCAAAACAAAAATTTTGTTTTTTAATTTCATTAAAATGGTGGTCTAATACCTTTGGTCGAGGCTATATTTAAAAACAAATATAAATTAGGTAAGACTGTTATTGACATCATAATTTTTAAACTAAAAAAAATAAGCTTTAGATTATAGAAGTCAGCTGCGCAAAATGATTTTCAATTAAGTTATCTGTGTTAAAAAATATTTAAGAAGGTCAATAGTTGGATTTTCAACTATTTAATAGGGTGTATAAAAAAAAATGACCGTTTCTTAAACAAATATTTGTATTATTATTTCTTTGATATAAAATAAAATTAATACTCTAAGTATAGTCCATGTTATCTACCGTCATAACCCATCTGCAAGCCAATTGCTCGATGCCACGCTGATACCATTCCCTGGGATGGCTGTCAAAGAACTCGTGGACAGCATTTTCAACTTCCGCAAAATTATCAAATTTTTTCCCTTGAACAAAATGGGCCATGGATTGAAACAAGTAGTAACCCGAAGGTGCGAGGTCTAGACTATATGGTGGATGAGGCAGGAGTTCAAACCCATGAAGTTCTGTAAACTTTTCTGTTGATTGTTGAGGAGTAAGATCGTGAGGGACCAGTCTACAGGTCTTTTTCACCTTCCCCATGGAGAGAAGATGGCGACTAACAGTTTCTTTCGACACACCACACTCCCTGGCAAGTTCGCGAGAACTTGTGGACGGATTTGACTCAACAGCTTCCTTCAGAACCTTACCAATATCCATTAATGGCCGCCCGGAGCCCTACTTCCTTTCCAGTGTCGTATCTCCACTTCTAAATTTTTCAAACCAACGCCGCGCAGTGCGCTCTTCAAGAACACCTTCCCATTCATATTTAATAATTTCATGAGTTGCTTCAGCGGCTGTGAAATCTTTTTTTCCAGTAATGTCTTAAAATTACGTAAATTTCGTAGGACACAGTCATGTTTCGTCTTTGAAATAAATAACTGAACTGAGGCTTTTTTTGAAGAAGTCCAGTGTTACTAAACCAGCTTAGAGAATGCTCTAAAGGGATTATTAAGTATTGGCAAATAATAAATAGCATTAAGATATATTTACAGATTTTTGAACTTCGGAATTTGATAAAATGGTCATATTTTTTTTATACACTCTATTATTATCAATGTTTTATAAAATACCTTCCAGAGATAATGTTTGGTGTGAAATTTTTATTTATTTTAAAGTAGAGAAATTTAGGAAAAGTTACAATAAATTTTAAAGTTGTCAAAATACTTATTTTTGAATTTACAAAATGAATATTGTATTGAAGATGCCTATAACTGCCTTGCTTAGCCTATAAAAATAACAATAGACTATTCATGGAACTTTATAATTTGTTCAGCTCGTTGACTGCTAATGATCACACTGTGTCATCAAAGCTACTTCCTTTCCATGGGCGGGTGTTGACACATAGTCGTCATGGTAAGTGTAAAACAGTGCCAAAGTAAAGTATTTATGAAATAAAAACTTTTAGCAAAGAGAATGGACGATGGTCGAAAGACTTAGCAGTCAACATGTTGACATTAACCATTCTAAATTTAATCTTATAAACAAAATTAGGTCAATGTTAAAAGTAATACAGTGGAGTCTCACTTATACTAATGTTAGGGGGAATGGAAAATGTTTCGTATAAGTGTATACTTCTTATAAATGAATAGTTATTTATTCGCCAGAGAAAGAAAAATTCTTCATGCAACTGAATGTTTCTTATAAGTGAGACTCCACTGTATAAACAATGAAAAGCTATTAGAGTAATCAAAATATAAAATTTATATAATGATCTTTCCATTGGTATTTATCTCATAATAAGGATTCTAAAAGACAAATTATAGTTCATAATCTACTTATAGCATTTACTCCATTGACTAAATATTCAGAAAAAGCTCAATCAGCTACAAAAACAGGCTTTTCTAATTGAGAAGGTTCTTCGTTGAAACCTTTTCTTAGTCCCATTATGACACATTTAAAGTACTCATAGGTCAGCATCTAAAATAAAATATTCATCTCCTTAGGTTTACATTATTTTAAAATTATGTGAATTCAAAAGATTTATAAATTTAGATTAATATTAAACAGATTAAGACTCACCTCAGGCATGAAATCATAGTATTTATTATCAACATAAGGATACTCTTTCGCTAATTCAATTTTCTTTAAGAGCTCTTCCTCAATCGGTTTAGTAAATGGTTGTATTAAAGCTCTTAGGTAAATGTAAGTAGTACACGAATCAAACCTGTCGCCTAGAAACAATGCAAAAAGTTTATTAAATAAGATCTTTGTTTCACTTTAGCGATATAACAATAAATCTAAGAATGGAAAGCTGTTTTTTTTTAATGTAATGATTTTTCATTTCTAGACTTACACAATCAATCGTCAATTGAAGATTTCAAATTTAGAGATTTAAATCAATACAGCACCTTTTTTTTTGTTGCTTTTTAGACATTTTCATCATCACTTCTATTAATTTTCTTCAAGGTACATAATCCATTCATTTGTTGGAACCTCATTCTTCTAGAATTTCCTTAAGAAAATTGTACAAAAGTTGGGGAACATATCTTTGAGTATGTTGGTACTCCTGTTTCTATTAAGTGTATTTAAAATAATCATCAAGGTTTTTTGCCTGAAGTAAGTAAATTGTTCCCTATAAGTATTTAAATTTTTTCTATTTTTTAGGATCAAGATCAACATTTATGAGAATAATTTCAATGATTATACGGTTCCAATAGTTGTACAGTAGAAAAATGGGCCTTTAAGGGCTGAGGTGCTTTCCTCAAAAACAAAATTTTTTTAGCTCACCAAAAAATTGAGAAATTTGAAATCAAATCATGAAAAAAAAGTAACCAACACCTAATCCTGCAGTAATCCCAGTTAGCAGTATTTCTTTGCTGTAGAATAAGTTTGATACTGTCATTATTTCTAAAATGACAAAACTCAAAAACCTGCATTAAAAAAATGTAAATGTTTAACAGTTTTGTATGAAACACTGAAAGTGTACCTGAATTAACTTTAAATCCCAAGCACATGTGAGATGCATCAGGTGGGATTAGAAGTTAATTCGATACTTTTTTGACAATTCATAGAAGACTATTGGACTTAATCATAAAGATAAATAAAAAATACAGATTTTTTAGTTGTCACTTTTTAAATACATGTAAGATGTTATCATTGTACAATTTATATACATTTTTTATCTCATTTCAAATTATTTATAGTTTATTAGTTTTAATTTAATTTTTTTAATTTATTTCATTAATTCATTTATATATTTTTTATATTTTTTCCTTTTCTCCCTTTTTTATTCCTGTATTCGACTATTCTTTGTTTTAGCGATCATGATTTGGCCGAAACATTAGAGAATAAAATAAAATATGTTTCCTTAAATTTTTTCTGACTGATAACAGCCAACATATTTTTTAATATATTCAACATAGATCTTCAATTATTTTCATGGTTTTTGTCACAAAAATAAGTTCAACTTTTCAATTTCCTTAAAACCTTAAGACTTCATGAGTATTGACCATTGAAAACAAAAATGTTACAATAAAATAACCTCTTAATTTTTTTTTTTTAATGTGAGCGTACAAATGCTTACCATAGTTCTCCAAGAAATATAGAAAGTCGGAGAGAGGAACACCAGGTACATTGTCACCGATGTTGCATGAATCTGGCACAATTCTTTTAAACAAGCTACAGAAAGCATTCTTCATAGCTGGTTCGGACAGTCTGTTGACCCTATGGTTTACAAACGTTTGTATGAATCTATCAAAAGTAACTTCTACTTCAATCACGTTTAAGTTACTGTCACCAACCAGCTCATCAACCAGCAAAGCCTCCTATGAAGAGAAATTTATAGGATGAAAGTTTTTAATATATATATATATATATATATATATATATATATATATATATATATATACTGGCTATATATAAAATATAAAATATACTATTACTATTATAAAAGGACAAGCCATTTTTTTGTGATAACTAACCACGAAAACTACTGAAACAATCTGTACCAATTTTAAACCATATCATCTTTATAGTTCCAGGATAGTTTAGCAATAATAATATCTACTGATTTTCAATTAATTCGTTATTAAAAAAAATGATGATACTATTTTGAGATCTGACAGGATTTAACAATCCGAGAGGGATCAAGCAAGATCGGTCAAAATTCAGGTTAAAATTTTTTATTTTGTGTTAGGAGAAACAGAGTCAAAAGGAGCTCACTCATTACAACCTGCCTCCTAGTCAAGATAGTATAAATAGAGTTGAGCTTTTAACTGCTCCTAATATCCTTCTATCAAACTACACGCAACGTTAACCATCGCTTTTGACCAACTAGATCACCACTAAAACATGTTCTATGTTAAAAAATATAGGTTTCAATATTATTTTTACTCACAAATAATAAAACGTAATACAAAGTAAATATAAAAATCAAGATATTTTATTAGACACTTGCTTACTTCATAGTCCGTCATAAAGTATCCAAGTGCACGGAATGCTGAGGGAACGTCACAAGCACCTATCACATCAGTCAGCTCATAGGCTTTTTCACTATAACGACCCCTATGAGCAACTTGGCTATAGAAAAACAATTCCTGAACATCTTCGAGTGATGGTGCACAGGGATCAGCAGCAAGAAGAGTTGCGAACGGATCACCACCTCTTCCTCCCAAAGCTTCAAGAGCATTAAGTGGCCTACAAGCATTCAAAATAACTTACAATACTTTTTAAAAAACTCAAAAGCTTAAAATTAACAATATTACAAAAAGTTTTGCATCAATTTTCAAACTCTACATTTGAATTTAATAAGTACTTCTTTTGAAAATGAGTAGCAGTCTAAAAGATCATTTTCTCAGCTTCCTTCAGCAAAAAAACAAACAAACAAAAATTGAGGTGATTATATCTGCTTTTTGTCCTAAATTGATAGTTTCAGCTTCACTTCCAAAATCAGAATTACAATTAAAAAAAAACCTTTTTTTTTTTTTAGGATTATTATTGCCGACATGACAAGCTATGAGTTCTGGAATTTTTAATAAATAAGACTTTTAGAACTGATTTGAATAAGTAAATACATTTGGTCTGATCAGCAGAAGTTGGCACACCTGCCACTTGTTCTTAAAGCTTTGGTAGAATAAGGCTGCAACAAATGCATGCTCACTTGTCTCACCCAAAATATTGAAAAAAAAAATCCTAATAACTGGTTTCTTGGCTTTTTAAATATTTCAAAAAAATCTATTCATAATATCTTAAATTTTGATGTGAACTCTTCTCATAATTTTCTTTTTCTCGAATCACTGAATCACTAGCTTAACCCTTTAAATTATATTTAGTGTCATCCAGGCTGGATTTTATTTGAAAATGTATTTTTCTTTAATTTTTTACTTGTTATTACAAATACCTTAATATTCTTAACCAAATTAACAGCTAATTAAATTAACCATTAATTGGAATTAGGATTAATATATATTAATCCAAATTAAAAAAATAAATGATTTATGCCAACACTACATAAAAACATCTGTTGACTACCATAATCATACTGTGAGTATTGGGAGCCATGTCATTTCCTGTATACAATTGTACAATAAAAATATACAATTTCATCTTCCATCTCAAATTTGTAGAAACCTATCTGTAAATGAGGATCCCACTGACTACTTTCTGGGTTAACATGTATACACCTAGGATCGATCCTTCTATACTATCAAGTGTACTCCAAGTGATCCAAACGCCTCTCCTTTCCTTCTTTTATTAAGACCTGGCTCATCCTACTAGCCCCTCTTTGGTGGTCAAGAAATGCTTCCTTCTCAGCCATTGAGGACCTGATAATTTTATATCAGCTGATAATTTTATACCATCAATACAGTAGATCAGCTGTCCTGTTCAGATATCCTAGGCCGTGGTAATGAATGATGAAGAACAGGCTACTGCTTGCATGTTCTTAGTGAACGTAGTTTTATTATTTGCAAATCAATATTTTTCATTCAGAGGGCTTGAAAAATAATTCATAAGTTTTTTGGATCATTATTATGAGATCGGGTGTCATCAATATTTAGAAATTATTAATTTGTGGATGTAGCTTCCTGTAGTACTTACTACTCCGTCCTATTAACATATCCCACTGCTACAATTATTTGATTTGCAGGTTGTGGAATCTCACGGTTTCTATTATGTTTGTATCTCTCGTAAAACTGGGATATAAGTTTTCGTTATCAATTAAATAATCCAGAGTGAATAATTTTTAATGATTAGAATATAATTTTTTTTTTTTAATTTTGGCTACAGAAAACTGTTATTTAGCGACATCAAAATGGCATAATATCATAATGAAATTTCTACATAATTTTTTTTAGCAGATTTCGTCACTTTTCCTGAATCAGCGATTTGCAGATCTTTTTTTTTTTTTATATCAAGTCCCTTCTGTATCCTAATAGACATAGGGGGAAAAAAAAAAGAAAAAAAAAAAAAAAAAAAAAAAAAAAAAAAAAAAAATAGAGGCCTAACATCAATCAACTACTTTTTCCATTAATCTTTCTATAACACAAGTAGAATAGGAACTAAAGTTAGGTAATTATTGAAATAAATACGCACATGATATTGATTTCCCACATCATGATATATTCATTTTTTCCTCTGCAGAATACATATTTGCCATCATTTGAAACAGCTATTTGTTCAATCTAGAAAAAAAAAAGTTGAAGGTTCATTTTAAAATTAAATTAGAAAAACAAATATTAAACAATTTGCGTGCCTATACCGAGGAGTTCGGGTATTTATTATGTACCCTGAAATACAATACAAATACAAATATTAAGTCCATTATTATACTACACAAATAGCAATACCAATAATACTGGGGTCACCTGTGGTGTAGTGGTTAGCATAGCAACCTACTAAACCCAAGATCGCGGGTTCGCAGCCCGGCAGATGACCTTAGGATTTTTTAAAGGGAGTAAAAAATCCTTAGCTATGCCATCCTTCGGAAGGGACGTAAAATGGGGGTCCCGAGCCTGTGCGATGTCAGGTACTCGTTAAAGATCCCTATCCTAATTATACCTGGATAGGCAAAATTTAGGACTCCCACCGTAGCATCGTCCGATTAGCCATAGCAGCATAAAGTGACGTTAAGCGAAATAAACAAACAAACAATACCAATAATATAATAAAGAAATGCCATTTTTTTAATCTAAATAATAAACAATCACTAATAGAAGAATCAATATTTCAATTAACAATGTTTTATTATTATTATTTTTTTAAACCTTTAAAGTTTCTCGAAGTTCATATTTAATTATCCCTACTTTCAAATATATGACATATCACAAGCAAATAAATACATGATATTGATAGATGGCAGTTAATCACATTATATTTCATTTTGGGGAGTAAGTATATGTAAGTTATTGAACCAATGGCAGGGTAATAAGAGTTACCCAGGCCATTATAAATTGGGCAAGTATAAAGAGTATGACCGAGGTCTTCGATAGTTTTCATATTGCAAACCATACAGATTTCCTGAGGATCAATTTGTTTGATTTTTATCTCGAGTTGTTATTTTTATTATATTTCCTGTAGTTCTTAATTGTGCAACATTTCTGATGAAAATAATATCTATTTGTATATAAAATGTAAACAGGGAAAATATTAAACAATGATAAATATCTCTAAAACATAAGAAAAACTGTTAACAAGTCAATTCTTCACCAATCATGTACCTGTGATGTTCTTTGCCCTTACATCGAATTTCTAAGAATTAAATATTGATATTATGAGAGTTATGAAGGAACATATATTCATTAATGACTTCCAATAGTAAAAAGTGGTAGTTATTACATTAAAATTAATAAAGATATTAGAGCAATTTAATACAGCAGATTGACTTATTTTCCTTATAACATACTTTGTGCTAAATCCATTTAGTCATTAATAATGATAAAAAATAAATAAATAAATAAATAAACCCTCAATTCCCCCCTTACTGGGAAAAACAATAGATCATGGATGTGTCTATCTATAATCTAATGCTTCTGAGGAAACTGTCATCAAATTTTCGATCCGAGCAACACCAACAGAGCTTGTTAAAATATATTTTTGAGGGAGTTACACAAGACGTTACACTCTACATTGGCAAGAAGAAGCTTTATGTAACACAAGAAAACTACAGATCCCCAACCACAAGGCATATCCATGTCAAAAAGATGAATAAACTTATAAAAAATATAATTAATGATACCTCTTCGGAGACTGCAGCATGACTGACCCATTTGTATGGATTTCCGTCAACTGGACACTTGAGTAAACCCATTTCGTTGTGGCAAACAAATAACAGAAATTCTGTCTGACCAGGAAGCCCTAAAGGCTATGTTACAGGAATAGAAATTAATCACCATAGTATTTTTGCTACAAAAATAAAAAAAATATATACAAAATAAAATTAATCAATAAACACCTCAATGAATGTTACTCCATTATGAAGCATTGGTCCTTGTACGGTTTTGTATATATGCATCTTTTCAATATTTATATATCGACATTTACCCTGAAAATCAAAACACTAGTAAGTATTATATTTACATAAACACACACACACACACACATTATATATATTTGTGTGTGTGTTTAGTAAGGTTTTTGAGGTTCAGTCAAAAAATAAAAACAACTATTTTGATGACCTTTCAAGACTATATTGTTCTCATAATCATGCCCTAATCTAGCCCAAAATTAATCCAGCGTGAACTTTCACTTAAAGGATAAGAACTAACTAATTTTGGCCCACATTGCAACATTTGGATCACAGTGTCAAGTTTTAAAATCAACCGATAAGTGTTTAACACCATTCCACAGCAGAGTTTATAATGATGAAACTACTAAACCCATCTATACCAAATTTTAACTACATCATTTTAATAGTTCTAGGAAGGTTTAGCAAAAATAAAATTCACAATAATACAAATTTAAATGTACAGTATTGAGTGGCAGAAACGATGTTTACCACACTGCCAAACATTTTTATGGTTAGAAATTAAAATCCAACCAGAAGAAATCAATAAAATTGTTTCTGGCGAATAAAAATTATTACCAAATCAAAATGTTGCTTTGCATTTTGATATTGTGTGTGAAAATATGATCCATGGGCCTTCAGTTGTAAGCATTGACAATGCAGTATATTATCCGCAAAAGTTTCTTAAAATCGCTGTCCATTTAGATAACCAACTTATAGGATAAACTAGACAGTTATTGACACCCTTAAGGAAATATTTGGAAATATTCATACTAAAGTTATAGAAAGAATAGTTCAACAAAGTTGAAATTTGCAGTAATTTTTCCCTAACTACTACACTATAAGCTAAACAAGAAAGTTCACACCAAACATTATTCCTGGAATGTATTTTACAAGATAGTGACAATAAATAATGTAAAATCAGTTATTGACAACCTATTGATATCTTCTAAAATACAGGCAGGATTGAAAGTACTTTTACACAGTTGAGTTGTAGGATTTAAAAGGAATTATAAGATTTTTTTTTTTAGGCTAAATATTTTGTTTTCTAAGTTTTAACAAGGGTGTCAATAACTGTGTGGGTTATCAATAACTGTAGGGTTTACCCTACATTAAAATTAAAAATGAGACGTCCAATTAAGCTTTTACGTAATCTTCTAACTCTTCAGTCCAATTTTAACTAGGTTAAAAATTACTGCTAGGTGTGAAAATATCATAGAAGAAATAATGCACAGTTGCTTACTTCAATTATTAGTTAAAATTATCTAAGTTCTTTGATAATGAGAGCGGGCAAAGCTGCAATGGAGGATGCTAGTATAAAAATATAACAGCTATAATTAAACAGCGACATTACTTCTATTCATGACAATTTGTCTCAAAGATTTATCTGAATTAGAATACATTTATTTACCCGAACTCAAAAAAAAAAAAAAAAAAAAAAAAAAAAAAAAAAAAAAAAATAGATTTGTTAAAATTAAAATCCATCCTTACCGTTTCCGTAAACATGAGCAGAGTTGTTGGAGAAAAGGGATCGGGGTGCAAGCAAGTTCCTTTTCCTAAAAGTTCCATTCTGAAGTAAACATTAATTTTCATAAAACCAAGGCGGTCACTGAAACCCATTATTATTCAATAAAATATTTTCAGAACGAAAAGTTATTTGAAAACAGTAAACATTTCGATGACTGTTGAAAATTAATCATTCTTATCTTTTTTTAAATTTGATTTATCAACATCTTTAAATTAAATTATTTGTAATACTGCTCTATTTTCTGGCACGTTATCAGGATATTGTATACTCAGGGAACTTTTAGATATAAAATAAATGTATTCCTAATTAATTATTGATACCAAATTCCAAAACCCAGAACAATATTCAGAGAGAAGCTTTAAAAAAAGAGGCTTCAGTTTTTTTTCAAATTTTCTATTCGGTATGTTTTTTGCTATAACTTTATTCTGTTTTTTATTTACAAATTTATTTTTACTTTTTCATAACTTTTGTTTTTTACAATCTATTTAATCTCATTTTTTTAAAAATAATTTTTCCAATTATTCTATCTGTTTATTGCCTCTTTTGATCATCTTATATCTTATTTATTTTACTGGTTTTTATTTTTAACCTCTCTGTACATAAAATAATGTAAATTATTTGCATACAATAATATATATTGTTTATTAACACTATTATATTTTATTATCTTTATAATAGTATTATTTATCTACATTTTTTTTAGATCACTTTTTTAAATTTAATTTATACATTTTTTTTTCCTTTTCTCCTTTTTATTTATGTATTAGACTATTTCTTGTATTTAGCCCTGATGATGGCCACCAATGATATTCCCGAAACGTGGGTAAAAAAATAAAAATATGTTTGTTAATATTAAACATTTCCTAATTTTTTATGACTGATCACTCTAAACATCCTATTTATTCTATATAATATTCATCCAGTCATTGAACATTGCTCTTCAAGGAGAGGCTTCAAGTACGAGATTTCTGGCTAGGGTGGATTTAAAAAAAAAATGTTGGTTTCCTTGCTCTGGAATACTGCAAATAATCTATTCGTGAATAATTGAGCGTTTACTGGAGTTGGGCAGCATTCAATATCTATACTATTATATAAAAGGACAAGCTATCTTTCATTTGTAATCACTAACCGCGAAAACTACTGAACCAATCTCTACCAAATTTTGACCACATGGTCTTTATAGTTCAAGGATGGTTTTAGCAATAATAAAAACTACTGATTTTCTACTATTCTTTATTAATAAAGCAATAATAATTGGATAACAATGAAGTTCAAAAATTGACTCATAGGCAGTGATCGCCATTCTAAATGAAAGGTTACAAAGGTACAGTTTAATATAGAGCTTGACATTGAAAGGTTAAGCAACAATAAAAATTTAAATATACAATGTTGAGTGCCAGAAACAAGGTTTGCCACACTGTCATATGCTTTTATGGTAAGAAATTAAAACCCAACCAGATGAAATCAATAAGATTATTTCTGCCGAATAAAAATTATGTTCCACCTACTGGAAGCAAGAAACCTTGCCAAAACCGGTCAGATCCTTGTTAAACCTGAGTTTGAAAATCACAGTGTGCTGCAAAACCAGCCAAACCCTTCCGTCAGTGAGTTTCAAAAACCGGCCATCTCCACATCCGCTAGATCACACTGTTTTTCCAGTTCAAGAAGGCCTCTTATCAAGCAACTATCAATCAGCTTCTGCTTTTCCTGTAGTTAACATTTACGCCTTCATTGTTCAGTACACTTTGTTTTCGATCTTTATGGAGAAGTTTGTAGAAGTTCCAGCTAATTTAGCTAGAAAGAAACAATTAGGCCCTATAACATGGAGAAGAAGCAAAGAAAAAGTTTTAAGGTAGGTACAATAATAATTTCATCATATTCACGTATTCATTTACACTCGGGGAGAACATGAATACCTAAAGAGTTCGAATGAAATTGCCTCAGTGTTATTCCACAGGCTACAGCATACTGATTTCACCGGCATAACTGTCCTCAGATGCGTGGTTGACAGCTGAGGAGTGTGTTCATGCTGCAATATTAGATGATTCGGTATGCCCCTGCTAAACTGAGAAAACGAGACTCTCCTTCAGCCTTCAGACTTTGAGGGCATTCTCTTGGAAAGTGGAACGGTGTTTAAGCCAGGAAAATACTACACAAATCTTGATTGGAAGAGTCCTAGTGATGCCCTCCTCAAACCCCCTGCACAATGGGACTTCAAATTGGCCCCAATGAAGAGATTTTTCATAACCAAAAAAAATAATAAGGTGCTAGTTCAAGGGGTGGTTTTCTACAGATCTGAGGTTGGAGCAAGCAAGTCTGTCGTGAAGAGTAAGAGAAGCATCACAACCAGTAAAATTTTGGTCGTGGTTCCAGACACTGTGGTGAAGCCTCTGAAACTGCGCGATATCCAAAACTTATTGGCGAAACATTTTAGGCCCAACTGGGAAACTGACGACTGTTTTGATTTTTTACAAGAACGTCATAGCATCAGCTGCTCAAGAAGGAGGAAGCAGAGAAGTAGATGAGAGGGATTAGGAAGAACATCAGGAAGAAATGTGTGAGCCTGTTGAAGACGATAATTTCGCAAGAGTATAAGTTTCTGAATGCTTATATTTTTGTAAATTACATTTTTCGGAACTTAATTACTTTGAAAACAATTCTCGCCAGTTTTTTCATCTAGATGCTTGAGTTACACCACAACATTTCAGAGTTTAATTTTTTCAAATAATATTCACCTATTCAAGAACGTTTTGTTCATTTGCAAACCCAACATTTTCATTAAATTTAGTGATTTTTCAGTTCTAATTCACTGCAAATCCGGCCACTTCCAAAATGAGTAGGAAAAGTGGCCAAATCCAAAATAAAAAATTGAGTAACTCACCCCCTCCACTTGCCCCTTGTTCCTACTTCGTTTTGGCGTGATGTAACAGAAAATCAGATTTCCTGAAAAATTTTATTTTTTGGAGATGGCCGGTTTTGCAACTAGACGACACAATTATTTGAATTTAAAAACAGCAAAATTAAAAATAAAAAAAGATTAGTATTCATTTACCATTCACTTACGACATACTCCACAAAATAACGATCCGACCCAAGAGAGTACAAATAGTATGCATCACCTTTTGACAAAAAAGCAATGTCAGCAATAGGTTTCGAATGTGATCTAATTTTTCCAACGTAATATGGATTATTTTTTTTGTTCTTCATTAATATCAGATGAGCAAAGGTATCCTATAACAAATATGTAAACATATAAACTAAATATATATTATGCTTAATTCTATATTTGATTATGTTATACTCTATATACTATATATTATGTTTAGATCATAAATGTAAATTTTTCTCTGACAGTGAAAAACAATAGATCATGGATATTTTCATCCATATACATAGAATAGGTTCACCTGGTGGACTTATGAACCATGAGTCTTTGCATAACATTCAAAATAACTGTCAATTATATTTCAAAATCGTTCTAAACTATTTCCTATTGATAAATTAACATTTTAGAATTAAAACAAACAAATTACTTACATTAATAATTAAATTAAATTAAGGTTTAATGATTATTCAAAATAAACAAAGTTGAAGGAAAATAAGGGTTTCAAATGCGATTTTTTTTCATTCAAACAAATAAAGCTCCTAAAGGATAAGTGCCAATATATTGTAACAAGAAATGTTATAAATAGGGCGGCTGTGAATTATATAAAATAAAAACTCAAAAATATGTACATATACATGCAATTAAATACCTATATATGCAACTATTTACATTATCTATTTAGAAAAATAAAAAAAATTCCAATACATACTTTTACATAAGTACAAACTCAAGTTTAAGTAACTCTTTTTAACACGATCTTTTGTCTTTGCTAGAGTAATTTTCGAGAAAAAATAAAAGTTAAGTAATATTCCAAGTATTTGAGCTGAGCAAGAACAAGAAATTAATCTGACTAAACAATTTCAAAAGAAGCAAATACGATCCAAAGGGAAGAATCAGCATCTGGATAAACACGATCTTATTCAATAGATGAAAAAAAAAATAAATTAATAATAATAAAAAAATTGGAGGAATTCACAAAGCTATTTTTTGGGTTTTATTTATATTTTTTTTTTCTGCTCAGAAACTTAAAAAAAAAAAAATCAAAAGACAAATTCTGATATACCGGATATGTAGTTCAACATGCAATTACAGTTCAAAATACGTATCTATGACAAAATATGCACAAATATGCAAAATAAAAATAACTCAAATTGATTCCAAATACCTCAAAACATATATATTTTGGGATCACCTGTGGAGTAGTGGTTAGCATAGCAACCTACTAAACCCAAGATCGCGGGTTCGCAGCCCGGCAGATGACCTTAGGATTTTTTAAAGGGAGTAAAAAATCCTTAGCTATGCCGTCCTTCGGAAGGGATGAAAAGTGGGGGTCCCAAGCCTGTGCGATGTCAGGTACTCGTTAAAGATCCCTATCCTAATTATACCTGGATAGGCAAAATTTAGGACTCCCACCGTAGCATCGTCCGATTAGCCATAGCAGCATAAAGTGACGTTAAATGAAATAAACAAAGAAACAACATATATATTTTGACGATATTAGATGTTTTAGTTGGCTAGGATAAATATTTCACAGCCCTAGTTATAAAACAATACATATTCTCCATTAAATTTCCGATAAGGAAACTATTAACAAATTTTCGATCTGAGCAACAGAGCTAGAGTGTGTCAAAATGTTACATTTCTGAGGGTGAAAAAAAAAGTTAAAAAACTAGACCTCCATTCAAAAGACATATCCATATCAAGATAAACATTTTATTTCAAAATTAATAACACATTTGCAATACATTAAAATTTATTGTACTTACATAATATGCAAAATACTCATTCATCCTAGAATATACTATCTTAACAATGGGATATATCGTCCTTGGTATTCTCACTTCTGTATTAAGATTCTTTCCATTCACAATCCAAACATCCCCAGATTTCATTCCGCAAGCAATCTGATGGCCTGAAATGTTAACATATAATGATGCATTATAGATCGCTAATAGGTGCGATCAGTGTAGAGAACTGGACTTATAACTCCCAGGCCCTGGTTTGAGTCACGCTGAGGCAGATATTTATTCTGTTATATCAATCGAGATTCTACCCTGGGATTGGAAGACCCTCCTAGGGAACAACCAGCCTCTAAAAAATGGTAACCTTTAATTGGGGGAAAACCTGGCGGGTGAGTATTATTTTGGCTAAATTTCCTCCTTTCACAATGTAAAGGGTCTAAAATTTGGTCTATCTTCATATGGAAATTTTAAATAATTCAAAATAAATAAATTTAAGAAAATTATTTAGTAAATTAAATTTGTATAAATAATGAAAAATGGTTGCATATAACTGAGTTAACTGTTATATAATTTTTTGTTTATAATTAATTTTATTTATAATTGTGGGTAAGAATAATGTAAATTATATTGATAACATCTAAAGAAAAAGTGTAATTTGTATAATTTGTTTAAAATTTAATTTGTACAATAAATTTAGTTGGCAATACATAGAATAGGAGAGAGGGGGGACAGTGTTTTGGAGGGAACAGGATGTGCGTGGCCACATGTGTGCAGGCAGTTAAAGTGGAAACATGTTTGTGAAAATTGGATGAGTGTTTTTTTTTTTGTTATGTCGATAGAACTGTACTTAAATGTATTTTAGTATTTTGTGAGAAGAGTTGGTTAGGTGTTTAACAGGACAATTTAGTAATTATTATTGTTGTTGTGATTAAGATTTTTTTTATTATATCATTTTATGAAAATCCATTTTTCATTTATTATAATACGGCGCCCGGACAAAGTAAAGTAAAATGGACTGTGTGTTCAACTTGTAATTAATAATTGTAAGAATAACCTTACAAATGTCGCCGTGAACAGGGACACGATTTATAAAAAATATACATATAGATAGATGTATATATTACCCTTGTATCCTACTAAAAGTCTATATTTATCAATCAAATGATGGAAAACGAATCAAAAGAAATAACAGCATCAGGAAACATGCTTGAATATAACCAGAAGGAGGTAAATAAAATAATAGGAGTAGTTCCGGAATCAATTCCCCAGAAGACAATAGATAATGAAATTATTAAAATGATAATAGAAGCAAACAGAAAATCGATGGAAGAAATTATTAAAAAAATTGAAGAAGATAGGATAGAAATGAATAGAACAAATGAAAAGAATAAGAATGAGATAATAAAAAAAAATGGAAGAATATAGAAAGGAAGATAAAAGGGAAGTAGATGAAAAGTTGAGAGAAGTGAAGAAGGAAATTGAAATGATTTCAAATAAAAAAATTGAAGAAGTTGAAAACAAAATGTTAATAAAAGTGGAAGAATATAGAAAAGAAGATGAAAGAGAAATAGATGAAAAGTTGAGAGAAGTGAAGAAGGAAACTGAAATGATTTCAAATAAAAAATTTGAGGAAAATGAAAATATATTAAAAGAATTGAAAAATTATCATGAAGATAAATTAAACAAAATGGTGACCAGAGTAGATAATATAGAAAAAAATAGATTGTGCAAGGAAAGTACCGGTTGGTGCTCACCAATGAAGGATGCAGAGATTAAAAAATTTTACAATTTCAAAAACCAGTTCACAAATCAATTTTTAGAAGATTTAAAAGATTACTATCAATATCAAACCGGGAAGAACTTAGAGAAATTCATCAGCAGTAAGTTGGGGGGAGAAGCTTTGAATTGGTGGACAACCAAAAATTTTGTAGTGGAGGAGTTTAATGATTTTGAAAGGGAATTTTTGTCGGAATTTGGAGGGACCAACTACAAGAACTATATAATGAATAAATTGTATCTTGAAAAATATAATGAAAATGCGCGTATGGGCCCCATGGAATATATAACTCAGTGGGTATCTACACTAAAAGAAGCTGGGGTATTCGATGAAAAGGGAAGTGAGAGTGAATGGGTTAAATTGATTGCTGGTCATTTCCACCCGCAAATTCTAAGGATGGTCAATTTGACTAGAATATCAAGATTTCGAGACTTGTCAACATACGTCAATCAGATTGAAAACAGGCAAGATCTGTATTTTAGTACTGGATTGAGGGCACAACAACCAATAATACAGGCAGGACAGGCCAGTTTTCAGAATCGGGACAGAGAGGCCAATATTGGACAATTAAATAAAGGCCCAAATGAAAAAAT
This sequence comes from Euschistus heros, assembly GCA_003667255.2. NCBI lineage: Eukaryota > Metazoa > Arthropoda > Insecta > Hemiptera > Pentatomidae > Euschistus > Euschistus heros. The sequence goes on from RCWM02000237.1 coordinate 279,569, forward strand.
AGGATATAACCGATATGGAGATAACAAGAATGTCCAACAGGGACAAAGTTGGAGAAATCGAGGACAAGAGCACCTTATTCAAAACCCGACTAATCAAAGAATGATTGATTGTATGCAAAAATCGAAAAATACATGTTGGGAAACGGCTGATGAGTGCCAATGTGAGGCAAATGAAGCTCATCTGGAACAGCAGAGAAATGATAAAACGATAACCAGTCATATAGAGGAAATAGGAGAATCAGGAGAAAAAACCATATATATACACCCAACATATGATAGATAGGAAATTGGCCAGGTCCCTAAAAAAGAACTTTGTAATATTTATGATAATGAGTCATTGTTAAGTGAACAGACATTTTCAGAAAATTTTTATGAAACCCCCAAAATAAATATCAAAATAGAAAAAATAAAAACCGTTGCTCTTATTGACACTGGAAGTGAGGTGAACGTAGTGAATGAAAAATTTTTTGTTGATAATTTTAAATGTAACAATAACATAAACATACTACCTTGTCAAGGTATGATAATTGTAACGGCTTGCGGAAACAAAACACAAAAAATTAAAGAACAAGTACATATGGAAGTTCAAATCAACAGTATAAAAATCAAATTAAATTTTCTTATAGTGGCAAATTTAATTCACAAGGTCATTTTAGGGACTGAGGCCTTTAACCAACTTAACGCAGAAATTAATTTTAAGAAAAAATTAATAAAGTTTGAATATAAAACACAGATAGACGAAGTACAAATAAAAGGATATAATAAGACTATGAGATTAAATGTGATGATGACCGAAGGAAGAGAGGAGAATGAGGAGGACGAAGCTGAAGAAAAAGGAATCCAATCCACTACAATTGGCACAGAAGAGGAATTTAATGCCATTAATTGTCTTTTAAATAAATATAAGAAGCTAGGAAGAGATGAAATAGGATTACTCAACACATACACCCATGAAATAAAAGTCAAGAATGATAGTCCATATTGTTGTAAGGCTTATCCGATTAAACCAACTGATTTCTCAATGGCAAAAAATATTATAGAAATTTGGCTGAAACAAGGATTAATAGAACTTTCAAACTCTCCTTATGTAAATACTCTTGTATTTATTAAGAAACCAAATGGGGAACTACGACCATGCATTGATGCTCGTAAAATAAATGAACGCACATTTCCGGAATATACTACCCCAGAGAAAATACACAATATATTCAGGAAGATGAATAAGGTAAACTATATCAGTATATTGGATTTGCGGAGCAGTTTTTTACTGCAAAAAAAATTTGCACTCTAATTCTAGAATTTACACTGCCTTTAAATTTGGAAATAATGTATACCAATTTACACGGGTACCTTTTGGTCTGATTAACTCCTTATCATCATTTATCAAAGCCATCACACCAGTGATACCCATAGGATATGAAAACAATAAAAAATTATGTGGATGATATCATCATTTTTTCAGAAACTTTCAATGACCATATGTCACATTTGGAAATAATGTTTGAACATTTGCTTAGGGCGGGAGCAACATTAAATTTTGAAAAATGTAAATTTATACAAACTCAAATTAAATTTGTGGGACACATTATTAGCAGAGAGGGTATAACCAAGGACCCAGATAAAACAATGGCTATAAGAAATTTCAAACGGCCTTCGAATAAAAAAGAGATACAATCATTTTTGGGAATGGTAAATTTTTACAATCATTTTACGTCTAAATTCTCTGAATTGTCTATACCCTTGACAGACAATATAAGAATCAATTCACCTTGGAAGTGGGGGGAGGAACAAGAAAGAGCCTTCATCAGATTAAAGGAAGAAATGTGTAATTATGTTAACTTGAATTACCCTAATTTCGAGAAAGAATTCTTTCTACAATGTGATGCTTCTGATTTAGCTGTTGGAGGAGTATTATACCAATATGATGAAAAAAATAATAAGCTACCAATTGCTTTTTACAGTAAAAAATTAAATGAACGAGAAAAAAGAGTGTACACAGTTACAGAAAAGGAATTATTTTCTATTATAATTGCAATTAAAAAATTCTACGACACCATCGCAGGATATAGAATAAATGTGTTCTCTGATCATCAAGCCCTATGCCACTTATTTGCTTGTAAAAATCCACCACCTCGGATACAGAGATGGATAATATATCTACAAGGACTGAACCTTAACTTCAACTATGTGCCAGGAAAAGAGAACCAAATAGCTGATGCACTTAGTCGGAATATAAGTGGCATAAAACAGTTCAAAGCCTCACTATCTATTGAGAATTACTACAACAAACATCCAATGGATGCACAAAATAACAGCATGGATAGAGTTAAAATTCAAAATGGAGTCAAATATGTTAAGGTAAATGACAAATGGTTAACAGAAATACCAATAGATTGCATAAATGAACTAATTAAAGAAATTCACGAAGGGTACTACCACATAGGATATATAAAGACATGGAAATTAATTAAAGAAACTACTACATGAAAAATCTAAAAAAATTGATAAAGGGATTCATTAAAACATGTCATGAATGCCAGCTTAGCAAATCATCCCCATGTGAGAGAGCTCAATTAGGTGTCATAAGATCAGACCATCCACTGGACTTAGTGTCGATTGACTATATGGGACCTTTTCCTACAGGACAATACAGATACAGATACATTCTGGTGATTATAGACAATTATACAAAGTACACAAAGTTGTACCCTACAACTAAAGCGAATTAAAAAGAAACAAAAAAGAAAGTACTTCTATACATAGGACATACCAGTGAGATTGGTCAAATTAACAAAATTCTCACAGATAATGCGTGGAACAGGATATATATATTTTTTAATTTACAGTAACTATAAACATTTTTTTCATTAATAGTAAATTTTGGGGACTCGATAGCTGAGCGAGGTTCTCAGTGTGCTCAGTACTGAAGGTTGTGGGTTCGAATCCCACCTGGTTGGGCTAAATTTATTTTGTGGTGGACATACAAAATGAATCTTTACCTTCCAATCATGGCTATGTTTGCCGAGATTTTGGAAGGCCACTGGCTCTGAATAGCATAGAATAGAAGAGAGGGGGGACAGTGTTTTGGAGGGAACAGGATGTGCGTGGCAGAGGTAAGGCACGGCCGGCCTAACCAATGACTGGGCTGTGGCATTGCCAGCTCTCCGATTGAGTACTTCATTCAATATCGAGCCTTGCTATAGACAAGTTCTCTGCAATCTCATTTTACCATTTCGGTTTCTATTATTAGTTTAGGTAAGTTATTATTAGTTTGAATTTTGGTTAGGTTTATAAGTTGTGTAGGTAGTTAAGTTTTAATTTAGTGCATCTATTAGAATTTGTGAAAATAACATGATGCCTAAAGGGGCTGGCAGTGCCATGGTTCGGCTAAGGTAACGTAGATCCGGCAACGTCACTCCCCTCCTCTCTATAACTCAGTAGCCATCCATAATCTCGGCAACTATAGTTACGTAGTAGTTACCCTTCTCTGAAATAGATCAATCTATGACAACATGAATGAACGTTCTTAACTCTAAACCTAGCGACATTTCATGAGTACATATTTTCACCACAATATCTTGGTACAAAACAATAATAAGAGACAAGTGGATATTGAAAAAACACTTTTGATATATTTTTTAATAAAAGTAGTTAAGTCAAAAAGCAAAGTAATGAATGTTGTTTCTAAGAACTTCTGCCAAAAAGTCTGAAAAGGGTCATATGATCCATCATGGTAGGTTTAGTGTTAAAAACTAAAACCTCAGCTAAATAGTATAGACCTATATAGTAATTAATTCTATTAATAAAATTAGTTGGGGCACTCCTATATCAAATAAATAATCATATCGAATAAGATTCTCAAAATAACAGGAAAAATAAATTGCATTAAAAATGTGAGCTTTTACATTCACCGATTTTTATTTATTTTTAAACAGAATTGGGTCCTCTCAAAATGTAAAGTAAGTCGATAAAATATTTATTCAATTAAAGGATGGTAGATATCACAAAGATATAATACAATGAAATAACTATTATAAAAAACACTCAATTATTAAATAATTGATAATATACAACAAACTGAATCACGATTTACCCCATAGGACTTCATCAACAATTCTTTAAAATAATATCAAGAACACTTAATAACCTCAAGAAATACTGTTGTATTAATTATTTAAATCTTATGGTTGAATCATCTGATTATTAATACCTGATATCCAAGGATGATATCCCAGAGTTTTATTATCACTAACTAATAACTATTGTTGTGATAAGAACCGATTAATTCTGTTTAAAACATTATTACTAAACCTAAACTATGCATGTAATTTCTAAATAACCTTTCATAAGCTACAACAAATATATTAACTGAAATTACAAAGTCAAGGGTCAAGTTAATACAAACAAACACTAGCAGAAACACCAATACGAAAATGAGCATACACTTAATAAAAATCCTTTCTTTCCCCCTCCCTGTACCTACCCATCATTTTACTTATTGTAGTGATAAATCTACAATGAACTAATTGTAATTACTGATGAGGTATCTATTGACTGTGGCAACAAAGGAGATGCAGGTAGTTAGGGTGTGCAGTCCATAGAATTAAACACAATTAAAATATAAATTTTAATTCATAAATATTACAAAATTTACACTTTTTATTTGAAATTTAAATATTACATGTACATTTATATTTATATTTTATATGTGTTCTATTCTATGACTGCCCACCCTAACTACCTACTTCTTCATAATTGTAATTACATTTTTAATTTCATGAAATGAATTTTTTTTTTTTTTTATATTATATAATGATAATAACTAAAATTCAGCTATATATATTCAGATAATAACAGTAACACAGCTGAGAGAGCAGCATTGGAATCTCTTCAGAACTGCTTGGTTTGGAGATCCCTAGGCTGCGCGCATATATTGTATATAGAGTATAATTGTATTTTGAATTTAATTTATTTTTTACAATTATTGTTATTTTTTTTAACCCTTATTCTGGCAAGAAGTTAAATTTTTGTAAATTCTTTAAATTAAATTAACTGATAACACCTGTGATAGCCATGCTATGCTATCAACCGTTAACTCATACTTCCCTGATGTGGGGGAGAAAGAGTGAAATACTTGTAGTCTGCCAGATTTTAAAAACTTGCTAAAGTCAAGGTGCCATGTGACACTTTGCCAGAATAAGGGTGCAAATTCATTTATTTCACTTTAAATATTGTATATTTTAAGATTTTCCACTTCTGAAATGACGAAGAGCTTGGACAAATGGTTTTTAAAGTTCATGAGTCAGTCTTTGTACTACTTAGGCTTCCTCGATATTCGAATAATATAATGAAAGCACCAAACTTAGTTTTTGACACCACAAAATCACAAGTTCAAAGATCGACCGATTACGATAATTGCCAATGTGACTGCTAATCCTACTCTGTGTACCTGAAATTGCCAGTAGACACCTCACCCCCTCCATCCGTAGTGCATATGTAATTCACTAAGTAAAACAATTCACAAAGGGCAGCGCCGACAGAGGGCTTTTACTTCAAACAGAAAAATTGCATCAAAATAATTATTAAACAAGTTGACAATTACAAATATTTAAAAACAAATATTTTTAGCATAAACAATACTCAATAAAAGTTGTTTTAATTTAGAAAAAAAAAGAGAAGAAAAGAAAGTAGTGAAATACTTACCACTCTGATCATAATTCAAGCAAGAAACATAGCTCATATAGTGAAGCTTTTCATCATAATCATCTGGAACTGCACCTACATCTTTAAGAAGAGCATCTTCCACGGGCAAATCTTGACATAATATAATATCATTTTTATTAAAATCATATTGAAACAATTTTCCACGATCCGTACCAATACATAAGGTATCACTAAAATCAATTTCAAACATTGTAAAACAAAATCATTTTAAGAACTGAAACAGCAAACAATTGCCAAAACAAAAATTACTTTTCAGGATGAGCATTCATACACGTTACTCCTTCCAATTGATTTTTCAGAATCATTCCGACTTCATCATGGCTATAATTGACATATACAGTTTCACCAGAACACGTAGCTGCAAAATAACACATGTTTTAATAATGTGCAAAAATCTTCATTGAAAACGAAATGTTAATACAAGATACAATGATACAACTAAAGGAAGGAGCTAGGTATTACCATCTAATCAACCTCAACCCCATTGAAGTGACAAGGTCTATTCCCAAAGCCCATCCCTACCAATAAAATATCGTCGCCGTCTGTTCCAAACCTTGTATATCCATTAAAATTCTTATTTTGTGATTTTTCAGGAAACAAAAATATTTTTCTCTTTTTCCTAATATATCAAAAGTAGTTGGTTTTTGTTCCAGTTTGTGGATAAATAGTATAAAGTTACAATAAATAGTTGTAAGGATGTATAAATATAATTGTTTTAAAAATATGAAATTTCGACGAAAAATGAACTTACGAGGTTTAAAACTGATGGCGATGATATTCTTATTTTAAAAGTAATTAGCACAGTGATCACTCGTCAAACATATCTGGATGTCCTCAACTTCTGACTGGAGGACAAAATTTAAAATGCACCTTGTCTGATGAACAATAATACCAAAATCCAGTACTGTATGATTTTTTTTTTCTTTCTATTTTTCCTTTGGTGCCTAGACAAATAACAATTAACACAAATTCAATAAGAAATAATCATGAAATCATACTTGCAATAAAATCTCTGGTATCGAAAATAACATCTGGATTTTTCCAACAATATATTTCTTTCTGGATTCTTTCCCATTCAGCCATCTTACTAATTCTAAGATAATTCGAGGTATCTGAAATTCAAGATTTAAAAATTTTAATAAATGAATTTTAAAAAAAAATCTACTCATATTATAAAATGACATGTTATTTCTGAGACATATGGTAGGATAATGATAATTTCTTTTTATGATATTTGGAATACAAATTTAATCTATTATATAAAAGGACAAGCCATTTTTGGTATGTCATCACTAACTGCGAAAACTACTAATCCAATCTGTACCAAATTTTAACTACACAATCTTTATAGTTCAAGGAAAGTTTAGCAATAATAAAATTTACATATTTTCAATTAAATTGTTAAAAAAGCGATAAATATGTGTTGTGCAGTGTAATTGGAAAATTGACAGATAGGTGGCGAGTGCCATTCAAGAGAGGTCACAAAGATAATGTGTTATATAGAGATAGAAATTGATAATAAAATTTGCTTAATTCGATTAAATTGTTATATAAATATGTGGTGTGACGTATGGATCTCGGTGAAGTTTAAAAATCGAACACTTTTTATTTAGCGATAGTGCTATTCTACAATAGAGTTTGCAATGGTAAAACTATTGAATCCATCTGTACTAAATTTTTACATCATCTTCATAGTTTTAGGAAGGTTTAGCAATAATAGAAATTTAAATGTTTAATGCTGAGTGCAGAAATGAGGTTTGTGACACTGTCGAGTACTATTATGGCTAGAAATTAAAATCCAACCACATGATTTCAATAAAATTATTTCTTACAAATAAAAATTACTACCAAATTGAAATGTCAATTCTTTGCTATTTGATATGGTGTGTAAAAATATGAATTATAGGCTTTTAGTTGTAAGCACTGATAATGCGATGGACTTAATAATCCGCAAGAGTTTCTTAATTGTATCTGTCCTTCTGGATTACCAACTCATACATTAAAATTAAAAATTGGATGTCGAATTATACTTTTACATATTCTTTAACCTCCTAATCTGTGCAATTTTAACCAAGTTCAAAATTACTGTTACTGTGTAAAAATACCATTGCAGAGATAATGCTCAATTGCATATTTCAATACAAGATTTTTATCGATAAATAATTAATACTTCAATTATTAGTTAAAATTATCTATGTTCTTTACTTATGATAACATGTGAAGCCGCGACAAGGGATGCTAGTTGTTAATATTTCAGGAGTAAAGTTTAGAATTTTCAAATCTTACTAATTTTCATCATACTTATTTTTATTTTTATTTTTATTTTAACAAATAATTTCATTTGGAATATTTGTTCTTAATACAATAAACAAAGTTTTAATAGTCCATTACTTATATCAGCTATAAAAAATTTTCATTTTTTTTAAATGAGGAGGGGTAAAAAAAGCTATACTTCTCGCTCTAAGTTCAGAATGCCAAAATGAGTCAACACCCTTAATCTCGAATGAGTACACAACACTTAGCAATTTTTTTACTTCTCTAAAGTCATTTAAAAATTTGCTATCTTGCACGGTCTTCAACTTTGATTTATAACCCTTGCTACTGTCCAAAAAAACAATGAGTAATTTGTTTCCTAAGTAATTAAAATACAATTTCAATAGTTTGGTCCTTCAATAGTGTAACACTGCCAGTTATCCTGCCCTCTCAAAAGAACCAACCCCTGAGATGAAAAATTAAACTATATATAAGCAATCTGTAGGAAAGACAAAAGTAGTCACTTCATTGGATAAAGTTATCATGTTGGCACAAGATAATTGTGATGTTAGTCTTATATTGATATTAAGAAAATTAAATGAGAAAGTTATTTTTATTTTTTTTTTTGGACTGTAAAGGAATACTACTGCTGGATTTTAAAGAAAGTAATACCACAATAAATGGTGAGTATTATGCAGCCCTACTTCACTGGTTACGAGACGCCATTAAAGAGAAGAGGCGGGGGAAGTTAAGTAGAGGTGTCCGCCTCCTCATGACAATGCCCCCGTCCACACAGCATTGATTTCCAAGGCCGCTGTGAAGGACTGTGGATTCCAAGAAATCTCTCATCCACCTTACAGCCCAGACTTGGCCCCTAGCGACTTCTACCTTTTCTCAAAGTTAAAATCTGACCTTCGTGAGAGGTGATTTAACACTGACAAAGAGCTCCAAGCAGCAGTGGAAGAACATTTTTTTAACAAAGAAGAAAATTACATTTTTCATGGTATAGAAATGTTGCCAAAGCGTTGTATTAAGTGTGTTGAACTTAGTGGAGAACATATTGAAAAACAGTAAGACCAGTTTTTTCTTTCACCTTTCTTTCTATCCCAAGCCAGAAACTTTTGGATCTCACTACATACACTTGAATCTTTTAATTTTTTAGAGGTTATACACGAGTTTTTTTTCTTCTGAATAAGTTTTAAATATTTTATAACACTTTATTTTGTTATAAAAGAATAAAAATACAATCATTTTATATTTATAGTGTTTTTTTTTCTATACACCCCCCAGGAATCTGCCATTTTAGGTAATCCAGCACCCCCCCCCCCCCCAGGTCCCATATCTGTTGAATTATCAGATAGCACTGCACTCGAAATTTTCAGACAGAAACAAAGCTTTAAAAAAAACATGGTATATATCTCTGTAATTCTCACACTTTAACACATCCTCGTTGTGGATTCAAAATGGATTCATTACTAAGAGGAACTCAAAAGTGAATTGAAGAATTTATTCAAGATCAAAGATGTTATATTATAATCAAATTAATTGATAAAATTCACCTCTCTTCCTCATTTTCTTTTGGTCTCCAATCAAAAGACAGGAACCTTCGACACTTCTCTTTTTCAAGTGGAAACTGATGTTGACTACCGGATTACAGCCCTTTAAATTCTTAATTATGTGGAGAACATGTAGCCTTTTGTTGTAAAAGAAAATCATCCCTTTAGAGTTTAATGTAACCACTTGGCTTTAAAAAAGAAAACGATAATTAAAAACATTTGCCAGTGAAATAAAATATTAAAAATAATTTGAACGTATGTGTATTTAAGGGGGATTAGTAAAAAAAAAAAAAAAAAAAAAAATGTAAATTTTTCCCTCACTAAGACAAACAATAGGTTCTTGAAGCCATCAGTTTTTGTGTCACATCCAAAACAACTATCGATTATATTTCAAAATCATTCTCAACATTTTCCTTCTTTTTGATGAATTTACATTTTAGAATTAAAAGGATCAAATTACTTAAATTATTAATTAATGATTATTCGACATAATCAAAGTTGGAAGAAAATAGGGGTTTCAAACATGAATTTTTTTCATTCAAACCAATATAGTTAGCTCCTTGATGGTAAGTTCTGGAGACAAATGTTATATAACCAAAAATACTATCCATAAAATTTCTGATCAGGGAAATCTCAGAAAATTTTCGATCCGAGCGACACCTGAGCTAGAGTGATACATTTTTGAGAGTGAAAAAAAAAAAATTACAAAACAAATTTAGGTAAACATAACTTTTTTCATTCAATCCAATATAGCTTCTAAATGGTAGGTCCATGCGAGAAATGTTATATAAAAAAAAAATATTCTCAATTAAATTTCTGATAAGGAAACTATCGGCTAATATTCGATCTGAGAACAACACCAACAGAGCTAGTGTGACACAATGTTACTTTTTTTATATTGAAAAAAACGTTACAAAAAAAAAAATCTATAGACATCCTGTCATTAGATATATCCATGTCAATAAAACACTCAAAATAATTTATATGTACAACTATTTGAGAGGCATTAGTAGAAATAAAACAGTCATTTAATTTTAATCATTAGTAATTATGAGCTTTCATAAAGCAAATTGGTTTTTCGCAAAACAAACTATACTAATTAACATAGAAATAATTTCAAATATACTGTAAAATGGCCTGACTTTGCACCAGTGAGTTAACTTTGCACCTTTCAGTTGAAGAAAAAGTGTTTGGCTGTTGTCTAAATGAGGGATATTTTATATTTCTTACTTACTTATAATAACACTAATTGGGTCTAAGGAATTTTCACACTGTTACCTCTCATGTTTTATAACAGTTAGTTGATTGTAGTGTTTCAACAGGTGTGATTCCTTTGTGGGATAAAGTCGTGCTTTCAACAACTAAATATTTATCATATCGATTAGGTTTTGCATTAATTTTATTCTATAATTATTGTAATTTAAATATATGATATTCATTTTGCTCAAAATATTTGCCAAAAGTCATGGTATTTGAAAATAAAATAGAATCCTCTTTTTGATATGAATTAGGAATGACTTTGCACCAAGTATATTTTGGCGCAAAGAAGAAGTCTTAGGTAGCATTGTTCCCCCTAAACAAATCAATAAATGAGGATATTTTGAAGTTAAGGAGTTAATAGGCTGGTTAAAATCCAAATTATTTGGGATAACGTTTTGCTTCTTGTTAATAAAGTTTTTGTCATCTATATGCAAATATATTGACGAATGCTGTTAGAATTTTGCCTAGTTATAGCTTTAAATTTTTTTCAAGTCATAGTTTTTGTGTTTATATTTTAACAATTTTTGTCTAAACATTGTAGATTGCATTTTTCCAAAAGTGTTTCTCTAAGAATCTGTGTGCAATTTATTTTATAGGTATCATTTTGTTCCTTGTTTACCAAAAGTATAGTTGTTTATGTTATTTAGGCATGTTTTAAATCGTTATTTTGTTTCTATATAATATTTTATTGGTATTTTCTTGTATTTTCTATCATTTCTAAATAAACCATTAAAAATTGTGCAATTTCATTGAAAACATTGTAATTTACAATCATTTCCTTTAACGAAATCCTTACAAGCAGAGAAAAAAATCACTGGGCTAAACTCCAAACACTATCAAGAAATGACTTTGCAGCAGAATACTTTTCTAATGCTTTTTTAATTGAAAAAATATGGTGGCACAAAGTAACAGGTAACCGGTTGACTTTGCACCAAAGTTTAAAAACAATAAAATTAATTATAAGTTTTGTAAATTTTGCAATTCCAAGATTATGTGATGAATCAACAGCATTTTTAAGCTGATTATTTAATGCAAATATTTTAATATATGCTTTTTAAACATTATTGATAGGTAGTTAAAGAATGAAGTTCAACAAAGTGGTGCAAAGTCATGGCGTTTTACGGTACTTGTTATTATTTAGTAAATAATATCATTAATAAAATTTGTTTAAAATACTCAATATCATACTCATCTATGGAATGTATCTGTACTATTGAATATCTGTCGAGTTGAACATGTAAAAATGCATTTTTTTTGTTGGATGGTTTCCTAATTGGTTCTTTGTCAAAAAAGTTCCATGCCATATCGCTCCAAATCACTGCTTGGCCTATCCAAGATGAAAACCAAATGTTATTACATTTTAAGATGTGTTGATAATAGTCCAATTAAATGATAATTTGTGAAAAATATAAACTTTGTTTATACACAATTTAATTTATAACTTGACATGTGCTTCCAGCAAATTGTAAACTAAAATTAAAAACTGATGATAATATATCGGTAGTTGTCGCGAAGAAGTTAATAAGTTCAATCGCCTTAAAAACGAGTTAACTATTAACGTTCAAAGAAGGATTTATAATACTGTGTTGTGAAAATTTTTCTAGTTTTGCTTCTTATTGAGGCCTTTAAGTATTTACTTTGGCACAAATGGTATTTATAGGATAATTACAGGATTTTGGAAAACTTATGAAAAATCCCTAACTGAAAAGAGCAGAATTTTGACTCATCTACTTCTTCACTACAGCCAAGGATATAACATAACATAATAAAATATACATTGTCAAAAATATAAGCCGATTTTGGCTTATATTATGGCGCATAAACAGAATGGGCTCAAAAAGTTTGAATAAATAATTAATTGATAATTCATACAACCTGAAAAGCAAAAGTGGTTATGTCAAGCAGATGAAGGAGGAAATTGGAATCATGACTAACTACCTGAACAGAGAGGAATAAAGGGACTGGCTAAAACATCAAGGTTCTTGTGAAGGAGAGAAAGAGGTGTGCGCCAGAGATGGATGGAAGAGAGTACCCAGAAAGAATAAAGACTGTAATTTGTAAAGACTGATGGTGTGAAAATGTCAAGAATGTCAGCACCATAACTACACTAGGTTAGACTTTTGGGCCTATTTAATTCAGTATATACAAAATAAATTGTTTGGGAGTCACTACTGTTCATGATTATTGAAAAAGTATTTTTATACTACTTGGTGGGGAGATGCGGTAGCTTAGTAGGTAAGGCACTTGACTACCAAGCTCCTACAATCAATTAAAAGGTCCATAGGCCAAGTTATTTTCTTATATTTCAGAGGATTATCAGGAATCGAATGTGATAAAGGTTGATTTTTTACTGGTATGGTGTTTGGAGGTTATCACAGAAGAAATATATCTGGTTACATCAACAAACATTAAAATTATTATAGATACTTATTATGCACGACTATATCTAATCAATATTCAAAAGGATGAAAACTAAATTGTTGGGAAGGAGTGGCCAAAGATGTCTTTTAGCTATCAAAAATTATCAGATCCTGGCAGTACTGAAACCATCCTTCAGTGGCTTTTTGTTTCTAAGTCATTTTTTCTGACTCATTCCAATTATATAGTTTTATCAACATAATATCTGGACGATCAAGTCCCTGATCTGTTTGTACCATCCTCCCTCATGCCTAGTAGAAGACAAGGTTCAATCCATTGATCAAAATATTTTCTAAATAATGTTTTGGATACCTGTAGATGTGGCAGTAATTGCCATGTGAGAGTTTCTAATAAAAGTAGAGTCATTAAATAATCCTATTTGTTTTCCTTTATTCCTAGGTAAGCCTGTAGGGTAATGGAATGTCAACAACTTCTTAGAATCATCCTAAAAAAAAAACAAAAAAACATATATTTTCATATAATATAACTATGATACTCCATAAACAACAAATACCTCCATAGATTATTACCTCCTCAAATGTTAAAAAAACAATTTGTTTTTCAGTCGTAAGAACCAAAAATTCACACTTTTCATGGCAAAAATCTATTTTTTTGAAAGGCCCAAATTCGTCAGTGTTTATTTCAACTGATACTGATTCAAAAAGGATCCATACGTTATGAAATAAAATAAGAAATATGAGACGGAAAAATGAGATGATGACACATCCTAATAATTGATTCATACATTCCATTTTACTTAAAGAGGAAACTTACCATCTGGGCATTCCTCACCGTGAACCCATTCCCAAATGCTGATAACTTGAATATTTTTATTATCTATTTTTTCAACGACAGTGACAAGGTATTTAGCACATGGGCTTAGCGTCACATAATGGCATCCTGTCTTATTAAACTCCCATATAACATGAACTGGAAAGCTATTAACAAAAACTTACATGTACATATCATAACAATTTGTATCATATCATTAAAAAGAAAACAGAACATAGTTTTATTTCAAGAATGCAACACTATGAACAGTTTTTCCAGGTTTGTCTTTGATATTCCAAGGCGGTCCCATGTTTCTCCCCTCTATTCTGAATTAAGTTGGCTTTATCCCCATTTCCGTAGACTATATTTCCTTGGTACATCCCTTTACCAAATTATCAATACCCTTCATCCTTCATATATTTACAATAGATCAGATCTGCAGTCGATTCGACGCACACAAGATCCTGTCTGTTTGATCTATACACCCTGTCCCATAGAAACTAGGTCCATCCACCTCATCTTTGGTTGCCGTATTCTTCTTGATAATTCAAAGCTTTCCCTTTAAGTCACATGATTCCCTCCCATGGTAGATCTTTAGTACTTTATATTCTACATCAATATTCTCATAGAGCTTATAAACCTTGTTTTTTCTTTCTTTCTCGAGGCTAATTTAACACTTATAAGTCCAAATATTTTTTTTCGGAGTCTTTTAGTTCACACACGAAGACACAGTTCTATTTTGGTCATTTGACTTTAACATGGTTATATAGAAGTTTTAATCTAATTGGGAATTCATAATTGATTTGCCATTTCTATGATGTTTACTCCTATTAAAATGAATGTGATTTATTTAACATTTGTATATATTTATAAAATGTAATAAATACAATCTATCAAATTGTTGATATTTTGAATGTTTGTATATTTTTACAGTTAGAAATAAATGAAAAATAATATTTATTCTAACAGACACATTGACCCCTAAAAATAACACAAAAGAATAATAAAATGGTAGTAATTTCTGGGTCCATAAATTTCAGGCAAAGGCATCAGCAGATTATAATATGAGATACTTATAAATATAGAAATTAAGAATTAAAATTAAAAACTGATCTTTGAGATTATGGACAAAACACAGTTATACTCAAATACATACATCGTTACACTGTTCCATTGTTACCACCATTTCCTTCCTCAACCTACTTTCCTTACTATGATTATGGATATATGCTATATGGGACTCAGAGATAGACTGAAGCAAGTAATCAGATATGTTTATGATACCCCGAGGTGTTTCCATGTTTCAGAACTTTATACCGAAATTAACTGGCTTTTCCCCACCTTCTATAGACATTATTTCCTGACTACATTTCTTTACCAGGTCATGACCAATCATCTTCCTTCCTATATTTATAACTTCCTAAAAGTCAAGTGCTCCATCCACTCCCAACCAACAAACAAGATCCTGTTCTTATGACCATATAACTGCATCATTATAACATTCCTTTCTTGCTTATTCCACCACCCTTCGGAATTCTCTCCCTCCTGAAATCAGACATGCTCCTGCCCTAGGCTCATTCAAAACCCTCCTATTCCAACACCAGACAAACACTTACTAACAATGGAATCATACAAAATAATTCTGTTCAATTTATAGTAATTCAGTTAAATCCAATGATAATGAATGAACTAATTTCATTTTATAATCCAATATTTTAGCCTAATATAGGTGGAGAATATGTTCACGTATGAGTGAATGTTATTAATTTTATTTTGATCAATGTTTACATAGTATCACCGAAATTCTTTTCTTTGTCTCATTTTTTGAATTTTGTGAATCTTCCTCTCCTTCCCTTATATATATGTAGCCTCTAGTAATTTTTTTTATATTATGTTTTTATTCATACAAATCTGTTTTAACTTAACAATTTTTATACATTCAAGTCTTTTATATTGTATTTATTACTGCATCTGCTCAAAATTTATTCTTAAGGGACAATTAGTCTCAGAATAAAGTTCATTCATTCATTCATTTCATACAAATTTTCAGAAGATAATTTGCAAGTATTTATTTTATGATGATCCTGCAAAATATATATTAGTGTTTCCTCCTTCTTCTTCGTAGACACGACAGATGCACCAGGCAGTCCTTGGCATGCTCAATCACTTTTGCCCAGTCTTATCGATCAGCAGAAAGTCTTGAAGACACTTTGAAATTCTGGAAGTCCTCCAAGACGATGTCCTTTCATTTAATGCATGGCCTTCCTCGACCTCTCACTCCTTCTGGATAACCTTGATATAGCCCTTTGATGGTTCTATGATCATCCATTCTAAGGTGTCCCAACCACTTTAAACATTCAATTCTGATATGGTAGACTACTTAATATCGCCATACAGTGCATTATTCTTAGTATTATTCTAACATTACTCTTCTACTAAGTATTTTTTCTAGAAGAAATTCCTTCTTTTCGGCATTTTTGACCTCAACGGATCTAATATTTATGCTGCATTTAAAAATGAACAACTCTATTGTTACGAACATTTATACAAATTATGTTTATAAATAAAATTAAATTTATTTTGAAACATAATAGTTTGCTTAGTTGATTATTTTTATAAATTAAATTAAATTTATCAACTAAGCAAACTATTTCAAGTTTGAGATCGGTCAAATTAGCATTTTTATGAAAGTAATTAGAAAGTTTACAATTTATTTAATATCCTCTGTGTAATAAATAATATTAAAAGTTTCTTAAAAAATAAAAATGATAAACAATAAACAACGCATTAAGAAAATAAATATAAAATGAGTAGTATTAAGCCAGTTAAAATACTTTTACCATCTAACTGCATCCCAAATGATCACACTGCTATCAGGACCGACATCAGAGGACACTATCCAATTACCTTTTGCATCGATAGCAGTAGAAACCACTCTATTCCTCTATAATCAATTTATTATGATTATAATTGCATAATTATGCTTTTACAAATAAAATATTTAGATGCTCACGTGTCCTTGAAGTTCATGATGTTTCTCGATATTATAATCATATATCAAAACCAAGTTTCCAGTTGTCAACAGAATTGCAAATTCTAATGCTTTACTTAAATTTTTAACCAATACATGTGGATTATAACCAAGAAATCTCTTCAATTTCTAAAATAAACAAATCAATGAAAATAATTACAATAGAAATAAACAAAAATAATCAAATACGTTTTTTAATTAAAATTCAATTATTTAAAATATCAGTGTATCATTCCAGGATATGTATTTGATAACATCAATAATGAAACCATGAAACTAGAAAAAATAGTTGAAATTGTTGAGGGTACTGTTAATAGAAACACAATATGCTATTCATTTTTATCATGATTGTGAAATGACACCAATGCAATCAGAAAAATAAGTCTGAAAATCAGTGATTAGTAAACTAATTCCATTTAATTTGGGTTTGAAGGAATCCATTTGTTACATTATTTCTTCAAATCAACACATGAAATAATGTTCTTTTTCTCCCCTTAAACAATGAAAATATAATTCTTAAAGACATTTAAGAAACATAAATGTAATCAGTTATTTTACAGACATTTTTCAGTTTTATGCAACTTAAGCACAAATCATTTTTATTTTTATTTGTGTAAAACCAACATTGAAGAAAAGTTTAGGTTAAAATAATGAAAGAGTGTAAATGTATATGTAAAAGGCCCGAAATAATTAATAAGAAAGGAGAAATTAATGATAATGGAATGGTTGTCCAAACCATCTTCCTCTACTAAATTTGTATGTAATTTTTCATTACAAAAACTAGTTTTATAAATGTAAATCTTACAAATGGGGATGTGATATGCTTCCTGTTAAAATCTGTTGCAGATGTTTCTTTTACAGGAAGTCTCTGAAAAACATCATCATCTACTCTCGCAGCTGAATGGCAAAATGGATAAATATTAGTATCATGGGAACTTTTTATTTTAGCATATTCATCTAACAATTCCTTTACAGTTTTTGTTTCTTGTTGATTAAAAAGAATCTTTGATGCAGCAGTTATTTTTTTTTCTTTTTCATAGAATTTTTGAATTTCCTTCTTCTTCTTTTCCAACTCTTCCATAAACCTTTCATCAGAGGCATTTACTTTCTTATCTTCTGGGACAGTTACAACCTTACCAGGTGGTTTTTCAGCTTCAGTGTCAGAAGTAGAAGGGGTTTCCACTTTGGAGGGTTGTAAATTGTGTTCATCATGCTCTTCTTCTGGTTCTTCTTCCATGATAACCTTATTTAAGTATTCATGAAATCGTAGCCTAGATAACAAAACACTAGCGACTTATCTTTTAATAGGTTACTATGGTGAGAATAATAACACTTTTTCCCTTACAGCACTCAACTAAAGCGTGGTGGTGAAGCATTTATGAGTAGCCACTTCTATTATAAAGTCGGAAGTAATGCCGGAAATCTAACATGAATGGTTTGGCATATTTCGTGGTGTTTTCAAGGGAAAATCTTGATTTCTTCACTGTGGTTAAAATACGTTGCAAATCGGCTGAAAACTTACTCTAATAGGAGTAATTAAATACGATAAACTCCAACTAACAATATACAAACGATTCTTTGAGAATAGAGAAACCGTCAAGGAAACCTTTAGATGTACTTAGTAAAAATAGTACCAATTTTAAACTGGACCGTTTCATATATTTCTTAGTGGTACTAGGGATTGAATTTCGACAATTCTCGTACACCCATATTCAAAATCATTCTGACTTGTAGGGGGCTCGATGGCCTAATTAATTGAGGTGAGGGACTCAGCGCGTTCGGGACTGAAGGTCGTGGGTTTGGATCCCACCAAAGGGGACTAAAATTTTAATTCGTGGCGAACCTACGAATAAATCTTGACTTCGGCTAGAATAGGTAAGTAACCTGTCCTTCCTGCCTTAGTTGGAGCACATAAGGACGTTAAGCCCAAATTAACAGACAACATTCTGACTTCTCAAAGTCCTAATGAGACAATTTTGTAACACATTCTAATAGTTTGTAACTTCTAATAGTGTTTGTTTTTAAGAAGTGAGAACATACAAATGACAAGAGAGCCCCTTCTCAAGTACGTGACGACAGTTAGAAATAGAGTATTAGTCCTTAAGTGGTAAAAGGTATATATAAAAAATTATGGGTCTGAAACTCCTTTAAATCCTCTAAAGATGTGAGTCAGTAAAGATGAACTCTTATTTTGAAAAGGTATCTTCTTCAAGGAATATCAGAAGTTGTACCGAAAGCTCGAAAAAACATGTTACAGAAAATTACAAAGATATGGCAAAAATAAAATGAATCTTAGCTTTGAATAATAAATGAATTTAATTTTTTTATTAATAAAATTTACAACTTGTAAAAAAATGATATTTGTATTTGTTGTTTCAATTTCAGTGATAAAATTTCAGTATACATATTTTGTGAATGGATTCTTTGTCATCCATATTACTTTTTGTGCTAAAGTGAGACAGATTGTATAATTAATTCAATAAAACTTAGGTTTTTTATTTTTTCTTTTTTTTTTTTCTCTCTTTCTAGCCCTGATGAGGGCTTACTGACATTCTGGAAAAAGTACAAAGTCGGTAACCACGAAGCTGATCTTCATAAGAACTTACACATGTGAAGATGTATTTTCACCTTCAAACAACGAAAAGAAAAGATATTTTAACAGAGCTAGGAACTTTTTTTTATGACAATTTTTTTATAATTTTAAAAAATATAAATAATTTTCGAAATTTGATATAACATTTTTTTATAATTTTAAAAAATATAAATAATTTTCGAAATTTGATATAACACTACTGATCATTTGTTGTGAACTAAATATATGTTCTTTTTTATCTTTATTTTCTACATTATTTAATGATAATGTCACTGTTGAAATTTTGGGAAAAAGTAGGACAAAGTCAGGGGTTAAAAAAACATAACTAATGTATCGATTCCTATACTGGTTGATTCAATCGAAAAGTCTAGTGACAAATAATCGATTGTAGTGATTGTTTACCTCCTGAGAGAGGTAAATATTCCCTTTGGTCTAACAAGCTAGGCTTAATCGGTGTCAATGAATTTAAGAAATATGACTTCTGTAAATAGTCCGCATTATTCGTCTAACTATGGCAATGATGAATATGATTTCGATGAAGATAATGATGATTTAGATGAAGATGGAGATGCTGATCAAGATGAATCTGATGAAGGTATTGAAGATACATTATTTTCTTTTTTAAAACATCTCTCTTTTGTACTGTTTGAAATGTTTTTTTTTAAGGACTGGTACAATGGAATATAGTTATTGAAATAGTCAATTTTTCATGCTTTGAGCACTTTGTTGTTTAACTGTGTTAATTTAAAGTTTGAATTAAAATCTCTCTAGTCTTAGATATTATGTGTACTTCCTCTACTAAATTTTTAACATCTTAACAAAATAGTGTAGCCATATATTTATTTTTGTAAGTAAGGGTTATAATGACTTTATTTATTTATAATCTTTTTATTTTGGGAGCTATTGAGATTGAATTGTTTTGTAATTCGAGACTTAGTTTTCACAATGATAGCTTGTTCATCGTTGACAGTGCATGTTAAATTTACTGTCAGATATTATATGTTTAATGTTTTTTTGTGGTTACCAAGTATTAACTCTCTTATCTTGACTGTAAAATTATAATAAAGCATAGCTGTTTTTGGTGGAGATAATATTGTTTACTGTAGATTTGATTTATGGGAAAGTTTATCCGGCTTTTTTTAGGGTGAAGAAGAAAAACTTCAATGAGAAATGTTTCTTCCTTTTTATGCAAGTTTTTTTCAAGGTGCTTAGTGAAGTTGATAGATGGCACAAAGGGAAAGGATATGTCTGCATTGCACTCTGATACAGTTTTTTTTTTACTGTGTAGATGACTTCTTTATTAATAATATATTTTTTAGTAACCCATTTCTTCCCACTCTCCTATTTTGAGAACAGTCGATTTAAATTTTTTTCCCAAACACTAAGATAATTTTATTTCATTAATTATTATCTGAGAACATATTTTATACCATTATTTATGTCTAGTAATTTTTATAACACTATGTCAGAGGCCTTTTATATAAACATATTTTGAGAAAAATCTTATGCTAACTTTGCGATTTTTAAAAAAATTAGAAAAAAAAAATGATATTTAATAAGGAAATACCACTTAACCCTATTTGTCATGGAAACCCTAAACCTTTGATAAAAAAATATGAATTAATATATATAGCGAACATATTCACAATATCAACGCATGTTTTTGAAGTGTCCTCAAAATAGAGCTGTGGGTATTGAAGGGATTTCTGGTGGAAATAGCTGAACCTGTGTAGGAACAGCGTTCCTACTTTTGATAGTAATTTTGGTGGAATTAAACCCTTACAGCATTGGTTCCTAAACTGGTGGCCTTCAAAGAACCTTGTACTCAAGTAATATTGGGTTATTTGTCAGACATCTTTGACTTGTTGAACAGCCATAACCTAAAACTGCAGGGTGGAGACTCAAATTTAGTTACTCATCGTGATGCGATCAAAAATTGGAACTTTGGAAGTGTAAAATGCAGCGAACCCCTGCAATTATTCAAATTTCCCTAAAGTAGAGTCAATCTCAGAAGATACATGCTTCAAGGACATTTATGAAGGATCAAGTTTGAAAATCCAAATATCAAACCATTTGGAGAGCCTAATTGAAGAGTTCCAGAAATACTTCCCAAACACTTGTGAAGATAGTATTTACAGAATGTCAACTGACCCATTCCATGTCAGCATAGACTCCCTGCCTGAATCACTTCAAGATGATGCTTTGGAAATAAAACATGATTCCTCTGCCAAATACAACTTTGATATAATGGACAAACATTCATTCTGGTTTAAATATTTCATAGTGTACCACGGGAAGCTCTTTGTTTATATTTGCCTTTTTCCAGCACCTAATTGTGCGAAAAAGCATTTTCAACACTTGTGGCAATCAAAACAAAGTATCGGAATAAACTTGATGTTGCTAGTGACTTGCACTGTGCATTTACTAAAACAGCCAGGAATAGGCATACTAGTAAAGAAACTGCCCATCCATCTCACTAACCAACCTAATCTATTTTTCTTTTATTAATAATTTTCTTATTTTATGAAAACCGATATTGCTGTATCTTATGGCAGTATAAATAAATGTTTTGTTTTCAATGTAACACTTATTTGTTTTTGTTTTGTTCCTAGGCCCATACAATTTATTGTTATGGGGGGGGGGGGGCGCGAGAAGCTTTCATTTCATCAAAAGGGGGCATGGTACAAAAAAGTTGGGGAACCCCTGCCTTACAGAAAGCCTCTCATCAAATCAAAGGGAAGAAATTAGCAGTGAATCAGCCGAATTTAGTTAAAAATTACAATAGTGGTATGGATGGAGTAAATCACCACGACTGGTTAGTAGCAAAATATAACATAAAAATAATAGGTAAGAAGTGGTATTGGTGCCTGTTCATAAGGTGTTAGACATGGCCCTCAGAAATGCATATATTGCTAACTGTGAACAAGCCAATAAATGTATGATCGATGAATTGGACTTCAGTAGTGCTGTCACAATGCACAATCGCAAGCTGCAGAGTGTGAGGTCCACTAGCCTCGGCTCAAACAGCAAATCCTTTAGATTTTACAAGATTTGATGAGATCGTTCACCTCTTAAAAAGAAGAGGTGAAGAGATGAAAAAAGGAGGTGTCTAGAATAGACATGCACGTCTAAGCCGAGAACGTATTGTAAGAAATGCAATGTCACTCTTTGCACTAAGTGCTTTGCAAAATATCATAATTTATGATATATTTATTTTCATACAAAATAAGGAGTCTTCCAAATTTTTTATAATTTCATTGAGAACCCTCTGATGCCCTGTATCCTATTTTGAAGACACCCTCCTAGAGACTTTATATAAACAGTGAAAAGTTTAATACTTTCATTTTCTAGATTATATCCTAATTAACAAATACTGATTAAAAAAATAAAACATTAATTTGGAACTAAATGGGTTAAAGAGTAAAGAGCTATATATTTTCATGTTACTCCGTTATACGAGGGTGAATCAAATATAAACGGTAATTTTCAAAATTATATTTATTGAATAATATTATACAGAAACTATACCTTCAACATTTTTCAATGTAGTCTCCTGCATTATCTACACACTTCTGCCACCGATTTGGAAGCTTGAATATTCCCTGTTCATAAAAAGACTGAGGGCGAGTTTTTAACCATTCGCGCACGTGCTTTTCGACGTCTTCATTGTTTTCAAATCGTTTTCCTCCAAGTGATTCTTTCGGGGGGTGCAAACAAAAAATAGTCACAAGGGGACAGGTCTGGACTGTAAGGAGGGTGTTCGAGAGTTTCCCAGCCCATTTCTTCCAATTTATCCCTTGTCAACAATGCGGTGTGAGGCCTTGCGTTGTCATGGAGAAGGATGACATCTCTAATGGGCACACCTCGTCTTTTGTTCCGGTAACTGGTTTTTGCTGACTGTAGCACCTGGCAGTAGTAAGCCGCATTCACTGTTCGTTGATCGTGAAGAAAATCAATGAGTAGAACTCCCCTTGAGTCAAAAAAAATTGTTGCAAGAACTTTTCCGGCTGAGAGACGAGTTTTGGCTTTCACTGGGCAGCCTTCATCCTTCCTTCGCCACTCCTTACTTGCCATTTTCGATTCGGGGGTGTAATGGTGGACCCACGTCTCATCACATGTGAAGAATCACTTGGAGGAAAACGATTTGAAAACAATGAAGACGTCGAAAAGCACGTGCGCGAATGGTTAAAAACTCGCCCTCAGTCTTTTTATGAACAGGGAATATTCAAGCTTCCAAATCGGTGGCAGAAGTGTGTAGATAATGCAGGAGACTACATTGAAAAATGTCGAAGGTATAGTTTCTGTATAATATTATTCAATAAATATAATTTTGAAAATTACCGTTTATATTTGATTCACCCTCGTACCTATCTGTATTAAGAAGGTGAGTGATGGTTCCAAAAACACTGAAATGCAGATGGTGTAAATAAAATCCCCATGAATTGTTTTTCAACAAACAAATAACCACTGTAATTATTTATTTATTTATTTTTTTTAATTATAAACTGAATAAGGTTGTTTGTTTGTTTATTTCGTTTAACGTCACTTTATGCTGCTATGGCTAATCGGACGATGCTACGGTGGGAGTCCTAAATTTTGCCTATCCAGGTATAATTAGGATAGGGATCTTTAACGAGTACCTGACATCGCACAGGCTCGGGACCCCCATTTTACGTCCCTTCCGAAGGACGGCATAGCTAAGGATTTTTTACTCCCTTTAAAAAATCCTAAGGTCATCTCCCGGCCTGCGAACCCGCGATCTTGGGTTTAGTAGGTTGCTATGCTAACCACTACACCACAGGTGACCCCCTGAATAAGGTTGTGTTTGTATGGTGTCATCTGAAGAGTATTTACTTCGATGAGAAACCCTGACTAATATCCATGGTAACTCCATGATAAATTGTCATATTTCTAGATAATATATAAATATAATTTTAATCAGAAATGTGATAATTGTAATATTTAAAGAATTGCCTGATTCTGTTAATAGATACCGAAGAAGCCAGTGAAACTGAAAATCGAAAATTAGAGCCATCTATAGAAGTTACCGATATAAAAGAACAGTAAGTATATATAAATAGTAGATGAAGTTAATAAACAACTTGAAATCGTCTAAAAAATATGTAAATAAATTATACATCAATAAAGAAAATAAGTAAGTGAAAAAAGAAATACAAATTTCGCATGGGAAGAGAGGTTAAAAGTATTATATGGTAAAATAATTGAATGCAAAAAAAAAAAAAAAAAAAAAAAAAAAAAAAAAAGAGAGAGAGAGAAGAAGAGCTATATGTGATGCAGTAAATTGTAAATATAAAGTTATGAATAGGTAAAAATTATTTTGTAAATAAAAAAAAAGGGAGGGGGACCAAGTTTTAAGTAAAATCATATACCATATGAAAAATGAAAAAAACAAAACAATATGACAACATAACTACTCGGTCATGAAGAGAAATCTGTTATGGTATTATGTCTTTCATCATCACTATTCGATTTTATGGTTTTTATACAGTAGAGGGATTGCGTGAATAGAATGTTGGTACTTAAACAAAAGAAAATTAGTCATTTGTTCAAGCCATAAACTTTTTGATTCATGTATCTTATAATGTTACTTATGTATATTATTATGGCATACATTATAAGTATTATTTTATTATGAAATAGTTATGTCAGTAGATCTATTTTATTTTTTCTTATGCATTTTCTTTACGATTTATTGGTTTTAAGACAGTAGAGAAATTTTGTGAATAGAATGTCGGTTCTTGAACAAAAGAAAATTATTAACTTTTTGATTCACATATCTTATAATATTACTTAGGGTGCATTTATGTTGGAGCTGTGATAAACGATAAGAGTGGCAACACTAGGGAAGCAGAGAAATGCTCCAACTGCAGAGAAAAGCTTTCAACTGTTGTGTTTATACTGGAGCTGAGTGTCGAGCCACGAGTCACGATAATAGCGTCATCAATCACCTCTCCCATTTTCTTATTTCTTAGCTCATATCGAGTATGGATGTTGATTTATTATGTAAAAAATATTGCAATAAATAAACTTTAAAAAAAAAAAAAAAAAAAGTGATTACTTACCTGATTGTTATCATTAATCGCTCCTCTTTTAAAATAGGTCTACTGTGGCAATTATGCCTTCTTTTCCTTCGATGGGGGCGCTCCTGTGGCAGGATTCGCGAACCCCCACTTCTTCTTCCGCCACCGACTTGAACACTTGTTGGAACTTCGGCTTTTTTTTTTTTTTTTTTTTCTTTCATTTCACCTTGCATCTCAGCCGGAAGTTTTTTTTGATAGGTAAGCCAAACTTTAATTATTTTAGTAAACGGCTTTCGAGTCCCCAATTTCATATGCATATATTCAGTCAATTTTCTTGGATGTTGCCTTAAATCTTTATAAAATTAACCAAACATATACCTTTCCGCATTAATAGGGTGAGCTGCAAATTCACGCTCTTTCCGCATGACTGCAGCAACATAATATTTTATAGCACTTAATGATAAAAGCATTTCTTCCTCTTCGGAATCACTCATTATATACTCACTACACTCAGTATAAACTATTTTTACTATTTAATTCCTCAATGTCACTGTTATCGAAGCTCTAACATAGATGCCGTATAGAAGCAGTGATTTAAGATAGATTAGAACGTTGAAGGATCGTTGCTGTCATCGCTTATCGCAGCTCCAACATATCTATATTATTATGGCATGCATAATTAATATTATTTTGTTATGAAATAGATATGCATATTATGTCAATAGTCATACATTATTTTTTTTCTTTTGTTTTTTTTTCTTTATGTATTCTTCTTACTTTTTGTTTTCATTCATTCATTCATTCATCAATGGCGCAACAACTCTTGAAGAGTCAAGGCCTCCTGCACTTTAGTCCACCAGTCCTCTCTGTTTGCTGCCGCCGCTCTCCAGTTGCGGATCCCCAAGATGGTCCTTGCGTCCGCTGCCACTCCATCAATCCATTGTAGTTGAGGTCTTCCCACTCTTCTCGTGCCATACACTTTTTCGTCTAGAATTCTTCTAGGAATCTGGTCTGGGGTCATTCTAACTATATGCCCTGCCCATCGGAGACGTCCTGCCTTTATTATTCTTACAATATCAGGGTTCATGTAGAGCCTCGTAATTTCAGCATTAGTGCGAATTCTCCAGGTTCTATTGGTGCAATTGGTCCATAAATTCTTCTCAGGATCCTTCTTTTGAACCTTAGGAGGAGTGCTTCCTGTGAACCAGTCAATGTCCAACATTCAGAAGCATAGGTGAGCACTGGTCTCATCAAGGTTTTATATATTAGCACTTTTGTAGTTCGAGATACTGTCCTGCTTTTTAAATGGTTTTGTAGCCCAAAATAACATTTATTTGCAGTTACGATTCTTCCTTGGATCTCAGCCTGTATTTCGTTGTTAGAGTTTACTTGTGAACCAAGATATACAAATTCGTTCACCGTTTTTAACGAAAAGCCTCCGGCAACTAAGTTTGACGGCTCCTGCCCATCAAGTCGTGGGCCAGCATGCATATATTTTGTATTTTCTTCATTCACCTCCAAACCAAATTTCGATACTGCTGCCTGAAGGCTGAGGAAGCTATTTTTTAAATCAGTTGGAGTTCTTCCAATTAGGTCAATATCATCTGCAAATGCTAAAATCATACTAGACTTGTTAAATATTGTTCCCCCGACCTGTATCCCAGATTTTCTCACTGCACTTTCGAGGGCCAGATTAAACAGTAAACATGCGAGGAAGTCCCCCTGCCTCAGCCCTTTATGGTTTTCAAAGCTATCAGTTATATCACCCTGGATTCTATTTATGGCACTGTGCATTCTACTTTCTTCATTGTAGCCCTAATCAGACGTACCAGCTTCGGTGGTATTCCCATCTCAAGAAGTTCCTGGTACAGTGCGTTTCTCTTTATGGTATCATAAGCTTTCCGGAAGTCTATGAACAGA
This sequence comes from Euschistus heros, assembly GCA_003667255.2. Classification (NCBI taxonomy): domain Eukaryota; kingdom Metazoa; phylum Arthropoda; class Insecta; order Hemiptera; family Pentatomidae; genus Euschistus; species Euschistus heros. The sequence continues at coordinate 307,136 of RCWM02000237.1, forward strand.
TGGTATGTATTATATATTCTCTGCACTTTTCAAGGATATTTTTGATGGAGAATATCTGGTCTATGGTAGACTTTCCTCTCATAAAGCCTGTTTGGTACCTTCCTATATTTTCCTCAGCAAAAGGGAGTAGTTTTCTATAGAGTGTCTGGGAGAACACTTTATAAGCATTAGGCAAGAGAGATATGCCTCTGTAGTTATGACAGTCAAGCACATCTCCTTTCTTGTAGATCGGGCAGATCACTGTTTTAAACCAATCTGAAGGAATCTCTTCAGTCTTCCAGATGTCCATTATGATATCGTATAGATATCTGACAAATTCTTCTCCCCCATGTTTGAACAATTCCGCTGGGAGTCCATCTAGTCCTGGTGCTTAATTATTTTTCAGCTGCTCTAGTGCTTCGTATACATCTTCCATATCAGGTGGTTCTAATTCTTACGGAGGCATCTCTGTTTCTAGTCTCTCCTCTTCTTCTACTTCATTTAAAAGGATGTTGAAGTAGTTCCGCCACTGTTCCAGAACATGCATTCTGTTGGTGATCAGATTACCTTCGCTGTCTCTGCATGCATTTATTCTTGGCTTAAATGGTTTTCGGCTGTTGTTAATTTCTTGATAAAACTTTCTTGCCTCATTGTTATTCCTGAGGCATTCCATCTGTCGGAGTCGTTCCTGTTCCCATGCTCTTTTTCTTCTTGGTGTTTTCGACTAACCCAAAATTTGGTTATTTGAGTCTATCTTAGTCCCAATTGAGCCTATCCTGGTTGGGCTAATTGAATCCCAAATCCTGGAATGTGATTATTTTGTGAGAAATACTTAACCAGTTGATAATTATCAAATAACCACTCTTTTTAATCCAAAATAGTATGAATTAATGAACTTATGAAATCATCTATTTTTTTTATTAGGATTTATCTTGAAAAATTGAACAACTTGAAATCACAATTGCAGCAACTAATGGACGGAACTTACCCAGATTATTTGAGGAAAGTTAAGAAACTAGAACTTCACTACAAGGAAAGGTATTATTTGAATGTTGTAATAAATCATAAAATTATAAGGTTTGATTGATTTTGATTTGATTGAGTTGAATATTTTTACCTGATAAGGCTTGTTAAATTAATACTTTAATGAATAGTAATCATTTTATGAAAATATTTTGTATATTAATTAGAGTTCGAATTGCATTTTTTATTTCATTACCTTAATTGTCATCCATTATTACCAGTTATAAATTTCATGGTTATATTATTGGCAGGTTAAGGCTCAACCAGATTTGGAGAGAGCACCAGATAGACATTACAGAGAAGGATTTCATCGCAGAAAAGAAGGCTGCTTCTAAAGATCTAGAGGAAAAGGTCGTTGAATTAAAAGAAAATCTAATTCATGACATGGAGGAGAAGAGGAAGCTCATAGAGGCTGAGAGGGTGTCCATGGAATTATCTGGTATGCAATTTTTTTTAGATAACATATTTTACTCTACAACTATTACACTCCAAAAAATGAAATTTATAAAAAAATTAATTTTAGACCATGATTTCTTGTATATTTATAATTTATGGGTTACTAATAGTACTTACTGAGAATATTAAAAACAATAAATTTTGAATTTTTACAGCAATTACTTTTTGAGTCATTAAAAGTCAATAACTTGAATAGTACTTATAAAAGATTTAAAAAAAAAAAACTAATTAATCCATGAAGTCATTCAAAACTTATGCATGAGAATAGTCTACAACCTTCCAAGGTTCAACAGAATTTCAGATAGGTTATCTGGCTTAAACGTTCCATCAATTAAACTTATGTACATACAAATATATATAGTGCACACAAAGTTTTCCCTTACACTGATTTCCATCAATTCCATCATGCAGAGAATACGAGATTATGACAAGATCTCATCGAAAAGATATATCAACAGACATACCAAACTCATATTAATTAACAACACTTGATATTTCTCTATTTACATAAATATTTAATTTTAACTTAATTTTTTCTAACAAAGTACAGTAGATACTGCTTAATGTAATCGCTTCCTATGTGTCTATCCCAGAAGGTGATCACACTAACCGACTGATAACATTAAGCAAAAGACCAACAAGGAATTAAAAGAAAAAAATGTTATGGACAACAATTTTTATTACATACGTAGAAAATATACACAATAAAAAATATGTATTTACAAATTAATTTAAAATATGTACAGAATGTTGCGAGTAAGAGTTCGATATACTTCTGTGGCTTTAATAGTTTATTCGGCAATGGCTGAGAAATATTTAAAGTTATAGCGGCTTTACGCTGACTTATTCTGGCAGACAGGCGATGATACGATTTTAAGATCTCTTTCTTTTCAGATAAACTCAGGTCCCTCGCTCATTTAAAAACAAAACAAAAAAAAATGAAAAATCACTCGAAAAACAAAAAAGATGGTCTTAGATATTAGATATTAGTCAAAAAAGATATTTCTCCATACTAATAACTACCAATAGTTGAAATACTAAACCAAAAATATGTATATAATGTACACGAATTTATAACATTCATAAGGAAATATAATATATAGGTAATATTTGCTATCACAAAATTAGAAGTTTGGAACCGTCAATATTTTAGATAGAAGCCCTGTTGCCTGCTGTCCTCTGCTCTAATTGTATTCCCGTGAGATATGAGAAAATGGAAGGCAAGGCGAGGAAAGCCAACTAGCCACTAGCCAGCTCTCTGCTTACGGTCTTCTAAATAGCACCTTCATCCCAAACTTCTAATTTCGCGATAACAGCTTTAAGCAGTTTAAAATGCCATATTGACTTATAAGAAGTATATAAATATCAATAATAGTATAAGTTAAATCCCAATATTATGCAAAACAATTTGTATTTCTGTTGATTTAATTAGGCGATTCAACAGAATCCAAGCCGGCCATGACTAGGAAACTTAGAAGGAGGCCTAACGACCCAGCTCCTGTTCCTGAAAAGCGCAGAGGCAAGCTTGCTTCTCTACCTTCGAATATTAATATTCTTCTAGATGAAAAGGAAATTGAGGCAGATCTGAAAGCGATTTCAAGAGGTATCAAACCAGGCGCCTCTGTAAGAAAACCTGGTTAGTACGATCAGAATTATTTTTTTATATTTATTTGTTTGTGTTTTTATAAAATGTTAAATATCATTGTTTAATGCTGTTGAATTTTTTTTTTATTTTACAGCTAACGGCCTTCAATCATTAGGGCCAATTATCCCAGACACGACCAGTTCTCCTGATATAAGAATAGAAGACGGCAAACTCCTTTATGATAGAAAATGGTTAGTGTTGGTTTGTGATGAAAAAAATTGTTTACCATCCAAATATTTAATTTTATTTACTTTTTTATCTAATTATCTATATTACTTCTTATTGCACGTAGGTGTAGCTCAATTGTATTCTTAAAAGTTGATGAGTTATTGCTATAGCATTGTCATTAAGAGAAAAAATGTAATTATTGTAATGTTGCTGTAACAAAATTGTTAAAACTATTCAGAAATAAATATTATCTATACAAAAATAAAAATAACATATCAATGTTTGGTGGAAAAGCTTTTTGTTTGATTGGGAATTTTGTTTCACTTAGAAACTAATTTTTCCTTAGTATCATTTTCATTTTGAATAAGAATTCCCAAGAAAGCCCAATCAAATTCAGATCAGGTGATTTTGGAGGGATTTACAGAACTTTATGGCAATTGTACAGACAATAATGATAGATAATGTTTTGGCTTATTTTCTTGCTAAAGTTTTGAGAATGTTAGATAATTGATTCTAACTATAATTTCAACTTTGAACACAAAGTCACCTATTCCCATTGAAGAAAACCCATTATTTTTCCCATCAGAATGTTTTAAAAACAGTGCTTATTTTCTTCTTTAATTGTAGAACATTTAGTTTTGTTTAATTTTGAATATAAAAACTTTCCTTTTGAACCAACCGTACAGCAGATATTTTGGTGCAACGTAGAAATGGTCGAAAGTTTTGATGCTACCAATTAGGGAGTGACAGCGCTTGAAGGTCCAAAGCTTGGATTTTCGCAGACAAGCACAACACTAACAATATATAAATTAATCAAAACCATCCAACCTTTTGCACAGCAAAGTGTACTTTTATATTATTAGGGTTTTCTTGAAAACATTGTCCCCTCTGGAATCTTAGATTACCCAGAGATTCGGACTACAGGGAGGCGGATTAGTGAGGTTCAACTGTACTTTTGACCGTGCATTGGTTCAGTAATTTTTTTTTTTTTAAATGGTATTTATGAAATAATTCTATATGTATGTACATTATTCAACTATTACATAAAACTCGACTGAAGTATGTAATTAAAACAGTAATGTAATAACTTGCATTACATTGTATCACATTTTAATTGATGCATTTGTATATATTTTAGGTTTCACCGTGGTCAAACTGTTTTTGTTGAAGGAAAAGACTTACCTAAGTTCCCTGCCACCATATCAGCTATTGGATCAGAAGCAGTAAGATATTTTAGCAACAATTTTAATTTTATTCTTTTTTTTTTTTTTTTTTTTTTTTTTTTTTTTTTTTTTTTTTTTTTTTTTTTTTTTTTTTTTTTTTTTTTTTTTTTTGGTTTAGTCATTTTCAGGATAGTAAACTGAATCATACAGACATTAATGTATATAGATGAGATATAGTTGTTGTTAGATTTACTTACTTTCAAAACTTATACCAGTCCTCCCCTCCCCCCTCCCCCCCCCCTATTGTTAAATTCAAAACAATTATACTATTTAAATCCTTGATAGATGTCTACTAACGAAAACAAACTATCATAGTGTGTGCAGGTTGTAAGGCTTTATCAGATAATAAAAAAAATAAATAAATAAAAAATTGTTGACAGAAAGTGGACATGTTCAATTCTGAAAGATAACTCCTCAATTATAGTGCTATGATTCATGTGGAATCTTGACCTCTTCCAAATCTTCCTCCATTTATTTTGGTCCCTAGCTGCTCTTCGCCATTTCCTCACACAAGGTCTTCAGGTTCACCTCAACATGTCTCTCTCTTTCCTTCCGTCAGTGTCTCCATCCATCATTTTTGGCATTCTGTCGGATTCCATCCTATGATAATCCATCTTATTCTTCGTTTAGGGAGGTTCTTATAACTTACTACTTACTGAGGGCCCAGTAGCACTTAGAACCAGCTTTTATTCTATTGCTGATTTCTTCTAATTTCTTGAAGTTGTGATGCTTCCCAGTTACTTGAATACCTTCCATGTTTCCATCTCTTAGCTTTGTTCAACATCACAAAATACTTTGTTTTTGTTTATTTAAGTGGAGATGAACTTCTCTGGCTTTTCTGTCACACTCTTCAAATGCTGCTAGTGCAGTTTTCTGTTCTGCCAGCGATATAATGCCAGGATAAAGCATATCAACACATACTTATATATAGATGTTGATTCTGCTTCCAAGTAAAGTACTATCTGAATTTGGTCAATTTTTTTTTAAGCTGTTGAAGTGTAATTTAGCTGTTATAATAAAGTAATTATAGTATCTAGTGTATACTAATGTAGTTTAGTGTTTTGTTCTTATGTTGTGCAAATTAGTGAAACATTTACCGTTTGATTATTTACAGTTAATCGAGAATCCAAAGACTCAGATCAATAAAGAAATTTAATAATTTTTTTGTGTGTGAAAAAATAATTACTAAAATGAAATTTTACCAACTCTTGAGGCAAGATCAATATCTTTTATTGATAAATTCCCCCCTCCCCTCAGTCTTGAAATTTTCAATTTTACTACTCCGACTGAGAGAAAATTTAAAAATAGCTCAAAATATTTATCAACAGATGATATCTGATCCAGCTCCGGCTCACTAAATACCAGGTATGCAAGTTTAAAATGTCGTTTTAATTCCAATAGAATGCGCTCTTAGCCTATTGAAGGATTTGCTTATCTCTAAACGCTATTTTGTTTGTTAGTCATTTGTTTACAAAAGTCAGTTGTTTTTAAGTCGTTTACGTGGACGTATCATACCTTTCTTTGGTGTTAAAAATGTCTAATTTTAAGCCAAATAAAGAGCATTTGCGGCATGTCATGATTTTATTATTTAATCAAAAGAAAAAGGCATCTGAATGTCATCGAATTTTTGTTGAGACTTATGGCGATGTTGCTCAGGACATGTGAACGTTGGTTTCAAAGTTTCAAACGTGGTGATTTTGATGTTACTGATCAAAAACGAGAAAATCGACCAAAAAAGTTTGAGGACTTCGAATTGCAATCTTTATTAGACGAAGACAATACCCAAACCCAACAAATGATGGCAGAACAGTTGAATGTCACTAGGCAAGCCATTTCCGATCGCCTGAGAGCTATGGGAAAGATTCAAAAGGTTGGAAAATGGGTTCCACATGAATTGGACGAACGACAGAAAAAAAAAAAAAAAAAAAAACGAAAAACTGTGTGCGAAATGCTGCTTTTACGCCACGAAAGAAAGGGTTTTTTGCATCGAGTTGTAACTGGCGATGAAAAATGGATTTATTTTCAGAATCCCAAACGAAAAAAATCATGGGTAACGCCAGGACAACCATCCACATCGAGTGCAAGACCGGATCGTTTTGGGAAGAAGACAATGCTGTGTGTGTGGTGGGATCAGAAGGGAGTAGTCTACTACGAGCTACCGACAACAAATGATCAATTTGAGTCACGCATTGATCGAAAAATGCCCAGAATGGGCTCACAGGCACGCCAAAGTCATTCTTCAGCATGATAACGCTCCTGCACATTCAGCCAGATTGACTAAGGAAACGATTTCTTCGCTTGGTTGGGAACTCCTACCCCACCCGCCGTATTCACCTGACCTGGCGCCTTCTGATTATCACCTCTTCTCATCGATGGGACACTCATTGGCGGAGCAACACTTCAACAATTTCGAAAACGTACGAAAATGGCTCGATAAATGGATTTCAAATAAAGATGAAGCATTCTTTTGGAATGGTATCCATATATGAGCCCGAGAGATGGACAAAATGTGTAGCAAGCGAGGGTCAGTACTTTGAATAAAATATATTATAGTTTTTTTTAAATTACTGTGTATATATTTTAAGAAATAAACGACATTTTAAACTTGCATACCTGGTACTTCAGAATTTTTTCTTTAATTCTGTTTCAAAACTAGGGATGGGCATTTTTAAAATAAAAACCTGTACCGTTGCAACCCATGTAGAGTCCTGGGTTCAGTACTTGGTAAGGAAGTATCGTTTCGAGACCAATGATTATACGAGGTTATGTGGTCAGTAATCACACTCAACTGCCTGGTTTTCCCACAATTAAGTGTACTACCCATTTTATAGAGGCTGTGTGTTCCCTTAGAGTATCTCCAGATCTCGAAGTCGATCCACAGGCGAAGAAACAAATTAAGTGGAGACTGGAGCCTAAATTAAGTGGAATTGGATCCGGGCTTGAATTCCGGCCCTGAAGTATAGTAGTTGAGTGCCGTACTCACTGATCTACCCTGCTCCCTTCATAAAAAAAATATTGATTCCATATCGACTAATGTTTGAGCTCTAAATATCCATTCAATTCCATAAATTCCAAAGGCTTGTGCTGGTCAGCATGAAGTTATAAACATATGGAGAGGCCCTTCTTATATTCTTCATATTTTCTTCAGTGAGGGGTGAGGCCAAAACAATAACACTTTGCCCAACTGTCAACTTGCATTCCATTTGCCTAGGGTATTTCCCCATTATTAAATGGAAAAATAACGCATTAAACATAATAAAATCACAGAATAAAGCCTAAGAAACTAAAATTTGAACTTAAAAATGGCTAATATGCTGGCTGACTATATAGTGTGATTCAAAATGGCTGCATCTAGTCAGTTATAGTCTCCGCGTTTGGAAGGTAAGCTCCCTCCACTTGTCTATAACTCTATGCTGGTCAGTTATAAATTTTTTATTCTAATCTCTTATCTTATGATCATTCTGTGTGTTATGAAAATCATCTGTTGCACATGCAAAATTATAAAACATATGAAGAATCCATTTTTTTTCCCCGACATATTAGATTTACACTTGATACAACTGTATCACTGATTTAATATTTTTTTTCTTTTTCAGATCTCCGTTAAGAAGACTGTCGACAACACAAAAATTAGAATCTATATTAGTCAGCTGATAAGGGGAAAGGTTACGATCAAAAGGAGAGCTTCATAATGATTTTTCTAATAATGATATTATTTTAATAAATCGTTTCTTTTCTTTTGTTTGAGGGAATATAGAATGTATAAAAACCGTAAGGAAGGATGGGGCTGTATAAGAACTGTAATATAATTGTACATTAAGTGTAAATATTATAATGTTTATTGTAAGTGATGTTTATTTTTGTAAATATTAACACTTAATGATAAGAGGAAAAAAAGTAGCATTTAGTTTATAAATGCTTTGGACTCATTACATTTTAAATATGTTTTTTTTTCTCATCTCATTTACTGTCATGATAAAGATTTTAAATTTTGTTACAGTTTGTCGTAATTTCAATAAAGTGAAAATGACGTATGTTCATTATTTACCAATTTAAGTGTTGTTGTTTTTTTTCCATTTCATTTTTACATGGATATGTCTTTCGGCGGCTATAGTTGATAGTTTCACACTGAGGAATGTAACATTTTGACACTCTCTAGCTCGTTGGTGTTTCTCTTAACGAAAATTTCCTGACAGGTTACTTATCAGAAATTTAATGGAGAATATTTTTTGTTATATAATATTTGTCGTTTGGAACTATCGTTTAGGAGCTATATTGGTTTGAATGAAAAAAAGTCTTGTTTGAAACCCCTATTTTCTCTCAACTTTTTTTAAAATTTCAAATAATCATTAATTGTTGATTAAATTTAATTATTAATTTAAGTAATTTGATCATTTTAATTCTAAAATGTAAATTTGAAAAAAACATTAGATAGACATATCCATGATCTATTGCTTTTTTTTTTTCTTTTTTTTTCAGTCAGGGAGAAGTTGAGTTTTTTAAACATACCTCCACGACAAACTGATTAATTATATGAGTAAATATTTCAGGTGCTGACATTTAATGAGAAAGGACTCTTCTCAATCATCGACAATACGGATTATGTCCGAATTTTTGTAAAATGCACATCGTCAATACTTGCAAGATTATTTTTATTTGTTATATGTAAAGCTGAGATAGATTAACAAAAATTTTGTGATAAATAATTAATATTTATTTCTTTAATAGAACTTATTACTAGAGATGGGTCGAATAATCGACTGCTTTTGGATTATGTGATTAGTCGACAAAAAGCACTAAATAGTCAGCCATTTCTGTTATTAAAAATAGGTTGATTGAAATAAAAACGGCCTTTATTGATTATATATTTTATTTTACGTTTAATTTTACTGTTTGTTATTTACTCCAGGATATTAACAAAATGTAAATTTGTTATCTTCTACAATAATGAATAAAGAACTAATCTACAATGTCTTCTTTTTTTTTAACTTCGGTTTTGTGTCATAATTAAAATTAATTCATAATTGATTGGATCCTATTCATAATAAGGTTGGAACACGAAAAGGAAACCGCTATTTTAGCAATTTATATATATGTTTATTTACAATTAAATATAAGATATTTTTGTGTTTTATATGTATAAGTCCGTAAACATGATACCTTTTTCGTTATGATTGAATTCTAAATTTCATAATTAACTACCTGGGCTCAGTAAAGTAAATTACTGACTTTTGCATTATTAAAAACCCAAAAAAAAAAAAAAAAAAAAAACTGCTACACACTGGCCTATCTGCAAAAAATATTAGATAAACAAAAACCTGTAGCCACATACTGATGGCTATAATATTCCTGATGTCACCAAAGTGAACTGATCGGCTTGGCCGAATATTGGCCCTTTTTTCCTGCCGACTATTCATAGACTAGTCATAGTATATAAAGTCATTTGCCCATCTCTACTTATTACTAATGAAAACTACAGGAAATTAATGTTGATAAAAGTAAAAAAATTAGTTTTGAAAACAGTATAAATATTAAATACAGATAAGCACAGTACAGCAACCTTGTACATTATGTTATGAAAATAATATTTATAGAATCACTGAAAATATTCATTCGAGATGAGACATGATGTGATCTTCTTATTTAGAGGCATAACCAATTTTCCTAGTTGCACCAGTGGCTGCTAGATAATTAGATATATCGATTACTTAAGCCCAATGTTTGAGGGATGTTCACCTAGATGAGTTGAGGTCCAAATAAAGAAACAACTATCGATAAAGTTTTTAATCCTGCCTATTTCATTCTGAACGCATGACATGATATGGAGGAAAGTTTATAATCTAGTTCAAAAATAAAAGCGAAAAGTTATTATTAATTAAAAGACATAGTAAAATATCATGTTCCATGATAAATTATTTTTAATAGGTTGAGATTCTAAGTAATATTTCACCAAGTTATGGTTAGTAATTATTAGCTTCTTATTTCATCTGATTATATCTTGTGAAATATTAGTGTTGAGATTGACATTAAAAAAATACGGCTTGTTATACTAAATCCCATTGAACCTGTTTTATCCAAAAATGCTCAAAAGACTTGTTTAAAGTCTACCCTGAGGTGTTAGATTAGGTTGAAACGTTATCGTTCAAAACCTGTTAAATCCAGTTTAAAAAAATTACCTTAAAGTTGACCTGTAATGCTAAACTCCGTTATATTCACATTTCCATAATTTTTGCTCAAAATTCATCAAATCTCTTTTCAATCAGGTGAGTGTCTAAAATAGTCATTATGATAAAAGTTGCCTTCTAGGAATTTATTATCTTCCAATTTTGAAGTTTTATTATGGGAGGTTTTAAATATTGTAGAGGATCTTCAGTCCTGTTAAAGGGGATATGGTTTAGTGAAGGAGATAAAACACTAATTACTCCTAACACTGTATTACTCCTTAACTTATTCGAATATTGAAACTGGAACGATATTATGTTCCAAAAATGGATTGCTGGAAACGATATTATTGATAAATATATTTTTTATTTTGATGAGAAAAAGGTCGGGATTTGCGTAAACTGAGCTCGTATTCATTTCTCTTAACTGAATACCCCTGGAACGATATGATGGTGAGGACATGTTGCAAAAATGGATTACTGGAAATTTGGCCCTTCATCGAAGCCGAAGAGGAGGAAGGCCCAATCTGAGATGGGAACAAATGTAAGAAACATTGTGAGTATAACCAATTGGATAACTGCTGTACAAGATAGAGCGGAACAGCAGAGGCGTTTGGCTCTGATTTATTTATTGATGTATATTGGTATGTATGAAGGATACTTTGAATTCTTATATAATTTTTAGAAAAAAATTAATGATTAATGAAATAGATTACATCCACTCATGTTATTTTTTTTGTCAAGTAGACAGTTTTGAGTTGACCGTTATGAGTTTCATAACAGTGTATTTGCTGATATCTAACTTACATTGCAGATTTTCATATAGACAAACAAGAAACAGAGAAACAAAAGTAAAGGCGACATAATGTCAAAACATTGTACATTATATACATTTGAGGATGTGAGATGCAAAACTCGTTTGTTCCATTTTTTTGAAATATTGGATATTAATTATCTGTTATAAAGATAATATACATGAAGATATTTATAGATAAAGGTGTAAAGATATATTTATTATTAGATTAGAAAGATAATATATATATAAAGATATTTATTGATAAATATATTAAGATAGTTAATATCTTTTAGAATCCACTGACATCTCAATTAAAAAAAAAAATGGAACGAACAAGTTTTGCACCTCATCTCCTCATTTATAATGATGTAGCAATTTTGATTTTTGGAAGATAAAAACAAACTAATGATTATATATAATTTTTGCTTTTTATTTTGAGTTACTCTCTTAATTTTTAGTTTTAATAGTGCTTCCTCAAGTCATGTTTAATTATATATGTATTTATATATATTTTGTTTTTTATCTGATTTTTCTTAACATTATCATCAGTTCTTGTAATTATATTTAATTATTTTATTTATATAATTTTTTAAGTCATCGCTTTTTTTGTTAAAGGTTCTATGATTTTTTTTTAAATTTTATTTATTTGTGTTGGCTTTATTGGCATTCTAGATCAAACGTCGCCATAACCAGCCTTCTCCTCCTGAGCATAGCTTGCAATATTGTTTTACAAGTTACTACTGTATTTAACACTATGGTAAGTTAGTTTATTTTGTATATGTGCTTATCTTTATTAATCAGTTTTATTGTTAGTATTATTTCTTATCTTCTGTTCATACATTTTTTAAAATCTTATGAGCATTTAGAAATGACTCTAGATCCAAGCCCAGCTCGGAGCAAGCAAAGTCTGTATTATATCAAATATTATTTGTTTAATAATTGATTATGGGGCATACATTGTTTATCATGTTGATTTGATATTATATATATGATAAAAAGATGTTACGAATAAAAGAAATATTAAAAGGTAAAAGGAGATGTTTCGGCCATAACAATGATGGCCGCCATCAATGATGTTATGGCTGAAATGTCAGCTTATTAATAAAGTATGACTTTATTAATATTTCTTTTATTTATAACATTCAATAGACCCTCTCTACATCACATATTTTAATGAATAGTCTATAATACACGACTCCTTTCTGGTTGATCTTGTTGCATTATGGATATGCCATGTGCTGCATAAGTCTGTTATAAATATTTCCACCTGGATTTGTTCTTATGTTACGGATGCCAATTTCAAGGCATAAATTAAATAGGACCAGTGATATTTGATCCCCTTGCCTAAGCCCACTATATACCACTAATTTATCAGACATTCTTGCTTGTGTATTTACTTTATACACTGTTCTATCCAGGGTCAATTTTTATATGTAATAATTAATATAATTATGACACACTTTTAAATATGAAAAACATATTTCATTGAAATCTCCAGTTAATCCGACCTTTTAGCCATTCTACTTGGTCTTGGTCCCTTAAGGGTCCGATTAAGGAGGTTCTACTGTATAAAATTAAAATTTTGACTACATGGTTTTATTGAAAATGTTTCCATTTTTCAATGAACATTCATAAATTATCTCCTCGAAACAGATTGCTTCTTCATAAAACAGTTTTAAGGCCAATCTTAACTTATGCTTATCCTGTTTAAAGCTTTACTAATTCTACAAGTATTAAAAAGTTACAAATATTTCAGAAAAATGCCTGTGGATAGTAGGCTGTTATCCTTACTCTACTAAAATATCCAAAATGCACTCAGACTTACATTATTTTATGATAGGCTTAGGAAATCTTAAGGTTCGATGCTCATAACTGATTACCTTTTTTTTTAATGTTAAATCCAACAACTTATATGCCATAACCTAATATTAATTGATCTATATTTAATGAATAAAACGCCTGCAGTTCCACATTATAGAGCCAAACTATTTTATGAAGGCAGTTTAATATCGGTATATTGCAACAGTGCGACTTACCTTAACGGAAGAACACTTCTAACGAATGGACATCTCTCATAGTATAGTATTAATTTGCCTGAAATTATACCATTTTCTTCACTTTGATTTCAATTTCTATTAATCGAATCTTCTAATAAACGGACATGAACATAAATGTAGCCCTTTTTGTTTTGAATAATTCTCTTTAAGTTGTCATTTAGTGAAAATAAAATAATTAAATTAGAAAAGAGAGGGTTTCTTATTTTTTGTAAGCACATCACTATCACTATTTTAAATAACGTTTTACTATTTTTCCATCCCTCTCTCCAGTATTGTATATTTTTTATTCAGTTTATCATACCATCTTATATTTATCATACCCACATTATATAGTGGGTCTTGACTTAAAATAAAAAATTGGTACAATTTATTCAAATCGTACAATAGATTTTGTTTTTTCTAAAGGACAAATAATCATTCCCCCAGTGATATCTGCTTAAGAAAAGATCCACTTCAAACTGTTTTTTGATAAGATAATTCCATTTTTATATTGAAATGGATGTGTCTTTTTAACATGTAACATTTTGACACGCTCTAGCTCTGTTGGTGCTGCTTGGATAGAAAACTTGTCAATAGACATCTTATCAGAAATTTAATTGAGAATATTTTTTTTGAATAATATTTGTCGCTAGGACCTACTGTTTAGGAGTTATATTGATTTGAATTTTAAAAAGTCATGTTTGCCTACATTTTTTAAATATTGGGGATTTTTTGACACAGTATAGCTATGATGAATTTGACATAAATTCCCTGATCAGAAATATAATCGACAATATTTTATGTTATATAACTTTTGTTGCTAGGACTTTTAGGAGCTATATTGATTTGAATGAAAACGTCGTGTTGTAATGTTTTTTTCACTATCAAATATGTAACATTTTAAAACACTTTAGCCCTGTTGGTGTTGCTCGGATTGAAAATTTGACAGCGTTCTTGTCAGAAATTTAATGGAGAATATTTTTTGATATATAACATTTGTCACTAGGACCTACCGTTTAGGAGCTTTATTGGTTTGAATGAAAAAAGTTTCATTTGAAACTGCTGTTTTCTCTCGACATTTTTTATTTTGAATAATCATTGATTGTTAATTTAATTTAATTATTAATTTAAGTAATTTTATCCTTTTAATTCTAAAATATAAATTGGGAAAAGCAGTAGTTTATAGATAGACATATCTGTGATCTATAGTTTTTCCCAGTCAGGGGAATTGAGTTTTTTTTTTGTAAATTTCGTCAAGTAGATTTATGAAGATATTTTTTTTCTAATTTAATAATGAAATATTTTTTTTTGTATTTTTATAATTTTTTTTAGTAATATGATGTTGCTAAATTTTTCCCTTTACACCTAGGCTCTCGAGGCCACTTAATGTTCATTATATTTGTATTATTAATAATAAGTAATACTTAATATTGCTGGTGGTTGATATCCCGTGGATCTGGATAAGATATTTATTAATATAGTAAATATAATTTTTTAATGGAAGAATTAATTTTATCATTAAATTAAGAATACTGAATTCTTTATTTTTTTATTTTATTTTATTTATCTGATATAATATAAAAGATACCCTTCGTAAACATATCTAAGAATGTTTGATTGAATATTTAAATTTTATATTATTTGAAAATACATAGTTTTATCAAGCAAATTGTCTGGAATTCAATTAATATTAAAATGCTTTACTTTAAAATATTACTCACTTATGCATAAAAGTTTATTCTTTGATTATATTTATGTCTTAATTTTCAATTCATGCTATAAACGTGTAATGTTTTGTGGTTTTAGCAATAAAATATTAGAGTGAAAAGTACTTTTTATGAGGATTGGTTCCGAAAAGATATAAATTGGTTCCGACTTGAAACCGTATCTCCATCATGTTTCTTAAAAAAAGAAAGAAAAAAAAGAAAGAAAACATTCATTTTCTATGGGTGTTTAGTTCTATGTCAGTTCTGTGCCTCCCCCCCTCTTTTCTCCCCACTCTACCAACCACTGAGCTAGTGACTCACTGTCATAGCTTCTGCCTAACGATCAAGTTGCCACTGTAAGCTTTTATTTTTATACATATGTTTCCGTCTATGTCAGCTTATTGTTTTTGTTTTTTTAACTTATATTATTGTGTTAATAGACTCATTATAAGTCCTCTATTTATATTAGTGTTAGTTCTGCTCCTTTGGATGTTAGTGATGTAGACATCTTGGGTTGAGCTCTTAAATCTTCTGTATTTCTTTTTGCTATTGTGTGCGGCCTTCCATTTTGAGTTGATTTGACGATTCTTTCCATTGGTTTGTATACTGTAATTATAATTAATTATTTATAAGTATAAAAAAGCGTTTTTGTTATTTAAATTTATCTATAATATTCTCCCGATTACTAAGGTTCAAGCAAAAAATAATGCTTTAAAAATTGTTTCAGTGAATTAATACTTTTTTAAACATTTATAAATACTTTTCTTGAAATAAATGTAGTAATTATTTAAACCTTAAAAAATATCAGGGGGATAACTAATAATATTATCAGTTCGATACCAAGATGTTTGTATTCTTATGTTATAAAAATGGTTATAATTTCAAATTAAAATTATGCTATTCACTGGCTAATTATTAATTAATATTAATAATTCGTCTTTTCAAATAATTTATTATCTAATTCAGTATTATGTCATATCTTATAACTGTGCTTTGATTCTTAGTTAAATAAATAGCTAATACAAACAGTTAATAGCTTTATAAGTTGTTATAGAGATATGGATTTAAATTGTTCGAAAACATGAAAATAGATTTATGTCTAAAAATATTGTCCACTTTTATATTCTGTATTTATATTGAAAATTATAGTTTACTTTTCGGTAATGAATAAAAAAAGTAATTTTTGACTTTTCTGGGCTTTTATAAACTTTTTTGTTGCCAAAATGATGTTTTTATATGTGAATATATTAAAATATTAAAGATATTACATATCTACTTATATATGATGTACACATATTTGCCTTTTGGTTTATGAATTCTCTAACCTTGCCTAATTTGAAGTACTAACTTGTGATCTCTTATGAACTGGAATAAAAAAATTGAATTTTCACTAGATCTATTAATTTTCAATATACTTAATTTCAAGTTTTTCATCATTTTTTTATTTTTTCACATTCATGAACATTCTATATATTTTAAGTGACCTATTATTATGACTGATTACTTATTATTAAATTCAATAAATGTCTATTTTTAAATTATTTATTGTTAGGCATGGGTAAATTAAGGAGATAATGACTGGGGTGCGATGAGTTAATGTAAACACAATATGAAAAATATTTTTTTTTTTTTATGTTCCATTTCAACCAAATGATTTATTAGCATAGTTTCTTAGAATGAGAAGGTTCTTTATCAGACTTTTTTAATTCAATTTTTATAGGCTTTAGTATTACAGTAATTTAGTAATTTGTACCCACTCAACAAAAATAGAATTTAGTCAATGAATGGACTATATTATTTTGAAGCTAATAACCTCACATTAATGAACAATGTGTTTTTTGAAAGGTTGTTTTAAGAATTTTGATTGAATATAAATGTATAATTTATGATGCGATAAGTATTATTTTTCGCATTAAATGTTGTAATCGAATACTGCTCGATAAAATATCATAAAGTGCCTTTTTTGTGATGTTTTTTGTTCTCCTTATGTACTACAACTAGGTTCGGTTGGGAGGGTTATCATTAAGGTCACCAATATATTCTGCCCAAAATATGAAGTGAACGTATTTCCAGCATCTTTAGTTGTATTCATGAAGATATTGTAAATATTCAAGGCAAGTAATTATTTTAAATTTGATTTATTTTTATATTCTTAGTTTCTATTAGTTTTCTCCATTAGTATAAACTTCAAGCCTACTTATTTGTTGCTACTTCATTTTATTATATTCTCTAATGGCTCCAGGTCAATATAATAAAATAAAATTTTAAAAACTCATTATTATATCCAATAATAAATAAATTGGCCAAATATGTGTCAGTTCCTTTAGAATTCTCATCAATATTAAATACATTTACCCAGGAAAGACCCAAACATTTGATGAAGTCTTTATGAACAGAAACATGTTTAGCCATGTATTTAGTTTTCAAGGTAATAATAAGTTTTTATCAAAATTTTATTTGATTTACCTGTAATCTGTAGAAAATACAATTTTTTTTAAGGTAATCTTTAGTAAAAAGCATGTCATTTTTATTTTCATTTTATAAGCATATTTTTTTTAAAGTTACTTATAAGTGTGAAAGCTCATTCATTTGATTACTTAATAAAATTAATCAATGGCTGTTTCCTGTTATTGGTGTTCATTTCATCATAAGGTTAATGATAGCCATATTTCATTTATGAACAATAATTATTATAAGATTAAAGATGGAGTGCATATACATTTAAATATATATATATATATATATATATATATATATATATATATATATATATATATATATATATATATATATATATATACACATATACATATTACTTAGTTTCATTTTCTTTCATGGTTGGATATTAGTTTTTTTTCAGTACTTGTTGCTCGTTTTGGGTTTGTGATAATTGATGAAAAATTTTGTTTTGTTTATCCAAAATTTTCAGAATTAGTGTGCCATCTTTAAGCCCAAACTAAAATAATATAACTATATAAAATTTTAATGTACTAAAATGGTAATTAGTATAAGTCAGTAATAAAAAATATAAATAATAAATACAATATGAAATATAAAACAATAAAATATATTAATAAGTTAAAACAATATATTGCACATTATTTCATATGGTCATTTTTTTCCAAAACAATAATTTATTAATGATGAATTCAAATAACAAATTCAAATTCAAATAACAATCTATATTGTAAAGGAACTAATCTCTATTAAGTTCGATCTCTTACTTGTTTAATTTTCAATGTTCTAAATTTTACGTTTCAATCCATGAGAACTTAATGAGTGATATTTAAGTTATATAATATGTCATTGAGCTTATGATAAAATATTTAATCTGTAGAAACACAATGTTTGAAGAAAAGTTTAATTAAAATTGTTAAAACTTAAAATTATATAAAATCTTCAACAACTTTATAAAATCTTAAAATTATATAAAACAAGGTAGAAATAATTTTTTGATATTCTGTGGTTTAGCATTCTAACGCAATCCCAAACATAAAATCTAAAGAACTGAATTTTTGTAGATTTGCTGATTCAACAAGATAGTCAGATTCTTGTATGATATAACCACTTATGATAATTCTTACTTTTCTTTGAGGTTTTAAATAATTATTTTATGCTGTTTTTAGAAAAAAAAAAATCTTTAAAAATTCATTCAAAGCTTAACTTTAATTTGTGTACTTTTAAATTAAATAATAAGATAACCATAGAGATCAGATTGGATCATGTTAAAGTAAATAATGAATTCAAAAACTGCTGATCTAGCATCAACAAGTTAAGTATTTATTGCTTAGCTTGCCTGATAAATAACCTTTCTAGATAAGTAACCTTCACAGATTCAGCTCAAGATAAATATCTTATCACTAGAAAGTTGTGCTTACCTCAAAACAAGCCACTATACTGTCATTTTAAATCTTTTTGATCTATCCCTTTTAATTTATAAGTTATTTTAAATGGTAAAAATACCAAACGAATCCCTTATGATTTTCTCTTCAGTTTTAATTAGATTTAATTAATATTTTTCTGTCAAACTTTCCATTGGTCTTGGTTACACTTCCATTTATTATTATTATTTTTTTAAATATTCATTCCTTATGAATAAATGTTGATTCTGTTAAAATTTAATTAAATTACTTGAAAGTAATGAAACCATATACAAGTACTTAAAACACTGTTTCACTTCTGATTTAATTAATATTTTTGTTATTAATGTAATTTTAAATTACTAATTACATTCTTGCACTCTTTAAAAGGAAGATATTTAAATTATTACAAAATAACGGATATATAAGGAAGTAAATACTTCTTAATAAGGATATCAAGTATTCTTTTACAAAGAGAGCTAACTTCCTATTTTTAACAAATTTAGTTGGGCATAATAATTTTGTTTTGCCATTAAATTAGTGGACTTTGTTCAAATGGAAAGTATGTTTTGGGTTCTTGTGACGGTTTAACACAAATTAATGATTACCTGACACTCGTACTGGCAAGACAGTCATTCAAGAATATTGTAATGTTGAGAATCGGGTTATTTAACCGTTATTTACCCTACTATAGCTACTGTAGTATTCATATTAAGTCCTTCATAGGTTTTTATACGACTATAAAATAGTATTATAAAGAAATTTATATTCAATAAATAAATAAAAGTTAAAATTATATTCAATATGACACAGATTCTCTAAATTACCCCTCCGACTGAAATTTGACCTACTCTTATTTACTTAAATCTATTTGAACTTATTTATTCAAAGTTTATGGACTCTCTAAAAATACATATCCATTAAATATAAATGTTTCAATCAAAATTATTAAGGCTGATAATTGACTCACTACCCTATATTTTTAACGATACCTAATGCATTGACTACAATGGCTTACATCAACTGCAATAAATCATATTTGCATTAATTATATGAAAGGTGTTAGGCCAGAAGAGGGACTGTCCGGTAACCATAGTTCTGAATAAATCACAAATGAAAATTACAAAGTCTATATTCTTTCTCATTGGTAACGGGTTCTTAAATGTGTTACTCCAAAATGTGTTGCCATCATATAATTGCTATTGAATAACGTTTATCAAGTCATGAATATAAATTAAAAAGAGATAAAACTAGATGAAGAAATACATGGAACCTAACGCAGATGCCACCCATAGCTTCGACGGCTGGATGGTATCCTCTCTCTAGCCTCCATGAGACCACCTTAAGTGATAATGCATGGGACAAGCTAACAAGTGGCGATGAAATCTCAATTTCAATTTTTTTAGACATTCTCCCTTCTAGCCTAACACCCATCATATATGATTTCATGATCGATTCCTTAAACATTCATCAACATCATTATCATCAAAAACAGATTGCTGAGTCCTAGCCTCCTTAAGCAACTTCCACCAGTTTATTTGATCAAGTATCTAACACCACCCAACCATCCAAGCTCTGGCTGGTATCTGCGTTTGGTTCCATGTATTTCTTCATTCACAGTTTCATCCTTCTGAGATTGTCGAAGCATCTCATAAGCCACAAGATGAGATTGATAGCAAAATGGGGAGTGGAGAATAAGTAATGACTGAATCCAGAAAAAACTAAAGCTTTGCAAATTGGATCGAAATCTCCATTAATTCACTTACCTATTATCCATGGCTTTATGTAAACAACCTTCCTATTCAGATCATAAGCTCTATCAAAAATCTCAGAATAGTTTTACATCAATATCTATTCTGGAATAACCGTATTTCCCAAATTACCATCTCAATCCTCAAACAGCTCCTAAGATTCTATGAGTCTTTCCCATGCAATACCAATCAACTGTTAATAGGACAAATCAACCCTCATTCATCCCCTCCTAGATTTGGATGCTTATAAGGAGGACGGTTTGGTGAGCTCAAAATGAGGCTGAAGGAATTAATTCCTTATAAGATTTATTTTTGGGATCCATAGGTGCTCTTACATCACTTGCTGTGCTGGTATTCTGAGTTTAGGTGGTTTTATCCAAATTTTCGGTGACAATACTTCCTTGGTACCTAGATTCCAATCTTTAAAATACAAAAAACCTCCATACATTTATGATATCCTTGCTCTCCGTTCTTCCATTCATCTATTGAATAGCAGATCTCAGACCATTCATTTCTATATCCCTTCTCATCAAACTGTCTCCTTTAAAAAATCCTTTATTATTCGTGCAGCCTTATTTTGGAATTTCTTACCCTTTTCAATTCGCTATGCTTTCTCCATCACTTCCTTTAAACATGATTTTTTCATCCACCCCCTCAATTATCAATCTTACAAAATTATGTTATAATATAATATAAGAAGGGAGGCAGGATAACTCAGTGGGCAAAGCATTTGACTACCAAGCTCCTGAGCCCGACTGAAGGCAGAAAATTTATTTTCAGTCATTTCGGTCGTGGCTCAACTTCGAGGTCGGGAGACCCTCCTGTGGCACACTCAGCCTCTGCAAAGTGGGTACCCTTAATTGTGGAAATACCTGGTGGTTGGGCATGATTTGTGACAAATCTTTCACAACCATTGGTCTTGTAACAATACATCTTTACCTAAGTACTGAACCCAAGCCCTTCATGGGTTGTTAGTGGTACAGGTTTTATTTTTATTTTTTTTATAATATAAGATTGTTTTGTATATAAATTTGAAGATTAGTTTTTAATTTTAATTTCTACCTTACATATTTATAAGTATCTAACTTAAAGTCAACATAAGTTACTGTCTGAAACGTAGGCAGCCAGGCAGTAATACCTTTTTATACTACTTCCATCTTATTTTTAGGGGACAAGATGTCCCAGAATAAAGATTATTTTTTCTTACTTTCTTGGGGATTTCATGTGATCTCATTCTGGCGATATTAACTACCCAATGTTGGCTTCTAAACTAAAATTTTTTTTCAACATCAGGCTTATTAAGTTAGCAATATACTTCCCTATTCATTCACTTTCTCCATGCCGAATCACTTTTCAGTGGGTCATGTTGGATGAGAGTTATGCTCAACTAAAAATAACATAACATCACAAAATAATATCTAAATGTCAGGAAGAAACACTGTTGGTTGTTGTTTTTATCATGCCTGTTAATACATTTATTTTGCACAGCAATAAATATTAAAACAAGATTGTTGTTTAGTAAATTCTGATTTATTTTAACTAATATTCTTGTTTAATATTATTGTTTAATATTAAAACATTATAAGTGTCTGTATCAAGATTTTCTAACATAAATTCTAGGTAACTATAAAAATAGTTGAATATCTAGGATTTTGATTTTATACATCTTAAGGTTTATGGGGAGGCGTGGTAGCTCAGTGGGTAAGGCACTTGACTACCATGCTCCCGGGCCCGAGTTCGAGCCCGACTGAAGGCAGAAAATTTATTTTCTGTTATTTTGGCCGTGGATCGAATTCGAGGTCG
The DNA here is from genome assembly GCA_003667255.2 of Euschistus heros. NCBI lineage: Eukaryota > Metazoa > Arthropoda > Insecta > Hemiptera > Pentatomidae > Euschistus > Euschistus heros. The sequence goes on from RCWM02000237.1 coordinate 329,743, forward strand.
GGAGACCCTCCTGGGGCACACTCAGCCTCCTAAAAAAGTGGGTACCCTTAATTGGGGGAAAAACCTGGCGGTTGAGCGTGAATTCTGGCCAAATCACCTCCTTTCACAACCGTTGGCTCAGAAACAGTACACCCTACCTAAGTACTGAACCCGAGACCCTTCATGGGTTGTAAGTGGTACAGGTTTTTTTTTTTTTTTTTTTTTTTTTTTTTAAGGTTTATGGATTCATTGAGTTCAATGTGTTGTATACTACAACTAGAAATGAAAGAGTGGGCCATCCTAGAGGTTAATATTCAAGCTTTCATGTGAAGGTTTAGTTTATTGCATGGGTTCGCTTTGAAATTACAATAACTACAAGACTTAACACCCTTATGATTGTAATTTAATACACTCAGAATTCGTTCTCATCCTCCAGACTCCGTTGGTGCAAACTGGGCCATTAATTCTACCCAATATTCTTCTCTTGAACATTGGGAGAAGGCCTTGCTGTGAACTGGGTAATGTCTAGCATTCGGAGGCATAAGTGAGAACTGGATAACACCAGTAGGGTCTTGTAGTGTTGCACCTTTGTGTTTTGAGAAATAGTGCTGCTTCTGAAATGCTTTTGTAATCCAAAATAGTATTTATTAGTGGACATAATTCTGTGATGGATTTCAGCTTGTGTTTCATAATCCTCATTCACTTGTGAACCAAGATTGCAAAACTCTTTCACCCATCCAAATGAAAAGCCTCCAGCCACAAAATGTTGACCTCTAAACCCACTCTAGCTGCTGCTATCTGGAGATTCATAAAAGCACTAACTGAAGGACAATTGCCATTTAGGAGTACATCCCTAAAACATTAGACTAAAATAATCTACTATATATTTGTCAAATACCACTCACTCATTTAACACGAAATCTCACAAACCACCGAACGGATTGGAATGAAATTCGATATGTAGCTTCCTCTGGGGCCATAGGTGCTCGCTAAGAAAGGAATTTAAAAAAATCGGCCTGGATCGCGGCTAATTCGCGAAAAATGCGATTACAATTTTTATTGGGTGAATAATAATAGATTAATTGTCATATGGTATTTGGAGATAAGCTAAGTTAAAAAATAGGTTAGATGTTTAAGCCGCACACTTTGACTACAAATTAAGTTCCTTATAGTTGTAAACAAACAGAAAGATCTACAAGATTTCCAGGTGGTTATCAGTGCTGACAAGAAGTCTTCAAATGTTCACTGAGGACTTTACAATACTCCTACCGCTAACGAAGTTGCTGTCTTGATTGTTGGCCAGGTGTTTGAAAAGCGAGACATTGTTCTCCACAGCAGGGACAAAAAACTGATAAGAATCAGTGAGTTCTATCAAGTGTATGATTCTCTTCAGTATGGTCTCATGTTCTACCATGGAGAAGATGGGTACAGAATTAACATCCCTCAGCATGACCCAAACACCAATACACTACTTAAGAAAACTGTGTCTGCAGCTGATTTTTACGCCTAAATGTTGGAACGAGGAGGTGAAGAACCTTATTTACTTTATTTTTGTTATCTCCTCAACCAATTTATGCTTGATATGTACGCAAAAAAAAAAAAAAAACAGAAAGACTAAACTTTATTCAAAAAAATCAAAAAAGTTGAGAAGTTGAGACTATATTCTCTTAAAGTATGCCATAAGAAAAGCTGATGGTCTGGTATCAGAGCTGGGTAAGATGGTAGTGCTACCTCGAAGCTTCACTGGAGGACTATCAAAATAATATAAAATTACCTTTTGCAAATTGTCAAATTTACTTATTGAAATTATCTAAGAATGGAATTTTTTAGGTTTATTTAAGTAATAATAATTATCAACGCTAAGCTTAACTTTTACATATTTAAGTTGTCCTTAATTCTAATGATATTAAACCGTAGCGGAGCAGGGTACTTTCAGCTAGTTATTATATAATTTGAGGTCATAGTCAATCTTAGTAATTCACTACTCTTTCCCTGAAAATGGATTCCACGACTTGAATACAGTCTTTTACTGAGCATCCTCCCAAGTTGTAGCTAAGAACAACAGATCTTTGAGATTCAGAGCCTTTATCAAGAGAATTTCCTGTTGTGCTAATACAGGTGAGAGTAGAGCTGAATAGTAATGGAGTTTCATTAGTGTAACAAATCCACCATGAAACCGTTCCTAAAAAAGTATAAATGTGTCTTGTGGATATTTAACGGATCTGTCAAAAGGAAAATTTTAAATTCTAAAATTAACAAATTATTGCTTTTATAACGCCGACATTTCAGCTGCAGCATTGATGGCCAGAGCTGAAAAAAAAATATGTAAAATAGGGAATATAAATAATAAATGCAGTTGATTAAGTCAATAATATACAATTTAATAATAAATGAAATAAAACCAAGTGAATAGGTCTCTGTAAATAAGGCTTCAGTCCATTCTTTTTATAAAATTAGAGCAATGAATTTTTTTTTTAATAAACCCGCCTTTACATGTATAAAGGACTACAGTAAAAAAAAAAAGAAGTTATTTCGAGCGATACATTGAACTGTAGTCATTTCTACAAGTAAAAATGGGTTTATTAAAAAAAAAAAATTCATTGCTCTCATTTTATAAAAAAGAATGGGCTGAAACCATTTTTGCAGAGATCCATTCAAGTGAGAAAATGAGTAAATAATTTTTTTTTTCCAATCACAAGAATTTGATTTTATTTTGCACTGGCACAAGGTATAGAAGTTATTCTGCTTTATATATTATTCCAACAGAGTTTGATCTTAGTTTCTGTAAACATAAGTCTTTTCTGGTAGATATCTCCAAAACATAACACTCTGTATCATCTTTACATGAAGGTTTTGAGCCAAAGTCTTTTCATACAATCTCGGATTTAATGTCTATACTGCCCACTATACCATCACTTTTTCTGATAATTTCTCTCCTGTTATGATACTTTTTACATTTTTTTTTAAATAAATAGCCATCATTCTCTTTGAAATCAGTTACATTGGTATATGGATATTTGTTTTTGGTGGAGGAACTGGTCCAGCTAGTGAATCTTCTGGTCCTTTTTATAGTATGATAGATTTTTGTTAGGAAAAATTGATTTGTTACCCTTTCAAATTTCCTGCGAAAACCTATCATAAATTGAGTCATCAGAAAATAACTTCTGGTACACAACGTCCATCTCTTACACATCTGCACCTTCATAAGAAGCTGATGCAAATAAAAGAATAGTTGTACATTTTTCATCAGTGATGGTCTCTTACCATTAGTAATAACGGTATTAATTAACGGTATTATGGAGACATAATAAAAATGACTTGTTCCTCTAAGGCAGTGTTTTATGTTTTGTTTATTTCAAAAATGACAATGTACACTCCAAAAGTAAGAAATATAAAATAAATTCTATCTGAGCTCTCTCACTCCATTTGAAAGAAGGTAAGTTTGAAAATACATACGTTGAAGAATAAGAAAACAAAACGAAAAAATTCCAGGAAATCCAATTACGTAGGTGCGCGTGTTTGCCATTTAATTTCCTCCTTGACATTAACCTTTCGCCCTGCAGTAAGGGCTTTTATATTTGTATATATGTTTTTTTTATGTCAGTATGAAGTACTGAAGTTGGAATTACGGAGATTATAATGTATTGTACTGTTTTTTCTATTGACGCCCACTCATCATCTCTATAACACTCGTTTTTTGAGTCGGGATATGTTGGTACACAGTGTTTTACTCGAGTTAGTGTTTTCCTGGGGCACGTGCTTATCTGGTTCGGAACAACTTAGAGGATTTGAGCTAGCCATTGGACAAACATAAAAGAAAGAACTGAACAGGTAATTATAATCAGCTGTGTCCAACTGGCAAATCTCTTCCTCTTTATATTCTGCGATGTTTTTTTAGCAATCAAAACAATATGTTAAATATTTTGAAGAGGCGATTCTATGATTAAATGGCCAATAGTTTAAAAACTTATTGACCATTTAATAATTTAAATATTATTCTAATTTTTGAGTTTTCCCCCATATTGGAAATCAATACATATTTATTTAAATATTTTATTGGGGTAACCCTGCTGGTTAAGCATGGATGTTTATCACTTTGTCTTGTATAATCATTGGTCTCTAAACAATACTTCTTTACCTAGATAAACTACTGAACCCAAAACCCTTCATGTGTTGTAGCGGTACAGGTGTATATTATATAAAGTCCCTGCCGTTCCCTCTATGTGCCCTTCCATTAAATAGAAGTCTGCCCACCTGATTTTAATTATTATTGTTACTATGACAATAATCCTGAAAGGATCAGTTTCCTTAAGTTATTTTCTGCCTTTAGTCATGATGATTCACTCAAAACTGTCATCCTTCCAGTTTCAGCCGTTGTAAATCATTCTCACGTTTTAATGATGAATAAATTAACAACTAGCTGTGACTAATCTCATGTCAATATCTCTTTTGAGAGGTTTCCAATTATTTTTCTGAGACATATCAGTCAGCTGATATCCAAGGATGTCCACTTACTTCACTAGTGCCCCTCAATTTTCTATTTTTTGGGATTTGTCCATTTTACTCCAATGGTGTGCTACGTTCCACTATAGTAAACCTGTTTAAATCTATATGATAGTTATAAATTTATGGTGACTGAATTTTTTGCTTAACATTTTAACTGAGTTTTTTTTCAAACTAGATGTGATACAAACGAATCCACAGGTTTTCACTAATCATATTAACATTTCTGGTGTACATTGGCTCTCAGTCTAACTGTTATGCCAATAAAATTCTGTGAAATTTAAATACATAGTGGTATTCTGAGGAAATATTTGCATGATTAACTTGTATTTAGAATGAAATGTTTGTTCAAATACACTTCCCACGATTCATTGATCTTTTGATTCATTTTAATCAATATCCTATCTGCTGTTTTTCTTATATCAGCTTCCTAGCATCAATTCATCATAGTATTAATTAGGGTTTTCTTGGTAATATTAATGAAAAACTTGTCTTTTTTGTCCATTAATTTTGGTTTTACTTGTTAGGATTCTGTATTTTTTCATCTGAGTTAATTTATGCTTTAATTTAAATGCTATATACAATAAAGATATATTTTTATTTTTTAACAGAAAAGAATCGCAAGGAGAATGGGTTCTTCAAATAATACCTGGATCGAACCAATTGGTTATACGAGTTCTTTCCGCCCGATTAGAACTCCTCTACGTCTCAACTATGGTAGAAATGATGCAAAGTAAGTTAACAATTGATTTCATTAGGTAAGCTATAAAATTTAGACTACAAAAAGCAAATCACACTTACCCCTAGTTATTAATTGGTTAAATCAGTCACTAACAAACCAATCATTGAGTCTCGCTCATCAGGCCTTGATGAAACACGATCTTGTATGGATTGAACAGAATTAGCTGTAAATTTTTTTCATTTTTATTCATTTCATTTAAAATATAGATGCTATTTTACAATATTTGAGTAATATATTTTCATTCCATCAGCTTTACTTTATTTTCAGTACTACATAAAGTGTATTAAAATTTTTGATCTATAAACTATAATATCTATAGGATTAAAGAAACTAAACATCTTTGCGACTAATATTCAAGATTCATTTATTTTACAGTATGTACTACAAAATAAATTTAAAGTAAAGATTAAGGATTTGCAAAATGTTGAGTACGTAATGGAACAAGAAAAAAAACTCAATGTCTCCCAGACTGGGAAAACAATAGATCATGGATATGTCTATCTATAGTCTACTAATTTCCTTAAATTAGTATTTAAAAAGTAGCAATTAATGATTATTCAAAATATATAAAGAGAAGAAAAAATATGGGTGTCAGAAGTGACATATTTTCATTCAGACCAATATGGCTGATTCTCAAACTAAAGGCAAATTTGTGTCCACAGCCCATTAAAATTCAATGAAGTAAACTTTGTTAAAAACATTGTTTCCAAATCGATTTATAATTAAATTAATGATATTAATTGAATTTATTTGGGATTTTAGTATTTTAGGGTTACATTTTTAGGTTATTCTATGTCGATTCACATTGTCGTGGCTTGTCCCTATGCTTGGATTTACAATTATGTAAATAATTATTACTTGATAGGGCGAAACTAACTCAACTAATGGTTGGTAATATTAAAATATAATGGAGGAAGAAAGAGAAAATGTGTTTTTCAGGATTAATGCCCTAGTAACCAGTCCCCGAGTTATTTTATTCTTGTCCCCATGATTGGACTTAACAATGGCGTGCCATTAGCTAAAAAGTGTTGAAATTGTATTCGGAAGGAATTTTTGAGGGTTTTTTGCAGTGGTGGGTAGTTGTTTTTCATGGACGCATCAGTTCGTAACCACGCAACCATTATACGTTGGAATACCCTAGTGTAAATATCACCTTTGACTGAAAGTTCATTCATGGTTAACATTTTCATGTCCACTATTAATCAGTTAAACCAAATATTTATTTGTAACGGGCCTCATGCGTTCTAATACTAGGCAACGGCCCTCATAATATACTCCGGAGAAAATGCGAAATAAGTGACTAGTGTTTTGGCGGTAATATTTTTAACCTTATTTTCACATTGTCATGGCTATTATTATTTAACATTGTCATGGTTTCTTTATATTCCATGCAACTGAAGATACCACGACAATGTTAAAAAATTATCTTAAAATAGTTTTGGAAATACTAAAAAATTATTTTAAAATAGTTTTAGGAATAATGTAGCCGAAATCGAGTGTGGTATTGATATTGAAAGTGAATTGATGTGATATTTGCAGTGATATTTTATGTGATGAAAAAATACTTTAACGTTATATAAAGACCGACATTCGTTATGAAGCAGGAATGTTTATGTTTTATGCATTTTTTAGCTCTGGAACGTTAAACTACTAAGATCCCTTTTTTGCATTGTCATGTATAAAGTCACATTGTTGTGGGGTTAAATTCACATTGGTGTGGGGGCATTCACATTGTCATGGGTTAAAATTATAAACTGAAATTTAAAAAAAAAAGTAAAGTGATTCATGTGTTGCTGCACCACCTATAATCCTCACAGGTAGCCTCTAGGAAGTATCAAATGTTTGCAGCAAGATTTATCAACATTTAAATTTAGAATTTTGATAGCTATAAATTTACCTATAGTCTGAGAATCACCCATATAGCTCCTTAGTGGTAGGTCCTAGCGACAAATGTTATATAACAAAAATTTTCTCCTTCAAGTTTCTAATAAGGAAACTTAGTAAATTTTAGAACGCCAACAGTGCTAGAACATGTCAAAATTTTACATTTTTGAGGGTGAAAAAAACCTTACAAACTATAGACCCCCCCAGCCACCAAAATACTTATCCACGTATTTATATTTTTAGAAAAACTTAAGATGAATATGTTTGTTATAGTTATACTATAACTTATTGCCCTTTCATGTGGCAGGCGGTTACATTTTTCATAAATGTGAGAGTTTTTAATAAGTTTTAAAAAACAACCTGTCCAGATTAATTGGGTGTCTAGACAATCAGGGTCTGGATTAAGCAGAGCGCACACTAAGACAGGCATGCCATGACGGGAACATGACGGGACGTTTATTTTCGCTTTCAGTTGTATTTATAGGAAAGACGCACACTAAGCCAGGCATCGGACAGGCAGGCACTTCTGAGAAAAATCCATGCCGTACCGATACCGCTTTTTGAGCGAAAACTTCCTGTGCTTGGCTCTCCCACCATGTCCTCCTCGAAGCTGCGCATGCTCTCTCCCATTCACCCTTTGAGCTAGGGCCTTGGCGACACCTAGAAACCTGTGAAAACTATAGAGTGGTGGGGGAACGGGACGTGCATCCCGTCCTGTCTTAGTGTGCGGAAGAGGCATAGGCAGAGGGTATAAACGTCCTGTCATGTCATATTCCCATCATTGCATGCCTGTCTTAGTGTGCGCTCTGCTTTAGTGGAACTCAACTGTATTTACTTTTGCTATAAATTTTTATTTATAATTTTCTTAACTTAATTTTCTCTATATTTCAGTTATATTCTTAACCTAAAGAATGCTTTGCTTAAAAGATTGCTTGTTTTCTCCCCTTCTTGTTTCAATCAGAAAATATTTATTTATTTAATTACTTATTTATCAATATATTTATTTTATTTTGATTTATCACTAAAGGAAAGAAGACTTATCATCCTGTTACACAATTCTATTTATAATTCTTCAAAATTATAATTATTAAATTAGTTACTGAAACCAATACTTATTTTGGCAGGGTTGTTAGAATTATAAAGAAGAAAGAAGAATATGGTTATCCTACATATTTTCCTTTAAATATCAATGGATTTTTATATAAATTAATTTACTGAAAAACTATAAATATGTCCCCTTTTGCACATATGGTTCTTCATTTGCTTGCTAACTTGTACAATTTATCTATAATTTTCTAATTTCTAATATGTACTTTAATTTATTGAATTAATTTTCACATAATAACCTTTTTGATTAAAAATTGTAAACCCAGCCATTGTGTAAGAAGAATGAAAACAACTGCTAAAGAAGATATAACAGACGGAGCTACAAGACCTCAAAACTCTAATCCTGAGCTCATTTTATTACTCTAATTTGATGATAGTCTAAACAGGTGATTAACCCAGTACTGGAGCCTCTGTACCACAAGAAATGAATGGATCCGCCAAAAAATGTTCTAAGCGACAAAATTTCTGAAGTAGTTTTAAAGTTTTTAAAATGTATAATAGTTCATCATAGTATGATATAGTAAGTATTCCATTTTGTCATTATACATGTAAATATAACAAATTAGTATTTAAATATAAAATCTAACCTACAAAACTAACAAAAACTATAGATTATGATTTTTTTTCACTGGCTACTCAAAATTTTATGTTTATCGTTTAGAACGTTTTTCGGCAGACCCATTCGAATAATAAAATATAGAAGAACCTCGATAATCCGAACGCCGTTGTGGTAAAAATTAAAATAATCAAAATCGTAAGCACAAACTGAGAGAGGGAAGGGGGAGTGTTGTTATTGTGCAGTTGATCACGCTAAAGAAAATCCATGCTTTAGCAGCCAAAAACCGTTCTTCAACCTTAGTTCAGAAAAAAATGAATGAATATTTTGCTAATGTTTAGTTTTTGTTTTCTTTTATTTTTTTATCTTTTTGTACAGTATAATTTTTTTGTGTGTACAGTACTGTACTTTCTCTCGGTGTATAAGATTGTATACATACTATGTAAAATATTATGAAATTTATGTGCAATACATTACATAAAATATAGTTACCTTACTGAAGCACAGTAGTATTTCATAAAACAAACTATTTACCTTTAACAATACAACGTGCTTCTTATTTTATGGGAACTAGTATGTCACTGTTAATTCTTTGCATGCTACATACTATGCCTGGAAAGCACTTTGTTTGGTAATCAAAACGATTTGATAGTCCAAACCACCCCCGGTCCCAATTAGTTCGGATTATCGAGGTTCTACTGTAGCTGTAATAGTGTATCAAAGCCCTCTTGTCTTCTGAGTTTAGGAATGAATAAGTCAAAGTTGAGGAAGAAATACTTATGGTAACTAGTACAATATCAAATGACCTTAGAGTTAATTATTGTTTCTACCATTTTTAATTTGGGAAAAGGTCTAGATCTGAAAAGTATAATCCACCAGGATAGCAACGATTGGTTATCCACTCCGAAAAAGAAGTGGATATCTTTGAAGATATAGGAGGTATGTTAATTTTGTCCATCATTATATATTCTCCATAGCTTTCAGCAACCGATTACCACTTTTTTAAGTTATGGAAATAAAAAAATGTTTTTATAATATTAATGCTTTAAAAAAATGCTTTTCTGGAAATGACTTCTCATTGAGCTCCAGTTGTTATTAGGAAATCCATCTAGTTGGTTATACAACCCTTATTGGGTCCTGTCCTCCACATTAATTCATCTCTTTTTCTGTGCAGCTGCTTTCCAATTCCTAACTCACAGTAGGTCACACTGTCCACCCATCTCCGTTTCAGTCTGTCAACTCTTCTTGTACAGTGCAATGGTTCTTCAAGGACTCTAATTGTGATCTCTCTGTCCTGCCCACCTTAGCCTTCTCAATTTTATTATCCTAACAACATTAGGTTCTTTAAGCAGCTCATCAAGTTCTCTATTCATTTCAATTCTCCAGACCAGTCCCTCCCTCTCAGGTCCAAAAATTCTTCGGATGCTTATGTTTCTCATGTAAGTAAGAACTAGACGGATAACAGTTTTATAGAATTGAAGTTTTTTTCGTCTACTAATCAATGAGCTTCTAATATGTTTAAGGAAGCCAAAGTAGCAGCGATTTGCAGCTGCTATTCTCCTCTTTATTTCATGTGTTTTTTCATTCTTGATCGTCACTTGTGGTTCCAGATATGAGAATTGCCTGACACACTAAATTAAGATAGTCAGACTATTATACAACCTTATTATACATGTTTGTTATTCTCAGGGGACAATATGTCCCAGAATAAAGATTATTTTTTCATTTCACCATAAGGAAATAGTTTTTATAATTAAATTAAATAATTATTAGTTGGGAAAATATAATAAAAGCCAACATATTTTGTTTGATATTCCTATATCGTTATTTGATTCACTCTTGTATTGTTAATATTATCACAAACATGACGTTTCATCTAATTTATGATACATTTTTAATTTGAAATTAATCCATACTTGACGGTTGTGCCATTAGATTTAAGGAAGCTAGAGGTCAACAGGGAGCTAGAGGTCGCCATTATAGAGGTCAACAGGAAACTAGAAAGCGTAGCAGAGTGAGAGAATCTACACCGAGGACTTTTCCGATGGAACTGAGTATGTAATATAGCTGTTATAATTATTTTATTGCATTACTTGGATTCCACAAATTTTAAAGAAAATATTCATTAAAAAGAACGTATCCCTCATCTGCTGGAACAATAAGATAACTGAAATTAAGTGAAAAAAAGATTACTAAGATTAATTCATCAAGTGCTCCCAAAAGCTTAATACGAGTACATCGGTAGAAAAATTGACTGAATTGTAGCCTAGCCAATCTACAAGTTTATATCAATATTACTTATACCTATAATGTTGGTCAAAAGTATTTCAATTCAGTTTTTGCTTCTGTAAAATTTGATTTTTTCCAGGGTCTTTGTTCCATCGGTTGAGCGTTATGCTATTTTTGTTTAAACCTTCAATTTATATAGGATTTTTAACTGGAAATACTTTTATGGTTACACCTATTGCTTTATATCTTTCCCTCTTCCCATAAAGTTTCTTTCAGATCAAAAATTATTATTTATCAATGATTTTGATAGATTATTATAGATGATTTTGATGATTTTGATAGCAACACTATGTTTAACTAACACTCAATCACATTAAAATATCCAAAAGGATGATATTTTGTAAAACTATGTTTAGATACATTATATTTTAATGATATATGTATCAATGTACTATTTTTTTTTTTTTTTTTTTTTTTAAATAAAGATGTTTTTAAGTAAAAAAAAATATATATTTTTATCTTAAATATATTGCAACATAATAAGGAGAACTACCCTCGTTGCTAAGAGTGTTAGCTGGTTGCCACGGGAGTGCAGTAACAAGAGTGAATGTTATGAGTTGGTTATATTATTTTCGTGTGATTATTATTGTGTAGTAAATAGAAGTGAAATGCTATTATTATTGTTTTAATGCTATTTAATATCTGGATAATGATTTGTTAATAAACATACGTAAGTAGAAAACCCCTGTGTTGTTCTTGTTACAGTATCGTAAAATTAATATTCAAAATTTAACCCATTGTTCTGCTCTGCCATTTCCCATCTTTCAGCCAGTTTCTTGATCCCATTTGGTTCCATTGTTTAGAATAAAATAAAAGTTCTAAATAGAGTGATGTGATGTTTGATTGTAAAATTGATATGACTTGCCTTGTGATGATATGACTACGTATCTGAAGAATGATAATTTAGTTAATGTATAAGTTTTTAGTTAAATCATTCTTTGAGGTCAACCCTAGAACTTTTATATCTTCTATTCATCCTGTTGTTTGTATAAGTGTTAATGTTGATTTTTGAAACTGACCATCTCATGGCATCATAAATAATTCAAGCATTCAATTACTATTTAAAATCTCATTAGTACCTTGTGAATCCATATAAATCTAATATAATTTATGATATACAGCAATTAGCTTTTGGTTAGTAGCTAAGTGATATTCCTTTTCAGGGCCCAGGGAAGTGCCAAGCCCTCAAGTTGCAGTTACGCCAACCAAAAAATCAAAATATAGCCGTAGCCGCTCTGTCTCTAGAGAAGGTAAAAGATCATTTTAATGATTATTAAACAATTAGTAAAATAAATAGTAATTTTCTGATTTAAATGAGTATTATTTTTCTATTTAGTATTGGGTTGGAGGAAAAATAATGCAGGTTTGTATATGTGACAAAAAATTATATTATAATTTTATTGTATATTAGTTTCATTATATAAGTTTATAATGTTGAGTGGACGACGCTCACTTCTCTCATAATGTCCCAAGTAGTTTTGCGAGGGTTTTCTTATTCCCAAGCCCTCAGATGGTTATGATCATCAACGGAAGGCCTACAGCAACCTTACTTGTCTTTGATATCAAAATATCCAACACAAAAGTTTTGGAACTATCGCTGCACTGTACATTCAATAAAGCTTCCTACACCCTAAACAATATTGATGTTAGGCACAGTTTGGGCTGCAATTCAATTAAGTTTGAATTCGTTAAAAGAAATTTGATAAAAATCTTGTTTTGACAAGGTGAATAAAATGTAAAAACTAAACTAATCTTTGAGGGAAAACAGCATTAATAACCATTTTTATAGTCCATTAAAGACTGGAGGATTGTCTTTGTTTACTTGCCTTAAGTTACATATGGTGGAAAAACAAATGCTTTTTATCACAAAGCATTTATTAAAATGTGCAGAATTACAGGTTTGGAAATAGAAATTTTGGATAATGATTGGGAAGGTTTTAAATAAAATGTGGTATTAGATGTACGGAGTGTACTCACAGGAAATTGATCTCGTGGTTCCTCCGGATGAATTTCTTCTTGTCCTGTATTCTGTTCTTGGGTCCAGCTCTTATATTCTACAGGTGTCAGGGCTTCACCAGTTAAGAATTGAATCCTGTTCTTCATGTTCCCTATGTCGGGCGCCAGTTACATAAGGTGGATAGATAAATGCTGTTTGTTAAAAAGCATTTATTTATCCACCTTATATAACTTTAGCATAATGAATGTTCAAAACCTGCATTATTTTTTCACCAACCCAATATTTTCTCAGTTAAAATAACTTATTTTAAAAAAATGCTTTCATTGCTTCTTGAGCCTGTCACTTTGAGTCTTATTGAAATCTGAAAAAAACAATAAATCAAATCATAACAAAAATGATTAAATAATATGTTTAGAAAAACATATTACAAAGATAAAGATAAATGTTGCTATTTTAAGGTATATGATTTTTATACTGATATATGCAGCGCATGAAAAAATATCAAGATCACCTAATTTAAGAATATATCATTATTTTATTTTTTTCAGTTCCAAAGCCTTATCATAATCAGGGAAGGCCATCAACACCAAGGGTAAACCACAACCAAGTGAGATTTCTTGAACCACTTCCAAAGGCAACACAACCTTTTCTAAAAAGTAGATAAACTTTATATTACTAATATATTACAAATAGAAAATATATAAATGTAATAATTATTGAAAAAACAATCTGAATTTTTTTTTTTATACATTAACTACATAGGAAAAATTATAATTCAAAATATATTTTTACTAATCTCAATTTTCACTCTTTATGATGATATAAGTTTTAAAATATTTCTGGTAACATGTGCCTACAACTGCTCCAGCTAAAAGCAAGACCCGAACTATACGGGAGGTATGAAATAAGGAATAAGGAAAAAAAAATGTTACTTTCGATATGAAATCTGAAATAAAAGAAACCATAATACTTTGTAAATGAACATTATTTCTCCTTATCATAATCTCCAATCACACTGATGAACATTAGTAAATTACTGTAAAAAAAAATTAAAAAAATAAAATTTAGCAAAGAAATAAATTAGAAAAACAAAGAACAAATTAAATTGTTTATATTATTTATATTGTTTCTGTTAAAGATTTGTTCTACTATATTGATATTTATGACCGGGAATCCAGACGGACTTCTTTTCAATTTTACAAGTATTTAATGATTACTGCTTTAAGTGTAAAAAGTGGAAGTTAAATGCTTTGTAAAATAAATAACACTGTTTAATATCTTAAGATTATTTTGTTTTACAAATGTTGATATAAATAATTAAAATGATTATTATTATTATTATTAAAATTCAAGCTTGCATTGATTATTTATTTTTTATCAAAAGGCATCCTGAAGAACAGCTCAAGCAGGCCCCTGACATCCTCTGGCTATTTGCACTCTTCTTCCCCGAGTGCTCCTAAAAGGCAGTCCTCTCCTTATAAGACTTCTTCACAGAGCACTCCTAAAAGGCCTTTATCTCATTATAAGGATTCTTCTCAGAGACCTCCGAATAGAAGATCGTCTGGTTATAGGCATTCTTCTCCCTTTTACCAACCAGAAACTGACAAATTTTCATCAAGAAGTCAATCTGTTGGAAGAGATTATACTTCAAAAAAAGATTCAAAAAGTTCAGGTATTTACTACATAGATTGTTTCAAGATCATTCAGTCTTATTTAGTTTCCATATTTGGATATGTTTATAAAAAAAAAAAAAAAAGTTACATTTTTTCTTCTTCTTTCTTGGCTCTACAAACTGTGAGGGATCAGGGCCGCCCAAAGCGATCTCTCCATTCACCCCGGTCCCGCACAGCCGCTCTCCAGTCCCAGATTCCCAGAATGGTGCGTGCATCACTTACCACACCATCCACCCAGCGAAGTCTGGGGTGCCCACGTCTTCTGGTGGAATGAATTTCCTCCTCGAGGATCCTTCTTGGCACAGAGTTAGTGCTCATCCTGATCACATGACCAGCCTACCTGAGCCGACCAACTCTGATAAAACGCACAATGTCACAATCATTGAACAGCTCAGAGATTTCCGGATTTGTCCTTATTCGCCAGGCTTGCTCGTTGGCATCAAAAATCGCTCTGAAAATTCTTCTCAACACTTTCCTTTCAAATCGGAGGAGTTGATTTCCCTGTGCCCTGGTAAGCGTCCAACTCTCAACTGACCACCGGTCTAATTAGAGTTTCGTATAGACGCAATTTGGTAGCGCGAGACAATGTACAGCTTTTCAACTGTCGCACCAGCCCGAAATAGCATCTATTAGCTGTTAAGATTCTTGTTTGCATTTCTTTTCCAACGTTGTTGTCGTGCGTCATCAAGGAACCAAGATATACAAACTCCTCGACTCTCTCAAATGAACGACCGTCAATTTGTATATATGAAAGAAGAATCCCTTGTGAGTTTGTCACCATGTACTTGGTTTTTGCTTGGTTGACTTCAAACCCCATCCTCGCAGCTGCCACTCATAGTTTTGTGAACGCCTCTGCCATAGCATTAAAATTTCGTCTGATAATATCCACGTCATCGGCATACCCTATTAATTGAGCTGAACGGTTAAAAATCGTTCTTCCCACCTGGATCCCCGACTCCCTTACTGCGCCCTCTAGTGCAAAATTGAAGAGAAGGCATGCCAGACCATCATCCTGCCGTAATCCCCTAAAAGTCTGAAAATAGCTTGAGAGCTCGCCATCAATGCGTACAGAACATTGTACCGCTTCCATTGTCTTCTGGATGAGTCTCACAAGTTTTGGAACTTTCATATTTATCATGACTTTTTAAAGTTCATCCCTTTTCACACTATCGTATGCTTACATTTTTTGTGGGTGAAAAAAATGTTCCACATTTGTGTGTGAAAACAAAAAAACTCAATTCCCCCCCCCCCCCCCCCCCTGACTGGGAAAAACAATAGATCATGGATATGTCTATCTGTTATCTACTGCTTTTACCAATTTACATTTTAGAATCAAAATTATCAAATTACTTAAACTAATAATGAAATTAAATAAAAAAATAATTATTTTTCAAAATGAACAAAGTAGCTAGAATGTAAGGGTTTCAAACATGACTTTTTTCATTCAAACCAATATAGCTCCTAAATGGTAGGTCCCTGCAATAAATGTTTCATAACAAAAAAATATTTTCCATTAAATTTCTGGTGAGAAAACTGTCGGCAAATTTTCGATCCGAGAACAGCAACAGAGCTGGAGTGTGTCAAAAAAAAGACCCAACACTTAAAAAATGAAGGCATAACGTTACTTTTTTTTTTCATTCAAACAAATATAGCTCCTAAACGGTAAATCCTAGCGACAAACCTTATACAACAAAACATATTTTCCATTAAATTTATGAAGGAAACTGCCATCAAATTTTCAATCTGAGCTCCACCCACAGAGCTAGAGCATGTCAAAATAGCCCCCAAACTAAAATAAAAAAATGTAGGCAAAACTGATTTATTTCTTGCAAGTCAATATAGCTCCTAAATGGTAGGTCCCTGCAATAAATGTTTCATAACAAAAAATATTCTCCGTTACATTTCTGACAAGATGCAATGGACTCTGCAAAAAAAGTTTGGAAATACCAAAGTTTGGTAATGTGGTAGGCCTCAGGTTTTTTGTTTCCAATAATTTTTTTTCACCTTTTGCTACATTTTTTGATAGCCATATAAGCCAAAAATGTTTAATTGACTTTTGTCCAAGAAAATAACAGATTCCCAGATCAATGGAGGCTTTTGTACACAGTCTTTTACAAATTCCAAATGGCGCCAATGAATGGTATCTTCCTGGCGATTTGACCAAATAAATCACTTTTCTGTAACTAATACACCATAGGCACGAGACAAGTTTGTAGCAATTTTCAGAGCGCTAGTGCACAGTTTGTTATGGACAGTTTTTAAAATTTCCCACTTGAGAAATTTTTTTATTTTTAGTGGACGCCCGTTCCGTGTTCTGCTGGATGCACAGCCAAATTCTTTATATCTTTTTATAATTTTAGATACTGTACCCACATTTTTATTAACAGTTCTCCTAATTTGTTTTCTTTCATTACACAAGTGTTTCCAGACTTTTTTTGCTATAAGGGTTAATTTTTTTTTTTTTTACTTCAACGTTTTCTGTTGACTGCTGTTGATATGCATTCAATGATATATTATGTTAAAATTAAAGATTAATGTTTGTTGTGTAAAATAAGAGTAGTTTCACTATGGAAAATTATTATTAGGAGAAGTATAAGCATAAGATTTTGGCTAGTGTTCCAGACTTTTTTTCCCAGTGTAGCTGTCATTATATTTTTGATCCGAGGAACACCAACAGAGCTAGAGTGTGTTAAAATGTTATATTTTTGAGAGTGAAAAAAACATTACATATTTGATGGTGAAAAAATGTTACAACTTGATTTTTTTCTTTGGAATCAATATAGCCCCTAAATAGTAGGTCCTAGCGACGAACATGTTAGACAATAAAAAGTATTCTCCATTAAATTCCTCACGAGATAGCTGTCATTAAGTTTTCAAACAGAGCAGCAATAACAGAGTTAAAGTAGTCAAAATGTCACATTTGAATGTGAAAAAAAAAACGTTACACCAAAAAAGTATAGACTCCCAGCCAAAAGACATATCCATTTCAATATAAAAATAGAGTAGATTAAAAAATAATCTTATCAAAAAACAGTAAATGAAATAATAAAGTTCTAATATGTATACAATTTTTTGTTAGTTATATGTTGTTTCTTGGAACTGTAATCTGTTGATTGGTATAAATTGAGTAGTTTCATAAAGAAACAACTAAAACATAATTGAAAAGGGAACCTTAGTTTCCCATATCAGGTTACCAGTATAAAACTACCCCTGCTTTTCTGCTTTGGCCATTAAAAGGGTTAGTAAGAATGTATAATTTTAATCTGTTTATTTATTAATGTTTTTTTAGATTTTAAATCTGAAAGAAGACCAAGAAAGAGAAATTCTTCGCCTGGACCTTTGAACTCAAGATGTTACAATAACGATGGTTAGTAATGTCACTAGTCTTAATTAATTATACATTCCAAATAATGGACCTGTTTTGTCATATTTAATATATTTTTTATTTTTTTATACAGATGAAGAGACACCCAGAAGATTTTTACGTAGTCATTCTGAACCACCGAGGAGATCTGCTCGTATTGCCAATCTCCAAACAAAAAAAGATTCTCCTCAAGGTGCTATTTTCTATTTTGTAATAAATTAAAAACCTTCACATATCTTTGTTACTTTGATAATAATTTAATGAAAACTCTGTCCTAACTGATGTTAACATTAACCATTGCCTTCCCAGCTCCAAGGAAGATATCTTACCATATATTTTTTCAATTAAAAAGTAATCCAGAAGGACAGAGCCTATTAATAAACTCTTGGAGATTATTAAATCCAATACATTATCAGTGCCAACAAATAAAGGCCTATGATTCATATTTTTGCTCACCATGATTTGGTAATAATTTTTATTTGAGAGAAAAAATTTTATTAATATCATCTGGTTGGATTTTAATTTCTAACCATTAAAGTACTCTACAGTGTCGCAAACCTTGTTTCTGCCACTCAACACTGAGCATTTAAATTTTCATTGTTGCTAAACCTTCCTGTAACTATGGGGACGATGAAGTAAAAATTTAGTACATACTGATTCAATAGTTTTACAATTGCAAACTCTGTTGCAGAATAGCGCTATTATCATTCAATTGTTATGTCAATCAACTTCACTGGGATCCATATGTCACACCACCTATTTATAGCTTTTTTATAACAATTTAATTGAATTAAGGAAATTTCATTATCAATTTCTAACTCTATATAACACCTTATCTTCATGGGGTCACCTGTGGTGTAGTGATTAGCATAGCAACCTACTAAACCCAAGATCACGGGTTCAATCTTTCTAGGGGCTTAGAAAGGTTGGAAAGTATGGATATAAAAATTAAGGATTTTTAATGAAATTAGAAATTTCATTATCAATTTCTAACTCTTTATAACACCTTATCTTCATGGGTGCAGCCCAGCAGATGACCTTAGAATTTTTTAAAGGGAGTAAAAAATCCTTAGCTATGCCGTCCTTCGGAAGGGACGTAAAATGGGGGTCCCGAGCCTGTGCGATGTCAGGTACTCGTTAAAGATCCCTATCCTAATTATACCTGGATAGGCAAAATTTAGGACTCCCACCGTAGCATCGTCCGATTAGCCATAGCAGCATAAAGTGACGTTAAACGAAATTAGCAAATAAACAAACCTTATCTTCATAACCTCTCTTGAATGGCGCTCGCCATCTATTCCTCAATTTTCCAACTTAATTGCACAACACATATATATCGCTTTTTTAAACAAAAATTTGTTTGAAAATATATAAATTTTATTATTGCTAAACCTTCCTTGAACTATAAAGATTGTGTAGTCAAAATTTGGTACAGATTGGATCAGTAGTTTTTGCGGTTAGTGATCACAGACGAAAAATGGCTTGTCTTTTTATATAATAGATCGATTTTTTCAAAAATTTAATTTATTTATGGATATATTATCTTGCTAAATCTATTGTTATTAGTGAATTAAAATGAATATTACTAATGACCATTATTATTATTATTTAAAGAAGAGAAAAATGATCGGCGAAGTTCAAGGAGTCGTCGCTCCAGAAGCCGATCTGTTAGTAGAGCGAAAACAGACATTTCGCCTCAAAAACGTCATTCTGAATCAAAATACGAAACTTCTCGTCCTCAATATAGGTCTTCATCAGTAACACCCTCGAGCTATAGACCTAGCAGCAGCTTAAGCTTAAGGGAGTCTCCAAACAAAGGTAATTAATTATATTTACTATATATTTAATATGTACTATACTTAATATACTAGGATAGATTGTTTTTAGGATAGTTTAAGATTTCTGTGTGTGTTTATTTTTTAAAGTCAATGGGGTTCTGAACTATTCTTACTATAGTAGGGCATCAGTTATCTGGATCGTTTCGGGTGAATTAAAAAAATTAAGCGTTTTTGCGAGTTGTAAATTAAATAAGGGTTTGTAAGTCTTAATCATTTATTGTATATTTTGCACTATTAAATCATTTCTGTTTCTGACAGTTAAAAGGTTAAAACCTTAATTTTATTTAAAATATGTAATGTTCTTACAAACTGTGCTTTGGTAATATTTTATAATCTTATTTCCAAATATTTTAATTGTTATTAACTATTTCAGTAGATCAGATTCTGAACTAGAGTTCTTTAAATTCATTTGGCGGGTCTATATGGTTTTCCGTTTTCTTGGATTAGATTTTTTGGGTAATTTTTCAATTCCCTACACTCCCTTAGCTTGTTTTGCCAATCAGTCTTTGAACATTCTATGTGTTCAGGTTTTACACCATAGTTAATTATTATAGCGTGAAGTCAAAATTGATTTCGTGTTTTGCGAAACTAGGTTTGAAAATGTCAAAAATAAACCGTGTTGTTCTTTCCTTTGAGGACAAAGTAGAAATCATTGATAGGCTAAAAGAAAGGTGAAATCCTACTGTTCTTGCCGACGAAATTAAAATTGGAAAATTTATCATACACAACTTAAAAAAAAATGTGAACTCTACTATTAATTTCACTTCAGTTATAGATAGCTGGACCATCGTTGAAAAGTGATTGAGAAATGAAAAAATATTAAACTGGACAAAGCCGTCTTTGTATGGTTTTTTAAAAAATGAAGTTTGGAAGAGCCTTTTTACTTCATGCATAATTGCGTTGATTAATCAGAAAAATTCAGAATCCGGGCTGGTACTGGCATTGATTAGCCTAGATAATTGGCGCTCTACTGTATATTGCCTCTAAATAATAGGGTCATGTGGGGAACAGTGCAACAAAAACTTCATTTTAGAAAAAAACAGTTTATTATATTGTCTTATAATTATTTACCATAAAATCAAACCATTCTATAACCTTCACATTTGGCTTGAAATAATATCAAGAATTATACTTAGAAGCTATTTATTTTTTTTTAGTTATCTGAAATCAGAAATTTATTAGTGTGCCCCAGGGGTGGGGTACAGTGTAACAGCAACAGAGGTACAGTATAGCAACATGGGGAACACTTAACACTCTGAACAAAATAAAATAAGAAAAATAGAATACGCTTAACCTCCATTATATACTATAAAAATTTTTTGGTAATTAAAATTAAGCATAAACAAATTTATAATTAAAGAACATATCTTTCCTTCTGTAATGTAATTAGCATTGTGTAGACCAATGTCAGTGTTCCTTTTCCTATTCCGAACAATTTTCGACACTACTAGAAAAAAATGTATATAACCAAAGGAAGCTTATTATAACACATTACATCACACGTTGCCCCACATTCTACTGTTTGAAACAAAAATTCATTAAAATTATATTGATTAGAAATTGTAAGAAATTTTGTTTACTATTCAAATACCAACTAATTGTCAATTGAAGGGAACATATACTTAATCACCAGAAATCATTAATTTTCCAACAAGAACAGAACTTCTCTTTTTCAGAAAACATAATTTTGATTATTTTTCTGTTTATCCTGCAATTTGACATCCAATGACAGCCTTTCAAGATGGAGGCACATGAGATTGACTAACAAATAAAAAGACAACCTAGTCAAATTAAAAAATTACAGAGCTAATCATGATGTTACACTGGATCCCATTTGTCCCTAATCATTTTGATCTTATTTATTAGGAAAATTATTTTGTGTTTCTTAATTTTGGGAACTCATTATTTTGCCTAATATAATGAAAACTTTCCTTTCTTCTAGTGTAGACAGTATTTTTACAGTTTGGTATTTTTCTTCCGAATAAGATGAAAAACAGTTTCCAGTTAGAGATTCATTATTTAATTGTTTTACTGAACAATCATATTGCGGCAGGTCCTTAGCTTATAACTCCTCAGTATTAATTAGCTAACCCAAGTTCGATACCTGCTGCCTCCTTGATGTTCTCTAATGTAGAAATGACCAGTGTGATGCATAAGATTACTCAAACTTGAAAAAATGTTTTATTAAAATCGAATTAATCTTGTCCTTCTGATGTCTACCTGTCTTCCGTAAAGAAGCATTTAAATGATCATTCATTACTAAAACACCCAATTTCCAGAATTTCCTTTCAACCTCAATGTGCCACTCCTTCAGTATTACCTTTTTCAAATTCTATTTCTGTACTTATTATTTATCCAATCAAATGGACTCGTAGAGAAGAGATTATACAAGTTATATTTGTTATAGAATGACTAATTGATGTTCGTTCGCGTTCAGATTAAAAAATAAAAACAATCTTTATTTTTCATTGAAACAGTTAAATTATTTTGCCAGATCTGTTCTGGGTACTCATATCTTCAGAAGTCCTTTTCATTTTGCTTCTTTAGAACTAATGATGAATGTTTAACATTGGAAACTAGTTTTCTAATAATAAAATTATAATAGAAGTGGAAAATAATTCATCAATCCTAATCTAATTAAATTATTATGTGTTATTGTTTTTCCTGCTAAATATTTTTTTATTACCTATATTATTAATTTTATTTATTTAAATTCATACATTGATCATTATAATTATTCTTAAGTAGTATTAACCATAGATTAAAGTTTATTCTCCTTCATTCATTAATTGATATCAATGATAATAGGAGTTATTTTTTTTTTGCCAGCTACAAGAAAAGAAAAGAGGCCCAGAAGGTTTAGCGTCAGTCAAGAAGAAAATTCAAGGATTCCACGAAATGAGATAAATGAACCAAATAATGATCCGAATGTCGGATATAATCAGCCAGCTGATTGGATTTCACCAGCCATGGATCTTGGCCAATCTCCTCCTGTTCCACCTGAAAGATATCAAGGTACTAACTATAGTTCAATCCATTTTTTTTTTAAACATGGTACATGTTTTTATGAGGACTAACTGGGTTTCAACTGTGTAACCGTCTGTAACCTCATAACAATTGTTATTGTTACTCATTAATAACAAAAATGGTAGTACCAACAGATCGGCCTGAGCACCACTAGGTACTGTATTACCTGTACCGACCAGTTCGATCCTTACTCTTCACTTCAAGTTTCACATTTATCAATAGCTCTTTCCTTTAAAGTCACATGTAAACATCTAAACTCCCTGTCAAAATATTGCAACACCCATAATTCTTGAGATTTTCCTGGTTTTTACCTTAATCCATACTTGGTTTATATTCATATTAATATTATTTATTAAACGTGAGACATTAAGGATTATAATAAATAAACTTTTTTGTTTATTAGAAGAAATATTGTAATTTATTTTAATAAAAATGGTTTTTGTCTAGTTTAGGAATGTTTATTATAGACTTCAGAACCTTTCTAGATCATGAAAAAAAAATACGTTTTTAATAAAATTCAAATATTTCAAAGTGTTGCTATACTTTTGACCCGGAGTTTATTTCTACAGAACTTAAATCTATATCTAAGTTCCAGTTTCAACTTGGATTTTGTTGTTTAGTCTATTGTATTGGTATTTTGTCTTCTTAAATGTAAAAAAGTGAAACAGGAGTTAACAACATGAGTTTCAACATGGATTTAGTATTTCATTCATTGATGTTTTCTTATTTCCTCTTCCCTGATGTGTGAAAGTGTAACACAAGTTAACAAGGTTAATTTCTACATATATTTTGTGTTTTATATATTTATATTTGTTATATCAACTTATGTAAAAAAAATTTCAGTTTACATATTCTGTGAATGGATTCTTTGTCTTCCATATTACTTATTGCCCTTAAGAGAGACAGATTGTAATATCAATTCAATAAAACACATCAATCTAAAAATGAATCTGAGAAAGGATATCACAAGTTTCATATTTTCCTATTTTCACTTCCTGTGAGGAAACAGCAGAAATGAACACTTTGACTGCAGGCATTAAAATGTAATAAAGGTGGCGGAAAATTTGTTTTTCTATAATTTAATTTAAAAACTTGTACCTTGCTTTGTAACATGCTAATAACGGCATTAAAACTAAATTACTAACAAAAAACTGCATAAAAAGTTACTATTACGCTAGGTAGTAGTCCGTCACACCGAATACAATAGGGTATGCAACCCGCAATACAAGTCTACTACAAATTACGAACTTTTTATAAATTTTATCCTCCTTGAAATACTTTTGAAAGATTAAAAGGAATTATTTTTAAAATATTAAATTATTTTTGATTAAAAAAGAATAGTTTTATACATTTATTTTTAAATAATTTTTTTTTGTAAGTCAAGTACATTCTTAAAAAATATGTAAATAACACTATCGTTAATATAAAAAATATATATATAACTTATTTTGTGGTATTAACTATACTGAATAGTCAAATTGCAATTAAAAAAAAAAAAAAAAAAAAAAAAAAAAAAAAAAAGAAAAAAATTCAAAACGAACGGCTATTTTCAATTCACTGAACACTTGCAAATAGCGGAGCAGAGTATCAAAGGGAACACTGGATGGAAAGCGTGAGACCTGTCAAGGCTATAAGTAGAATAAGTAAGGGTATTATGTAACGTAGCCCGCCACACCAGATAGCTCCACCCCTCCACCCTACCACGTAGCGTAGTACTCCCCAGTCAAAGTGTTAACAACATAACTTTCAACAGGGATTTAGTTTTATCTATTAATAATTTATTTCCACTTCCCTAATGTCCAAAAAGGTTTTCAGAAGTTAACGTTATTTGTGATTTAGCATTGTATTAATTCTGATTTAGTATAATATTAATTCAACATTGATTTATTAATATTTTCTTATGTCTGCTTAATTATTTTCTTAGTTCTCATTTTAATAACAGAAGTTAATAGTAGCAACTAAAACATCGAAATAAATCGGAACAAGGTTAGACTCGATAAAAGGTATTTTTGGAGCGTGAAGGGGCTGGAGCCAGCCTCTTGAATAGTCCCACAAAGGTTAATATTAATATTACATTTCCACTTTATTACATCCGCTTTAATATTAAATTAGCACTACAGTCTAATGTGATTCATTTATAACAAAGATTCTAGTACAACACGTAGTGCTTCTTTTGTATAGACTTAATGTTTGCACGTAACATCAACCTCACCAGTAAGAACTACATTGCCTACTTTACTTATAAACTTATATTAGCTATAACCGAAAAATGATTGTAAATACTGATCCTATCCTAATGTAAATATATACCTATCCGAAAAACATGTACCATGTTTCCTTGCTTTGATCTTCGATTTAAGCTGAGATAATTATTTTTTTATTTTTTTTATTATTTTTTTTTTATTAAATGAATTTTTCTTTTAAATGAACCTTAAGTATTCCCATTTCACTTTGGTCCAATATGAGCCTTATTATATTGTAAAGTTTATATTAAAAAAATAAAATAAAAAAACATGAATATTATATATTTCATATTCGTTTAAAATATATTTTCTCCTTGAATCGAATTATGATTGAATACTGTAATTTATTAATTGACAGTACTTTGACTTACATTCTTGACACTTTCAAGATAAAAAAAGATTCTCCAAAGCCTGTTAGGTTACAAAGTCACTTGCTGAGGTAAAATGCTTAGCATTGAAGGACAGCGATGAGGTCAGCAACATACTCACTTGCGAGATCCTTTCTGCTTCCCTTATTCAAGCCATTTTATATTGGTTAGTTCTTATTGAAATTTTTGGGGGGAGGGAGGGGGGCTAAATATTTGCTTAAGAACGACAACCGGTTTTAATGATAATTGATAATTGTTTCTTTCATACCCACTAACATTTTCATTAAAATTGGCTGAGTTCTTCTTAAGGGCATATTTAGCCTCCCCCCACAAATTAAAACATTATATTATAACTGCTAGAGCCCTTTGTAAATGTTAGTAAGTATGAAAGATACATAATTATCAAATTTCATTTTTGACATTTTTTTCTCATTGTCAAAGCTCTTTAGTTATATCAGATTAATAGATCATTGTTTGCAAATATATGTCCACTTCTAGTTCAAGTGTGAAACTCTTTACGAATTTGTTTAATGTTGGAATACTAAGGGCAAAAAACAGTTTGGGGGCCATATTTCACTATTTCCTATCTTTAAAACTTAATAATCTAGCGAGTTTTAAAAGTAGGGGTACAAAACCTTTCAGGCCTAAAGGATGATTGAAACGCAGGAAAAATTGCACCCAGTTTTGAGAAAAAATGGGACAGTTGGCTACACTGCAGTCAATAGACTTTAAATTTATTTCTTTTTATTTTGATCATTAGTATTAATCAATGTTTATTTTTATTTTGGATTTTTCATTTTTATAGATTTCTATGTTTCATACGAGCAAACTGTTGATAATCGTGTTCAAGCTATCCCCAGTAATGCGATAGGTAAGTTATTTGTATTATACTTGAGACCAGGGATGGGTATCGAAAAAAAGATATTGATAATCTATATCGACAATATTTTTAGCTCTGAATGTCAATATATCTTGATATATTTTTTCTTTTTTTGAAATGTCATTTTAAATATTTCATTCGTGCTACAATGAGATACCTGTTTATTTTATCGATTTAGCTAATTAATGTAACAACATCGAACTATTGCTCCACCAAATTCGTTAAACTTGCAGATAGACTCCAATGCTTCACTTTGCATTTCACAAAAATCAATAGCTGTTTCTTATAACTTCACCTGTTAACTTCCTATTTCAATAGTTTTAAGTTGGATTGTATTGTTTAGTGTGTTATATTGATATTTCCTTATTTCCCTAATGTGAGAAAGTTTATCAGAAGTTAACAACATACCTTTCAACATGTGTATAGTGGTTTATTTATTGTTGTTTTGTTATATCCACTTCCTAATGTGAGGAAATTTGTCAGAAGTTAACATTACTTTTAACATTGATTTAGTGTTTTCTATTTTGTTATATAAAAGTATTTTGGGTGGGAGCAAGAGTGGAATGTTGTTACCTTAATTTATTTCACAATTTTAATATGAACAACATTATTTCAAATGTTTAGAATTTAAAAGTAGTTTATTATGAACAGTAAGTAACAGGTAAACATTAAGTTATATGCAATAGGTAAACAGTAGGCAATAGGTACATATATTTAGTCAGATATCAATATTATGAGGTCAACAATTTAAGTCTCCAAACAAAGTAACTTTCCCAAAATTGTCCACTTAATTTATTCCTTAGGGGTGATATCGTTCGCTTTAGAAAATAATCTCTCTGTTCGCACTTAGTGGTAACATATTTCCTTGCCAACCTTCATAAAATTGGAATAGTTGCATATTAAGCATTAAAAAACTATCCCTTATTTATTTAAACCATTTCTTTAAAAATTATATATACAATCGATGCCGCATAATGTGATCACAGTTACTGTTATCAACCGCTTTGTGTGATCATAATGACTTGGAACGGCCCATTCATTACCATTTTTCTGTTTATCGTTATCAAAATTCCGTTTATTGTGATAATTCCATCTCAGAATTCCGGCTTTTTTGTTTGTTTTTTTTTTGTCGGAAGCGGGACAGCTGGAGCTGCATAATTCTTTCCAAAAACATCCCTTTTTCTAAGAATGTACAATATAATCATCCCCTTTTCTTTACTTCTATGAAATTAACTTTACTAGCTTCTATCATACTTTACTTGTATGATTTCATCCTTTAAAGTGTTTTATGAAGGTTCGTGCGATCACCTTGTGTGAGTCCCGCAGCGATCACATTAAGCGGCCTCTACTGTATATTTCTATGTTTTATTTTTATAATATAGAGAAAATCATATATCGTAAGGTACATATCAACATAATGAAAGAAAAATATTGATATTTCTGTATATTGCGTATCGTTACCCTTCCTTACTTGAGACATTCTATAGTCTAAACATGCAATCACTCATTCATATCCATCTTATAAGTTCTGTTTACTAGTTGTGTTGTGAATTATTTATTTAGTTTTTTACTAAACACTCTCAACATTAACAGTTTTATCAGGATGACTATTTATCAATAACCCAGAGTACTTTCGTTCAAGAAAAAAAAAAAAATTTGACTTTTAAAAATAGAAATTTTTTTTTCTTATTGTTTGCAGATGATTATTCAGAATATAATCAGCCACCAGATATGTATCAAGTGAGACCAGCTCCTTATTTCCCAAATAACGGTATGTTATTTTGTTTAGTTTTTATTTAATTTTTTTTTTCTCAATATTTACAGCTTTTGAAGAGCAAAAAACATCTATTAAAGGCCGCTACTCTTGTCCTAATTCCTTCTTTATGATCATTATTTTGTGTAGCAAGGACTCCGAAGTACTTAAGTTGCTTTGCTGTCTTAAAAGTGTGGGTTGCAACACTACTACAACTGGATTGTATCTTCCCTTATTTCTGGCTGATTTACTGAGCTTTGAAGATAGAGAGTCCTCTTCAAAGGCCACTGATATTGCAGCTCTTGGCCCAGTCAATATCACCGCATCATCTGCATACACTAGATGTTAGAATAACCTTTTCTGCCCTGCTAAGAAAGAACGCCATATCTGCGAAAATGGTCAAAATCAAGATTTTTACCTGATCTTGCAGCTCTTGACCTAGCCAATATCACTGCATCATCTGCATACGCTAGATGTTGGGATAACCTTTTCTGCCCTGCTAAGGAAGGACTAACTTTTTAGAAGTTCCCAGGGAGACCATTGCTTTAAACAATTCATTTCTATCAACCCTGTCATAAGCCTGCGGAACCCTTGAGTGGTCGCGCATGGCACAGTTACAAGAAAGGTCGCACGGATGACAATAGTCATCTATAAAGTTTTCTGGTGTTTTAGCAATAGGCTTCTTTTTTAATCCCTTTATTTTCAAAAATACTTTACAAAGGATAAGAGAAATAAATTATTTACTCAAAATAATGAAATATCAAGAAAGTACATAGATCATTATCAACACATACCGAAATTTGAAAATAATAATTACAGGGAAGGTCGGGTGAATGACAAACAAAACAATTCACTTAAATAGCACAGTACTTCAAAAATATTAGTTGGGGGCATTCAATGTAATTATAACAAACTCTCATTTTATTAATTTAGCTAATATAGACAAAAAAATTACATAACTAAAAATAAGTAATTGAAAGGTCAGGTGGAGGACAATTGTTAGCCAACCAAAACAAATGACAATCACAGGTCGGGAATATCAAATAGCAACTAACAGATCTACTGAGACTATTCCCCTAGCCTCCCTCTGCAGACCCTATGCTCGTCATATTCATCCATGCCAAAACAAATACACAGTAGCGATGTTAAGAGCAGTGGAGGACTATTGTCATCCACGCGGCCACTCAAGGGTTAGAGTTTATTAAAGATCTAAATTTTATTCATAACATTTTTCCAAAATTTATTTTATAGAAAAAATTTGGTCAATAATGGACTGCTTTGGTCTAAAACCACACTGATACTCTCCAAGTATACATTCTCACCACTCTTGTAATATTTTATTCAAGAGTACTTGAAATATTTTATACATGTGTAACAAACAAAGCAATGATCATCATTTATAAAGCTATAATTCGGCTGGTGATGACATATATAAGTGTAACCTGGGTAATTGCAAAAGAGTGTAAAAATATATTAAGATTAATGGAGAAAAAAGTCCTAAGGAGAATAAAGAATAGAAAGAAAACTTTATTCTGGGACAAAGTCTCTTAAGAATAACATTAAATAATACAAAGTAGGATCATAACTGGCCGAGAGGCTGTTAAAAATAAAATAACATAGGTAAATTTAAATACAAATATGTATGAAAAAAAAAATACAGAGAAAAACTAGAAAAATAAAAAACTATTAATAAAAAGAGAGTGAAAAAATAAACATACAAAATAGAGGTTAATATTGTAAACAAAATTGCAGAAGAGAAACAAAAACAGAAACTTAAAAGATAGAACAAACAGAAACTTAGAGAAAAATAAAAGATAGAAAATCAAAAATTATCATTACATGAAATCAAAATATTATCATAGTCAAACTATAATTTCTGCTAATGTTTCATGTCGGAAGGTCTTAGTAATTAAATTAGACGATTACATAAAAGCGTCGGGTTGGAGGGAAAGAAGATGGTGAAAGAGTAGTGTTTTGAATGTTTCAAGGGAAGAAGCATTGCGGATATAGGGGGGGGGGGAGGGAATTGCAAAGAGTAGAGAATCGGACAAGGAAGGAACGTTGGAATGCAGTACTTCTGTGGGATGGAGTATAGAGATCGGAAAGACGAGATCTTGTATGCAGAGATTTGATAGCAGACTTGAATTTCAGGTTACTGTAAATAAAGGGAGGGTGACGAGTGTTGATAACTTGGAATAGGTAGGTGCCTAGGAAGTATTTTCTGCGGAAGGAGGGGAAAAGCCAATTTAACTCAGTGTAGAGATGCGAAACATGGGAACGTCTCGAAGTTCCGAAGACAAACCTAATGAAGCAATTCATGATGCGTTTTAATCTGTCTTGAACTGTCGAGAGCCCACCATATATCACGCAACCATAGTCAAATTAGGGGAAGATAAGGAGGATACTAGAAGTTTGCGTGTGTGTAGGGGAAGGAGGTGACGGGAGCGGTGAAATAGTTTTAGGATACCGATTGACCTTCGGGAGATTTGTGCAATATGGGATTTCCAGGAGAGGGTTTGATCAATGGTTAGGCCTAAATTTTTAACAGAGGAATGGAAAGTTATTGGATGACCAATAAGGAATAATGTGGGAAAGTTGGCATTTGAATGGAGAAGGGAATGTGATCCTATGGCAATTGCTTGAGTTTTAGCTGCATTTAACGTTATTTTGTTCAGATTTGCCCAGGCACAGATTTCGTCTAGGTCTTCCTGAATTTTGGCAAACGCAGCTAACATTTCGGATGGAGGAAAGGAGAAGTAAATTTGGAAGTCATCGGCATAAAGATGGTGGGAACAATGGTGAATTGAATGGGGAAGATCTTTGATGTAGGAAGTAAACAGTAGAGGGGAAATGCTCGAACCTTTAGCTACTCCTGACTGTAGAGTGAGGAAAGAGGATAGGTCCTGGTTAGGAGTGGCGACTGCTTGGGTGCGGTGGGAAAGGAAAGATTGAAAACAAAGGAGGGAGCTGTAGGAAAAGTTCAATTATTTCAATTTGGAAAAAGGATATTATGATCTAAGGAATCGAATGCTTTAGAGAAATCATGGAGGATCAGGATGGTCCTTTTTTGTCCATTGCTGTTTGGATGTCAGTGATAATTTTAATCAGGGCAGATTGTGTTGAGAAGCTGGGACGGAAACCAGATTGGAAAGGATTGAGTAACTTGAAATCTTCTAGGAAATTGGAAATTTGGGATTGCACCAATCTTTCTAGGGGCTTAAAAAGGTTGGAAAGTATGGATATAGGGCGGAAGTCCTTTGGGGATATAGGGTTTGGGTTCTTGTTGATGGGATGAATTAAGGCCTTTTTCCAGGAAGTGGGAAATACAGAGTTTTGGAGGGAAAAATTATATATGAAGAGGAGAACCGGAAGGATTTCAGGAAGGCATAATTTCAATAATTTAACAGGAATGCCGTCTAAACCAGATGAGTTGGATTGAGACTTCATAATAGAGGTAATTAGATCAGAGGGAATGATATAAGAAAAGTAAAAATTATTGTCGTTAAATGCTGGTGGAGGTAAGGGCTGGGAGGGTTCAGAAGGAGCAGATGAAGTGGAAGAAACGAAATAGGAGTTAAACTCATCCGGAGTGACAGGAAAGACTCCCGAGGGAGAGGAACTAGGAGGATTACACGAGGAAAGTTTGCAGAGGAGCAGACATTTGAATTTAGGATCGGGTGCAGATGAAAGGACTTCGTGGAAGAAATTGGATTTAGTTTGCCGGATCGTGGATTGTGTTAAATTTCTAAGAAACTTAAACGCTTGATAGTCATCTTCAAGCCTGGTGCGTCTGAAGCGTCTTCGGGCAGCCTCGCATCTTCTTTGTAAATCTTTAATATCTTGGTTCATCCAAGGAGCAGGGCGACGCCGGCGAAATGTTGAGGTTTTAAGAGGTGCATGGGTATCAAGGATGGATAGGAGATTGGTGGTGAGTAATTCAACCATGGTATCAATTGAGGAGCAGGAGTAGATTGGATTCCAATTTATGGTTTCGAGATCGGATAAAATCTTATCTCGGGTAAGGGAGTCTATGCTTCGGAAGGAGATTGTTTTAGGAAGGAACCGAGGTGTTGGGATATCATATGATATTTGTATCAGGTCATGAGAGGATAGGAAAGAAACAGGGCGCTGACTTGAGGAAAGAAGGTTTTTTGGAGAATCTATGACATGCAGGTCCAACCATGTGTCGGACCCGCGGGAGTGATGGGTGGGATTGAATGGTACAATAAAAAGGTGAAGGAAAAAAAAAAGATTTTCAAGGTAGATTTTGTCATAGGAGTCAGATAGGAGATTGGCATTCAGGTCACCGGAGATGATTATATTGGCATTCAGGTCACTGGAGATGATTATATTGGAGTAGAGAGGAACATAATGGTAAAGGTTAGATTCGAATGATTGGTCAAAGGGAACATGTGGGGGACGGTAAACCACTATATACAGGAGAGGATGGGCATTAATGGATATTTCAACAAATAAGGACTCAATGTTTGGGAGATTTGAAGGAGGTGAAAGAAAAAGGATACGAGACTTCAGGCAATCATGGACATAAAGCGCTACTCCACCGCCGGTCCGGTTAACCCGGTCATGACGAATGATGGAGTAGTTAGGGAGAGAAACCGAGGAAGAAGGAATGTAGGGTTTAAGCCAGGTTTCAGAGACTGCAATGATGTGGTAAAAATTTTGGGTGAAAAATTCTAGGAACTCATCATAATGGGCTGGTAGGGATTGTGAGTTTATGTGACAGGCGGTTAGGAATATATGGTTCTTTCTGTGAGAACGGGAACTGGAGAATTAGATAATATGCTAAAATTGAAGAAATATTCAAAGAACCAGATCTGGTGTCCGTTGTCAGGAAGAACCAGTTGAGTGAGTGGGCTGGGCATATGGAGCTGATAGATAGAATACTCAGGAGGATTATGGAAGGAAGACCTGGAGGAGAAACCAAAGCATTCTTCGTCTCCATTAAATTGCATTGTTAGTGGGGTTTAATATATAAAATAATATTTATAAAACAAGAAAAATAAAAGTTAATGTAACAAGATATCTGTTGGCCAGATACATTTAAACCAACATAAAGGATTTCTGGATAACACTTGTAATATCAATATTATTTCCATTTTAGTTAACCCTTCCAACGGAAATCCGTCTGTCAGACGGATACAGTTAGTATATAATGCACTAAATCTTACTGGAGAATGATTGAAGGGCTGAGATTTAGTGTTTGCTTCAGTTTAACCCCACTCTTTGCCGATACTAAATGTTTGCTGTTTAGCATCAGGCCCTAAGCAGCTAAGATTGCATTTTTATAGACATATCCCGTCCATAAGACGGATGTTCCCATTAGTGTAACGAATTTGTATCCGTCTGTCTGGCAGGTGTTCCTATAATCATACAATTTTGTATTTCTCATTTAATCCCTGGCTGAATGTGAAGCCTGTTTTCATTGTTTGTTTATATATTTGTATTTATTTATTTTAATATATATATTCTTATAATTTATTTTTAATTATTCATCATTTTATTGAATCTTTATCTACTTCTCATAAATTTGCTGTAGCATTATAGTAGGTAACCTCTTCTTTCTTTTTTTGTTAATTTTTTCACCTACTAAAATAATTTACACTTATTTAACGTACATATTTTGAACCGAATTTTTGGAACTTCGATGAAAGTGATACCATGAACGTCATGTTCTTTCAGCCTACTGCATACTTTGTTCTTTTTTTTTTTTTTTTTTTTTTTGCGTTTTAGACCAATATACCGTTTATTTTATTACATTATATTATTTTTTTTAGTTTCTGACTGATAGCCAGTAATTATGCTCCACATTTGATAAAAATAATTAATAATTTTATATTCTACCACTAATCAACTTCTATCATGGATTTTTATTTACCAATGAACAATATATTATTTGCTAAATAACAACAAAGGCAATCAGAGTAAATAAATGGCTTAAAATATAAATTGAGTTTATGAAAAAAATAAAAATTCCTGTATCAGTCTGTGGGACGGATGTTCCTCCTAACTCAAAGAAAAAACATGGTCCGTTTGAAGGGTTAACCTACATAGTCCATAGTTGGCTGATTTTATTTGTCATATTCATTTACTAGTTTAAAAAAATTGATTGAGATCAAAGTTAACTGATTTGTTAAGTTAATTAAAAATAATAGAATAGGTTTTAAATAAGTCCTATCAAAATTGAAAGGGGAATCAATTAATTAACTATTTTAAAACTTTTACCATTACATAAAAATTATAAAAGAAATATTGCTAAATTCAAGAATTAACTATGAAATCATTCCTCCCTACAACAATTAGAATTTGTTTTGTATGCCAGGCATATTAGCAAAAAAAAAAAAGGGATCAGAAGAAAGTTTTGTTATAGTTTTTATATCTCGAAAAGTAAGCGTTAGTTCTTTTTTTTTTTTTTTTTTTTTTTTTTTTTTACACAATTAAAGTATATAAAATTTCCTACATTTTTCATCCATAAAATTTTTTTTAGGAACAACCGTTTTGCCGCTAGAGTGCATCAAAATTACCGGACAGTGTGCAGGGCAAAATTCCACGATTTTCGACACTGTTGGCCGTCAATGATGTTTAACTCATTGAAATAAATTCAGGAATTCAAGAAATAAAAAATTAGCTATGTATTTATAACTTATATGTGTGTGTATATATATATATATATATATATATATATATATATATATATATATATATATATAGTTCATGTATACATAATCTGGAAATTTTGCCCATATTCTGATGCACTAGTGGCAAAACGGTTGGTATTACAAAAAAACTTTATGGATCAAAAATGTATGAAATTTTATCTACTTTAATTGTGTAAATAGTAAATTTTGCAAATTTTCTTCTGAAACTACTAATATGCCTGCCTGGCCTATTGATTACTATTTCCAAGTGGAGCTCTAGCCCCTGTTATCACCCATTAAATTTTATCACTGGTAAATAAAGTAATAATTCAGTCAGTCATACAGCAGATCTGAAGCACGTACGGTCAAGAACTAAGCAACTCTTAAAATAGCCTTGTTTAGCATTGTGTGTGACTACAAAAATTTATAGAACTTTGGTCCAAAGTAGAAATTTCTAAAATTACTTCTGTTCATGAGCAAAATGGTTTTGAATGGCAATATCAAAAATTATTTTACTCTTATTTTTGATCATTTATTTTACCAAAGTCTGAAATGTACTCCAAATTTTTGACAGAGTGTCCCTCCCATTTTAAAATTTGATATCAACAATTTCGCAATAGGCTAAAGTTAGTTTTGAAGGTAAATATAAACGATAGTTTTGCTATTCTCCTTAGTATGCAGTTTCTAGCTAGATGATGCATGGGTGGATGTTTGGTTTATGAGAGTGGGGAAACCAGCCTGGTTCGCCCACAAGCTCAGCTTTGCTGTCAGTATACCTATGACCGAGCAAGAAGTCCCTATGCTGTTGCACAATGGACTATTGCAAAGTTTTTAACCAATGAAACCATTAAACTAGCAGAAATATCAACTCATTTGAAGGCACAGTTAAGGGACAGTACACTGTCTCAGAATTGTGTGTTTAAGTGGGTGGAAGATTTTAAGGGCAGGCGAGAACAGGTTGAAAATTAAAGTCATGATCAACATCCTAGGACAAGTCTTACAAATGACAATATTCGTGACGTTTGAGAGCTTATTGAAAGTGATTGCTGGTTAACTATGGAAGAAATTTAATCAGAAGTGGTTATCAGCTTTGGAAGTGTTCAATATATAATCACTGATCAACTTTTTGTTTCCGAGGTTAGTTGACTGGTCAGAGATCCTGGAAGGCTTCTGGAATGATTTCAATGAGAAAAGGAGGCCTGTATCGTGTTATGTGATGATACATGGGTATATCACTACACCCGAAAGTCAAAAATGGCAAGGAAAGGATGAAGGTGCCCAATGAAGGCAATGAAGGATTTTCTTTTCTAAATGATCAACATAGAGTGAATGCAGTTCATTACCACCAGTTGTTATGGTTGATAAAAGCTGCCTATTGAAACAAATGACGAGCCATACCCATCAGAGATGTCATTCTTCTCCATGACAATGCCAGGCCTCACACTGCGGCTTTGTTAAGGGATACTCTGAAAGAAATGGGCTGGGAAACCCTCAAGCACTCTCCTTACAGCCCTCTTATTCCCCTGTGAATATTTTTTGTTCGCGCCTATGAAGGAATCACTGGGAGGAAAACATTTTGGGAAAAATAAAGAAGTCGATGAGAACCTGCACAATTGGCTTATAACTCTTCCTCGGACTTTCAATACCATGGGAATACTAATAATTATTAACATCCTACCTCATTGGTAATAATTTATTACAGTATAACAATACTCAGAGCAGAATTCAATACCGTTTAGATTTCCAAACTATAAAACTATGTTTATGATTATTAATTTAACCTTATTTTACTTCCAATGGTAACCATTTATTGTTTACAAACGATTATCTGTTCCCCAGAATACTTACCTCATTATGGACCACCATTAACAGGGCAAGGTTTTGACAGTCCTCATAATCCTAGACAAGGTATGTTCATGTCATGAAGCAATTTCATATTACTTGGTTGTTACAAAAGTCTTTGCGCGTAAGTATAGCTTTCTTTATTCCAGATCACATATTTTAAACATTAGTGTAAAATAAATTAAAGTAAAGTAAATTTTTACCAATTACTATCACCTGTATTTCTGCCAGTAATTGGATTTGATCCAATTTTCATGTCCTCGTAATTGAAGGCCTTGGTGGATGAAGGAACTATATCCACATTTTTTTTAAAAATACAATCTAGTTCATTGGATGAAGGATTTATTTGCAGAAATGTTATGTAACAAAATCTGAATATTTTTAAAACAATTAGAAAAAGGGTAGGGATATCAGAGAAGAGGAGGAGGCTATGTAACATTTCCTGCCGAAGGAAAATGTAAAAAACAAACTTTAAACATAAATTACTCAAAATTGTGTTTTGTAACATTAGCCCTTCATCCACCAAAACCTTTAATTATCATAGATCTGACTATATAAAAAAAGTGTCAGAGGTCAGTGGGACCGCTGGTAGCAGCAAAGCTTCCCATCGAAAGAACCGAAACGTAATTGAGAAACTTTTAAATATGAGCTTTCAAATTATTCTGAGGCTTCCAAACATAAGGAAGAGCTCTAGATCATTTTTTGACGCGGCTCTAACATTATTTCAAAATTATAAAATCAGTATGGATTTATTTTTGCATTTATTATTTAAACACTTAACCCTTTCTACACATTTTTAATTACAAACTCTAGCACAAAAAATGTGTCTATATTATGAATAAAATATTTGTAGGTTATAATTGTTGTTAAAGCAAAGTTTTTGTAAATACAAAAAATTTAACATAATAATAATAAAATATTGTACGGCACAATAAACTAGTGTCTTTATTATGAGTAGGTTATTTAGAGGTTATAATTGTTTTAAACTATAAAACATTAAACATAATAAGAAAAACAAGATATTGTAATGAACAATAAAAATAATTATTTATGTAAAATGCATCCTGAATAAGATATTAACAAAACATACAAACAAATAGAACAGCTGTTTGACAATACCTCTCAATTATAATATAATATCAGTATAGAAACTTTGCTTCAAAAAATGAACCATTGATTTAAACAAGCCTAATCTGATGGTGCAGTATCTGCGCTATAAGCAGGATGAGGCAAAAAGTTTACTGAAAAATTTCCTTGGTCAAATTAGAGTGATGTGTAAGGGTATTATTGTGTCACAATGGCTTGTTGACTTGTTTCTATTGACGAAATCAGGATATCTTTGATCCAAACCCTGACCAGCTGTTCATAGTAAATGTTGAATCCACTGCCCAACTGTCAGGAACACGTTGAAAATGTAATCCTTCCAAGTTTACCTAACACAGAACATAACTTTTTTTCCCCAAACTAAAGTATGGCTACATTTTGATTGTTAACTGATTCTCTTTCTATAGAACTAAGTTCTTCATCCGTTGCCTTAGTACTTTACCTTTTTTTTTTTTTTTTTTTTTTTTTTTTTTTTTTTCTTTTTTTTTTTTTTTTTTTTTTTTTTTTTTTTTTTTTTTTTTTGTGTAAATGACCCCATAAAGGCGACTCAAGTTACAATAAATTAAAGGATTAGTCAAAGTAAATAAAAAACATTGACTTTAATAGTAGAAGAAAAAAATTAGTTGGAATTATGGGTTATATTCATGCACAAGCACTTTTGTAACAAGCTAGTATTTATGTATATTCTTTTGAAGTGATTGATTTTTATAATCATGAAATAATAATAATTCACAAGCCCAAAATGAATAAATAGAAAATAAAAAAATAATTTTTAAAATTAATAGATAGTTAAATATATAAATATTGAACTGTATTAATTATCAACTAATTTATTTAAGTTTATTTCACTCCTGTATTATCTATCTTATCGCAGTTATTTAATAGTACAGTTTGAATTTTTTATTTTATTAATTTTTTTTATTTTTTATTATCATTAGGGTGATTCCATGTCAAATCAACCAATGGTTTGGACCTTGACCCCTCCGATTTCTATGATTTTTTGTATAGAAGTTGTACATACCAAGACTAGTAAAAATGTAAAATGTAACATTTTTCTGACTTTTGGTTTTTGAGTTATAAGCTTTTAAAAACTCAAAAAACTGCTGTTTTCAGTCCTCACTCAGTATATTTAAAATTACGCAATTAAAAAACTATCCCTCCTAGCCTGAATTTGCGACATCCTATTCCATATGAAATGCCCTTTAATTTGATATATCACTTGATATATTTTCCGTTCATTTTGTAGTTTTTTTGAAAAGTCCAAAAATGGTTTTTGTAATTCCCAAAATACGTACCCTTCGATTTTTTTCGAAAAAAAATCTATGTGATTTATACTATAACTGACGGTGTATTGTATGCAAAACATGACTACTAAATATATGTAAATTAAAATCTCTACAACTTTTATTCGAAATACATTTTTAATATTCTGTACCGTTTCCGAGATATACTCAAGGCAAATGTGAAGTACTTTTAGTGTATTTATTTTACCAAGAAAAGTCAAAAGTTATGTAACCTATGTCAAATTCAAGATAAATTGGCATATATAAATATATTTTGAAGGAAATTTAATGTTCTACAATATTATTTAAGAAGACTTTTGTCGTAGGATTAACGTGGTGTGAAAATTTGTTGATTCGAAAATATTCACATTTGCAAAGCATATATGTCGGAAACGGTACCGAATATGAAAAATGTATACAGAATAAACGTTGTAATTTACATTAATTTAGTAAATAGTTATGTTTTTCATATGATACACCGTTTTCGAGATACGAGCGCTAAACCAAAAAAAAAAGGACCTTCCGCCCTCTCCCCTTCCTGTTCCCAGACTCAAAAACTCCAGGACTTTTAGTATGTTTACTTTCTAATTACCCTGAACAGGTTTCCGAAGAAAAACCTCGGATTACAGAAAACACACACTATAATACTTATTGACTGGACTAACTGTCCATTAAAAAAAAAGACAAAATATATATATTTTTTTTATTAAGAACCCATTTCCGTCCCATTCTAAAATTTTGCCCACATGTAGTCAGTTATAGTATAAATCAAATATATATATTTTTTTTAAATTTAAGTAAGGGTATGTATTTTGGGAATTACGAAAACCATTTTTTTGGCGTTTCGGAAAAACCGGAAATAAACGGAAATACATCATGTTATATATCAAATTAAAGGGTATTTCAAATGGAATAGGATGTCGCAAATTCAGGCTAGGAGGGATAGTTTTTTAATTGCGTAATTTTAAATATACTGAGTGAGGACCGAAAACAGCAGTTTTTTGAGTTTTTAAAAGCTTATAACTCATAAAACCAAAAGTCAGAAAAATTTAATGTTTTACATTTTTACTAGTCTCGGTAAGTACAACTTCTATACCAAAAATCATAGAAATCGGAGAGTTCAAGGTCCAAATCTGATGTAGAATTGGTTGATTTGACATTTGACATGGAATGTTAATCTTATTAATTATATTTTACGTATTATTGTCATTAATATTTCATTTAATAAAATTGTGTTTATTATATACAAAAATTTTTAAACTCATTTATGTTTTCTATTAAAAATGAAACTGCCTTATTATAAAATAGAATCATGTCTTCATCATCATCACACTTAATTCCAGTATTTTCAAATTTTGGTAGTATATTTAACATAGCATATCTATTCACTAAGGAGCCATAATTTTCAGTTTAAAATGCTGATGGAATATGGTCATAAAATATAGTACAATCAAAAAATTTTTTTCGGTTTTCAGGCTTTGATGCATTGGTTCCTTTTCATCGAAGGCAAATGGATGCTAATCCAAATGCCAATCCCCAAAGGCAGATGGATATATACGACCCTTCCAATAGCATATTGGGTAATTATATTATTTATATTATAATGCTTATGTAAAATTTATGAAAGTCTAAAATTTCTGTTTAATTAGCTATTTTCATAATTATTTATTTATGCAAATGTATTTGAGTTTCTGTTCATTTCTAAAGAAGCTTCATCATGTCCACATCATGAATATTTCTGTGTTTTTTGGACTACTTTAAACGATTACTATAATACAAATTAAAAAAAATATTTTATATGCTATTGTAATTGATTTTTTAAAATAATATTTTTTTTAGATTATTTGAAACAATTGTGCAATGATAAAATAAAATCTCTTTACATGAATACAAAAGAAAAATATTAAGTAGACTAAAATAACAGACATTGAATTTTTATTTATTTGTTAATATCAATTTTAGGTGTTAATATCAGAGTAGAAAGGTTTTTAATCAGAACATAAACGTGTTGATTTAGGGTCGGTGAATTCTAATGTCATTTAAAAATACTAAAAATGTCTGCTTTATCACTAGTACTTCATACCACAATTAGTATTTCATTTAAAATACTCTCTGATAGTTCACTGTTCAATTTCAGGATGTTTTAAATTATACTTACGTAATTGCATAGATATTAAGTATTATTTTGTTATTAAATTGATATATGTATTGCATCAATTGTCCTACTTTCTTATTTTCTATTTCGTATTTCCTTTCCTCAATATGGTTACGATTACTGAGGATTTGGTTATCTGAGCTTATCTCCTTCCTTACTACATCAGTGAATCGATTTCCAAGTGTCGTTTTTAATTTAAATTTTTTTAATTGTTTATTAAATTTCTTAAATGAGATATACCATGGTATATGCCAGCAGCTAGTTTCATCTAATCTATTTTATAAAAGGACAAGCCATTTATCGTTTGTGATCATTAAAGACCGGATTTTCGTGCAATAAAAAAAATCAAAACCTGTAAAAAGGTGTACTAAATAAAAAGATTTTGGTTTTTATTTTTTATTAGCATCCAAGTAGACATAAAATAAAGTAAAATATTGAATATAATGAAATTAATAATTTTCCTTTTTTTAAACTATATTTTGTATTAAAATATTTAAATAAAAAACACTCTTAGCAAAAATAATTATATGCCATAGTAAAACAAAACATAATACAAAATTCTATTTATTACCATCAAGTAGGTACATAATATTATGTTTTAAAAGAATATATTTTAAATCTATCTTTTAAATTATAAAATACTAAAACAGCAGGAACATTTTCTAGGACAAGAATCAATTATTTAGACGATATAAACAATTCAATAAGACATAAACAAAATAAAGAAATCAATTTTTTTCTGTCAAATTTTCTCGGCAACTCTATTAAGAACATGCACCACACATGTTGTGTGAACCATGTTTGGGTAAAACACTTTAAAAGCGTTCCCAGTTTTGAGCATATAAGGAGCTGCATCGGTTACTAAAAGTAAAACCTTATCTTGATACCTGTTGGGGCCGAAAAAATTTAACAAACCGCGACACCGTCTCAAAATTAGTTTTTTCCAATTCTTTACAAGAAATTAAGTGAGGGGTAGGCTCAGTTTCTGGGTGCAAAATTCCCAATGCACAAATATATTTCCCTCTTGAATCAGTCGTTTCATCGACTGAAATATAAATAAAATTATTGGAAATTTCATTTTTAATTTTCATTAAAGTCTGTTAATAGCAGACATTTAGATAATTTTTTCTTAGTGTGCTCTCGTCAGGTATTTTCTGTCCAGTATACTTTTCTAAAAAGTTTGTAAATTGCGGACATGAAAGCTTGAATAGCGGAATATTGGAAGAGACTAATGCCATACACAATTCCTGATTAAAAGAATTCTTATTGGCGCCACTACAGCTTTCTGTTATCAAAAGTTGAGTTACGTTTTTTCTTTTCTTAGCGGCCTTAACTACTTGTTTATGACTGCCTATACAATAAAATAATAAAGTAAAAAAATGTAGGTACACAGAACAAGATAAATGATTTTGTAGAGGCAATTCTGTGGTTTGACTAAAATAGATAAAATATATTGAGTGGACTGTATAATAAAATAAAATATAAAAGGACTTTAAACTGGTTCGCGGCACAAGAAGATGAGTAAAATTCTACTCACCAGACTTCGTGTCTTCTCTGGAGAATATAGCCGCTTCCTGGTTTCAAAATCGCGGCGAAGAGATCTCTGACGCCGCGAAAATGAAGACGACTGACGTCGGGCCAAATTTCAAATGTTTAAACCACTTAAACGAAAAACTAAAACTTTTAACAACTACAAACATGGAGGCACTAGCGAGGAGACAAGTTCACTCAGAAGAGTATTAACAACAACTATAGAGACACTATCGAGGATTAACCACAGCAACAAAACAGATGTTACGAAAACAAATGACGAAGTACCTGATTACAAAAAAAAAGGTTGAAAAAAAAAATAGATTATGAGAAATAAAGGAAAACGCTTATAATTGCCTTAACATACCGCCCACCAAAATGGGGAGGAGTTTCCCATTTTCAAAGATGATCAAAGGGATAAGGGAGTTAAAGGAAGAAGGAAAAAGTAAAAAAAAAAAAAAAAATAAAAAATAAATAAACAAAATGAACATACAATTGTACAATAATTATTCAGAGGGAGTCATTCCGGTAAGGGAATGACTTGGTTGACGGGTCGCGTAAAGACGCCGTCAGCAGTGCGGAGAGTCACCACCCGGATATTGCCATCAGGATCAGGATGCAAAGCGGGGATGCGAGCCGAAAATGGGAGTTCAGTGTTCTGAAGTCTGCCGCCCACCCTGAGAATGCCGACTTCGTCGAGGAAAGGAGACAAATGTCCTAAACAGGGAACAGGTTTATTCGACAGGAGACGGATTCGTTCGGTGAAACGCGAACCCTCTACAAGACGCACAATTACCAAAAAAGATTGTTCAATTTCGGAGGTGGTTAGTGGACATTGAAAGTTCGTTTTCGATTTTGAACGCGCACGGTAATTCAGAGCAAAGCGCATCATCCAGGCTACCACACGCTGTAGACGTAAGCATGAGGAGAAACGAGTTATGATATATGGATTAGCAAGGACACTATTGGTAGCGAAAATCACATGTCTAGTGGATAACTCAGGGATAGAAGCTGAGGGAGTAGATGGTGGGGCAAACGGTGGAGGCCAACTTTCTTGAAAGTCCGACATAAATGGAGGGCCATGTGACCAAAGTGACAATGCAATAGGCTCAGACAGTAAATTAGGGTTCAGCCCTCGAGAAGCCATGTCGGCTGGGTTCAGAGCTGAACTGATATGAGACCAAATGGTGCAATCGGGTACGGTGTTGTTGACGTGGACTACACGGTTTGCGACGAATGTTTTTAACAAGTGGGGGGGAGTTTTAAGCCAAGAAAGGACGATTTCGGAATCAGCAAACAATTGATATCCGGAAATATTTACCGGATATTGGATATCGCGAACAGAGCTGAGCAAGTCCGTTAGCAATACGCAAGCACACAACTCGAGCCTGGGAACCGATAATGT
The DNA here is from genome assembly GCA_003667255.2 of Euschistus heros. Classification (NCBI taxonomy): domain Eukaryota; kingdom Metazoa; phylum Arthropoda; class Insecta; order Hemiptera; family Pentatomidae; genus Euschistus; species Euschistus heros. The sequence goes on from RCWM02000237.1 coordinate 373,881, forward strand.
TTTTAGAGGAGCGACACGTGTTTTTGCTTTCCACAAAAAAGAGGATCGAGTCTGGTAAGAATCGAAACAAATGTATAAAGCAGCAGCATAGGCAACTTCAGAAGCATCAGCAAAACCTACCAACCTGATAGACTGGTAGTGATCAGGGAGTACACATCTCGGGAAAGATAGAGTGGAAACGCTAGGCAAGTGGTGCACAAGATCATCCCATTGTGTTTCAATTTCGCTTGGGACGTTCTGATCCCAGTCGAGCTTAGCCGTCCAAAGCCTTTGTATAATGATTTTAAAGCATACGGTGATAGGCGATAAATAGCCATTGGGGTCAAATATACGAGCCAAAAACGACAACATGTTGCGTTTGGTACATTTAGCGTTGAAGGGTATCACTCTGTATACAAACAAATCTGTAGAAGGTTCCCAATTTAAGCCTAAAATTTTCAAGGACTTGTCCTCGTCATTCAAAACCAAAGGGGATTCGCAATGTTCCTCGGGGAGATCCTCAAGAACTTGAGGGTGACTTGCGGACCATTTGCGGAGCTCAAATCCGCCTAAGCTTAACAATTTGGTCAATTGCGACCGCAGGGTACTAGCAGACTGGACATCATTAGCGCCAGTTATTATGTCATCGACATAAGTGTGATTCATTAAGGCTGCTGAAGCCAAGGGGAAAGCGGAACCTTCATCTTTTACAAGCTGATGCAGCACGCGCATGGCCAGGAATGCTGAAGGGGATAAGCCGTATGTTACGGTATTCAGTTGCGCCTCTTCGACTCGCGAATTGTTGTCCGGGGTCCAAAAAATATGTTGCAGGTGGCGGTCCTGTTCGTGAACGAGCACTTGACGATACATCTTTTGTATGTCACAGCATAAGGCAACTTTAGCGAACCGAAAATTTAACAGGACCGCTGAAACGTCAGATTGTAACTTGGGCCCCTTCAACAAACGGTCGTTTAAAGAAACGCCAGAAGAATCAGGGCTTGAGGCATTAAATACCACACGCAATTTGCTACCCTGATTGGTAATTTTGGTTACCACATGATGCGGAATGATGTACGAAGAAGGCGTGGAAGCCTTGGACATGTGGTCGAGCTGGGCGTACTCCTGCATGAAGTTATGGTATTCTGAAGCAAGCTTAGGGGTCTTAGCTAACCGCCTTTGCAAATTTAACACGGAAGCATACGATTTGGAAGAATTACTCTGAACCGGAGAAGCATCGGGCTTCATAGGCAGGGACACGGGAGTACCGGCCATCTGGCTGTCGTTGGTGGGTATCCCGGAAGTGTTGCTCAGCTAGAGTGTCAAGGGGATCTTCAATTACAGGTGCATGAACATGCTCGATTTCCCAGAATTTCGAAAGCTGCTGAGAAAGTTCAGTAGTAGAAATGAGCGACGCGATGCTCGATGAGGGAGTCTGGGAGTTCATGGGACCAACAATTGCCCAACCAAATATGGTGCTCACAGCAACGGGACCATTCGGGTGCTTGATAATAGGTTCAGGGGACAATAACTGTGGGTACACGTCAGCACCTAGTAAAATTTCAACATGGTCGGGACGGTGGAAGGTAGGGTCAGCTAATTGGAGTTGAATGAACGATTGAGGAATCGTAGGAGGCAGTTCAACAGTTGGCAAATGCCCGACGATATTGGGAATCACCGACAAATTTGCGCTAACGTGCTGGGTCGTGTATGAGGAGACTATGTTGCAGGATACGGTGCCAGGTGAGGTTGACAGCGAACCGCCTATTCCACTTACCGAAATAGGAGCACGATTCACTTTAAGCCGAAGAGACCGAGCCAAACTTTGAGAAATAAATGATATTTGGGAGCCAGGGTCAATGACCCCTCGTATTGGTACATAACCAAGAGAGTTATTATGGATGCGAGCTCGAAAAGTACCCAGCATGTTTACAACAGAAGCTGGTGCTATTTTGGGAGTTGAAGAAGTGCAACTATAGGAAACAAGAGCATTAGCAGTAGTTGGGTCGGTCTTTTCATGTAATGAATTAGTGGGAACGTTGGCATTAGGCTGGAGAGGAAGTGAGGAATCATTTGAACGATCAGGATGCAACAGCGTGTGATGATTTCTGGATGAGCATCTACGGCATGATGCCGTCGACGGGCAATCGGCTTTCAGGTGTGAACCAAAACAATTAAAACACCTTCTATGTGTGCGGAGAAAGGAAATCTTTTCTTCCCTTGACACTGGAAAAAAGGTTGGACATGAAGATAAAGAGTGACCCTTATGACAAAATAAGCATTTGGAAAAGATTTGTGTGGAGGCTTTTTTATCATTGTTGGCTACAATGAAGGATAGTTTAGAAGCACCGTGAGATTGACGTTTATTAGTAGATGAGCTGCTGGCAGGGCTGTGGGGTGGATGAAATTTCTATTGTTTTTATTCGATGCTCTACGAACTCCAACAGTTTATCATAAGAGGGGATCGCTGTGTCGACTTGCTTTTCTTCGAAAGCTCTTGCAGTTCCTGAATCTAAATTCCTGAGGGATAATGATAACAACAAAAAGTTTGCTAAATCGCCAACCTTCAAAGCTTTGATGGCTTCAATTGAGTTTTGATGGACTTGAATGAACGTTTTTAGAGCACTCAACGAGTGCGTGGTGGAGCACTTATAGTCCAAAATTTTATTCAAATATGTGGTGGCGATACGGCGAGCGCTTTGATATCGGTTTACAAGAGCTTGGTAAGCCAAGGGGTAATTTTCAGCTGTCAACTGAAAATTTTCAATAACAGCCAGAGCTTCATGGGAGACGGAGGTGCGTAAATAATGGAATTTCTGAATGTTTATCAATTGAGAATTCTCATGGACAAGAGAATTAAAAATTGAGAAAAATTCGCTCCACTTTTCAATATTACCGGTAAATGTAGGAATGGTAATGGGAGGCATGTGCTGGGTAATTTTGGGTGGTTCATTATTATTTGATTGTATGTTTTCATTTTTTATTAAGGGAGCAGGTTCTTGTTTTTTTAACTTATGGTATTTGGCTTGAATTGTGAATAGAATGGTTCGAAACGAGGATGAAACTTGGGTAGTTTCAACGGTATCATCGGGGTCAAGGTTATAATTCAATTCAATAATATCATCAGTTAGAGTCTGGAACTTCTTTTGGAGGCATAATGAATCATCATAATATGAGCGAACAAGATCGATATCAGATACAGTCGCATTTTTTATCTCATCCCATGATTTGGTGATGTCGGCAAAAATGTTTTGACGTTTAGTTTCAGCGATTTTCAAAGCCTTTAATATTTTATCGCGAGTTTTTTGATCCATCGTTAAAGTAAATAATTAAATATGGGGACAGCTGAAATCTAATATGAAAATTCAAAATAATTGAATCAGAAAGGTTATGATTCGAATTAAAATTGAAAACCGGTAACGACAAGTGACAAATGTAATAAAATCAAAATAAATAAGTAAATAACAAGAGAAAAGAAAAAATAAATAAATAAATAAAAACAAAGCCAAGGATAACTGTAATAATGGGATTCAAAAGGGTTTCGATCCGAAAAGAAATCGAAAATCAAACGCGTGAATAAAATTATAAAATAGAAACAAACACAAACAAAAAAAACAAAGAAAATCAGAATTTTCGATTGATCATATGATCAAAATAAAGTAAAATGCAAAGAACGTAAAATGAATAGGTTTGATAGGGTTACAATTTAATATATATGTTTGTAAGGTTACAGATAATGTTAAGGTAGCAGTGGCTATACTATGTAAGGCTGTGGTTTCTAACGAATGTTTCATAAGATTAATCAAAATGGCTACCTAAAACCGACGCCGTTTGTGAAATTTAAGAAAGAAAAAAAAAAAAAATAAATTTTATTCGGGGGCAAGAATTAACCTTATTGTTCAAGAAATACACTAAACATACTTTGTGGTTTAAACATTCGAAATTTTATGTGGCCCAAGAGGACCAAAAATATGTAGAGGCAATTCTGTGGTTTGACTAAAATAGATAAAATATATTGAGTGGACTGTATAATAAAATAAAATATAAAAGGACTTTAAACTGGTTCGCGGCACAAGAAGATGAGTAAAATTCTACTCACCAGACTTCGTGTCTTCTCTGGAGAATATAGCCGCTTCCTGGTTTCAAAATCGCGGCGAAGAGATCTCTGACGCCGCGAAAATGAAGACGACTGACGTCGGGCCAAATTTCAAATGTTTAAACCACTTAAACGAAAAACTAAAACTTTTAACAACTACAAACATGGAGGCACTAGCGAGGAGACAAGTTCACTCAGAAGAGTATTAACAACAACTATAGAGACACTATCGAGGATTAACCACAGCAACAAAACAGATGTTACGAAAACAAATGACGAAGTACCTGATTACAAAAAAAAAGGTTGAAAAAAAAAAATAGATTATGAGAAATAAAGGAAAACGCTTATAATTGCCTTAACAGATTTAAAAGTTTGCGTTAATGATACATAATGATTGTGCAATTTAACGGTTTAGGAAAAATTAAAATTAAACTTTGGTAGTTCATTAAATTATATTTTCTAGATTGGGATTCAGGAAATGCCATTTCATAATTTAAGTCTAAAACTTACTTGTTTTGAAGTGGGCGTCTACTTGCGATTTCCTATCAACACCTACGTTTTTGCAGCAAGATTCACAAAAAATGATTTTTCCATCAGTTTTTAGTTCTGGGTACGGCTGTATCCATCCCTTTAATTTGAAACAAACACTAATTTTCCCTTTAGGCATGTTTTATATAGAATTGCACAACTTGATAGTGGCAGAAGAAATGAAAATAAAGAACTGAGAAAATATAAAACACGGCTACCGGATATAGGGAGGGGTGGGATGTTGAAAAACATAAAAATTCCCAGAAAATGGGGGACTCGAGAATTGAAAACTCCTACGAAAAAATATTAAAACCGGTTTAAAAAAAATGGTTTGTTTTATTCCACTTGTTTTATAAAACGTGTAGTGTTTATTTATATTTTATCCGCTTTGTTGACTGATTTTTTTTTGTTTTTAACAGACAAATTCAAAAATAAAACCTTAAAACGTGCAATTTCGTGCATTAACCTCAAAACGTGTAATTTCGTGCATTATAAAACTAGTATAGATATAACGTAGTTTTCATGATTCGAATTTCTATCCAAGTTTTAATGAATTTGGAGTTTGCAAAAAAAAGATGCAATTGCACGAAAATCCGGTCTTTAGCGATCACTAACCACGAAAACTACTGAACCAATCTGTACCAAATTTTAACCACATCATTTCTATAGTTCTAGGAAGGTTTAGCAATAATAAAATATGCTTATTTTCAATTAATTTGTTATTAAAATATTATTAAAATAACAATGAAGTTGAAAATTAACCGATAGGTGGCGAGTGCCATTCTACATGGGAGTTTACAAAGGTATGGTGTTATCTAAAGCTTGAAATTGATAATAAAATTAGCTTCTACTCAATTAAATTATTAAAAAAGATTTAAATATATAGTGCCGCATCTGGATCCCAGTAAGGTTTGAAAATCGACCGATATGTGGCTAGTTCCATTCCGTAATAAAGTTTACAATGGTAAAACTACTTAACCCATCTGTACTAAATTTAAACGTACAATGTTGAGTGACAGAAACGACACTGTCATTTACTTTTATGGTTTGAAATTAAAATCTAACAAGATGAAATCAATAAAATTATTTCTGCCGAATTAAATTATTACCAAACCAAAATGTCGATCCTTTGCTTTTTGTTTGTTAAAATATGTTTCATAGGCATTTAGTTTTGAGAACTGACAATGCAGTCCATTATTCGCAAGAGTTTTTTAACAGTCTCAGTCCATCTGGATTACCAACTAATACATGAAAATTAAAAATTAGATGTTAATTATGCATTTACATAACCTTCAGTGCAGTTTTAACCATTATTATATAATTAGTGTCATTATATAATATATAATTTAGAAAAACATAATATATTATATTATATACCTATAGAACTGGAAACGTCAACCTTAATAATTATCACATTTTTGTTTTATTTGCTAGACTTGTCGCCAACAGCAGGATTTTCTCAAGTAGAAACCTTGTCATGGCCGAACACTTATAATGGTAAGTTGTCTCATATTTTATTATATAAACAATTATTGTAGTTAAGCTTGAAGAAAATCGATCAAGAAGGCAAGCAGAAGACAGGTGAATGGTTCACATTGAAAAACTTACTAAAAATATTTAAGTGAATTAATTTAATAATTATCATTTATCAATTTTAACTGTACTGAACTATAATTTAATGAATTTGTTAGATTGGTTTTATATTGTTATTCTTATGTTAAAATGTTGAAAATAAATAATTCCTATTTAATATTACAGACGTATTATTACCTTCTGAACATTCTCGCTATCAAATCTCTTCCTGGCAGGCTGCTTATAATGGTGAGTTATCTAAGTCTAATATATTTTTATAATCCTTTTACCATTATTTAAAGCGTCTAAACACTATCTGTTAATAATGAATTGTTTAATATATATTTTCATGCCTGTTTTAGAATCTTTCTAAGGCTCCAATCAATATCTAATGATTTTTATTGAAAAATAGTAGAGATGATAATGAAACCATTTATAAAATATTTACAAATATCAGTAAATAAATAACTTCAAAATATCCCTTGATAAAATCAGTTTTTGTCCCTAATGAAAAAAAAAAAAAAAAAAAAAAAAAAAAAAAAAAAAAAAAAAAAAAAAAAAAAAAAAAAAAAAAAAAAAAAAAAAAAAAAAAAAACCTGCTCAGATATTTTTATCATATTTAATAAAATATCACTTTTTAACATACCAGATCACCCCTACTTGTTTCAGAAATTAATCCTTAAAAAATTAAGCATTGCAACTGAAAAATGTTGAAGATAAATTTTCATTTTTCCATGTAAATGTAACTTACGAGGGGGGTGATCTGAAAAGTTTCAGACCTAACAAAGATACACATTTTTTTTATGTATATATACATTTTTCAACATAGTCTCCTTGTAACTCTACACTTCAGCGATTCTCCCATCTCTGTAGCCTGTCCAAATAGTACTTTGTGTTTTTCTCTGCAAAATAATTGTTTATCTTCATGTTGAGGTCAGAAACTTTTCAGACCACTCTCTAACCTCTAACCTCTAAACCTAAAGCACCAACGAAATAAATGCAGCCAGATAGCAGTACCATTTAGTAATACATTGTTCTTGTTCTTATAGAATTTTAATTCTCCAAGAATAAAAATCATTTTACATTTCATTACGTGGTTATAATGGTGCTTAAAAACTAATACACCAATTACACAGCATCCAAGAAATATCAGTGCATCCTCCTATCTACCAAGGCTCCACTCGCCTCCCTACAGACTGGGCCCCATTGCCGCTTCTAGTTGGTTTTCACAGTATATAGAACCAATAACAACTATATTCTAATTTATAATAACTATATTATATCTAAAATCTATATTTACAAAAGTCTCTTATCCACTGCCATTTAAACCTGCTAGGATTAAAGGGATGTTTGGAACTGGATAACGATTGAATAAGAGGATTATAATTACTGGAAAGGTTTTGGTGGGGATGAAGTTGTTAAAAAACAAAGTACAGTTCAACCTCGTTTAGTAGGACCCCTTTATGTCTGATCTCCGGGTAACCCGGATCAGTTCAGGAAAATTTAAAATTAGCTTTTTGTCGTCCACCCAAACTGCCAAGTGTAGGACGGATGTTTGTTTATCAGTAGACTGTTTGTAGAACTTGAGATGCTAAGATGTTGACATTAATGATATTGAAAGTTAGGTGCAAGCTGACGATGGAGCCTATGGTACTCTTACTGATGACCAAATTATTGCAACTTGTTGCGATAAAGATGCTGATAACAGGGAGAATACTGACAAAGAAAACACTGAAAATATCGCATTTATAAGCTATGCAGAAGCAGCATTTCATTTGGGTGAGTTAATGGTTTATTTCAAGCAACAAGAAGTGATAACAGTGGCCGAGCTTCTCACGTTGAGAAGGATGGGTGACCGCACGGCGCGGAAACGGCATTCAAAGCTGACGCAACTCAGATTAACAAAATTCTTTCAGAAAAATTAAACTGTATATAAAGTATTATAGTTTATCGTGATGTGTATTTTAAGTGTTTTTCCGCAATAAAAAAAAAAAATTGTATTTTAATTGTTTCATTTAAGGAGATTAATATCAAGTTATTATATTAAAAAGGCATAACTCCCCATTTGCTTTATTCAATTAACTACATGTTTCAGAGCTTGTCATGTTGCTCCATCTTCAGGTTCTACAATCATTATGTTATGTTATTTTACAATTCTTTACTATATTTATACATCACTTAACATTTTTGGTTTTTATTACCTAACACTGTGATATTCTCACTGGTCATCTCTTCTACACTGACACCTCTGGGCAATGTTCAATTATTGTTTTGTTTATTTATTGTCAACATTCTGGCCTATTTATTTGTAGTTAATTGAATAAAGCAAATGGGGAGTTATGCCTTTTTAATATAATAAAAAAATTGTATTGTGTGTACATTTTGTTCTGTATTTTTACATAAACATTCTCCGTTTAACCCGGATTTTTGTTATGTCGGATCGGCCGTGGTCCCGGCTAGTCTGTCTTTGCGAGGTTGAACTGTATATGGATAGCAGCCAGTCCATACTGTTGAACGGAGCAAAGATATCATTTGGATCTTACAAGTTCGAGCAAGTGTTTGAATTTACCTAGCTGGGTTCACAGGTCAACTTGGAAAAACTCATAGATGTCAAAATTAAGGGGAGGGTCCTAGCAGCTAATAGATGCTATTTTGCCCTTAGGAAGCAGTTGATTATTAGGTTAGTGATCCGGGAAACTAAGTTAACATTATATAAGACGTTGGTCAGGACGGTACTCACATATGGGTCTGAGACATGAACAATGACAAGGTCTGATTGTTTTCGAGAGGAAAGTTCTACAGTAAATCCTTGGAGCAGTATGTGTCGGAGACGGCAAACTAATGTGGAGGTCTATAGACTGTATGACCTTGATTTGGCATCAACTAAGTAAGGTCGGGAGACTGGTGGGCTAGAGATATGTCACCTATGACTGAAAGAGCCATTACTAGATGTGTCCTTACAGATAAGTACAAAGAAAAGAAGAGTTAGAAAACCCAGATGGTGGTGGCTGCTGATATAAGATCCCTTGGTATCAAGAACTGGATGGCGACAGCACAGAACAGGGAAGCATAGCGCTTGGTGTTGGAGGAAGTCAAGACATGTGTGCTGGTTGTAGGACTAGATTAAATAAAAGTATATTAGATGGGAGCGATAAAAAAATCATTAGAAAGAAAATCAATGCTTAACCAATGGTTGAAGATCCAAAAGACAGACTTAGATGGGAAAATTATGTTAAAGCTTATCTATTGGATTTGAATTGGGTGTGTATGTTGGGGAGACATTGTTTTCTAAACACCAGCCGATGGTGGTGTTATCATCAAACCTCTGGGTTATAATTACAATAAGGCTGTTTATATATTCTATGTTCATTGATAAATTTCAAAAACATTCATAAAAACTATTATTTATTCATTTTGTTTATTATAATCTTATTTAGCTGTGGTTGATTGTGTCTTATTTTATTTTTTCAGAAAGGCTACTGATGCAGAATAATATTTGGAACAATAATTTGTTCACCACAACTCAGATTTTATGCCCTGACGGAGGTTTGTTCTGCGTAAATGAAAATTTTTATTATTTGAACAGAAGGGTTCCAATGAATAATGAAAATCAAATCTGATTTTTGAAATTCTTTTTCTTTTCTTTTTTAAAATAACCTTTTCATAGTAACCTACAGATTAATTGTCTGTTTTTGATAATTTCATAAGGCTATTTCTAATTTATATATATATATATATATATATTATATATATATATATATATATATATATATATATATATTTTATGTGTAAATTTTTGTTCATGATTATTTAATTAAGGTGATATGTTATCAAATCAATAGAGATGATATGATGTATTAAACCAAAGTCGTAGATAAAATATTTGAAACTAAATGTTGATCATTGTAAATTATTTATTGGGATGGCAGTTGTATTATTGGCAAAAATTGCCAAGTATTGTTTTCCTATGAGTATTATTGTTTTTTTATTATTAGTTAGAATTTGTCTGTATGAATTCTTTACTCATAAACTGAATTCATTTTTTATTCATCTCAGAAACTTAATCCATTAGATCCAGAGTTTCCATGAGTTTTATTTTGAAGAAAATATTGGTATATTTAGTCATTAGTTAAATGAGCCAGTTAAAATGAAAGTATTTTAAGTAACAAAGAATAGAAAAAAAAAACAAAAGAGCCTAGCTCATCTATAAACACAAATATTTAAATTAATTGAGAAGATTTGTTCTTATTTTCAATATGTTATTCACAAAAACCTTTTTACTTTGAGAGCTTATGCCACTTTCATTCCAGCTGGCTCATTTTTAAATTAATTTTAAATTATTGTTTATGTAATTAAGGGGCATTGTGTTTATATGCTTATTTTATTTATTTATTTATTTACATTTTATTTTATTTTATTTTTTTTTTACGATTCAGGGGCTCCTCGGTGCTTCAGAGATCCAGCCCACTAAAAATTAATTTTTTTTCAATTGTTAGTTTATATTATGTGTTAAGAGTTTAAGTTTATATGTTATGAGATTTTTTTAAATTTCATTTAATATATGTATTTTGATTATTCTGTTTTTTTTTTTGTTTTTTTATATTTTATATATAAAATTATTATTCTATTATTGTGTTATCTTTAAGTAAGTCTTTAAGCTTTTTTTTTTTTTTTTTTTTTTTTTTTGTATATATTATAAGATGTATTTGATAATAATATTTGAAATATACAAAGACTGAAGAAGATATCTGTTTTCTTTTTTTCATTGTAATCATTCCTAGAAACAAAATAAAAATTTACACTAGTTAAAAGCATTTATTTTTCCATTCAAATCATTTTACCTTACATCTCTTTTAGTAATATGGATTAAAATGTGAATGGAAAATGTCCAAAAAGAAATATTTTATCAACCCTTTTCAGGGCACAGTGTACTACAGTACATCATAACTAAAATAAAATAAAATTGATAGATCGTTCAGAGTGGCCCCCTCATTTAAACCATTGGCCAAGAAACAGTACAACTTCAAGTATTAAACCTGAGAACCTTCTAGGGTTTCAGTGGTACAGTTTTTTTTATTTTAATATGTACATATATCAGTGAGGTGTCGGTACCAACATTTTTTGATTCTCAATACCGGTACCTGTACCAATAAATTGATTCTCCATTCTTGGTAGTGATACAATAGTTTAAAAATAAATTATTATTTCAAAACATTATCCAAAAATAAGCTTGAAAGGGAAAATAAATAGATTAAGTAAACAGTAATAATTAAAGAAATAAATAAGTGAACCGCTAGTAGCATTTATTATCCACATCATATTATATTTGTTATTTATCATAATTCAAAAAATGTATAATAATATATTTCGATTTACAAATTCTTATTTCCACAGACAAACATCCAGGGTTTCATTTATTGATTAAGGAATTGATGATGTTACTAAAATTTTTCACCAAACATTTTAGGTGCACTGGATTTGTTTTAATTAAGTATTAGGGTTCAAAAACTAGTAAATGGAAATTAATTTTTATTCTTGGATATATCGTCCCTTAAGAATAAATAAATGTATAATAAAATGCTATTGTAGTCTGAGTTAGATTATTTTATTGATTAGAAATTGTTATCTCATTTCTTCGTTTTCCAATAATGCATAAATGTCTTCAGCAAACTGAGGTTTAGCTTGCAGTTGCATGGGACTTGTTTTTATTTCTTAACAAAGGGAGCTTGGTAATTAGGAGAATTTATGTATAATAACAGCATAATTATGTATCACAAAACTATATTGCCAACATCAGTGGTCTAGGAATCGACACATCTCTAATATATATATATATATATATATATATATATATATATATATATATATATATATATATATATATATATATATATAATTAGCAAGGGGTTGAACATTAATTGTGGTAAGGCGGAGTACATTAAAACGTCAAGGTGCCTTCAAGGAAATAGAGATGAAGAAATGCATTTAGGCATGGTCACACATTTAGGCACTGCAAAACTTTTAGGTATTTAGGGTCTGTAATAATGGAAAAAAAATTATATGAAATGGGAGATAAAGACAAGAATAGCCGCTGGTAGCAAATGCCCTTAGTAAAATCTTACTATCTCAAGAAATGTCCCAATCTGCCAAAATACAGTAATAAAACCGGTTGTGATAAATTCAAGTGAGTGTTGGGTTTTGACTCATGAGAACGAGAGGTCACTGCAGATTTGCAAAAGAAAGGTCCTCAGAAAGATATTCGGTCAACTACAGGAATTGGAGAGTGAGATCAAACTTTGATCTGGAATAACTGTTTGCTAAGCCTGACATCGTTTCTATGGTCAAAGTAAAAAGATTGTGGTGGCTTGGACAGGTACAAAGGATACCAAAGACTTAAAACTAATCTACTCACTACTCAGACGACCATCCAAGTTAAAATGTAAACAGAAACTTATTACTTACACAAATTTACGAAAACCTGTTTGGTCTTATGCTTATCAGATTTTTGGTGGTGCAAAAAAGACACACATACAAAGACTGCAGACTTTTCCATCAAAAACTCTTAGACTTATCACACAAGCTCCTTTGAATGTTGCCTACTTAACTTTACATACGGACTCACTACAAATGATTACATCAAAATTTTTAATGATACAGAAATTAACTAGTATAAGCTAATTACCTATATGCCTGATTATATGAAAAGAAGGCAGATGAGAGCACTACTTTCGTAACTTTCCTGAAGTAAATTAATGTCAAAGGAAGAGTAAGCACTGGGTATCGTTCTTCCTCATGCTAGATGTCACCATCTGCAAGTTTTTTATCAAGCCAGACATTCCTGTTTGTCTATGTACATCTTGAAAAGTATGGATGAATAAATGAATTAAATAAAAAAGTAGTTTGCAAAATTTGAAGTAGATATATCACTTTGAAGATACTGAAAGGTGACCCTATTACTGAGTATTTGTATATTATCTATAAACATTACTAAATGTTTAAGAAATAGTTTAAATTCCTCTCAAGCTTGCTACTGGCTTACAACAAAAAAATAATCTTTTCAGAGCAACTCAATATTTAAGTGTAAAAAAAAAATGTTTTCGATTTTCTTTTATATCCATCTTTCAATTCTTTTAAAAGAAATGTTAGGATGGCTTTTCTGCTTTTTCTATGGGAAAAAGATTAAATATGTATATAATAAACGTTTATTAAATATATTAGCTACAGCCATCACTCTTCCTAAATGTCTATAATGTTCTGTAATTCATGCCATGAGTATACACACCAGCTCACAAGATATCATTCTTCTGACTTATTATAATTTATTTATTTAATAATATTTACAATTGTATGTAATTAATGTGTACATCAAGTAAATGTGAGGAAATATGATTATAATAGCTTGTAAAGAAATTAGCCATTAGTAGTACTTCAATCGAATCTACATTAGAAGGTTGCTAGGATATCTTACAGACACCTCGGAGGGTTATTGGGAATGAAGTGGAAAACAAGTTGGGAGACTAGTGGATTGGAGTGATTATGAAGCTTCATCATAGAAGGATAGGTAGCTGGATTGCGCAAAATATCAAAAACCTAAAATAACTTTATAATAATTGGAGAAGCAAAATATTTTATAAATGATTTAAAAAAAAAAAAAAAAAAAAAGGAGGACGTAGTTGCCTGTAATAATTGTTTGCTGACCTTACGATATTCAAGAGACAACTACATTTGAGAGTATATGTTTATAAGGATATGTTTTACTTTATTACTTCTCTTATTTATTAATAAAATAACGGAGGACAGTATGGTGAAGGAATCTTGGTCCTGTTCGTAATCACGAATAGTTCTCTGTTTATTACACTACCAAAAAAAAAAAAATCAAAGTAGTATTTCTGTTCAAAAGAAAATTTTAGAAAGGAAATAATTTTTATGTCTATTTATTTTTTTCTGATCTAGTTTTACTATATCTTTTTGTTAAACTATCAAAATAAATAAACCTAAATAAATAAACAAGAATAAGAATGCTGACTTTACTGATTATTAAAAAAACAAACAAATTTCGTCTATCGATATTCTATTTAAAAATTATTTTTAAACTATAGGAAAATAAAACTACATAGCAACTGCTAATAAACAATTTATAAGTAAAGCTCCTCTTATTACAAATATATTCTCTTACTAATGATAGAATAGTTTTTTGTTTTTTATTTATTTTTATGATAATAAACAGAATCTGCTTATACTTTTATACTTCTTTGATAAGATTTATAAGGTTGGTATACTGTAGAAAATCTAATGCTCCATTTTAGGTGCTTCGAGTGAGTGTTTGGTGTAGAATCTTTACAATGTCAATTGGTAGAGGTATATATCTTCATTTTGTTTTCTTAATTATTAAGGAAATTAAATTTAGTTTAAATAATACACAGCGTATTATTTGAAATAAAACTAATTATTCAGGATAGGTTTAGTTAAAAACTGTTTAATAAGCCGTTCAATGTTTGGTCATTTTTGGACACAAAGCTTTATCTTTCTTGTCATAAAATAAACAATTTATATATTTAAATCATTAGAGTACAAATGTTATTGCAATGGCTGTGTATAAAAGTATTTAAAGTAAGATTTATAATCAATAAAGATAATAATGTTATAAACATGAAATATTTTTTAATATAATTAAACAATATTTATAGAGTATGAATAAAGAACCTATTATTATTTAAGAGAGTCATCGTTAATAGGCATACAATTAATCTGATTGATCATAACTGATTGATAATCCCAAGAATAAATTATTCAACAAAGTCAACTCAGAATATGCATTGAGCTGTCCCTTAAGAGCATCTGAAGTGTCAAATTTTTATCAGCCAGCATACAGCCAGATCTCGTAGCATTGGTAATCATTTGCAAACCTTACAATGGGTAGGCTTCTGTAACGGATAGAGATTCTCAGCATTGACTGAAAAGCTAGTTGCATCGCTAAATACAAAGAAAAATACTTATCATCTCCAAGAAATAGGGAAAACAATTAAAACTCTGTTGTAATGGAGGAGAATTAGAAAACACTACTCGGGAACATTTATTAACAAGTAAGGAAGGGTAGAAGAATATATTTCAAATAGAATCAGAAATGTGAAAGGGGTATCTTATCACAATTTATAACCAAAACTTAGGTCTAGAAATCAGAAATCAGTATTTCTCCTATCCTCATGAGCAGCTGTCAGAGTTCGGTTGCTAATAAAAAAAAAACATATACTAGCCAACATAGTGCATTTAAAATGAATTTTATACTATGCAGAAAATAACAGGAAATTGTGTTAGGAATGGGAGGGTAAAGAAAGACTTAGGAATATTGATGTTAAAATATTTCTTACAACTTTGTCAGTAAAGTTGGTTCAGACATCTGTTCATAATTGGTCAGGGCATAGATCAACAGAAGGTGTAAGAAACTATTCCCTCAGGCATCGGACTAGAGGAAGACCCATGATTACATACAGTGAATGTCCTCACAAGTTGGGACTAAGATAAAAAAAAAAAAAAAAAATGGGACTTAGATAAAAAAAAAATTATAGAAATGAAACAGATGGCACATGATGGAATAAATGAAAGGTACATGGAAGAAGGAAAATAAAAGTTATGACGAAGAGTTTGTGAAAACTAACTCTGTAAAATAAACTCCAAACAACGATCAACTTCTGCCCGTTTCTTTCATGTGTTCTTTTTTACATAAACTCTTTATAATTTTTTTTTTGCTGAATCATAAGGAAGAGAAGGATCAATTTGTGGCATTTCAGAACCACTTCAGGTGAGTTGATCATCTTGCTCATTTTCCGGTAGTCCACAATATGCATGGTTGAAATATGACCCAGATCCCTTTATTTATTAGATTTTTAATAATCCTCTTGGAATACAAAACATCAGTGTGATCAAAGCCGTGCCTACCGCAGATCAACTGTATAGCAGCATGCTAGTCATCTAAGAACACTATCTGAATATAGCTCTGTTACTTTTCTATCTTAGCCAGAGCTGAGGAAATCGCTTTTAATTCACCATCAAAATTTGCCCCCTGCCTTCCAGCCGGTATGGCTATCAGAATCCCACAGTTTACACCAGCTCCTAGGTTATGTATGGCTGCTTGAGAAAGGCCATCCGTATATATGTATATGCAATTTGATTCACGGAAAAGTCTAAATCCTCCTGAATCTTCAGAGCACACTCTGAGCGATCAGCGATGCCTCCAAAGTCCCCAGCAGCGGCCCCATGGACCCAAATTATTTACTATCCCTCGTCCTGCAGTCCACACTGTTGAGATCTCACAGCGATAAATACAATATAATATAACTTTAACAGTTCAACAATAATTATATATTTGTAAATAAATAAGTAATAGTTATTCATTCTATGTATACAATTTGTATACCTTACCTTACTTATTTATATCATATTTATAATTTCCAATCATAATTTATCTTGTATCATAATAGTTCCTTAGCAATGTATTGAGAGTAAATATAATGTGTATTAATAATTAAATTAGTTTAAAAAAAAATTAAAATACAGTATATATAAATTAATGTTACAACATAAGCAATAATTACTAAATTAATTTCTCATTAACAGATTATTCTGATTTAAATAACTGGTGCAGCCTACAAGATTCGCTACTTGAGGAGTAAGTTTTCGTCTTTTACATAAGATAAAATTATAATTAAGTACAATGCTAATATTTAATCTTAATAATGCTGAAGCTTATAAATGAAATAAATAGAATGAACTGCCATATGTATTACATATCACACACAGGATGAAGGAGCTCAATTTAAAAGGTATATTTTAGTATATTACATAATAGAAACAAAAGATGTCCTATATATTTAGAAGTTTACTGATTTTTTTTCATTGAGCAGTTTTTGTTAGATAACCAGATGTATAAATTATTCTAACCCATTATATCTGCATCAATGGCTAAGGTTATTTTCATGGGTGAACAGTCAAATTGAATTTTCAGATTTGAATTTCAAAATATTTAGTTTTGAAGCTACATTAAATACTTAAATTTTTTATTAATACATTTTTCTATATTTATATATTTTTTTTAATTTTCATTTTTTAGAATTGCATCCCATAAAACAAACTATAATTAAAAAAACAATTCTATAATAATTACTTTCTATATGAATAAATAATTTTAACAGGAATAGAATTTTTTTTAAATTATTAAATAATATCACTATTATTAAAAAAAACAAAAAACAACCTGTAGCACTACAACCCATGAAGGGTCTTGGGTTCAGTACTTAGGAAAGGATGTACTGTTACTGGGCCAATGGATGTGAAAGGAGGCAATTTGGCCAGAATACTCGCTCAATCGTCAGGTTTTTCTAGTATTCAAGGGTACCCACTTTATAAAGGTTGGGTGTGCCCCAGAAGGGTTTCCCAACCTCGAAGTTGAGCCACGGCAGAAATAATAGAAAATAAATTTTCCGCCTTCGGTCTGGCTGGGACTCAGTTGTGGGAGCTTGGTAGTCAAGTGCTTTTTCCACTGAGCTACTGCACATCCCATCATTATTCATATTCAAATAAATTATAATATTCATGTATCAAAGTTAGGGATTTAAGATTATTTGCTTTAACTATAAAGGAACACGATTCTATTTCTTAGATTCCCAATAAATTCTATAATACTTCCTAAAATCATCCCTTCATTGTAACCTGTTTTTTAATAATCATTTTCATTAAGAAACTGTAATCCAATTTGAATATCAGTGCTTCAAGTGCCATACCTTATATTTGAAGAATTTATTCCTACTTTTGTTTTCCATTATTCTTTTTCCTAATCAAAAGAAGAATGAAACTCAATATATCACTGGCTATTTTTTATTGAGCTTTGAAAGATAAAATTTTTAATTATCAAATAAAAGCTTCGTAGAGGAAGGACAACAAAGCAGGAATTAATTATAATTTTTATTACCCTAGTCTTACAAAAATATCAGACTCAAAAAGAAAAAAAAATACTCAAAAATTAATGAAAAAATCAATTTCTCCCTGATTGGAAAAAAAAAACCAATATATCTATCTATAATGGGTTGCTTGTTTCAGTTCTTCAAAAATCTTATTTAATAGCCTTTGGATCACACCAGCAGAATAAGTTTAGCGGCATGCATTGCCAATAGGTTTCGTCTGGTGGACTTTTGAACCTATCAGTTTTTGTATCACATCCAAATCAACTGCCGATTACATTTAAAAATTGTTCTTAACATTTTCCTTCTTTTGATCAATTTAAATTTTAGAACTAAAAGTATCAAATTACTTAAAATAATAATAAAATAAAATTAATAGTTAATGATAATTTGAAATAAACCAAGTTGAGAGGAAATATGGGTTTCGAGCATGATTTTTTTTTCATTTGAACCAATATAGCTCCTATAATGGTAAGGTCCTAGCAACAGATGTTATATAAACAAAATATTCCCCATTGAATTTCTGATAAGGAAACAGCTAATTTTCGATCCAAGCAACACCAAAAGAGCTAGAGCGTTACATTTTTGAGGGTGAAAAAAAATACTACAAAAAAAAACCTACAGACCCTCAGCCAAAAGACATATCCATGTCAAGATAGAGATATGTGACAATGTAAGAGAACAGGCAGCATACATAAGTTATATACAGGAAAAAAAAAAAAGAAAAGTAAATTAAACTTAAACATCCATCTTGATTCCATAGAACTTCATAAACAGCCATGACAACTAATTCTGAAATAAATTCAGAATAACCAAAACAATAATTAGTTTTACAATATATGTAAAAATTATCTAAAGGAAAGGAACTGAAGTTATAAAAACTATATATCAACTTATTAACGGAGGTTTTAAACAGAAAAAAAAGAAATAGGATTTTACAACTTTGTAATTTTTATTATAAAAGTTTACTAATTAATAGTTACTTTTCTTAAGGTTAATTTCATTAATATCTTAGTGAGTTTACTATCGCTGTTTTTTTTATTTACTAATTTGTATTATTAGAGTTACCAACATATCTTAGTAACCCCTTTTTTCTCTCTCTCTACACACACATTTATATAATATGTTTTCTGTCAAATAAAAATAAACATTAGTTTTGTAAAAAGTTACATTTTAAATATGATTAAAAATCTAATTGTTTGTTGAATTATCTTAGAATAACTTCTAGTAAGAGGGATTTCGATAAGAAAAAATTGAAAACACAAATGAAAATACTCTCAATACCTGAATATTTAAAGAAAGTCCGTGAAATCGACAGACATTATTCAAAGAGGTATGAGATTATTGATGTTTATTGAAATTGTTCTTGGTGGTGACATTGTGTATGAACATTCTTTTTCAGATCACTACAAAATAAAAAATGGCAAATTCTTGAAAAAATGAAACACTCCATGTGCAGGAATAATAAGAGTAAAATTGAAAACAGTAAGTAACTTAGTAACTTTTTTTTTTTTAATTACTGTAAAAGCATAAAGATTGATTTACAAAGGTCGGTGCCTGAACTGTTCATTGTTTAAGCATTGTATGATCCCCCAGTGATGTATATTCACATATTAGTGGTGTGTATTCACATATCAGTGATGTGTATTCACATATCAATGCTGTTTCAGTACGCCTTCAGTTTTAAAAGAGCCTCCACCACTGTGACTCTTTTCAAAAAATGGTCTATAAATTATTTCCCTAATTTAGATAAAGAAAAAGAAACTCAGCAAAACAAAAAACTGAAGAGAATTTTCCATCTTGTACAAGGAATTGTTTGATAATACCAAAAGATTTATAGTAAGGGAGGTCAAAAAAATCAGTTATTTGTTATTATTATCAATTACTTGATTGGTAGATATAATTGTGAATTATTTGAGGCATCAATAAATTAGAAAAAAAAATAGGGCATGTTAAACTAGCAGTTGGACATTAAAGTGTAAATACAACAAAAAAAAAAAAATTTGTTATTTTAAAACCTATCATTTTTTTTTTTTTTTTTTTTTTTTCTAATTTGACTGGACCCTCAAATATCTAAACAATAAATTAACATAATAAATCAAACATAGGCAAAATATATATAATCCATTTATAAAAAACAAACAAATATAAAAATACAACTAAGAAAATAGAGTCAAATAAATATTTACAAACTTTTTAGAGTTTTTATAAAATATGAAATATTGTTTTAGTATTTTTATTTTGCTGTGAAAATTGAAAGGTTATTTAAAAAGTAATATTTAAATTGGATAAATAAAGATTGCTGGCGTTGAAACAGTTCCTTGTTTTATTAAATAACTAACATTAATAAAATTGAATAACTTAAAAAAAAAAAAAATCAGTTCCACCAACTTTATAATTTAATATCCCACAAGCATGTATATGTATTTCTTTTTTTAATATAAGATTTAAATAGTGATATTTTTAACTATATTTAATTTTCTTAAAGAAAAGAAAACATTTGTATATTATTTTAAAATTAATTTTTTTTTTTCATTTAAACTTTAATAAAGCAGGTGTTGGCATAGTTGATATATTTAAATGGTTTCAATCTACTGGTCCAATAACACACATTTTATGACCCATTCAATTATCCCAATTAGATTTTGAATTATCTTATAGATATTTCATTTACCAACTTAACAACAATAATATTTTTTTTATTTAAATATATATTATAAACCTACATATTTACAATTTTATATTGTTTTTTCTTCCAAAACAATTAATTGCAGTATGTTTAAATGTGAGTTTTGATAAAATTAAAATTCAAAACCATTTAATATTTATTTATTGCCTTAGCTAAAGTGCAAATGTATAATTTTATTGATCACACTAAAATATGATTAAATATTTTCAATTTAGAAGAACAATAAATGTATAAATTACTTGTAAAACTATTAAAATATTGCTGTAGATTTCATTTTAAAATGAAATATTCATATATTTAGAATTGAAAAGATCAAAAAATATGCGACATTTCTTTACACACTCAATTAACTATTCGTCAGTTCATTGTAACTAGCAAAATATTACAAAAGTGAAACTCTAAATATAATTTAATTTTTAAAAAACTGAAGAAATACTGAAGCAGCATTGTCATGCGAGGGACGTGAACCTCCTCTTTCTATTCAGTTCAACTAAAGAATATATCTTTTTGCTGATGCAGAAGCACAGATCCAAAGGTACTACATATACCACAGACCTGTGTAAATGGACCTAAATAAAAGAATAAAGATTAAATAAATAAAAAATTACAGGAAGAAAACTTTTTTAATATCCAAAACATTTTAATATTTAAAAAGGTAGGTAGTTGGTGTGTCCAGTCAACTTCTGACTATTATTCTTTATTTATTTATTTACTCAATAAAATATCCACCTGGCTTTTATCGTAATATCTTTATATAACAAAATATTCAATTTATTTATTTCAATTTTATTATTAATTTAGATTGTCTTTATGTTAATTTTTTTCTAAACTTATTTTCTTTATTTTCATACTATTATTCTTTTTGTTACTCCTCGTTGCATATATATATTATTTTCATATATATATATATATATATATATATATATATATATATATATATATATTATTTTTTTTTTTTTTTTTTTTTTTTTTTTTTTTTTTTCCTAGCCCTGAGAAAGGCTTGCAATGTTAGCTGAAACAGCACAAACAATTAAAATTTATATTTTAACTGTGTTCAATTCTACAACTGCACACCTTAGCTACCTACCTCTTCATTATTGCCACAGTCAAAAAATTCCTCATTTAGTATCATTAGGTTTATCAACATTTAAATTTTATAACTAAGCAATATGTTTCTCTTTGAAATAAAAACAATATTTTTTTTTTTTTTTAGGAATAAAAATAATTGAATTGCCTAAAAAAACAAATTCAAATAAAGTGAAAAAAAAGAAAGTCATAGTGAAAAAAGTAGTTGCTAAAAAAAATAAAACACTGGCGAAATGCAAAAAATCAGAAATACATTCACAAAATCCACCCTTAAAACCAGCAAATCCATATAAAAAAATATTTTCTGCTTCAAGAAATAACTTTCAAATCACTAAGCTCTCATCCTCAGTAACTTTGGTTAAGAGACTACCTACACCTAAAACACCCCTTAGCGATTCCCAACAATCATCTCCGCAACTAAAAGCTTTACTTACCTCTGCCAATCCTGCGTCTCTAGCAACATCAGTAGATAAAAAAAAATTGTCTTCTGTTACATCTCAATTGCTATTTGATAGGTTAAATAATTCACCTTCAACAACAACCAGTACTTCTGCAACACCGATGATTCCATTTTCATTTTCTTCTCCTGAGGAATCTCAAAGTTCATTTACTGTTTGTCAGTCTTCATGTCCAATCAGACAATATGGTCCAGCATTAAAACATTTAACCAAAATTCCACCTATCACCTCTCAACCATCCACCGGTGGAATTCAATTTTTAAGTAATACACAAACTACTTCAAGTAACACAGCAACTACTTTAAGTAACACAGAAACTACTTCAAGAAACACACTATCTACTTCAAGAAACACAGCAAATACTTCAAGAAACACAGAAACTACTTCAAGAAACGCAGCATCTACTTCAAGAAACATTCCGACTACTTTAAGTAATACAGCAACTACTTCAAGTAACACAGCAACTACTTCAAGAAACAAACCAACCACTTCAAGTAACACAGCAACTACTTCAAGAAACAAACCGACCATTTCAAGAAACACAGCAACTACTTCAAGAAACAAACCGACCACTTCAAGAAACACAGCAACTACTTCAAGAAACACAGCAACTACTTCAAGAAACACAGCAACTACTTCAAGAAACACAGCAACTACTTCAAGAAACACAGCAACTACTTCAAGAAACAAATCGACCACTTCAAGAAACACAGCAACTACTTCAAGAAACACATCAACTACTTCAAGAAACACAGCAACTACTTCAAGAAAACACAGCAACTACTTCAAAACAAACACAAGAAACACAGCAACTACTTCAAGAAACACAGCATCTACTTCAAGAAACATACCGACTACTTTAAGTAACACAGCAACTACTTCAAGAAACATACCGACTACTTCAAGTAACACAGCATCTACTTCAAGAAACATACCGACTACTTTAAGTAACACAGCAACTACTTCAAGAAACATACCGACTACTTCAAGTAACACAGCAACTACTTTAATAAACACATCAACTACATCAAGAAACATAATGACTACTTCAAGTAACACAGCAACTACTTTAAGAAACACACCACCTACATCAAGTAACACAGCAACTACTTCAAGAAGCATTCCGAGTACTTCAAGTAACACAGCAACTACTTTAAGAAACACACCAACTACATCAAGTAACACAGCCACTATTTTAAGAAACAGGCCAACTACATCAAGTAACACAGCAACTACTTCAAGAAACACAGCAACTACTTCAAGAAGCATACCAACTACTTCAAGAAATTCACCAACTACTTCAAGAAACATACCAGGTACTTCAAGAAACATTCCAACTACTCCAAGAAACACAGGAACTTCTTCAAGAATTATAACAACTACTCCAAGTAACATAGCAACTACTTCTATAAACATTCCAACTATTTCAAGTAACATACCAACTACTTTAAGAAACACAGCAACTACTTCAAGCAACATAGCAACTACTTCAAGAAACACACCAACTACTTCAAGAAGCATGTCAACAACTACAAGAGGTAAGTGATATTTATAATTATGGTAGGGTATTCTTCCTAATTCCATAATGCACTTATAATATGCAATTTATAATATACCATAATTATTTAATTTCATATATTTAATTTAATTTATTTTGATATTAAAATACAACTAGAGATTATACATTTAGTTTTATGTTTTTAAACTAAGACAAAAGAAGAAAATAAAAATGGTAAACAAAAAACAAAACAAAATAAAGTAACATCATGCACATTTAACAGAAGTGGGGTCAGAGCCGCCAACAATAGTCATCACCTTATCCCGGAACCCCCAAGAGCCCGGGCCCTTGGGAATTTAGCCCCCCCCCCCATCTCCGTCAGCGGCCCTGAGTGGGGTGAATAATCATCTAACAGCTCCAGAATTTAATAGAAACACAACACTGAGTTACATGATTTTTTGTTTCTCCATTTCATTGTTATCTAGGCAACTTGGGGTTGTGGGGGCCCGGACCAGCATGTTGTGGGGGGAACGGGGCATTAATTTCTCAGAATTAATTCCACCCTACCACAAGTTGGATTTGAACTTCAGATCTTCGGTTTATTAGATTGCTAGGTTATGCCTCCCCTGAGTTGCATGAATTGTCCCTGTTAGCTACAATATAAATCACTTCATGGTGACCAAAACACTGGAGTGCACAGTTAAATAAGATAATCATCATAAAACTGGTAGACCGAGGGTGATTGGGAGTTGTTTTTAGCCTGATCATGTAGGTTTAGGTTTTGATGGGGGTTAGTAGAGGTATATTTGTAGAGGGAGATAGATAGGCATAGATTATAGTCAGTTTCAGGATCCAACTTCCTGGCTCATTCGGCAAAAAATTATTTAGACTTATAAAACTTTTACTCATTTACATTGCTATGTTTTAGGCCTTAGTTATGAGGAAACAGAGTTCTTCTCTCCACTACCAATGATGACTGAAACCTTTTCTCCATTGATGCCTATACCTTCATATTCTGAATGGAATGACTTTGAAATTTATCAACCGCCACAAGGTGAATATTTTCTACACATTCGCCTAGTCACTATATTTTTATGAAAATTTTAAATATGATAAATAGTTTCATTCGAAAGTAAAAACTTTTAAAATTTATTTTGTTTCATGAGATTATATGGATTTCCATGAGCACCCAATGTCATTCATGTCTGATGGAATAAATCCTCATCATTCTGTTCAATGGGAAGAACCTAATGTATATCTCTTGCCACCGTTTACAGGTACATCAAATTTATTGCTGAGCTTTTATAAAATTAGTATCAACTTTAATCTGTGACAGGGTCCTTTAAGATATTTTATTTATTAATTTAATACATAACAAATCTATGAGTTTAAAACAATCATCATAAAGAATGCAAAAAACTAAATTAAATTTTGTTGTGCAAAAATTACTTATTTATCATCATCAAGATCAAAAAATCTCTTCCCCTGTTTACGCAGTGTGGGGTTGTCCTTTTCTGAGCCTGGACCAGCTTATTCTCTCCTGAACTAGTTTCTTTCTCCATCTCCAGTACTATTTCCTTCTCTGGAACACTTGCATTCCTTTCTTCCTGGACCTTCTCAAGACCTCCTGCCTTCCACTTCAGTCTCATGGGTCTTTCTGGCAATTTTATCTAGGCTTATCATGGTAAGATTGTCTATCTTAACTTTTGTTCCTTCAGAATTTGTTTTGTACAATTTATGTTGAGACACATTCAGATAGAGGTGTTGTGAATCCTGCCTCGTCAAGTCTTTCAGCAAGTGGTACTTTCTATTTTTTATATTTGCTTGAAAAAATATATATATTATAAAACAAAAAGCAACAAATGAATTCTTCTATTAGGTGAATCAAATTAGACAAATCTATTCCTCGTAAAACATAGTTGTTAAAGAACATCTAGTACCATTAGATGTGGATATAAGATAAAAAAAGCAACAAATGAATTCTTCTATTAAAATCAAATTAGACAAATTTAAGTAAAACATAGTTTAAAAGGTTTACCTTAGGCTATACAAGGACAAAATTTATTTAAGAAATTTAAAAGGGTTTCTTAAGGCTATAAGAAGATATTGAAAAAGTGTATTTTGAATAAACAAAAGGAAGAAGCATGTTGGCTATTAAGTGGGTATTCCTGAAGATGGGGGAACAGACATGAAAGGAATGTTTGAGTTCTATGTAGGGTTTAAAGGTAGGAAAGGCAGGATTTGTGGGCAGTTTTTTGGTTGAGAGCTTGAATTGGAGGTTTCAAATATAGGAATGATGATGGGTGTTGATAATTTGGTGAAGGTACGACCCAAGGAAATATTTTCTACTGATGGAGAAGAGCCACTCTATCTCTTTGTTTATTCAAATCAATGACTAGGTTATTAAAAAATTTTACATATTTTAATTTGAAAAAAAATTATAATGTGCATAAAGGAATACAATTTTTTTAGTAAATTCTAGGAATACAATATCTATAATATAAGATGTAGGATTGGAATTTTCGTTGATACAGGAGAGATTACAACTTTTTTCGATGAGTTAGGAAGTACTGAAATTCTGGAATATTTCTGGGAGGTATAATTTTATAAAATGATGATAAAATTTATGGATAATGTTGTAAGGCCCTGTACCTGTAGAATTAGAAAGGCACTTAATTATAGAGAAAATCAGATTGGTATGAGAAACAACAAAAACAAAATTTGTGGGCATTAAGTGGTATCAAAAAAAATATGAAGGTAAAGTTTGAGGAAACAGAAACAAAATATTAATTTAATTCACCAGAAAAATTAGTGAAACTGTAAAGGTTAGTGAAGAAGAGGTTTCACACAGGTTATAAAGATAAAATTTATAAAGGGCATTTTGGTTTGGAGTCAGATTTTTATAATTTTTATTTGTAAAGTTTTAAACAGTGACACAGAATGTCAGCCTCTATTTTTTCATCTTTTGTAAACCAGACTCATAGTATTTCATTTTTCTGTTCATTGTATTATTCTTAGGGGACATAGTCACAGAATAAAGTTATTTTATATTTTAATCCATATGTCCAACCATTTGTAGTATTATTATAGTCCAAATAATATTAATACTACTGATACATGACTATTTTTTCAGCTTCCTCACTTTCATTTGAAGACTTTTAATTCATTTCCTTCTGTGCTGAATTATATATGTTCTATTAATGTAAGAACAACAAATTCTTATTTTAAATACAAAGAGAATTATTGATTGTTCTAATATAAATAAATTAAATATTTAACTACAACTGAATTTTTTTATTTATTTTTATTATAAAGTATCCTTACACAAGATTTATTTATTTATAAGCATATTCAGGGATAAGCAGTTTGAACATGGTAACAGATTACAATAACCATAATGACTAAACTGGTATTTTCTTATTCTTTATTCTCCTTCAATTTTTGTTTGGATAATTTTCAATTATAAAAAATTCAGTCTGTGCTCTGCAGCCATAAATTATAAAGAGTATGGCTTGATCATAAACGTCAATTCAGAATGCTACATAAATGCTGCAGAATTTAATACAATTTTATGATTGCAGAATTTTAATTATAAGAAAACAGTTATAGAAATATTAATGGAGAGTAGTTTTAGAATTAAAGACAACCAGTAAATGAAAGTCCTACACAAATAAAAAATATAACCCAATAGTATATGGGACATGATACAGATCATTGGTACCTCCTCCTAAGTCTATTTCATCTTATTTATTGTTTAAGGAGATCCAATTCTGTTTTAGCCTTCGGTAAATATTATCAGGGATATGAAATGTTTCACAAGTTTTATTATAAATATGTCTCATATAAGGAGATATCAATTAATTAGGATCCTTCTCTTCTTTTATTGAGGATTGGGTAAGATTTCTTAAGACCCTTTTAAAATCCGATTTCCTCTAACATTTTCACATTATTTAATTTTTATGTATTTTTCTACATGCCACTCCACCTTCCTATGATCTGTTATCTTGGCGCCCGAGCCCAACCACCACCCTCTCTTCCTCGGCTCATCACGGGAAAGGTGGACTGGGGGATCTTCGCCGAGGAAATGTGTTCCTTCTTCCCCTCCCCACACACTACTACACGACTGACGACATAGACGCAACCATATTCATACTCACACAACACATATACAACTCCATAAACACAGCGACTTCACGTACGTACCCTCACTCACACAAACAATACAAGACCCCACAACACATACTCGACCTTATACACCACAAAAACCACATTCGATCAATGGTCAATGGCAACGCTACAGACTACCGGATCACAAACGTGAGATGAACCGACTCTCTAGGCAAATTAGACTAGAACTAGACAAAGAGCGGTTCCAAGAATACAACAGCTACCTGGAGAGTTTCGTGCCAGGAGACCAACGGCTTTGGAGAGAAACCAAACGGTTGACTGGACAAACCACACAGATTTCCCCTCTAACACTCGGAACAGACACTGCAACGACTGATGACGAAAAGTGTGTAACCTTCGCTGAACATCTTTCTCATAAGTTCAGAGACTTTGACAGACAAGATGAACTAACTGACAACAAAGTAGATACATACCTCACGACAACTACCACAACAGTAGAACCCCTTATCCCCTTCGTCTCTCCAATTGAGCTGAAATTTCTCATACGAAGGCTACCAAGGAAAAAAGCTCCAGATGATCTGATACCTAACATAGTTCTCAAACGGCTGCCTAGGAAAACCATTGCGCTGCTCACCAGCATATACAACGCCTGTCTCCGGTTTGGTTACTATCCTCACGCCTGGAAGAACGCCATAGTACTCCTTTTTCACAAAAGGGGGAAGCCCAAGCACGAACCAGACATTTATCGTCCAATAAGTCTCCTCAACACACTGGGGAAATTACTGGAGAAGATTATTGAGAAGCGTCTTAGATTTAGAAGACAACGATGTAATCCTACAACATCAGTTTGGCTTCAAGCCCCACCACTCGGCAACAAACCAAGTCCAACGAGTCGTCGAAGCAGTTTACCGTGGCTTTGAGGCAAAAAAAAATATAATACGGGAGTATTCCTAGATTTACAGCAGCGTTCGACACGGTGTGGCACCGTGGTTTACTGCACAAGCTGAAGAATACTTGGCCTCCGCTCTACCTTTTCAGCATCATAAAATCATTTTTGACTAACAGGACGTTCCAGGTAAGAATAAACAATTCTATCAGCGAGAGAAAAGTTATCCTTGCCGGAGTACCCCAAAGGGCCATACTCAGTCCTATTTTAGTCAATCTGTATCGCTCAGATATTCCCCAATTTGATGAGGACACAATTATGGCTCAATTCGCTGATGACACAGCACTCCTGTCCCAAGATGACGGCCTTCACGAAGCCATCAGGAAACTTCAGAGTGGCCTTAACGGTGTCTCGATATGACTACGGAAGTAGAAACTTCAGCTAAACCCATCGAAGACAGAAGCGAAAATCTTCACCTTACGTCGTTTCAACATCACTGACCTGATTACACTTCGACTCGATAACCTCCCAGTCCCCTGGAATCCAGAAAGACCAGGCAGTGCGTTACCTAGGAGTACACCTTGACACCAGACTGACTTGGATATTACACACTAACTACATTTTACAACAAGCTAACGCAAGACAAACTTTTGTAACCTCTTTTTAACAGAAAATCATTACTTCGACACAGAACTGCTATCTTAGTAGTATCTGTTCAAAATCAACCAAAAAGAGACTACCGACATTCCAAAACAGAATACTGCGCATGGCGGTTAACGCACCCTGGTTTATAAGGAATTCCCAGCTTCACCGAGAACTGGGAGTTGATCGACTCGAAGAGGTCTTTAACAGGCTCACAAGGCGACACCATGAGCTTCTCCACGTCGCATCTGGAGCTGTGGAGTATAACCTTGGAAACTCCATATCAAGAAGATTAAAGCCTAGGGCTTACCAAGATTTACTTGGATTATAAAATTTTCCTTTCTTCAAACAATTCGTGGATAACATTTATTGTTGATCCGAAATTTAAATAAAGTTTGTTGTTGTTTTTCTACATGCCACTAAATTCATAAGAGTTCATACTTATATTATACACTGTTATATTATGTACCAACTTATATTATATATATACTTGCATTCATTTAATTAAAAAGTTGACTGGGATTTTCAATGATCCCCCCCCCTACATTCAGATTTTACTGGACCCCTTCCCTCCATTTTGAACTCACATAATTAAGTCTATTAGAATGGAAATAGCATTGTATAAAATATCCTGTACATTGCTTAATATGATCTTGTAGAGCAGCTAAGGGTAAGAGCACGTTTAATACTCAAACATATTGCACATCCCGAGCGAAAGAGGCATTGATCATAATTTCATTAATAGTAGTTGTTTTTTTTTCATTTGTACCTTTGACATAGATCCAAACATGCCTCAAATAATGGACCCAAATAATTAATAGTAGTACATCTAGTTTATATCTACAGCTGTTTTAACAGGAAGAATACAAGTTGCCTTTTAAATATGGAGATCATACTGCCTCTAGTATTAGGTTTAACTAAAACACATATTTTAAGTTTTAAATCTTTTGTTCAGTATGTGAGATATATTATTATAAATCATGATCAAGTACTCCAAAAAATAAAATCTTTCAGGGTTTAAATGTAAAATGTCATATTTTGTTAGACATGAAAAGTATTGTGGTTATATCTGTCATCCTAGTGGATAAGTGGTTACGTCGAATTTTTAGCAAAATGAGTTAAGTAACTAAAAAGAATTGTGGAGATTTCTCTTCATGCTGAACTATTTAAATATCTTTTTCCAATATGTACGTCATCCTCACAAGAAAATAGTTTCTTCTCCTTTCTCTACTACCCTATGCATCTTCTTCATACCATTGATAGCAACATCTTTCTCTTCCAATTTTTGAAATGTAATCGATATATACCTTCCTTGGCCGTCCAAGTGGAAGCTTTTTTTCTGGTGAAGTCTCTAGTAACCATTTAGTTCCCCTTTCGTTGTTCATTCTGATTCATGAACAAAATGTTTTATTTGTGGCTGCTCAACTGTTTCTTCAACTGGAGTAACTACAAGATTGTCCCGAATATTTTTGTTGGGTTTTCGATCCCTTTTAAGTTTTTCCCTTTATGTTTCTGATTTGTGATCACTTTGCTTGATTATCCAGAATTGTCTAGCTTACTGCACTATTACAGTATCACTGGTAGGAATGCAGATTTACATAGTAGTAGTATTCTCAGAGTGCTTATTTTCTTGTTTCTTTTAACCGTGGAGCGTATTTGAGAGTCGAATGCATTGACTTGTTCTGCTCTTGATGTGTTTGTTAGTAATTTATCATTTATTTTTCTCAAAAATTATTTTCATAAAAATAAAAATGTCCTCTTGTAATTTATAAATAATTGAGAGTTGTATTATACGAGCTCTGGATTAGTGTCCGAGCTAGCTCTAGTTTTAGTCGCAGTTTATAGATCGTTGGGAGCAAAGCAGTGTCCATACTTAAAACTTCCTCACAGGCTTTGCCCTCAATCAACATTTTTGAAGCACTCTCGTTGGAATAGCCCCCACCTTTTGATCAAGTGTACCAGCAGCCGTCCTGAATAAAAAGAGCAAACAGGAAATCATTAATTAACAGTAATCGAATTTTCTTTTCATTTTTTTCTAAAGAACAGTAAGGACTCTACCAATTATAAATGCATTTATAGTTTTCTTTTTCTTCAACTAGATTGCCTGTGAACTATTTTCGATTGAAGCAAACCTTGAACAATTTTTTGTTTTGTCTTTCTTGATGGTTTCATTCAGTAAATAACATTTCATCAACCCAGGTAGCAGTTTTTTATTTTATTTTTTTGTAATAATTATAGTAAATATTAAAATTGATTAAATTTGTTTTTAAGTATCGTATTTTTTATTTATATAGAATACTTTTTTTTTATACTGTTTTTTTTGTTTTCTCTCTACTTGAATTAGCTTTTATAAATTTTAATACAATTCGGTCTCTCTTGTTCAGTATTGATTTTCACCTGTTTGCTTGTAAATAGTACTTAATAATTCAATCATATAGATTTCAAATCGACAGAGCCATTTCATTATTTTATATATAAAAGTTTCATAACGAATAACGTAGAGATCAAATCGGCAGTGACATGGGAATGGAAGTTATAATTATTTTTAAGGAGTCCTTTGTTCCCTAAAACCCTATAAAATATTTCCTGGTTTGCTTTCCCGCCCTCGTTAAATACTCTACTCAGGTACATGCAGGTATCCACTTATTGGAGAGTTACTACATTGCACATAACTGATCCACCATTTTCCTCCTCTTCCGACCACTATGACTTAACTTTTATCGTCATTTATCTTGATGTCTACCAACTAAAGCTCCTCCAAAAAATCGATTATTAGCTAACTGTAATTTATTTCTGTTGTCTGCAACCAAAATTACTTTATCGGCATATGAAAACGCTTATGCTAGAACGGATATGAGGTTTCCAGGAGCTCACTACCGATAACAGCGTTCTTCTCTTGCTACTG
The DNA here is from genome assembly GCA_003667255.2 of Euschistus heros. Lineage (NCBI taxonomy): Eukaryota > Metazoa > Arthropoda > Insecta > Hemiptera > Pentatomidae > Euschistus > Euschistus heros. The sequence continues at coordinate 406,299 of RCWM02000237.1, forward strand.
GAAGGTCAGTGTCAATGTTCATAGATATGCAGCTGTCATCAACATCATAGCAGCTCTACTCCTCTCCTGTCACCGGGGTAGTCCAACTTATTAAGAAAATTCTGTACCTAGATATTTTAATGTTTTAACTGTAGTTATTTTAATATGTTAACTTTATTTATTTTAATTTTTTTAACCGCATTTATTTTAAGATTTTAACTTTATTTATTAGAATTTGTTAACTTAATGTATTTTAAAATTTAACTTTATTTATTTTAAGTATTGATGACGAAGAAGAATGTGAAAGAGGAGAAAAATCTAATTAATTGTTTGCTGTAGGGTAAGGTTTTATAATTCCCTTTTATGGTTTAAGTGGATCTTTATTATCATTAATGATATTATTGTTGTGTTTTTTTCCCTTTTCTTTTTGTCAGGTATTAATTTTGTTGATTCATATGTTTTTTTGTAATTATGGAAAAAAAGGATAGGTACAATTGGGCGCAATTATATACGGATATGTATATGTATATATATGTATGGTATGTGTTTTATAATATTTACTTATTTATTTATTGATTATTATAGATCAAAATTATTCATTTATTATAATACATTAATGTCATTTTTAGCACTTTTTAGCAAGTATATTTAATAACCAGCTTTAAAGACATTTAGCATTTGTTTGATTTTTATAGTATATGTGAGTATACGTATATGAGCACATCTGTGTTGATTTATTTGTATCTTTATTTATTTTATTTTTAATTCAGGGATCTGAACATGTATGTGTGTTGGTTGCGATCGTCAGGAATTGGCCTAATATGATGCAAGAAACAGTTAAACAGAATGGTAACAATTTTGAAATTGGCCAAACAGTATGGGTTTCGAGGACCGAAGGGCCTACTAAGGAAGCGGTTGTTGCCTCCGTGATATCGGTGCCTGCCGAAGGAGGGGGTGAAAAAAAGCTCATTAAAGTAGAATGGCCTAATAAAGAAGGAGTGGTATTGGGCGAAACGGTTCCTATTGAGGATATATTCACTAAGCTGCCCAAACTAACCACTAAAACCACAGAGGCTGGTGTCAACCGAGAAGAAAGAGTCTCTAATCCTGATAATACAGTCTGCCCTATTTGTGGCTTGTCATTCAAAGGTGAAAGAGGCTTGGAACCCATATTGCCAAGAAGCTTTCCAGGGAGGCCAATAATAATACGTTAAGGGGACTAATTAAAAAGATGGTGGGCCCTAAAAATGGAGAGGATGAGATACCTGAAATTAAGGAGGGCATTGCTAAATGGTCTGCCACGTTCAGAAATCTCTGTAACCAAAATAATATGGAAACTGCAGAATCATGCAGCGGTCGTTGAGTTTCTCAAGTTTTTAAATAATATTAATGCAGAAATTCCAGGCCCACAGCACTCGGAATTAAATTTTACAATTTAAGAAAAAAAATAAAAACAAATATAGAAGACAAGTGTGCAAGTAAAACTTCGAATCCGCAGAGAGCAAATAAAGCAGACCGAGGGCGTCGGCAAGAACAAGATGGCCCAGTACAATTATTATAACAGAAGAAAGAAGGTCGTCCAGACAATAATGAATGCCGATGCCCCTAAGCAATTTTCCTTAAAGGTCACCGAAATCGATGCCCATTTCAGAAACCTCTTTGAGCAAGTGAACTCCTGCAGACGTGTGGATTATTAAAAATGTGCAAAAAATTAGGAAAATGACTGTGCGGTGGTATTTCTTGACGTTGTTGGCGCTTTTGACAACATTGGGCACGATCACATTGTTAGATCGTTAGAAGCAAGAGGTGTTTCACTGGACCTGAGAAACGTTATCGCCGTACTCCTATCCACAAACAAAATTAAAGTAATTGTTGGAGCTCATTTTACTAGCCAGATCAATGTGCTGCGAGGAGTTCCCCAAGGCGGCCCGCTCTCTCCCTCGCTGTTTAACTTAGCTATTGATCATCTATACCAAGACCTTTGCGATCATGATTTCTCGAGACGCTATGGGTACAAGCTGAGAGATGACCAAGATTGTGTGGTCCTCACAGGATTTGCAGATGATCAGGCGGTCTCTGCACGTAATAAGTATGCGGCAGAGAGAATTATTGATAGCACCCAAAGGATACTGGCGGAGATTGGTCTGGCTGTAAATCCACAGAAAAGTATGGGCATTGTATAGGATAGGGGTGAGATGCAAGCAACGACGCTCTCTCTTGAGAATGGAGATGTCACCCACATGGCAAAGGAAGATGACTATTAAATGCTTGGGATGCACATTCTCGGAAGAGCTAAGGTTCAGTGAAGAATCAATAGAGAAACTAAATAAAAATTTAGATAAAACCTCTTGCCTACTTAAACCGGAACAAAAGCTCAATGTTGTCAATCAATATGTGTTCCCCGGATTGACACACATTCCATTATGATGAAAAAAGAGATTGCTGAATGTGCTAAGAGAGACTGGGTGTGGATCTAAAACATTCCATTATAAAAAAGAGATTGCTGAATGTGCTAAGAGACTGGGTGTGGATCAAAGCCACCGAAGCGTGAGAGCTTTACGACGGTCGCTAAGAGAGGGCGCTTTTGAGGAATGGGGCAATTGCAGGTGGCAGGGCGTTGGTGTTCGTCATTTCAAGGAGACACCGAGAGCTAGCAGATATATTTGTGAAAAACAAATACTTTCGGGGTCGGAATGGACCAACGCCCTAAAACTCAACATCAATTATGCACCCCTGCGTGGAGTCCCAGGTGCCAGCGGACAGATAGGAGAGGTTGGGTCCCTTTGTCGCAAGTGCGGCAAAGAGTCCGAAACACCAGCCCATGTGCTGGGAAAACGTCCCAACAACTCACTCCTGACACGCCGTCACCACAGGGTCAAGAATGAATTGATAATTCTCCTCAAGAATAAAGGCTTTACCTGCTTAGACGAGGTATACTGCATCGATACCAACGGATCCACGAGGTATGCAGACATTGTCGCGTTTCCGAAGAACGACGAACAGCGCTCATAGTGGATCCTACTGTAATGTATGAAAATAATAACCTCGATCAATCAGGTAAAGTAGAAAGGGAGAAAATGGATAATTATGAAAAATGTATCCCTTTCCTCAAAGAGAAATTCCGCAAGACATCCGGAAATAGAGATTTCTCCGTGAAAGAATTATGGTTTGGGTCTCGCGGAGTCATCCCGGAAAAAACAAGGAGATTCTTGAAGGAACTTGGCGTGGAGGCGAGGGATATAGCGATAATGGCCGAAAATATAATATTGGGCTCCCTGGGAATCATCCACCACCACATACATGGTGCATTGGATAGCCCATTGCAATTTATAGTTATTAAATATGTAGCAATTTATCTGATACCTATTATGTGCATATTGTATATGAATGTGTGGTAGGTAAGAGTAGTATTCATTGTAGAGAGGGAGAAAAAAAGAAAAGGGAGAGGAAATAAGAAGAACGAGATAAGTGAATATTAGGGGGGAAATAACATAAAATGAAAGAATGAAGTGAAATAGGAAAAGAATAGGTGGAAAAGGAGAATGAAAAAAAAAATAAAAAAGAAAAAAAAATGTTATTAGTTTGTCTAGTATTAAGTATTATATTATAGAACTATAACTGAATTTTAAATAAATTATATTGTTGTCATTAAATGGATAGATGAGTATGCTGTGTTTATAGCAACTCAATAAAGTTGGGCAGCACTATGTTTGTCTATTGTCTCAATAAAATATATATCTCTCTCTTAGGGCGAAAATGTAATCCAGGTCTGTCTGCTCTAAATCATGCACTTTTTTCCTTTACGTTCTCTTCAATCATTTCTTTTAATATTCTTACGAAAATCTGGGGTATCACATAGTCTAAGTGCATTTTGTGTGTTTGTGAATTATAGGTTGTGGGTGTCAACAGAGAGCTAAATTTTTTTTCTCTGTTCCTCTAATGTACTAAGTTATAAGGCTATTACAGAGATGAATACTAATTTGTGAAACACTGGAAAATATTGCGTTTTCAGCTGTACCCTTCAGCTGGCAGGGGACTCCATTAATTGTTTCAAGGTGATATATTTTGAGTTTGATTCTCAATACAAATGCTGATCTTAAGGAAATTTTGTAAACAAAGCTTGACCTGATATAGGAAATCTGGGGGATGAGAATATAGAAAAAGAAATTTAAAATCAAGACACTTTACAAGATGAGTGAGCAATGGCCCCAGTGCAAGTTTCAGAGCATGGAGGAATGTATACTAGAAATTTATGGGAAAAAAAAGTGAAGTAAAAGGGAGGCTTGAAAGAATAAAAAACCTTGATTTTTCAGTTTGTGTACATTACATTTTTAAACTTAAAAAAATTATAGTAGGGGAACATCCATTAATTTCTTTGAATTTTTCTTTCCCATTAATTTTCCTAAATCCTAATGTAATTTAAAAATAAACAAATGTTCACCACATTAAAGTATTAAATAAAAAATAAAACCAGGGAACTCAAGGGGTTTCATTCATATTAGATTTCATCAAACGAAAAGGTAAGGATAAGATGGGTGACTTAATGAAGTCGTTTTCATACACTACATTTTCTTTCATTGTATTAATTTTTTTCTATAAATTCATTTGAATGAATACAGCTCCCTATACAGTAGATTCTAGCGACAAATGTTATATTACAAAATATCTCTGACAAGGGAACTGTCAACAAATTTTCAATCAGAGCAACACCAACACAGCTAGAGCATGTCGTGGGTTTCAAACATGATTTTTTTTCATTCAAAGCAATAAAGCTCCAAAAGAGTTGATCCTAGTGACCAATATTATATAACAAAAATTATTCTCCATTAAATTTCTGATAAAGGAATTGTCAGATTTTCGATCAGAGCAACAACAGACCTAAAGGCATGACAAAATGTTACATTTTTGAATGTAAAAAAACGTTACAGCAAAAAAGTAATGAACCTCAGCCAAAAGACATATCCATGTCAATATGATTCATGGACCTTAAGTTGTATGAACCGTTAATGCAGTTCATTACTGGAAAGTTTCTTAATAGTCTTTGTATATTTGCATTACTAGCTCATACATTAAGATTAAAAGCTGGTTGTCTAAAAACTAATGTTCAACGAAATGTCCTTAGTAATGTTCAACCATCTCATCAGTGCAATTTCAAACAGATTAAAAATTACTTCTATACATGAAAACGTAATTGAAGTAATCATAATAATGCTCAATCTTCAATATATGATTTTTATGGATAAACAAATAAAATTTAAATATTGGTTAAAATTATTTAAGTTCTTTACTTATGAGAGCCGTGATAGGGATGCTAGTTTGAAATGAACTTCTTCTTGAATGTTTTTTGTGCCCCTTAGATTTCAAAATAACTTTTGGAGGTGAGAAAAAAATACATAATATCCAGTGTATTGATATGAGTTACTAACTGTAGATCCTAGGAAAAAAAAAGAAAAGGTGCTGGAAGGATACCCAGATGGTGATAGAACAGAGCTGCAGGAGAGAATTATTGAGGCTAAAATCCTTTGGGGACCATAGCAAGCCATAGGGTTAGTTAGTGTTTATTATTTGATAACATATTTTAAGTTATTTAAAAACAAAAATAAATTACTTTAACCCATTAGCACCTAGCATTACCATACGATAACAAAACAAGGGTGATGTTTACAAATTAATTGCTACTTAATCATAAGTCTTTTAGGGTCAATGATTGGATGGTAGTGCCATGAAACACCCGCCCCCCTCTCCTCCTAATCTAGTATCAACTGTAAGGTTCATTTGTCTACTGCATTCTTAAGAAACATAATATTGTTTACCTGTTATTCTGAGATCTTCACACTACCTATCTCTCTGGACAAGTAATCAAAATGTTCTCATTTTCTCAAAATCTTTTCAACAATCGATTGTTTAATGTTTTTTTAAGTACTGATGTAATTCTATCATGTTTTATTTTTACCCCTCTTTTTACCTAGATATATTACATTAATTTCTACGAATTTCACAAAAGAAGAAAATAATGCAAATATTTGAAATAAACAATTCAAATCTAAAATGTCGTAGCAGCAGATATACCTAAAGCAAACAACGAATTATTCATAATTCACAGTAGTGTTACCCTACAATAACATACAAAATTTTGAAAACCGGAAAATTGAAACCAAATTTATTTTTTTTAAAGGAAATAGTTCCAATAAATCATAGAAATTTTTAATAGTTTAGAGTAAAAAATAGTTCAGGAGCTAATGGGTAAAGAGCTATTTAAAAATCAAAAATAAGAAGACTTTCACTTTAAGAATACTAGAAATACTAGAAAACTACCTACATACTAAACTAAAGCCAAGATATAGGGATGATGGGTGATAAAAAATTTACAACAAAATGTTACAACACGTTACATAATTTTTTTTTTTTTATATTTTCATTACCTTTAAATACATTCTGATTTTAGCAATAAAGATGATTAAAATTAAATAATATCTAGTGAATAAAGTGACATAACAATACAATATTGTGTTCCAATGAATAAAACATATTGTCTCTAGCAATTTATCTTGGATCTCCGCCGATTAACTTGTTTTTGTTTTTTTTTGTTGTCATTATTCAACATTGAACCACTGTTTCAAGAAAATTAATAATCACACTTTGTATAATCACCCAACATATATATCAAACTATACGAACTAACAAGTTATATGTATTCCCGACAAAAAGAAATTATATTTATATATATATATATATAGATATTTACACATATTAAAAATCCATTAATATATATTTATATTATATTTGTACACGAAAATAATTACTTAAAATCAACAAAACGTAAATCATTTGAAAATATTTAAAATAGATATCAAAATACGGACAAATAGCTCATTAAGAAAAATTTAATTTAGTGGACACATTAAAAAAAAAAAAAAGTAAGCAATCATATTTCTAAAATTTTATTAGAAAAAAATATTGGTTTTACAAAGTTATACTGATATTAACAAAGATCCTATATCAATATCAAAAGTGTTAATTCATGTGATCATTAACTGAGTGAATACAAAAACATACACTTTCTAAAATAAGGTGACAAATTTTCTTATTAACTTATTGTTTTTTTGTTTTTTTTTTTCTCCCAAAAAACTAAGAATTTTAAAAAGCTGCATGGGATCAAACCTCTCCTAAAATATAGATTTTTTTTTTTGTTTTAAGGTTTTTTTCCCCTACTAAAATACATTTTACAGTTACCACTACAATCGTCTAAAATAACAAATATTTTTCAATGAGAAATAGGTAAAATAAAGAAAAAACAGCAAATTGTGTTCAAAATATAAAGAACAGGAGAACTAATAACCAATTAATTAATTCTATACAATAGCTATAACAAAATAAACCAAACATAATAGTCACTCCATTATAAATAAATTTTGACGAGGGAATACACACATTTAAAATATAACTGAACCGTAACTATGGCACCGTTGATCGATCGATGAGGAGGAGAGCAGCCACAAAACAGAAAGCGATTAGATCTTTTGACATAAAATACTTTTAAAGATTAAGCAGTAATATGCATAAACAACTTCCTACTTCCTAAAAACTCGACTCCTAAAAACTTTTTAAATATATCATAGTATCAATAATACCAAACAGGTAAATATAAGCAGATATATATGTACCGGATGAAATATATTGATAGACATACGATTAGTTTTAGGAAAGTACAGTACAATTTTTTAGTTACAAAGTTTTGCTTTAAAAAAAGGTAAAACTACTTGTTTTGAAATGTGATAAATTTACAAATATTAACTTTGATCGATTCTTTTTCTTTTTTTTTTTTTTTTTTTTTTTTTTTATCCACCAAATCAATTGAGAAAACACAAGTACAGATTTGAGGCGCTCTCATATTTGACAATCTTTCAAAACATAAAAGACATTACACATTACTATTATACAAAAAATAAATCGAACTCGGAAGAAGGAGAGGATTGTATAGGACAAGTCTTGAATAAGGAAAACATAAAATCTAGCAAACTGATAAACAAAGAAAAAAAATTAAGAAGGAACACAACAAATTATTTGGTAACACGTTTCAAACATAAATATCCCTACTGCTGTTTCGAAATATTAAACTTCTCTTATTGTTTATTTCTTTTCTCTTTATTACACACACATATACATACACACAAGTGCTGTTTTTTTAATTTTTTTATATTTAATATCATTGAATATATGTATGCGTGTATGTATATAAATATATATTAACCTCTTTTTTTCTTTTAACTAATAACGGTTTTGTGTATTCTTCTATATAAACACAGAGAACTTCTTTATTAGTCATATAACGCTAGTCTCACGATTACATACAATGTACATCATACATATACTAAATAAATTATTTAAATGAGGTCAGAAGTTTAATTTTTATTATTTTTAAATGTTACTCAGCAGTGATTTATAAATTTCTATTTAATTATATAAATCAGTGATATCATGAAAAAAAAAAAAAAAAAAATTAAATAAACCAAACAGAAATCCCTTAGCAGCCGGAAACTCCCCATTTCTCGTACTAACATATATTTGAGAATATGCACGTCTGACAGGCAACTTTCAATCTTTTAATGCTTCCACATACATACAAATTATACACTTAACTTTCTAAAAGCAACAAACACCCACTTTGAATCCTTTCACTACACACAGCTGTAGTATGTTTGCATGTATGTGTATATGCATACATAAATACATATATACACACATACATATATACTAATGATTCATTAATATTTACACCACAAAAATCAGAAGGGAAAATGATAAGATGGATTAGGACATCTAAAACTAAAGAGCTATATCATAGTAATGTAACATAATAAGGATCATAATAATTAATCAAATTTATTTATTAATTGTGAGCAAGAAACAATGAGAACAAAAATTAAACTATCCAAAAGAGAAAACAAGAATGAAAAAAACATCAACCCAACGATCAATTTACGATAATATATTTAATAATAATATGTTAATTATGTATAACCGATTAAAGATAATCATTTTTATAATTAATTAAAGTTCAATCAATTAATAATATTGAGGATAATCATAGGCATATACCTCACCTCGTAGGGCAAGGGAAACAAAGATATACATATCGATGACAATCCCTAAAGAAAAGAAAAAAAATAAAAAAAATAACGACTAACATAAATTCGGAAAAAAAAAAACAAAACAAAAAAACTACTAGGTAGGGCTTACTAAGATTTTCACAATTCTCAACAGTTCTCCTAAACCAGCCACCGGGAAGGACAGGAGCTTTTTATGTACATATCTGTATATGATTGCCAATATATCTCTTAACTAGAGGCACGCTTACATATACACATGCGTACATAAATTGTTTCGGTTTTTTATTCTAAAATTACAATTATTATAATACAGAGTGCCCTTCTCAGTCATTGGGTCTAAGGAGCTTTTGTATTAAGAAAATCTGGCGTCAAATCTGTGTAGCGTACTTCACTTTTAAGGTATATATAAGTATATTTTTCTCAGCACACTCAATGACACACATTTCACCATAACATTAATAACTATAATATTATTTATATATATATTTATAATTTTTATATAATAATGATGTATTATCGTTATATCATTATATATATAGTTGTGAGGAGAGACTCAGAAAGATAAGAGGTTAACAGGTCTAGTCCAATATGTATTAAAGTTGGCCGTCGATGTTTAAATTATATCTTGTGTATTTTCTCCCCAACAACGACGGGGTTGTTCCTCCTGATCTCTTGGGCTCCAAGCTCCCTGTAGTCAAAGGTACAATTGTGTTTATCAGAATATCGGTGCACTGCACAGTACTGTCCACCACACCGGCATTCAAAACCTAAAATCACAAAACAAACGATATGAATTTGTTTTTCATAAGCATGTAAGAATCAAAATTGAATAAAATGCAACCAATAAACAATAAGTAATAAACTTAAAAAAAAAAAAATCTTTTAGACCAAAAGTCACTTTCAACATAATTAACATCTCTTTCAAAATATTCACTCAGTGGTTCAACATGGCTCTTAAATTATATAACAACTATAACCACTAAAAATTAAGACGTTGGGTGCTAAGTGTCCAAAAATTAATAAATTTAATCTAATCTAATCGACATAATTAATAAGACAGGCTAAGGTAACATTGTTTTATCAAAGATATTTTATATATGTAATTAGATTGAAAGATATACCTCAGATATATACCTATCTTACTGTTAAACAACAATAAGATAGATTAAATGTATTGTTTGAACGCGGATAATATCAGCTCCTAAAGAATTACATTAGACCAGAATTATTTCAAGTCCAGATTATCATTACAAATGTATTCCTGCCACTTCTAAAGAGGCAGCATTGGAGATATTGAAGAAAAAAAAAAAAACTTTTATAGACGGAGTGCTTACTAGAATAGTGCTTACTAGAATAGAGGAACTATTCTTCGAAATGAAAAATGTTAAAAAATTCAGGTAAATAACATGATAAAACAATTTAAAAAAACAAACAAAAAAACTAAGTGTGGTGGAATGAATTCGGCTTGAAGTAAAAAAATTATTAGGCAAAACACACAACCACTCCTAAACTATATCAGCTTCAACTTTATTTATTTGATTTACAATTAACAGTATATTTATGTTTCCCTGTACCACTAATAGAGTAGTAATTAACTCATTGAGAAAATAAACAATTTTATTTTTTTTTTAAATAATAATAATAAAAAAAAGTAAATATAATAGTAGACAAGAAGATTCAATTATATCATATTATTATATATAAATAAAAACTTTATTATTTATTTTCAGATATATTCTTTCATGCTTTCAAATATTACGTTCCAATGTAAGTTTTTTAATCAACTAGCATCCCCAGCCACGGCTTCACCCGCTCTTATAAATAACGTACTTAGATAGGTTTAACTAATAACAGAAGTTTTATTTTTTAACAATAAAAATCTTATAATGCAGTTGAGAATTATTTTCTCACAATATTTCTAGATATTTTCACTCAAAGCTGTAACCTGGTATTATTGCAATGATTTACTCAAAAGCATTATTGGATATTCAATCCTTAAATCTAGTCTATGAGTCGGTAATTGAGATGGAATGAGATGTTTTAGGAAGTAACTCTGGCGAATAATGGACTGCATTATCAGTGCCTACAACCCTATCAATAGAGATATTCTCTATGTCACAATTTACTTTTTCAATAATAATGTTGTTAATATTCTCTGCTATAGTATTTGTTGGTAATAATACTGCTCTTTCACACAACCAATGGTACAATTTATTAAATAGACCTGAAACATTAAAATGAATTTGAAACCATTAAAATATTAGTCTTCTTAAAACCTTCATCAAAAGCTATGGTTAGATCGCCCATTTTTTAAACACAATACCAAAAAATAATCGGTATTTTGATAAGGCAATAATGTCCAGTGCAGCAAAAATTATTTTATTGATTTCATTTGTAATAATTTTAATTTCTATCTAACTAACTATAAAAGTTAATCACAGAGTGACAAACTTCTGCTACTTAACACTGTGAATTTAAATTATTATTATAGTAAACTATACTATTTAAAATATTTCTAGATTTTGTAGTTAAAATTTGGTACAGAAGGATTTAATAATTTTACCATTGCAATCTCTGGTGTAGAATGCCGCTAACCATATATCGTTCGATTATTAAATATCCCTAGGATCCACATGTCACACTAAATATACATAGCTTTTTTTATAACAATTTATTTGAATCAAGCCAATTTTATTATCAATTTCTAGCTCTATATAACATAGTACCGTTATAACCAACGAAAATGGCTTGTCCTTTTACATAATATTATAGATATAGATTAATTAAGAACATATGTTTTATTGGTAATTGTTTACAAACACCTGCACTAAAGTAGTATTTATAACAAATTAATGTTTTTTTAATATGTACATACACCTAGAACCCTAACTCTGATGTAAAAATTTTTTTTTTCAAAGACCTTCCCAGGGATATACCTAATAATTTCCCAAATTTTCACGGCAATTAGATGTACGGTTTTTGAATCTATCGAATACAGACATACACACATTGATTTTTATATATAGAGATATGAAGAAATCTTAAATAAAACTTTGTAAAATAACATAAAATAAAATTTTGTTCTATTTAAAATAAAAATACGAATTATGGTAATATAAACAAATATAAATTATTTTTTATTTTTAACAAAATGAATTTTCTATATTTGAACCCTTTTGGGTATGCGTTTATGCATCATTCCGTAAAACAAAGTTCCAGATGTAATTTAGAGCATAAAAAATAGCCCAACAATTATTCAATACTTGATTGTTTCCCGAAACTAAGGACTTTAAAAAATATATTGTGGTGATCACAACAACACCGATAAAATAATCAATAAATAATTGGAAAGAATAACATCAAAGGAAGATTCGATTGAATAATCGAATCGATTGGGAAGGAGGTCAATGCTCATTCTGTTGCCACCTACACGCCGAGCATGATCCCAATTACTCCTCAGATCGCATCTCATACAGACCTCAGCTTGAAGCCAAGAAGACATCTACAGGATGAATAGCAGGCAGTTTTGTATGAATTGCAGTGACCTCATGACACTAATAATCCTTAGTAAATTATTTTATTATAATTAGATACTGGTATTTTGGCCCTTCAGGCATTTAGTAAAATGCTTATAATTTAATTTTATTTTAAACCCTTCAGGTAAATATGTCTATAAATTTAAATTGTAAAGAGAAACGTGGTTAAAATGCACCTGTGAACCCACCTGAGAATGAAATTTTAAAATTGAAATTAACTTTTATTTTGTATCAATATTAAAAATATAAATTTATTTTCAATCTGTTCTTTTATTTTTCCTATAAATTATTAATATTTTTAACTTTTATTGTTGCTGATATGAACATGATAATCGTAAATTATTTAAAATCGTGACTATATAAATAAAAAAAAAATAACCTACCAGTAAGACCTAGTTTCTTACGGCAGACAGCACACCTGTTCTTCTTTTTTGTTTTGTCGTCCTTACCATCTGGAGGGCTTGTGCAAGAGGCACCTCCTTCAGAAGAGGCACCTTCTCCGGTACTAGCGCCCTCACCATCAAACTGGCAACAAATACAATTTAATTTATTTCAATAAAAATATATTCAGAAGACCTTTTTAGGTGAAGGGCTAGTGTGTCTAATGAAAGCAATTCAACCATCAGTAGATATAATCAACTAATCGATACCTTATTCAAAAATATAAATAGCACATTTAAATTACTGCATTTTAAACAAGCGTAGATTGAAGATACATCACTTTAAAAAAAAAAAAATTTGATTAAAGTATCTATTTTAGCACTTGAAATTATATTTTAATCGATTAACAACTGACTTGTCAATTGAAGAACAGCTTAGAGCTAGAAACAATTTCACCCCTCCCACAAAAAAAACAGTATTAACTTCAAAACATAAATATAAAATGAAGGGTGTGGTGAACAAACAAACGAGAAAAGAAAATGGATTAGACTGAGTGATATGATATATGATAATAAGCCTCTAATATAACTCTAACCTCTTCTTTCTTATTATCACTGATGCTTTGATTCTTGACCTCTTCATCACTTTTTTTTTCTTCTTCCTCAGACATTTATTTATATCTACTTCATTTTTGAAATGGCAATCCTCCGTGTAAGGCCATGGAGGATGGATCAAATAAACTGTGGGAAATATTTTTTTTTTCTTTTTTTAAATAACCTAGGCATGAGAGATAGGCCTAGGCTAGGCTAGAGCTATAGCCAGGAGAGGTAAAAAATTAAATGGTATCCATAGCAACGTGAACAAATTGCATTCACTAACAGTTTTATTCAACTTCATTAGTTGTTTACTCAATTTATAATAATGGAGGGGTTAGGGTCTAAGCCAAATACAAAATAAATAAGTTCAAAAATTTCATCAATTGATAACATGAATAATTACATTGAATAATTATACTATTTACTAAAAGCATTACCCATATGGTCATTTACTAACTAATAAACATTTGATTTTTTATTTAATCTATTTTAATTTTCTCCATGTGATGGGACTTGGTGATATTGGCCTAACCTTACTTGTAATACATTAAACCTAGAATTAATGGTTATTACTTCAAATTTGTAACTAATCAGTAGAAACATAGAATCAATTTTCAAAACCTATCATCCCTCTGGAGTTTCAGATATTATCTAACACAATTAAGACATCCAACTTCTTCTTATCTTAACTCTTTAATCACTGGAAATATGTGTTTGAATTCTATTAGCCTAAAGGAGTGTGGCCATAATGTAACTGTCAGCTGTCCACGAACTACTGTCTGATTCCAACCAGGATGTGTTATGTGGGAATTTAAAAAGGATAAATATTAGTGTAAAATAAAATAGTGTGTATCAAATGATCAAACCCACGCTGATTAGGATTGGTCTTGAAGCTAGGTCAGAAAATCTTTACTGTGTGATTTAAGTGTATAAACATTTATTACACCAAAGCTGCATAATTATCAAGTAAGATTTTGTTTACATGATACTACCATAAAGAAAAAACAAAACATTTCACAAGTTAAAATTTTGTATTAATATTTTTCTCATAACTTACATTATTGTATCAGATAGATAAATTTATTTCTCCAGATAAGATATACTTTTTAGCTTAGTCAACTGTATTTTTCTTCATTGAATTTCCCTTATTTTTTGGGTAATATTTATAACATGTAATATTACTTTTTATACTGTAATTTAATTTTAATATTTTCCTTGCTTGTATTATGCCTTGTACATTTATAGTATCGTACATATATTAATTTTATATGGCAGCTTGTATATTGTTCATTATAATTATTGTTAAGGGGCAATGGCCCCAAAATAAAATTTATTTTCATTCATTCATAACATTGCCAAAAAATTAGTAGTGGTCAGATGTTGATATGTTGATAATTAAGATAAGTAAAACCCACCTCATTACCACCGGCAATGTGTTCTGAAGGTGTGGCAGGACTCGACTGCTGTTGAGATTGAATGATAACTGGCATCGTCGGGCTGGCAGAACTGAGTGCTGACTGCCCAGTCTGTTGGTTACTGCTTGTGTTTGCCTGGCTACTGGCCGAGTAACCTATCAAAATCAAATTATATTATTATTTATTCTGATAAACATTTAAGGTTTTCTAAGCTACAAGTGCAAAAATAAAGTTATTAAACAGTGAAATATATGAGAAATAATACATATAAACTGTTACTAATTTTTTTTTTTTTTTTTTTTTTTTTTTTTCAAAGAACTGAGTCATATAATTATTTATTATATGAGTCATATAATTATTTTATAATGAACTTATTTAATTTCCTAAGGAGTAGAGTGCTGTGAATAATGGCACTACACTGAGTCACTCCTTGATTTGAGACAAATATTGAAATAATTAAATTTAAAGAAGAAGCCCCCCCCCTCTCCCCTTTGCCTGTTGTATTGTTAGCCACATACTCTCTTAAGACTTTAACCATTATAAAACTTTCATAACTCGACAAAAAAGAATATCAAATTAATAGCCCCAAAATATGTAGTTTAACTCGTCGTTCTTATGAATATACTAGAAGAATACATAGTTATTACTCTAGTGAACTTACTGCCCCAGAATAATGCATTTTTACAAATTTTAATTATTTCTTTAAAAAATAATCTTAGGTCCATTAATCAGTAAGAAAAAGACCGAGAATATCATAGCCTTGAGGAGCTTAACTCTCCTTCCTCCACTTCTACTTTCAGCACACAGATAGGTAGGTATTACAATTAGTCCATTGCTCAAAAAATTTAAGCATTGATTATTAGGAAATTATTTGAACTTAAGGTAGAATTGTAATAGATATTTTTTGAAGTTTCACTGGTTAACCAACATTTTCAAGAACACCATGATACTAATGATTGTCATATAAACCATTCAGTCAAAGAGTAGGTACACTTTTAATAACCACATAGAGTAAACCAGACAGTTATTGACACTCTAACTTAGAGATAAAAAAAATAATACATTTAACCGCAAAATTTAATAAAATTCCTATTAAATCCTACAACTCAACTGAGTAAAATGCTTTCAATTTTATCTATATTTTAAAAGATCTCCATAGGGTGTCAATAACTAATTTTAAATTAGTCATCGTCACTACTATCTTGTAAAATACATTCCAGAAATAATGTTTGGTGTGAAATTTCTTGTTTAGCTTAAAGTATGGTAATTAAGGAAAAATAACTAACTATAAATTTCAACATTAATGAACTAATCTTTCAATAATTGCACTATGAATATTTCCTTAATGATGCCAATAACTGTCTGGTTTATCCTATACGAACAATTTCATTACAAATATTAGGTTTTGTCGGAGCATGGTATTTAGTTTTAAGGACAAAAAGATAGAAAATACTGATCGTCTTGGGTAGTTTAGGCAGGGGCTGGAAAAAAAAAGGGAAGATCTGATTGGAAAAGAATCAACTTAATATAAAACCTTCATAATCTTCTTTAATATTAAATTAATAACTAAGACAAATAATGGAAATGTGTGCACTAATTGCAAAACTAGAGGCTAAGAAGTGCCATCCTCTCCATGAATTTATACCTAATGATCTTGTGGACAGCGGAAACAGAAGAGATTTCTTCCAAGAAAGGTTAAAAAACACATAATGGCATAATACAATGTGTAAGAAGTTAAAAACAGAAGACAAGATGGACCGAGATGCTACACCAGAGCTGCATGAAGGATAAGTAGTGAAATAAGATTGATTATATTGCTTGTTACCCCGATATTTAAATCTTTACATTCCAAATATTTCTATATGTCAAAATATCATTCAAGTTTCAAAACCTCTGTTATTACTTAACTTAATAGGTGATATTTACACTAGCTGCTGATTATACTATTTAGTACTTGTTGTACTCACCAGAGGGAGGTGGCTGTTGCTTCTTCTTTAGGGCCTCTTTGTAACACAGGGAGCAGAGTCCATCTGTAGAGGGGTTGCCATAGAAACCACAACCAGACCTGCAGAGAGCCTGCATTGAATTAGACTCTCTCTCCATTGTAGCCACTGCAATATTAACAGGTCAATTTAGAGTTAGTTTTAAATTTTTAACAATATGACATTGATATCATACACATACTGATTATCAAACGTATTCATTAGTAAAATTGTAGAATTAAATCTTATTGACTTAGAATATCTTGTAAGCCTCAGAAATGGATCCAGCACAAAATTTTACATAAAGGATGAGGTTTAACTATTTTTGGCCAAACTTTTTGAAGTGGACATGTTTAGTTTTGAAAAAAAGCTTCTCATTTATAGTTTCATATTTCTAGAACCATAATGATAAATTAAGTATATTCAATAATAGTAATTATTATTCTTCACCTACATGCCACCACTACGTTAAATACAATTAGTTTACATGATACGATGGTAAGAATGCAATAAACCAAATAGATAAGACATCAATAGGTGGGGGGGGGGCTATAATGTCAGTAGAGACAATAGCTAATACTGATGTATTAATAAACCCTCAGCGATATAAAACATATCAAGCCACTTTTCAAATGAATGGAGGGAGGGAAAGAGAGAGAGTGAGAGAGAGAGAGAGAGAGAGAGAGAGAGAGAGAGAGAGAGAGAGAGAGAGAGAGAGAGAGAGAGAGAGAGAGAGATCTGCTTTATTAATACAAAAAACGGTAATTGTTCGGATCGGACGCGCCGAGAATACCTTTTATCGATTCTAACCTTATTCCGATTTTATAGATTGCATTTAGAGGGAAAGGTTATTCTCCTACATTTACTGGGAATCTCTAAATCCCTATTCAAAGTAATATTAACTTCAGTTTACCTTCTAATATTAAAATGAGAAATAAGAAAATAATGAAGTGGAAATAAGAAAATATCGAAATATGACACTAAATCAATTTTGAATTAATATTAATTTAATCAACAATTAATATACTACTGAACTACCAGAAAAGTTGATTTCTGATGAACTTTCTGTCAAGAGAAGTGAAAATAACAAATTATAAATATAAAAAAACAGAATCCTTAAGTATTTATTTGGCACAACTCCTGTTTATTTAACATTTGTAGCTACATGTTTCGGAGACAATGTTCCATCATCAGGCTTCTAATTTTTTTTAAAAACACATTAATCTATAACATTATACCAATAGTTTTACAATTATATAGTAATGTGTCATTTACCTATTAATCTGTGATTATTTTCACATTGTCAATTCTCCATGTTATTAGCCATTATATAATATAAGACAGAATCCTAGTTGAAAGTGATGATGTTAATTTCTGCTATATTTTCTCAAGGGAAGTGGAAATAAGAAAACATGAAACCTGTGATATACTTTCTCACATTTATCTATAAACTGATATGCTTTATTGTGTTAATTATACAATCTGTCTCACTTAAGGACAAAAGGTAATACGGATGACAAAGAATCCATTCACAAAATATGTATACTGAAATTTTATCACTGAAATTGAAACAACAAATAAAAATATATAAAACACCAAATCCATGTACAAATAAATCTTGTTAAGTTTTGTAACACTTTTACAAGTTTTAAATTTTATCACTTAAATTGATAGAACAAATATAAATACGTAAAACACCAAATTCATGTACAAATTAATCTTCTTAAGTTTTGTAACACTTTTACCTATAAGATAAGATGAAATAAGAAAACATGAATTGATAATCCTCGTGTTGTTAACTTCTGTTTCACCTATTTACATTTAAGAAGTCTAAATATCAATATAACAAACTAAACAACACAATCCAAGTTGAAACTGTAGAAGTGATTGTTTACATGTGAGGTTATAGGGATGAACTATCGAAAAATGTTAAACATGAAGTGAAGAGTAAGGATCGAACTGGTCGGTGTAGCGCGGGTCAAGCCATTTTGGTGGTGTCACCGATCCGAACAATTACCCAAAAAACATATTGCTGCCTAACTTTATTGGGTTGCAAAATACGCAGCATACCAATCTGCCTGATTAAAGATAGTAACACCAAGATAGTATAGTACTTATATCTATACTATAAAATAAAAGGACAAGCCATTTTTCGTTTGTGATCACTAACCGAAAAAACTACTGAACCAATCTTTACCAAATCTTAACTACATCATCATCATCATAGTTCAAGGAAGGTTTGGCAATAATACAATTTATATATTTTCTATTAAATTTTCATAAAAAAGCAATAAATATATGGTGCGCAGTGAAGTTTGATTATCTACTGACAGGTGGTGAGCACCATTCAAGAGAGGCTGCAAAGGTTTAGTGTTACATAGAGCTAGAAATATAAGATAAAATCTACTTATTTTCGTTTCAATTGTTATTAAAAAAGCTATATATATACACTTTACGATGATAATAAAAGGACAATCCATTTTTCGTTTGTGACCACTAACCGCAAAAACTACTGAACCAATCTGTACTAAATTTTAACTGCATCATCTTCATAGTTCAAGGAAGGTTTAGCAATATTAAAATTTAAAGATTATCAATCACACTGTCATAAAAAAAAAAAAAGAAAGCAATAAATATGTAGTATGCAGTGAAATTGTTATGTAATCGACCGATAGGTCACTTTTTTTTTTACCCACTATTTTTACATATTCAAAAGAGGTTACAAAGGTATAGTGTTACATAGAGCTAGAAATTTATGATACAATTTACTTATAGCGCCATTCTGCAACTGAGTTACAATGGCAAAATCATTGAAGCCAACTGCATCTAATTGTAAGTATAACAGCTTCATAATTCTAGGAAGGTTTACATTAATAAAGTTTACTATATTAATAATAATAATTCAAATGTACAGTCTTGAGCGGCAGAAATGAAGTTTGTCTCACTTTTAAATACTTTTATGCTTAGAAATGAAAATCCAACTAGATGAAATCAATATAATTATTGCCAAATCAAAATTTCGACCCCTTGCTGTTTGATATTGTGTGTAAAAATATGATTCATGAACCTCGCTGGTAATTTAACTTGTCCTCTCCTTGCTTAAATAACAGCAAGTGTCCAAAAAAATATCCTCAAACAATAAGTTAGTTGGCGGCATAACCTTAATTTTTACCGGATATTTCAGTAAACTTTATCGAACTCCTAAAGGTTCCAAAGCCAATACAAAAAAATCATGTTTAAAATGTTTATGTATTTGGAATAACATCGAATAACTATAATTACCTAAAATCTCAATCGGTTAAAATTATCATATCATAAGTTAAGTTCTTAACTTATCAGAGCGGGCAAAGCCACAACGGGCAATGCTAGTCTATACTATTATATAAAAGGACAAGCCATTTTTCGTTTGTGATCAGTAACCGCGAAAACTACTGAACCAATCTGTAGCAAATTTTAACTGCATCACCTTCATAGTTCAAGGAAGGTTTATCAATAGTAAAATTTAAAGATTATCGATCGCATTGCCATAAAAAAAAGTGATAAATATAGGGAGGTGAGAACCATTTGAGAGAGGTTACAAAGGTATAATGTTACCTAGAGCTAGTAAATTTATGATAAAATTTACTTATTTTCAATTCAATTGTTATTAAAAAAGCTATAGATATAAACGGCGACATGTGGATCCCAGTGCAACTGACCGATATGTGGCTATTATGCATCAGAGTCTGCAATGGTAAAACTACTAAACCCAACTGTAAGAAATTTTAACTACATCTTCACAGTTCTAGGAAGGTTTATGATAATAAACTTAACTATAATAATAATTAAACTGTGTAGTCTTGAGGGCAAGAAACGAGGTTCGCCAAACTCATATAATTTTAAGGTTAGAAATTAAAATACAACCAGCTGGATCGATAAAAATATTTCTGTCAAATTGAATGTCTAACTATGCTTTTACGTACTCTTCGAAACTCATCAATGCAATTTTAACCAGCTTAAAAATTACTGCCATGCGTGAAAATATCATTGAAGAAATAATGGCAAATTCCATACTTAAAAATACAAGATTTTTATCGATAACAAATGAAATTCAATTATTAGTAGAAATAATTCAAGTTCTTTATTTATGAGAGGGGCAAAGCCGCATCGGGGTATGCTAGAATTTTCATAAAATTGGATCACCCCCTCCCCCTACCAATGCAAAAGTCTCTTGTACTCACTGAGTGGCAACCACTGATTTAAGGTACCCTATTGGCAACAACTGATTTATACTCGGAGGTGCGAAAAACCACTTCATAACTTTGTTAGGTGATGAGGGCAAGTGGTTGATTGTAACAAAAGGCAAAACAAAATATGTATACTATCTCACACAGCAAAGAATATTGGGAAGAGAGGCACTATACAACGTTATAGACTAAGAGCTATCTAGTTAGGAATCTGTGATCTAGATATATACATAAATAACTAAATATATTATACTTACAATCAACAAACAAAACAATGAGGTGTGTGTGAGTTGTCCTGCCCTGATAAGATCCCCTCCTTTCCTGTCTTCTGCTTACTAATGAGCCAATCACAGGCAGGGTAGGTATTGATTCTAGTCTGCACAGCTTAGTCTTCCTGTCTGAAACAATGTACAATAAATTACATAAATATATTATTTTTTAAGAGAAAGAATTTCAAAAATATATCAATTATTTTAAAAACAGTATACCGGTAGTAGTAACGAATAGGTCGAGTCTTTTAATATCTTACTTAAGTTGCACTTCTTACTAAGGCCTTAAAGTATCTTATTTTAGCACAAAAATGGTATTTTTAGAGTCATTGCAGGAAATTGGAAAATTATCAAAAAATAAGTTATTAAAAGTGCACAATTCTGACTAAAACACTTCTTCACTACAGCCAGGAATATAACTTCACTTTACGACTATGTTAAATATACATTAGAAACCTTTAAGCAAAATTATTATTACTAGCACCAATAAAAAATTGGCTATTTTTTAAAAATGTAATACTGCACTGATAATTCCTAGAGTACTGTTTTCAGTTCTTGGTTCGAAAAAGGCATTCTTGCAGCAGAGAAAATATAAGATAAGATTCATTTTTGGGATCCCCAGGCGTTCTCACATCACTTGCTGGTATTCAGAGTTGAGGTGGCTTTATCCAAGTTTTCGGCGACAATACTTCCTTGGTTCCTTTCTATTTCAATCCTTAAAGTCCAAAAAACCTTCGTACATTGATGACATGCTTGCCCTTTGTTCTTCCATTCATCTTTTGAACACTAGATCCCAGCCTATAGATTTGTATATCCCTTCTCATCGAACTGCTTCCTTTGAAAAATCCTTTATTAATCGTGCAGCTTTATTTTGGAATTCCATACCCATTTCGATCCGCAATGCTCCTTCTCTCACTTCCTTTAAACATAATTTATTCATCTACCTCCTCAATTATCAATCTTCCGAAATTATGTAATATATTAGTGTTAGAATATTTCTTTATTTTATATTTTATTTTAATTTTGTTATTTTCTTATCTTGTTTTTCTTATATAAACCCAAAGACTTTTATTTTTTCAAATATAAAATTATACCCTATATATTTATATATATAATTTATATTCTATATAAGTTGCTGCCTGTTATGTACGCAGCCAGGCAATGATACCTTTTTATCGTACTTTTGTCTTATTCTTAGGGGACAAGGTGTCCCAGAATAAATATTATTTTTCATTTCATTTCATAATAATCAAATAATGGCAATTTCATAAGTTAAAATCCTAACACATGATTTGATTTTCACAGGAATTAAGGACAAACCCTAGTTAACAGAAAGAAAAAGAAAAGAAACAAATCAATGAGTACCTTCCTTATTGCCAAAGTTTAAGTTCATAAGAATGATAATTCCAAAAAAACAAATCAATGTATACATACATTCCAGTTGGCAAGCATTACAATAAGACATGGACATATCGATTTCATTACCGATTTTCTTATACTTTTTCCTGCCCTTCCTGACTTTTGAGTACATACAGACATTAATCCCAGCAAACAAACAAATCAACTCTGTTAGAGAAATGATGCAGGAAGGATGGAAGAAGACAACAATGAAATGGTTGGACAAGATAGATCAAGCAGTATACATATACTTCCATAAACGAAAGTCTTGAGTACAACAGAAAAGGAAATCAAGTGTTAGAGAAAGATATACTTTTTAGAAAAAGGACTTTTATCAAAGTAATGAACTATTTTACATACGAATAAATTTCTTACATACATCAATAAAGAAAAAAAAAAACAACTTTTATCAGACAAAGTTATTATAACATTCTGTATTAATTTAGGTATTCTAGCAGTAATTTCAATCTAAAGAACTAGAAACAAATTTACAAGACTGTATATTGCACATGTCTCTAATGGAACATAAATCAACAATCTGCATCCTAAGATAGCACCCACCCCTTTTTCAAGTGTCAAGAGCATAGAAAATTATCCATGAACTCCAACTGCTTCAGCTTACAACTAGTGTCATTAGGCAGACCTATGGATGTACCTGTCGTAAAAACATTTGAAAAATATGTTATTTTAACTCAAACCTCACAGTTTACAATTGTTCACTAGGTAACAAAAAGAAAAAAAAAACACAAGTGAACTTTAAATAGAAAATAATTAATTTATCCACTTAACTATAGTAAATAATAAAAATAATAGTTTAAAAAAACTAGAAAAGAACGCTTTTATAGCAAACCTAACTAAAAAGCTAAATGTAATGAACAATATGCAGCTGACAGACCTTTTACTATTTAGAGTTCATGGCTCAAAGCTAATTTCCCTGTACTATTCGTGATTTGTTTGCAATTTTAACACAGTTTATCCAAAATCAACTAACAATTTTTGTTTTTTTGACATATCTCGGAGTAGGAATGGGCAAATTTTTACTTTAAAAATCCTATCTTGCATAAAATGTAATGATCTACAATTTTTAGTATATAACATTTTTGATTGGATCAGCCATTTCTGCATTATAGAATCCTAAACATGACCGAAACAACTTTTTGTGTGAAAGTTGAAAAAATTCTTGTTTGACAACCGATTGTGGCTAAACGCCTAAAACAAATTCAGCTTAAGGGATGTCTTTAGACGCATAATTTAATAAACTTTAATTTTGTAAATAAAATTTTTTTTCGATTGAAAGCATTTTTCTGTATCAAAATCTCAAAAAAAGTTCAAAAAGTGTGGATTTGTAAGTCCCACATATTCCCGTTATCAAATTTAGTTTCAATTTTTCTATTCTATTCTCAGGACCCATCACCCATGACCCATCTTGACCACATAAAAATATAAAACCTACTACTCCACCTTTTGCAAGGCAGAACCCCCCTCCCCAGTTTATGGGTAATTTAACTTGACTAAAAGAGAACATTAGAACAAAGTTGTGCAATTATTGTAATGCCATTGGTGAAAATTATGATGAAAGATTCCGTTACAAACAGGTCAAGTTAATAAAAGCATATCAATATGGTGACATCTTAAAACACAGGTTTTTGAATTGTGTTATTTAAGAGATATGAAGTAAAGAATTACAAAATCAGCCAAGTCCTTTTTTTTTTTTTTTTTTTTTTTTTTTTTTTGCAAAATTTTTACAGCTGGTCAATTAAAGTCAAGGTCAGACTCGACAAGGAAGAGGCCTTATTCATTTGTGTGACTGTTGTCAATTTGATTTAACTGCTTTCGGGAGAAAACCTTTTAGCTTAAGATAATCTAGAAGAAAAGCAATTGAAAAAAAAAGAAGGCGAGATTGGACATTTGGGATTCTATGCCTCATATATATAATGATCGGGATATCATGCAATATCATATAAAATAGTGTTGAAACTATTCAGCCTGGTCCCATAACTAAATGGTTCATACTTATGAGGAGTACTACATAAAGAAATTTAGATAAATGATACCTTGAAATTTCTAATATTTTATAGTTAGTACCCAACTAAGTTATGTCAATAGAATCAACATTAACGATTTTCTTAATGACATTAAAAAAGCTCCTAAATAAATTAGATCCCTTGGTATAGTATGGTACAGTATAGTATATATTATTCACAACTAGATGACATAAGTATGAGACAAATTATATCATATATTCTAAACTGTATAAAATAATATATATTTCATATTAATACTTTTAGACCTCTTCTTTAGTCACTAACCAGGGCAAGCAGATGATTCACTATGACTAATTTCAACACCCCCCCCCCCCCCCCCCGAGATAAAATTGTGAAGGCATTATCATGGCAGCAGTTGTTATCATGTCCTCATTGTTCCAACTGCTCTATAACGTGCTCTATTGCAGCACCACAGTGATCCACTGAAGCGATAATTAAATCTAAAGCCACAGATCTACTACGGTGGCCTTATAACCTCGATTTACCTTCCAAAAAAAATCTTATCAAGAGATAAAATAGGATATTCTCCGTAGAACATACCGTCCATCTCTGCTTACTGACGTCAACTATAACCCAATAGCAGGATTAAGTTTACAATTAGTATCCAACAACAGTCCAACTTAAAAATAATTTTAGAACTAAACCCTTTAAATTAAACAAAACGCAGGAAATGGTAATAATAATGAAATCAATCTGTGCATTTTTTAAACACATTTAATAGGTTACTGCTAACAGAACAAAATAAAAAAAGATTAATTAAACTAAAAAGGAAAATAAAAAAAATAATAAATACGTAGAGGAGGGATAAGCCTATGTTACTCACATCGCTGGCGCGAATTCATAACCTCAGTAACTAGGCAACACCTATAAAACTCTTACTGCTATTGTGAATTTAGTGAGATATTTATCAATCAGGTTATAATTTTTTTAACAA
Organism: Euschistus heros; assembly: GCA_003667255.2. NCBI lineage: Eukaryota > Metazoa > Arthropoda > Insecta > Hemiptera > Pentatomidae > Euschistus > Euschistus heros. Next base: position 432,170 of record RCWM02000237.1, read on the forward strand.
TCATGAAAGTTATAACCTTATGAAGTAATTTTTTTTTTAATTAATTATCTTGATCACACTACATCCCTTACACAATAACTGCATATAAACATTATAAAGAGAACCCAAGGCGAACAAAAAACGAACACAAAATATAAAAACAATTGTTGATTGTTAATTCGACTTACCACTCAAGTTAGATCTCAAAGAAACCAACTCAAGGAGGCAGATAGTTGATAAGTTAGACTTTTCCACATGACAGGTAGATCCAATAACAACTCACTTATAGAACACATATAACAATGAGTACGTTTTTTGTTTTGATTGAAATCGGGACAGTAACAACACACAATGGCGGCAACAGAGCCTTAGGTTAGCAGATGGACAGGCAGTAAGCGGTAAAATATGTAGATTATTTTTTTTACCGATTTCGATATTGTTAAAACACAATAAATAAACTATAAATTGTAAAATAATTATACCGTTTACTTCACCAGGAAATGATGCAGCGTCGTCTGCATTACAATTTATTCTGTTTTAAGACAACAAGATAAATTAATGAACTCATAACCTAACCTAAACTAATTTTTTAAAAATCGATTGTTGTAGTGAAAGTAATAAAACTCGAAGAATTTTTTTTTTTTTTTAATTTAAATATTACTGACTTTAAGAGTAGGTAAAATAAAATGCAACAATCGAATGGATAATTAAACAATATTTGGTTTTCATCTCCTCGGAACAAAGAAGTTATATAATTCATGATTGTCCATCACGACTACTACACTTCTTAGCCCCATGAGAAATTCAATAAGAAAGGTAAAAATAATAAACAAACCTCTTTTTCCATGACTATGATAGCCGAACGCGTTGGGGGGGAGGTTTTAGAGTGCCAGTTATGGAAGATCGTGAGTTCGATTCACACCTGGGTCAGTTGATATTTATTTTTTCGCAATCCCTCAAACTCACCTCCCTCCTACCCTAGGATTAACCATTCTTCCTGCCCTAGTCGGAGGTACATAAAGGGAGCTAAGCACCAAAAATTGAACAACTTATTTCAATTATTTCTACAAAATGTATTATCTGCAAAAAACTCCTAAATACAAAAACCATAACTGAATAAACCAATTTATCTACTAACAGACATTTCTAAATACGAACAAAATATATCCAGATATTAAGATTGAAAATAGTATCGAATTAATACGGCACCTTAGTTTGAATAATTTCAAATGAAACATTTATTAAAAAATTAAAGGCTGCCGGCTACAGATAGAATGAGATGGAACATGTTTTAGGAGTCGTTCCCTTGACCATAATCAATATTTATACTATTCAAACCAATATAGCTCCTTAGCTCCTAAACGCTAAGTCCTAGCGACAAATTATAAAACAAAAATATTCTCCATTAAATTTCTGTGTGATAAGGAGACGCCAATTTTTCGATCCGAGCAACACCAACAGAGCTAGGAGTGTCAAACTACGCGTAACGCCCTCGCATTCCTCCTGGGACCTATCACTTTGGACCTAACAGACCACAGGTAAAACATCTTCCATGCTAAAAATTAAAATATGTTAAAAAAAAGTATGAAAAACAATCAAAAAGCCATTAATAATAGTTAAACTAATTTTTTTTTACCCGAAATATTTCATGTAGACATTTTTTATAGGTATAAGATCTCTCTCAGTTTTCAATTGCAAGAGTTTGAAATAATAGACTGAGGTCATTCTTTCCCCCAATCCTTTATTTATACATAAACATATAAACATATATATATATATATATATATATATATATATATATATATATATATTTTTTTTTTTTCATTTGAATGAACAGCGTTGAGTTACTAAGATTGCTGAGAAGAATTGAATTCAGACAGGATTCCTGTATTTCCACCACACTTATCGCATAGCTTTACATAACGCGGATCAAAATAGTGTGTTGTTCTGTTGAGCGTACAAGAATGAAGGTGACGCAATTGTAATTATTTATAGTAAACACACCTTTAGCAGCTGAACAATTAAGTAGAGGTGAAATTGCGACGTCAGCACAACTCAGCTAAAACACTTATTAGTAAGTGTAACTTTATAAGTTTGGTTTATTAAAAAAATACATAGGTATATATTTATTCTCCAATTATTTCAACAAGATAATTACACAAATGTAGAACAGTTATTACTACACTATTGAAAGTTAGACGATAACAATAATTGAAGGTATAATCTCAATGAGTGTTGAATTAACTGAATAGACTAGAAAAAAAAAAACTAAATAAAACAAAGGTTGCCAATAATGAGGAGTAGCTCGAAAAGACAACTAAGTCCAAGAAGGTTACCAATAGGTTATAATACTAATGGTAACTAAATAGAAAAATTAGTTAAGCGCTTTAGTAACCATTGGCAAAAACAAAAAAAAACAACTCTAAAGTGGTCAATTTAAATCGAAGGTATATCACAATACCAGATAACTTTAGGTCAATTGTATGATCTAAAATATCTTTAGAATTGGATGACAAGAAGAAAATAGAACGAGGTAATAAAAATATAAACAAATAATACAACCCAATTAGAGCAATGAATATTCCGTAAATAGATAGCGCACACTGATCTACCTGACTTAACAATTAACTAACATCTAATGGAATGTTACCATCATTTCCAAAATTATTAGCACTTAAGAAGGACATTAAAGATAATTAATTTATTGTGGAGTGAAATTAGTTTAAATTAAGAAATACAGAATTATTTTTTAAAAATATTCATAAGAAAATGTAACTCAAAATAGATTTTCAGTTCTTCTGATGTTTTATGACGCCCAAGAAGCACAAACTATATCCATTAACGAAAATGGTTTTGGAAAAAGTTATGTTGTTTCAAAAATGTGATAATTTTGTCGATATTGTATTTGTTATCTCCAAGCATTACCGAGAGTCTTCTTTCCAGCCGTTCCTGTTCAAAAAAAGTGTCGTAAAGCGGGCATTCCTCCAGAATATGTCTGATCGTTAGTTGGCACTGGCAGTATAAACATTTCGGTGAGGCCTCTCTCATAAGGTAGCCATGAATGGTTTTGGATTTTGGTACAGTTGTTGCTTTGACTATTTTGTTTAAGATGCTGCAAGAACCCACTACCGGAAGTTGAGGGGGAAAGGGAGAGCGGTTTGAATGTACAACACCACTTAGAGGTTTTTCTTAAATATCATCGACAAAAAGTAAAACTAACGAATACCCAAAATAGCTTTCTTTTATTTCTTTCACCTAAGTATTCTACAAGGCCTTATTGAAAATTTCAAATCTGATCGGCAATTTTAAGATCGAAAGTAGTAATGTCATTTTTACAAATTTCTAGCATTTTACCACAACACAAGGCAGACCTTGTAGGACACAGCGGTAAACGAGCGAAATAAAAAAATGCGTTTTTTTCACATTCGTTAGTTTTACATAGTGGCGACGATATAGCAGCTACTAAGCTAGCCTACACATTACATGATACTAAAAATTTAACGATACAAATTTTCAATAAGAAAGAATTTATTACATTTTGAGTCAATAGTAGAGGAATTGGAAATCTGAAAATTAAAATCTGAGGTATGCATATCTCATTCGCGAATCTTCGCCTACAAATATTTCGTTCCCATTTCTCTACCACTGTACTTTTTTTTATTTCGCTGCCACCATTATAATGAGGGAATGCGAACCTTATCAACCAGAAATACGTAACGTAACACATGGAAAACTAAACCTAATCATTTGTGGTTATATGGCAGCTGAAAAAGTGTATCTATTCCGAGCGATTGGGAATGGATAGTGGAAAAAAAATATTTGTACCTAATGACTGATGTATTTTATATTTTTAACAATTTACAAATAAGTAAATAATGATAATGGTTTTAAAAACAAAACAATATTAAGGTAGTTAGCTGGCCTCTCCAACTCCCAGGCCACAATCCTATTGAGGACTTATTTGGCTACATTACAAATGGCAGTTGGAAAACATAACCAAACAAAGGAACATAATTTTTCATTCATAAAACATGAGTGAGAAAATAATTGAGTTTATATTAAAATATCATGTTGTATTTTCATATATTTAATTTAACGTTATAAGAAACACTACACTAAACTACCTCTAAAACCCAACACATAATTGGTCGTGGGCGCAGAATTTTTTTTTAATGAAGTATTCTTTTGAGACCAACGATGAAGTGGTCAGCAAACATTCTCAACCACCTGGATTTATTTTCCCCCAATAAAGGAAACACACTTCATAAAAATTAGGTGTTATCCCAGGAGGATCTGCCTCCCAACCCACGGCTAAAATAACAGAAAATTAATTTTCTAAAACTAGAACTTGTGGACGGTAGTTCGGCAGTGTTTTTGGTAGTTATTTTTTATTTTTTAGCATTTGATTTATCCATACAGCCAATCTTGAATTTATGTTCTATTTATTTATTGAATATAAATATTGAGTGATGCTGATGATTTCCTCTCCTCTGCTTTGTTGGTGGCTAAAAATTTTTTATAGTGGATATTATTATTGAAAAGTTTTAAAAAATTGAGGAACTTTTCTCTTTGATTTTTGTAATCCGGGCATTCTATAACTATGTGTTGGAGGGTTTCTCTTTTGCTACATCTATCACACTCTGAGCTTTTCTTAATTCCTATGCGCTGAAGATAAACATTGCATAAACCGTGATAAGTCTGGTAAAAGCTTTAACTAAAACTTTTACATAAAAGTATCTAATACAGTTTCCAATGATTGTATAATTCACAGAAACACGGGAAAGTTAAATTAACAAATTCTAAAGAACGTTCATTAACATTAACAAATTCTAAAGAAAAGAAAGGGAGAAAAAAAAAAAAAAAAAAAAAAAACCTCAGAAAGCTTCTTGTTATATGTATAAAAACTAGACTTTAAAGTACATACAATGTCCTTCCCATCTTAAACTAATCACATTCCTGACTGATCCCAAATTACCCCATCTTCTTCAATAATATATTCATCCAGTCATTCAACAACATAGCTCTTCTAAAATACATTCAATGATCAGGTAAGGAAATACAAAAATATTCCATACATGAATAAACAATAAATCTTTCTACATTCCATGAGACAACCTTCATACCTTCGTGGAACACAGGGACAGGTGGCGACGAAATATCAGTTTCCATATTTTTGGACATTCCCCTTCCCTCCGAGCCTAACATCCTTGTACTACTAACATTTATAGCATGTTAGTAGTAGATGATGATGCTAATATATGTCATATACTAATATATAATACACCGCTCTTGTCCTTGAATTCATACTGGTCACATTTTAAAAATTCGATCAAATACTTTTAAAGCAACCAAATACTCTGGTTCAATCTCTATAATGGTCCTCGCGGGTCAAAAAGGCAGTGGCCTACCAAGATGGAGTCCTGGTAATGACCAGCTTTTCCTCTCCTGCTAGGAATGTAAGCGCTCCAGATAACGCAGAGAGAGAGAGAGAGAGAGAGAGAGAGAGAGAGAGAGAGAGAGAGAGAGAGAGAGAGAGAGAGAGAGGAGAGAGAGAGTAAATAAGCATTTTCTGAGAGAGAGAGAGAGAGAGAGAGAGAGAGAGAGAGAGAGAGAGAGAGAGAGAGAGAGAGAGAGAGAGAGAAGCTGGCCGGGGGGGTCCTGAATATGGATGTAAATAAGCATTTTCTTTTATTATTTATTTTGATAGTATTTCTTTATTTCCATTTATTTATTTATTTTTTATTTTTTTTGGTTGGCTCTATAGATCTTAGAGATCCTTGGCCGCCTTAACCAGCCTGCTTCATCTTATCTTGGGCTATGCTTTCACTTTGTAGTTTTCTTCTGTATCATTGTGCAATGGTAGGGTCGTTACCGTTTTTTGAAGACAGATTTGGTGATGCTGGTTCAAGGTTTCTTAATAGGGAGGATTTTACAGGATAGGGTTATTAGTCCTATGCTATACCCCCAACCCGGAGGACCAGGAGCTTGTCAGGCACAGGGGTCGCTCACCTCCCTGTGGGAATCGAACCCACGCCGTATTAGCCAGGACTCTCTGGTCTTACCTGGAGGGCGGTCACCCATCCAATTGCTGACCACGCTCAACAGTGCTTAACTTCAATTATCTATTGCACATGTAGTAGTCCACTCGGCTACCCCGGCCCCCATTATTATTATTATTACTGTATCCATTTAATTATTTATTCATATTTTTATAACAATTTTATTCTTTCTTATAATTTCTTTGATTATCTCGTAAATAAGGCATGAATGTGAACTTATAATAGCACTATTAATTATTGCCCTTAACTTGCAGATTGTAATAGTCAAAATAAAAGTTAAAAAAAATTAAATTAAACTTTTTTTTTTAATGTATCTTAAAAACAATTAATGTTAGACTCAATTTGTGTCAAGAGTATATGATAGCCTGATATGAATATTTACATGTATGGGTATATTATGAAAAAGATGGTCTTTGATGCTGTCAGGAATGAAGAAAAACATGTTGGCGAGGGTCTCACTGAAGGTCGTGGGTTGGAATACCCCTGGACGGGTTAAAATTTATTTCTTGGCGGACCCACAAAATGAATCTCGACATTACCACCATTGCTAGAATTAGTTGGTAACCTATAGGATAACCCGTCTTTCCTGCCTTAGTTGGAGTACATAAGCACTGTTTGCACATACAGGTAAATATGCCATTTCCTAATTTAGCATTGTTACACTTCCTTCCAAACTCACAAAAAGGTCATCAATCAGCAAATTGGATTATGGCTAGAGTTAGCCATAGCTGTGACTACGACTGGGGGTTACAGTAAATCGACAAATTATCCATAAAAATCCATGCTGCCATATAATGAAGTTGAATTTGGCATGTCAATAAAGGTCTTGAGGTCACTAGATCATCAAGATTTTAACATCCTTGATCTATATATATATATATATATATATATATATATATATATATATATATATATATATATATATATATATATAAAAATTTTAACACCAAACTAGCCAATAAAGATATATATAGGCCTAAAGAACATAAAGCCTTTTCCACAGGACTTTGGTGGTGAGTCCAGGAAGAGAGTATTACGGCCAAGGTGACCGGCTAAGAGAGAAGCCACGAGGCAAGGTCCCCCCTCTTGCTCCCTTACCAAGGTTCGTAGGAATAAGGAACTTGATACAACTTTTGAATAAATGTTAATCGTCGAGAAGAATTGAACGGCTAGGGAACACCCAATACTGTTCAGAGCTAGGTATCTCCTCTCAAGTAAGGAACCTTTCAGCCCGCGTCATCTTGTATTGTTATTAATTATATATTGTTATACATATAAACTAACAACTTAACATGAGCCATGACATATACTACAGAGCAGACAGGCGGCAGACAAGAAGCGGAGAGCCGGGGGCTGGAGCGCAGGCCTGTAGCCGTTCGATCCCTTCGGCGGCGGCACACCATCAAAGGCCTCTACGCTCCTCCACGTCAATACTCCCTAGTAGCGTCTCCATTATCTTTCTCAATAAATTGATAACGAAAAACAAAACAAATGTAGAATGGCATAATAAAATGTTATGTTATAACATAAAATTTCAGAAAAATAGCTCTAGCCAATTACTCGATTGATAACCACCGCTTTGATGAGAGCAGATTCATAAACTAACTTAAAATACAACTTTTGGAAATTAATTTGCCTTCAGAAAAGGAAGAAAAGCTGTTTGCTTCGAAGTGCATTCTTTCTATAGCTAGGACAGATGTGATAACAATCCCCAGAAGATAAGATAAAATAATGTAACCATGAGGCTTCAAAGGTTCGTTCACTTGATTAGAAGGAATGGAAACAAATTACCAAAGAAACTTTTCCAGCATAACTTAGAATATTGGAAGAAAAAAAGAAAAACCGATGAAATTATGAGTACAAGATATAAAAGAAGGGAAGGTAACTGGAAGAACACCGTAGAGTTTTGACCAAATAGTAAGACTACTATCTAGAAAGTTCTGGGAATTGGCATGGGATATATGTAATGTACTATGTACAAGGCCTAAATAAACAATCACTTGAGGTGCAGATGAAGTAATTGCCACTTCTATTGGCATTATTTTAACAATCCTAATTGTAATAAACAATTGAAGGATTTGCTGCAAAAAGGAGGCAGCTCCACTTTTTAATTTTTCTGAAAAAATAAATTAAAACTAGTTTGGAAATTGAAGGAACTTGCCACAAACGAATATGAGGAGCAGTTCCAATTTATTTATTTCAACATTTCCAGGAGGCTGGAGCTACTTAATTTTTTACAGAAACCCTTTAATTAATAGAAAAAACATTCTAATACTTCCAGTTTTCAAATAGATGTAATGAACGAAATGATATAAGAGTTCTAAAAATAAAATCGAGGGCCTTGTATATTTTGTTCCTTTTCTCTTGTACTTTTTTTTTTTTTTTTTTTTTTTTTTTTTTTTTTTTTTTTTTTTTTTTTTTTTTTTTTTTTTTTTTTTTTTTTTTTTTTTTTATAAAATTGTACTAATAGATCAAGCCCATTGCTCCCCCCCCCCCCCAACGGAACAAAAGATACGACCCCTCCTTTCACTCTTTCGTTACTTCTAAGCCATATTTAAGTATTTATTTGGCATAACTCCTATTTATTTAACATTTGTAGCCACATGTTTGTACATACATGAGACAATGCTCCATTATCAGGCTTCACTTGATCTGTGGATATTTTCACATTGTCTGTACTTCATGTTACAAGCCATACTGAGTACATGTGTATGGCTTGTAACATGAAGAATACACAATATGAAAATAATCAGAGATTAAGAGAAGCCTGATGATGGAGCATTGTCTCATGTATGTACAAACATGTAGCTATAAATGTTAAATAAATAGGAGTTATGCCAAATAAATACTTGTATATTATTATATCTTGTTCAGCATAAAAGGTTATAATCTAAGCCATGTTTTTTACACATAGCTTTTATATCAATATATCAGCTAGCGGTGTCAGGAGTGGATTGAATGAGATAAAAATGCTTCACAGTCAACTGCTGTTTGATTGAAAAGACTAAACAATCATGGAGCGAAACTTAAATCAAGTACATTACGTTTTAAGTAGGCTAAAAGTAACACTATAACTCAGTAAAAAACAAATATAAAACAAAATAATTATGTTTCATCATTATGTTTTTTTTCCATTTACTGTACATAGCAGAGGATAATATACCTGATAAATGACTAATAGCCAACAAGGAACGGAACACGCATGCGTGCGGAAGACATCCTGACGCTCACAGTGACAAAGGAAACACTCCATTATATTAGCTTAATAATAACAGTTAGGAGCTGCAGGAATGTGACGCAGGCCGCGGAGGTTCCTGCGTCAGTTATCTGGAATGAGAAGAGCGTCAGGAAGATATCGACTTCACCTGTGAATTCCAAAAAGAATTCCTTACATCTCTCCATATCAGAGTAAAAATAACGATAAGACGGTTATATCCATCTGAAATTTGGGGCCGATTAATACGTTAGAGTAAAATTTATATAAGTTTTAAAAACAGAAACATTCCGTCCAAAATTTTTTTTATCGTTATTAGAAGTATTTTTGTATTAATTAGGCTAGTCTATAAAATTGAAATTCCATTACAGATGGAGCTACTTACCCGAAACTAAAAAGGCAGGACGGCCAACTGAATGTTTCTACGTAAACTCTGTAACAGAAAAGAATGACTAAGTTTGTTGTATGAGTTGAAATTATGGAGCAACTCTAAATAAACTAAAAATAAAAAATAAACAAAATAAAGAAGGTACTATACTACTTAATATTTAAAAACATTTGGAAACAATTTACTAACAAAATAATAATATTTAGTAGATATAAATAGACTATAAATTTAGAGCTCAAATAAAATATACAATTCATATGTTGGCAGCAATGCCGCAATGCCAAATATATCGACGGGGGCTATTAAGATAGATAATCAAGGCAGGAGTGCTGTTCGGAGAGGCCTGGTCGGCAGATGGCACCCCAACCAAGAGCTTGGGCCGGATCTCGTGGGACTAACAGATAGTGTTGCATTTAGTCAAGCAACGTTTTCAAACTAACTTTGTTTAGCTTAATTAACTATTAATGATAACATTTTACTAATCTGTTTAAACTTGAAATAGTCTAATTGGGCTGTTTGATTTGAATCACTGCTATCATGACGGCATTAATACATAAAGGTTGTTATTTAATTTAAAAGTTCATAAATGTTTTTTAAACAACAAAGAAATGATTTGTTATATTTTCTAACTTTAACTTTTTATTCAAATGACATATTATAATAAAAAAAAACCACGATAATAAAAAATAAATTATAATTATAGAATCCGACATGAAATTTCCTCCTTTAAAAAATTAATGCCAACTGTATTACAATTTAAAAAGAACTTGTGATAGATCGGTAAGGCAGGTGGTGAGGACAACGGACCCGAGCTAGAGCAGCTGACAACAGCTGATAGCCACCGCCAGGTGCATCGCAATAGGACCTGTCCACCGCTCCAAGGCCATCCTCAACAAAGGAATACAGGATAAGCGCTATATCAATATATAAAGTAAAGCAGACATATTTTCAAAAAAATATTTGGAGATTAGAACAATGTTGATGAATCAACATACATAATATAACTACTATCTTTATTACTAGCAATCGAATTCAAGTGGGAATAGGAAAATAATATATGTGGGAATAGTGGGAATATATAAAATAATATTTCGTTCACTGATATCTATATCACGTCATAGGTAGAGAACCTAACGCTAAGACATAAAATCACACCAGTTTTAACGTAAGAATACAGTAAACTTATCACTAACATTATAGTGAAAATTAGTTTGGGTTGGTACCACTGATTTCAGCTTTTAGGCAACGATGTATAACTAAAGGGGTTAATATTTTTAAAAAATTAAATCTATCAAAAGACACCAAGTTATATTATATATTAATGTATTATATAAATAAAAAAATTATATATATATTTTTATAAGCAGGAATGACAACATTATAGAGATGAAGCCCCTAAAGCTAGGCGGCCGACCTTGACACTACCCCTCGGGTGCACTGACCCCTGCTCCCTGCCAGAGCCTAGAGGGTGACTCCATGGCAAAACTAACCTCTTTTCGAGAGCTATACCTCATATGACAATGGAATCCAACAAAATCAATAATATCCACATGCATAATAAATCTACATTTACATCTGACACAAAGTAATACTCCCTAAATTTAAGACGTATTATAAAAAAATAATTTATATTTTTTAAAACTACGTAGAAGTGTAAGCGGTTCATTTTTTATTTCTTTATTTGATTTCATGAAACGCAGTTTAAAGAATTAGACCTTACAATGTAATTTCTAAAATGCCATTCAATATATACTCAATTTTAAATAAAAAAAGTATTTGTTAGATTTGTTTAAAATACCTAATTTGAAACATTATATCAAGCAGCAGACTAAGAAAGAATGCCAAGATTGGGAGTCACGATCAAAGGACAGAGATTATTATCAAGTACAGCTCAAAGTGAGACTGAAGTCATGGTTTCGAACCATCGGTACCAATATTGATAAAAACCAAATTGTGAGAATGAGGACAAATCAAGGCTGTACAAAGAAATATCTCTACCTGATGAAGATGCAAAAAGTATAACAAAATCAGATCTGAATTAAATTTTTTTTTTGATCCTCAAGAAGAAACCGAATACTTAAAAGAATTAGATGGGGATAAAGTAGCCTAATTTACTGGTGTTTTGGATAAATTAAAAGCTTAACTATAATTAAAGAAGAAAGTAAACAATGATATGAAATAAATGAAGCTAAATTGAAAGTATAAACTTGGTTGTATAGGATTTGGCAACAAATCATGAAAACAAAACAAAAAGCATTAAATCTATATACATAATTTTCTATAGTGCTAATTAGTATCAAAGGTAAGTTTTAACTGACATATAGTGAGGTACAATGAATCAAATCGCCAACCGAATAGTGTCAAGATATTAGTTTTATACTTTAAGTAGAATTGACAACACAAAATAGTTTCATTATATCTTATTTGTTTAAATATTTTAAATCAGTAATAAACTATAAATAGAAGCATGCTAAACTTTAAAATCACATTGTGGCCATTTAAGTTTTCCAAGGCTAAAGTCGAGGCCTTGACAAAATTTGTAAAATCCTTTTCCTCCTCCCACTTCTTCCTTTTTATTGTCTTTAAACCGAAATAGTTTTTGAATCTGTAATAACAGGGTCGGATAGGTTGGGTTTGTACTGTTTATCATGGTGGCTTAGCACGTAATGCTGACAAATATACAATATCAATAGAGAGTTAAACCGAAACGTAATCAGTTCTGATAAGGTTTAACGACGACGGAACAATGGAACTGAAACTAGTTATGCAGGTGTGAGTGATGAAGTAATGAACAGATCTGAATCGAGTTCTCTATGTGAGGCAGTGGGCGGAACCATCCTCACTGACCTAACCATCATCGTATAAAAGTATCAGTTCAATCAGAAATACATTTTATTAAGAAGGTAGTATCTGAAACAGTCCGGAATAAGGAATAAACACGCACAAGTACGGGACTCGATGTCCGAGCGAGTTGGGCCGTGAGTCTTAGCGCGCTTGGTACAGAAAGCCTTGAGTTCGAATCCCACCCACTGGCAGATTAACATTTATTTTTACTTCTCACCATAGCTAGAATAGGTTAATAACCTATACGGTAACCCGTTCTTTTTGCCCTAGTTGGAGAACATAAGGATGCTAAGCCCAAATAAATATCACACTAACGTTAAAAAACTTTCAATGGAGTTTCGTCGACCTGCCTTGTAGGTCTCCTTCAGGTCTAAAAATAACTAAATAATAATTAAATATTTTGTAATTATTAGCTATTTTTTAATAACTAATGAAATGGGGCTAATTTATAGCCCTGGAGACATGCCTAGCAGGTTGAAACGCCGGCACACCTCGGACGGACGCACCCTAGAATATGTTCTTATTAAAATATATCCAACAGTCAACCATACTATTTTTATTAATTTGAAGTACGGTATATTATTTGTTATATTTAAGTACATCTTGTCTTATTCTGTATTAATTTTCAGGATAATAATGTTATACATGTTGTTACTAGTTATACATGTTGTTACTAAACAACTTTGAATTTAAATTAAGCTAAGCCGAGAATCAAATACATGTTGTATTTGATTACATATACTCTACATACATGTTGTATTTTATTATACCCACAAATCCCTAATTGTATTTAATTATATGATGTTATTTATTATTCAAAAAATATATCAACAACGAAAGATGTGTAAATTAATATAATAATTCCAATCAGAATATAGAAAATTGTTGTTTTAAGTGTTAAGATGTTAAGATATTTTAACACCATAGAAGTAGCAGACTCATCATTTATATTCTCCTAATAGTGCTGAGATCTCTGCAAGATTGTTAAGCGTTCAAATCATTTCAGAACTGCTGTAATGATAATAAATTGAACGGACTTTTTCGCTCGCTCAATAGAAAAACAAACCTTTCCAATTTCCTGATCAGATAAGGATCAGGGACCTTGCCGAGCATGGTCCTTTTAAGCGGAGGAAGGTTAAATAACTTAACCAACGTTAAATATAGGATTTTAACAGCAATCAAAGTTATAAAAACAACAACGAGCTACAAATTTAAACATTTAAATAAAATTAAAAGAGAATAAAAAACTGTTACATTAGAATTATAAAATAGCCATGTAAATATCTAGAAGACCTAATTCGAACATCTGATGATCGATTTTTAGAAATGACGAACATCCGTGTGGTGAAAAAGGACAGGTGTGTAGCCTATCTATAATATAATATAAGCATATTACTAACGAGTGGTGGGCAACACTAGAAGAGGATTGAATAGAGATAGAAAATGGAAAGGTGATGGTGGTGGTGAGGTATACCTGACCACTATCCACCATTTTTGACACAATCCATTCCCACACCCCACACCCTACCACTACCACCTCTCCAAACCTCTCTCCCACAACTATTCAACATACAACACTATCATTAGTGATATCTGCCCTACCTTGGCCCAAGGTAGAACCTGCTCTATAGTTTGGAGGACATCAAGTCGCCACTACAAACTAATTCTAAATAATATGAAAATTGTACTTAATACCGTTGGAGAACTAAGGCAGGTAGGCAGGTATATAGATAAGGTAAACAATTCTTTCTATACCCTCAACAACAATTCTCTATCGACCTATGAAAATCCTAAAAGTTCCTCCCCACCCCACCACGACTTCCGGCGATACGGGTTGTTGGCAGCAATGGGGTCAACGCATTGACGTTAACGTATGCCACTGCTGCCAATAAATTTATTTCAATAAACTTACAATAAACAATAAACTTATTTAATTTTTTTTTTTCTTTTTCTAAGAGTTTCTTTACCCAAACTCCTCGTCCAACGCCCTCCTCCATTCTTCCCTATCGGCTGCATCTTCCTCCCTCAACCCGTGTCCAGCCATGCTCTCCTCCACTTTGTCCCTCCATTGGGTACGAGGTCTTCCTCTCCTTCTCCTTCCCTCGGCCTCCCATTCCATTAACACTTTTATTTTTAGTGTTATTTCACTTTTATTAATTTTAATTTTAAGAGATAATAGCAGAGCGAAGACAGCACAGCACTGGGTTGAGCAATCTAGAAAAGCATTCATATTCTACTTCCGGTGGCCATCCGAAACAAGTTGATCACTTTCGCCTCTTCCCTTATTACCTATCTTCAATAGCTCAGGGAACTCCTTGTTAGGCAAAATATAGAGAGCGGTCGAATGTTTCAACAACTGTGTTCATTGAGGAGCTGATCCAACGCCGGATAACAGGAATAAAAATTGTAGGTTAGAATGTTTCCCGAGAAAAATGTGACGTTTAAATATGTACCCTGTAAGACATAACTGCGCAAAGATATGATTGCTTAGTATTGCTTTCTAAAAAAAAATTTGAATGTTAATTTTCGAAAAATTATTTGAGAGAAGCCTATTAGTCGGCGATTTTCAGAGAAAATCGAACATGAAATTTATGGGATTATACATAAATTCGATAACTTCATAATAGTGAATAAATAACTTACGAGACCAACTATTTGTTTTGTTTTTTTAAATAACATTTTAGTTTTGTGATATAATTACCAACTCGTACATAAAAATTAAACATTGTATATTCAATTAGACTTTTACGTATTCTTCAAACACCTGATCGATGCAATTTCAACCAGTTTAAAACTTACTCCTATGAGTGAATATATAATTGACGAAATTACACTCAATCCCTTCATAGGTCAATACAAGATTTTAATCGATAAACAAATCAAACAGGAAACTGCTATTATAGCAATTTACAAAAGGGTTTATTTATAATTACACGTAGACTGTTTCTGTGTTATATGCATTATAGATTCGTCAAATTAAGTCTTCGAACACGATATCGTTTGCAGCATTCCAAGTACGACAATTAACTCTTTAAGCTATACGTACGGCCATAAATAACAGATAAACTAAATACTATTTTAAAGTAGTTGATTTCATTATTTGTTACAATTTATTCTGCAATATGGAGCGCTGAAGAGAACTGAACTGAGAGAGAGTTGAGGACCGGACAAACCCACATAGGGATTCATCCCACCCACCAACAAGGAAAACGTCCAGTGGGATACCCCTCCGCTCCAGTTCTTAGCAATAATATTCTTCTCTTCCTCCTTCTGCAACACCTGATCAATATATAGGAGGCGGTGGTTCCAGTTATTCACTGCCTCCTAATGGGGGGGGGGGGTTGAAAATTAATGCACGGTTCGACTGATAATTTAATTATGAATAATAATTCCAATAATGAAGAGGATAAAGGGGCTATGTAACATAAATGTAAAAAAAATAATAGAAATAAATAAACATATAAACAACTCAAAATTGAGTTTTGTTACGTAACCCCTTTATTTTCTATTCCCCTTGAGCATGCCTCATGTGGAATATGTTTAACGCTAGCACAAAATTAAGAGAGAAATCTTTAAGACAGGAACCAACCGAAAGCAGCAACTGTAGCCTTGGAAAAACACTTTTTCCTCATAAGCAGACAGGCTCTACAAACGTTTGTCACAATAAAACGTGACTTAATATCATAATAAAATGGAGACAAAAATAAACTAACTTTTGTTCTCGACATACCTGTAGGTAGCCCAACGCATTTCAACATAAATGCCTAAATTAACAATAATATCCTGTTCAACTTAAAACAAAATATTTTCCTTTCCGTAGGCATTTAAACAAAAGTAGTAGTAATCTTACCATTACACAAAATGATAAGATCTAACTTCATTGTATAAGAGGAAACAATAAAACTAGGGCCTCTAGAAAGCACGAATATGGGATGAGGAAACGGAAATAGGAAGAACTAAGAGCGCGTCCTTGTTCAAGGAGAACCGGTCTAAGTCCTTAATACCCGTAGTCCGCCATCTTTAGGGGGGGAGGGGGTCCTGTCCGCGGTACGTCATCAAACCGAACAAATTGGGCTAGCGATGTGAGCTTGTCTTGATAGGTGGGAAAGACGGAAGTCAAAATAGTCAGAAATAAAACTACTTGAGGAGTCGTTCATAAATTACTTGTTTTCCAGATTAGACAAAGCAACTACTTTCATAAATGAAACTCTTCTTTCACACAAGAAACTCTTCCTATATACTAATGTTGACCCAAGCTCTATGTGAATTAAAAATAAAATTTATCTTCGGATACGATGCTTATGGTTAAGGTTGATACGTTTACTCGATTGAACAAATTACATAAATCTTTGAAGAAAATCAAGTATTCCCTTCCCAGGACGAAGGTATACCCACTATGACCAACATCCTCCCTTAGCCAAGAACTCGAGAGGTTGCGACAAGTCCACTTTCCCTGCCTAGAGAGGCGGGGCCCGAACGGCAGGGAAAGCTCTAGATGTGGGTCAGTAGGCCTCGACACCACGACAGCAACAATACCTTACAACACTTACTCTCACCACGGTTCAAATCCCATGCTCCATTTCATTCTAGGGTTACTCTTTCGTACGACCTTCTGACTGTGTAAGGATTTCTAATTCCTGCACGGCATTGTTTACTTTGCTGAGCTCAAAGCTTCTGAGTTAATGTAGCAGAGAGACTATTATAAAGATTGAAATTATAAAACAACCATGATAAGGTTATAACAATGACGATCGGGCGACCACTAACTTCGGAAAACAATAATTAACGTTTAGTAAAAACAATTTTTTAATATTTTTTATTTTAAATTTTCATTTACTGATATTTACAACTGTACAAAATAATATACATTAAGTAAATGTGTTGATAGTGAATACAATGGCATGTAAATAATTTGTGAAGAACTGCTCACTAGTAGCACTTCAATAAAAATCTACACTAAAAGGTCTCTAGGTCATTTTCTTTTCAGGCGCCTCGAAGGATTATCGGGAATGGAGTGAGAAGCAATTTGGGAAACTAATGGATTGGAGTGGTTATAGAGCTTACTATGGAAGGATAGGTATCTGGTTTGGGCTAACTCAGCAACATAAGGAACAATAAGATCTTTATGGATAATTTTATTGGTCACAAAGCAAGGTGCATTGAGGATTTTTCGAAGGATTTCGGATTGTAAGGATTGGATACGAGATGAATTGGATGGTTTAGTAGAGCTCCAAAGCTCAACTCCGTTCGTCCAAATAGGTCTAATTACAGTCATGTAAATGAGTCTTTTGTAGTTAATTAAAAGCTTTGAACGTTTGTCTAGTAAATGTTGAAGTAGTCTGTAACTAATAAAAAGAAAAAGTTATTTCATCTATGCTACGATGATCAACTTTTTTGAAAAGTGAAAATGCGCCTGAAATCGGAAACTTTGTGTGTGTGTGTGTGTGTGTGTGTGTGTGTGTATATATATATATATATATATATATATATATATATATATGTATGCATGTATGTATGTATATATGTGATCACACTTTCTTGACTGTTATGATTATTACATTCAGACTAATAATATACATTTATATTAATATAGATCATATAAATCATTTATCTACTAATATATTACGCAGAAATACGGAATCCCTTCTACCTGTACCTGGGAATACCACTAGTTTGGAAATACCCACATCGACCTCTCATCCCTTTCCAATTTCCCAGTTCAGTTGTGTACTTGTATTGTTATATTTAGTATAAATATCAATACCATATCCACCAGTAACATTTTAAGTGGTTCATACTCCTCCATATTCTGTAATTATATGTAGTTAAATACTCTTAACGAATATTTTTATATGTTTAAATTGTAGCAAACTATATGTTTTGAAATTACCTGTGTAACTTAAAAAAAAAATATTGTAACCTATTTTGTTACTGCAAGGCATCATTATAACAACAATATTGCCTTGAAACGTCACCAAAGTAAGTTATTATTTTATTGACTGAACCTACTTTAACACCTTATTAAACATTTATTTCATTTTTATATATTTGGAGAATAAGGAACACCAGCCTAATAAGGAACAAGGTAATTGTAGTTGCGAGTAGCAGCACCAGAGCTGGACTTCGGAATAACCTCAAAGAAATTATAGACATTTTTTTTTTTTTCAACCTGATCGAAACATTAATAACGTTTTTGATTTTGATATGATAATCTGTAAAATTAGAAAAATAAAAATAAATTATGAGAGTTGCTAACATTGGTAGCATAAAAAACTGTTCTTTACATTCTCAGTGAAATTTGTTTTAAGGCTTAGAGAATGTAATACAGTACAGTAAGTATTACAAAAATAATACCCCTGATAACACGACTTAGGAACAATCCATAACATTCACGAAAATCATAACAAAAATTATCTTCCTAAAAGAACTATTGTAACAACCACAATAAAATAACAGACATTGCTGTATTGACCGAATTCATTTAATACAGGTGCATGGTTAGTAATAAAAGATGCCAGTTAATTTAAAACTTTAGCAATGATTGCAACTTTCCTAGTCAAATCTGACAACAGACTATCGTCCGAAATATCATCATAAATGGCCTGAGTGTAATTGTAAAGAGTTATCGTAAAAGTTATTTCAGGGGATGAAAGCCACGTGTAATAAATAACTTTCTATATTACAAGTTATAATTTATTCACAAGTAATTTTCTAGGGACAACCATACTTCCCAAATCACCAGGAAATCTATTTTTATTCTTAAGCCATTTCTTCGCTCCGTCCTTATGTACTCCAACTAGGACAGGAAGGGTAGGTTACGCTACGGGTAAGCAACCTATCCTAAGCCAAGGTGGGAAGGTTAAGATTTACTTTGCCGAGTCAGTTACAAAATAAATTTTAACGGTCCTTCCAGTACCGAACGCGCTGAGACCCTCGCCCAAATCAATCGGCTTTCGAGACACCGCGAAATGAAATGTAAAAGACAGATGAACTTTTTTATCAGATTTTTTTACCCATCGATAATCTATCTTCCTAGGTGCAATTATATTTCAATCCTAAAAAATAAAAAACCCTCTCACTAAATTCATGACTTCCTCACTCTGCGCTCCTCCACCCAACTCAAAAATACAAGAACCTACCCTATTAATAATCCTTTAACATCCGCTCTTCCCTTTATGTAATTTATTGCTTATCTCAATTCAAAAATGCTACTCCCTCACATTTAACATCATTCATTTCTTTACCTCCTCAAGTCTCTATCTCCCAATCAAATGTAAAATGTGAATATTCATCTTATAGATATTAAAATAATTTACTTATTTTGTATTTTATATTAATTTAATCTTATTTATTTGTAATTATTTTTAACAATTTATACAGTTATTTTGTTATTTATTAATCATAGCCAGAATATTGCCCTATGTATTGCACTTATTTTTATTCTTAGGGAACAAGTTGTCCCAGAATAAAGTTTATTTTCTTCTTTCTTCTTCTATAATATAGTTAGAACATAGACCTTATAGAAATGTATATATATCGTTTTTTTTTTGTGTGTTTTTTTAACTTTTGGTAATAATATATTCTAAAATAATCACATTTAGCGTAATAAATAAAGTACTACTGAGAACTACGCCGTGCTAGAATATGAGTTCAGGCCTTTAGGACAAAACGAGGAACGTAGATGAAAAGGAGATTAAAACAATAAGTTAATTAAAATTGACGATTTATCAAGCTCTCTCTCTATCAAACTCTTTGGAGCTGTGAGCTGGGATGTAAGATCCATGCCCTGCCTCCTAGATAGCCTAGATAGAAGGCCTACAAGGAAGTGGCCATACATTGATCGGTTCCTCACAACAGTATAATCTCCATCATCATCATGTCGTTACCTCGTTAGGGCTAACTTCATTCAACCATTCCTCAAATAAAATATAAATAAATTTCATCATGGATACATTTTAATAATACATTAAATTAATAAATCACTTAACGATTTCGTAAATTTAACCACTTATGTTAATCGACTAACCTAGAAATATATTAAGAATATATAAACTGCTTCCTTGATATCATATCAATGCTCTAAGGCCATATAAGGCACTAGAGCCTTAGTAGGGGCCAGAGGAAAGCGAACAGGGAAATCTGCGATGGCCACCGGAACCAGGAACACTAACTCTCATTAACTCTAGATTGGAGATTTGTTTCCGTGTCTTTCGAAAAACAAAAAAAATGTTTCCTATTTTATTTTCTGGGAGCAGTTCTTCAAAGGAAGGAGATTATCTGGAAGGAGCGGTGACTCTAAAAGGGAAAGAAGTAGAGAAATACAATCACAACCATCATCCATGTTCATTTCAATATCTTCGTCTATACTTCCGCGCATTATCACGTATTTATTTAATTCATTGATTCTGGTACGAATCTCAAGGTGAATTCCATTTTTTACTTTGAAATTAAGACAAATTGTAACCGTAACAACATTTTATCGACACAACCGAGGCAACCCACACCCAACCCCATACCCGGACGACTACAAGGATCGCAAGTAGAGGATCCCATGTAGAGGGCAAGAAGATAGCGAGTCTATTGCTGGAATTCCCCTCACCAACCGAGAACTGATAACACTTCAACGTCACGATAAAATAAATATATACTATTATATAAAAGTACAAGCCATTTTTCGTTTGTGATCACTAACCACCAAAACGACTAAACCAATCTGTACCAAATATTAACAACATAGTCCTCATAGCTCAAGGATAGTTTAGCAATAATAAAATTTTAAAATTTAATTTTAAATTTTAAAGTTTTATAATAACATTTTTAAAATTAAATTGTTGTTAAAAAGGGATAAATATGGGGTGGGGCAATGAAGTTTGAAAACTGACCGATAGGTAGCGATCGCTATTCAAGAGAGGCTACAAAGATGTAGTGTTATATAGAGCTGAAAATGGATGTCAAAATTTGTTTTATTCAATTAAATTGTAGCCAAAAAACTATATATATGTGCTGTGTGATGTGTGGATCCCTGTGAAGTTTAAAACTCGAACCATATATGGCTAGCGCCATACTGCCACAAAGTTTGAATTAATAAAATTATTAAAGCTATC
Organism: Euschistus heros; assembly: GCA_003667255.2. NCBI lineage: Eukaryota > Metazoa > Arthropoda > Insecta > Hemiptera > Pentatomidae > Euschistus > Euschistus heros. The sequence continues at coordinate 453,758 of RCWM02000237.1, forward strand.
AGTACCAAATTTCAACTACATTATTTTAATGGTTTTAGGATGGTTTATAATAGTAAAGTTTACGATAGTAAATATTTAAATGTACAATGTTGGGTGGCAGAAACGAGGTTTGCCACTGCCATGAACTTTTATGGTTAGAAACAAGAATCCAACCAGATGATATCAATAACATTGTTTCTGCCGAATAAAGATTGACATCAAATAAAAATGTGGATCCTTTGCTGTTTTGATATTGTTTGATATTGTGTGTGCCAAAATATAATTCATAGCCATTTTGTTATAACCACTGAAAATGCAGATGCAGTTCATTATCTCCAAGTTTCTTTATAGTCCCTGTCCATCTGAATTATACGCTATGCATTAAAATTAAAAATTGGATGTCTAATTATGATTTAACCTAATCTTCAAACGACTAATCAGAGCAATTTAAACTAGGTTAAATATTACTGCTGTGCGTGATAATATCATTGAGGAACTAATGCTTATTGAAATACAAGCATAATGAAATACAAGATTTTTATCAATAGACAAATATAATTTCAATTATTAGTTAAAATTATCCAAATTCGTTAATTAAGAAAGCGGGCGAAGCCGCGATGGGGTATGCTAGTATAAATATAAAATTAAAGAATAAAAGCAAAGTTAAATTAAAGCCCTAAAAAAAGGTATTAGATAGAAGTTAAAAATGTTTTATTATATTATGTTCATAGTTTTAGGATTATAGGTTAAATATCATGATTATTCATATAATAATAATTCATAGTTTTCATAGGTTAATAATTATTAACTATTTAGTAATTATAAAGGTTTAGAAAAATAGCAGGTAGTAGATTGAGCCTCTATTTTATTGGCACACTAACTTTTTTTTCTTTTTCTTTTAATTTGTAGTTTCTTTCGAATGATAACATTCAATGATAACGTGCTGACGGAAGAACAAAGCAATATGGGTAATATTTTCGCTACCTTTAATTTTTACATTGGGTATCTAGAAGTCTTACATCTAGAATGTACGTGTTCTGTAATATGCGTACGTATTTCTGATATGTATTTTAACTTATATTTAAAAAAACAAAAAAACTTTTCTATACTGTTTCAGGAGGAGGGGGGAGGGGATCTATAGCACACTGTTGGAAGAAATATAAGTGATCATGTATTTAAATAGTTCGTATTGTACTAAATGATCAATCTTTTAAAAAAAAAAAAAAAAAAACTTGAGGGATAAAAAATTCCTGTAAAAAAAAAGATCTCCAGCCAATTTTCTATAGCACACTGTTGGAATCTTAAGTAGTATAGGATACTAAACAAGAAGGGTTCTTGGTGCTAACAAAATCCAAAACCAGGGTCATTCTCTCATACAGAATAGAGAAACTTCATAAGGTATTGTAAATAGTTCGTATTGTAGCTAAATGATCAATCTTTGAGGGATAAAAAAATTCCTGTAAAAATTAAAGATCTCCAGCCAATAACATTTCTATAGCACACTGTTGGAATCTTAAGTAGTATAGGATACTAAACAAGAAGGGTTCTTGGTGCTAACAAAATCCAAAACCAGGGTCATTCTCTCATACAGAATAGAGAAACTTCATAAGGTATTGTAAATAGTTCGTATTGTAGCTAAATGATCAATCTTTATGGAATAAAAAAATTCCTGTAAAAATGAAAGATCTCCAGCCAAACTTTTCTATAGCACTCTGTTGGAATCTTAAGTAGTACAGGATACTAAACAAGAAGGGTTCTTGGTGCTAACAAAATCCAAAGCCAATAAACCAAAACTTTATTGAATGTATATATGAATATGACATTAGCACATAGCAAAGAATTGAAGGATTTGCTGCAAAATGGAGATAGCACCAGTTCGAGATTAGAGCTTATGATGAAAATTCTTGCGATAACATACGAAAAAAAAATGTGAATATATATATATAACTTTGTTTTGTTTGAAGACTCAACTCCAATTGTTAGTTATCATAAGATGAGACTGCCTCTTATGTTCGTTCGTAACAAGTTTGTTCAATCTTTTAATTAGTTTTATATTCCCCTTCCCCCGAAAAATTGATAGAGCAGATCTAGAAGTAAAGCTACACCCTTCTTGTAGCGCACCCTTAACTGGACAAAATGCCTTCTATATAATAATGAACTAATGGATCAAGGAAGCATCCATGAATAAATTAAGTGCAACTGCCCCTCTTTAATATAATTCACAGTTTACACTGTTTAGACAGTTTAGACTAAAACTCAAAACTTATTGTCTACTCAGCATCAACTAAAAACTGTCTCAGCTACAACAAACTAAACCTAATTTCCAGCTATTGATTATCCACAGATCACACATGAAGGGTGCTAGGCTAGAAGGGGGAAGGAATGTTCGGTAGACTTAGTTCTGAGTAAATTACAAAATATATCATTGACAAATATATCAATGAAAAAAATATATCAACTCCAAAACGTTAAAATCCTCTTTCTAGCCTCCATGAGATCACCTTAAGAGACAGAGTACATGGGATAAGCTAACAGGCGATGAAATCTCCGTTTCGATTATTTAGACATTACGTTGTTCTAACCTAACACCCTTCAAATATAATAAATATTTAAATTTCCAGCAAACAGTTATCAATACATAAAAACATCAACACCATGTGGAGTGATCTTGTCTTTCAGGTGCTTCTTCAATCAAGAAAATATTCTTGATCGACAATGTCAACAACTGAAAGATATTTTTTTATAGCACCTATTTTGGAATCTCATTTAATATGAATGTCAACTAAACGAGAAGGGTTCATGGTGCTCTACGGATTTTCTCATGGTACTACCTATTACATATTACTACATAATTGAGACGAGTTTCAACAACTGTTGTTGACAGAGACAAGATGGCGGTAGCAGAGCCGTGCTGTTGCTGTTTTGGACTGGACCCAAACCGGACGGACCGTTAGCAGCCTGTCCTTCCCCAGACCCTACTTTCCTATGCACACCACACCACGTCTCTCGACCTCTTTCTCTTTTGTTAATACTTTTAACTTGTTTAAAAATAGAATTAGCGATTGTATTCGAACAACACCAACACCTTTCCTAACTATGTATGAGCTTTACAAGGCAAGAGGCACAACGGAAGGGTCACTTCAGAAGAGGTTATTCATTTTTTTAAGAGAATTTACATTAAAATTCTACTCGTCATCGACGTGCTAATTAATCGGGGTTGATAACCTACTTGTAACCAATTTATGAAAATAACTCAACTGGAGTTAGTTAGAAGGTTATACATCGATAAGGATTGGCAGATCATGGTATCAGTGAGCTCTATTGTAAATCGATTAACCTTCACAATGCACAACTATCCTTGGGGGGTCCCCGGAGTGTGGCTTCGGTTTTGTTAGCAGCCTTTCATAACACGACCGTAGTTCCTTCATCATTTGTAATGGTTATTGGCTACTTCTGCAAGGCTCACATGTCCCCCTCCCTATACATTCTTTGTTAGGCCACACTACAGACTAAAGGAAAAACCTGTCGGTCGAAGGTGGATACTGACCACATAATCCGTAACAACAGATCAATAAACAGAATCGCCTCATGATACGTCTGATCCCAAAATCCTTCGTGGGTTTAATCGCAACAGTTTTTAAAATCTTACTTCAAACTAAAACGAAAGTAGTTAATATGGATATTACGAAAGTCACAAGAAGTTACCGTCAATAAAAAAATACTCGAGGGTTAAGATTATAAGCACAAGTTCAATCTTTATAATATTTTAATAAAACAGATAAATATAAAAGCAATCAATGAGAACTAGTTCTGCCTATATCAGTTTCCGCTCCAGAAAATAGGCTTTTATGTATAATCAAAAATAAATATTAGGAATACTTTTATACCAACTCTAAAATATATAATATTTCGAGAGAGAAAAAAAAAAAAGAAAAAGAAAAAAAAAAAAAGAAGGTCGACTAGAGGAGACAGGTATGGGGTAAATTTGAACAATAAGGCAAGAGGATTGGCTAACCCCAAGTTAACACCTTGCACCACACAGCCTTGGCACACATCTCCCCGTCATGAACTTGACACAACTCGCTGAGCTCAATAAGTGAATGCCTGTTCGATAACAAACTGCTGAGGATATATATATATATATATATATATATATATATATATATATATATATATATATATATATATATATATAAAGAAAGAAAGGGTAGATAAGTATTATTGGATCGGTATCCCAATCAATGGCAACCGTTCAAATTATTTACTACTTCCAGATGACTAGGTTATTTATTCCAATATTAGAATAAATGTATATATATACACATATATATATATATATATATATACACATTACATAGCATATATATGTATATGTTATGTAATGTAAATCGATCACGGCCTAAATGTTTTATTATTAAATATAAATTGTTGAACACTAATAGGAATAAATTAAGCGATAAAGGAATAAGTAAATCTGAAGGGTTGGTCAGTTTTATAATCTCGACTCCATACTGGACAGTGGAGGAAGTGCGGTTCAGTGTCAACAGCAGATCGATAAGTAACCAAGACAATAAAACTAATCAAGAGTGCACTGGTAAAAACTGAAATTTGTTATTCTTTCCCCCTAGTGTTCTATAGGCATACTGGATTATGGCAGCAGCGGGTTCAACATATCGGCAATATTTAAATGCTATACTGCTTGCTGTATGACTGATACTAATGAACCAGGAAGAGGCTTATAAGTGAAGACTGATGTTAACAGTGATCGGTAAGGTTTCCATGGAACAGCTGTTTCAGAAATAGATGAAATAAAGAGAAAGAAAGGAAGCAAAAAGAAACATTGTGTGAAATATTAAAGATAGTATCTGTCACATCCAACAGATGGATACCGGGAGAACTAGGGTAGTTTCCTAATAGAAGAAGATGAATAAGGAAAAAGACAGGAAAACCAAGAACAGAATAGAAAAATAAAGTACCTGGAAGAATAGCCGGTTATAAATAGACAAAGGAGGAAGGTTCACACGAAAAATAGACGAAGAGTTTTTGTGTATATTTATGTACATACATAAACAATTACATAATATTATATCATGAATCCAGCTAGAAAAAACGTCAAACCTTTAAAAAGACTCAACCACAGCAATCGGTGATTAGTTTCGATTTCATTACAACGTGGCCTGATAAAATCCAACAAGTATGTCTTAATGGATATCATAATAATGAATACCTTCGATAATCTGAGTATGACTCATCGTATATGCGTCTTGACCAATAACATAAAGCATTACATTTTTAATTCTTAACAAACGAATATTTCATTTCAAGCTATATTATAAATTTTTACATATTAGTAAAAAAAAAAAAAAAAAAAAAAAAAGTTACAAGAATATTTTATATCTAAGATACATATATCACGGTTGAATTATTGATTGATTCGAGATGTTACATCACTTCCACTATCGGCACGTGGAAAGTAAGTGACAGACACGCTTCGACGTTACGTACTACACTTACACAGCTAATGCGCACAAGCTTTTTATTGTTTTTAAATTGCAATTAGGCATTTGTTTTTTTAACGACAGTATATCCAATTTTAAAAAAATATAAAATTATTTATAGCACAATTTCTGTGATTTTTAAAAATCTACTACAAAAATGTGTCAAACAAGCAAAATTTAAACCTTCCACAAATTAAAAATCTATATTAAATGCCAATTATTAAAAATCGTTCTAATGATTAAAATTGATGAGTGTAACAGATATTTATTAAAAATTTATTCCAACAAATACTGCTATTAATAAATGACAAATAGCAATTGAAGGATTCACAAAAGAACAGATGACTAGGATAAATATAAAGGAGGTGGGGTAGGGACCGCCAGCGAGGGAGTTCGCAGAAGAGGCTAGGAAATCCAATGACGTCATGCTGTCCACTTCTCTGGCAACACCACGAATAACTTGACCTTCTTCAGATAAAACAAAAACTTCTAATAACTGGTGTAATTACTAAAACCATGTACTGAACCACATTTTAAAAGAAATGCAACACAAATACCTAATTTATAAAAATGTGTTACAATATAAAATTATAAATTTTCCTCTAGTCAAATTAATTACAGGGCTTGAAAAGTACTAAATATGGAATTATGGAACCTACATACTAAAAATCCTAATAAAATATCTAAATTGAAATTCGTATATTATTAACAATTAACATGTAAACCAAATGACAGCCGAACCCGGAAATATCAGGGAGACCTTGATTTAGAGAACAATTACCTGAAAATAAAACTATGAAGAGGAAGTGACTAGCGGATATTGTCCTTGCCTCCCAGCTGGCCGACGGTGGCGCGCTACACGTGACTATCCCTAACCAGATCACACAAATCCTATGAGCTCTGTCAAGTCAACATAAACGTTTATAAAAACTGAATGACATTTACAATTGGAATAGAAATGGCGTATTAGATCACCGTATGTAATTCGCTATCATCCAATAGGGAGATCAAACCGGTAGAGAATCTTACACTTTGCTTATCCAACGGAACAAAAAGAACAAATGAAATCTTATCGCAAAGATAGAACAAAACGCGAACTACTTCAACCTAAATACAGCAGACATAACAGCCTTGGACGGCAGGCGTTATGTAACTATCCTCGGCCAGCAACAGTATCATTCCCTCTCCAATACAATTCATAAATGTATATTTAGTTTAAAAAAAAGAAAAGAAGAAGGAATGGCAAAATTTTGCATTCGTGAAAAGTAAGACGAAAAACAAAAGAACAGACTAACTTCTGAAGGCCAAAATAGCCTTACCTAAACGCCACTCACGAAACCTCAATTACAATTGAAATATTCATAAAAACTAATACGTCCAAAATATGAATAATTAATAGAATAATGAATAGATTTTAAGTTTGAGAAACAGAAATTTAAATGGCTAAAAGTGCAAGGATCAGGCGAGTACTAGGAACACAAATAAGTGAGTAAAAAAATAAAGAAACAAGACTAACAAACCGTAGCAGTGATAATGTTAAGAACTGGATCATCAACAAAATAGATGATGCAATATTACAAGGAAATTTATAAAAATAAAATAAAATAAATCAAACTCCTTTTGGACTAATATCAACTATAACTAAAATAAAGGTAGAGCAGTGATGCAACCGAAATGTAACAACGAAGTCATCAACTATTGAAGGGTGACGTTACTCACCTGTTGCGAAGGTAGCCTCACAATGGCTGATGTGCAGCTGACAGGCGAGCGCACTGCAAACACTTGGAGAGTTGCCTAAGGAGGAGCACTATATATACATACACTCAAGTATGGAAAATGCTATATAACAACTATAACCACTGAATGTAGGCACAATACGCACAGGACACAATCGTAGCACTTGGCACCAGCCCTCGAGGGCGCTCCCCACTGACTGATATCACCAGCTCGGAGCGGAGGGGTGGGGAGGGGACCACCCCCACTCCTCTCCCTTCCCCTCTCCTTCATCTTTTTGTAAACAAAGTGGTCTGGGTTTTACCAAGGACGGAAGAACACCTTATCACCTTTTCTTTATATTGAAAAAAAAAAAAAAAAAAAAAAAAAAATCAGTTATTGAAACATACACAGAAAATTGTATCAATTACATTCAAGAATTTCAGTGGAGTTGGTTGATGAGGCAAGCATGGATAAGTAAGCCTATTCCACTGATATTCCTCAATAAGATCAAAAAAGTACCCAAATATATTTTTTTTTCGAACTTTTATTTACAGTAATAAGTCTAAAATTAAAATTATAAGTTTCTAAAAATAATAACTATAAACATATTTTAAAGGCTTAAATGAAAAATTAAAGGGAGAAGCGCAAACGATCAAACCTGAAGTGAAGCTTTGCGTGATCATGTTTGGTCTTTTTCGCAATTAATGATAAGAAATAATATAAACATTTTTTTTTTCCTTGGTAGAATTTTTTTTTGACACACTTCCTTTCATAATCCACCATTAAGTTATTTGTTTTCATTTAGGACATCATTAATTATAATTATGCTGTCACCTTAACCTCTGGATCTGATTACACTTTTTCACAAACCCAAGATCGCGGATTCGCAGCCCGCCAGATGACCTAAGGAGTTTTTAAAGGGAGTAAAAAATCCTTAGCTATGCCGTCCTTCGTTAGGGGACTCGTTAAAGATCCCTATCCTAATTATACCTGGATAGGCAAAATTTAGGACTCCCACCGTAGCATCGTCCGATTAGCCATAGCAGCATAAAGTGACGTTAAACGAAATAAACAACACTTTTTCAGCTTTTCTTGGCCACAAATACAGGTTTCTACATATTAAATGGACTACATCTTCAAGAAATAAGAAACATATACAGGAGTTTTAATTTATATATATTTAAAAAACAGATATTACTTTTAAAAAGTTGAAGTTTAAACCATTAGTCTTTGTTGGGGGGGGGGGGGGGGGGGGGGGCAAAAACAACTTGAAGTAAATAAATTTGTTGACATAGTCAAAGAGATTAAGCATCATTATAAACATATAATTATTTACGTTGAACGATGGATAATTAAGTATTATACCCATTACATAATTACTGCACATATAAAGAATATCCCAAAATAAAAAAAAAGAAATACAATTCTACTAAAAGGTTTGAGCAATGTTGTTTTCAAGTAATCCCGATATTAATTTGTCAGCAGTAACAGCTGAGCTAAAAATTACATTAGCAATATTTAAAATTTTAAACATACTATTAGTATCTGCCAGCCTCATAACAATGTGTCCTTTTATAGCATTCAATAAAGTAAATATTGATTAAAGTTGACGAACGGTTACCATTTACAATTTATACGAAGGGAGGGAGGGTATTTGCTAAATTAGGTTCAAAACAGCTGACGGGATTATTCGTAAAGGCTTAGAATGAACTTTACAAATGAAATAATATAGAAGGTTTTATTTTTAAGGTTTCTACGAAAGCTTAAGGTCAAGATAGACAGAGATTACTTGTTTTCGTTTGAGATATCTCAATAATAAAATTGTGATTATTTTTTATAGATTACTAATTAAAGTTTCGATAATTTATTTTTATACAGCATTGGGAGGGGAGGGGGGCTGATTTTAAAAGAGATCGAATAACAAATGACGTCATTATAACTAGGCACATGTAATTAAATAAAGGGAACAAGAGGTTACTTCATAAGGAATGAGCTATTTATTAACTTAAATCTTAGAGGCAAAGTTTGTAACTAAGGCAGGTGCGATGTTTGATCGATTCCAACACACCGCTAGGCTAGCTACTTCCTTCCTATCGCTATGAAAATGTAAACCAAAACAAACAGAAAAAAGGTTTATTTTACAAATCAGATACAATAAATGTATTGAACAATTTTAACAGATACTGGCGATCCAATAAGCAGGCTAAGAATTTTTTTTGCCAGTCAAACATAGACTTATGATGAACACAGAAATTATCTCCTTATTTATCACAATCAAGGTTAAAATTGATGCATCTCGTTTTCGGTTCGTTGCAAGCAACTGATGTTCACACATTTAACATTGTCGGGACCCACCAGTAGTTTTTAATTCTTATTATAAGGTCATATTTCATTAACATTTCTTTATTTAAGTATTTTGATTAATCGCCTTCAATTACGTAAGACCATCGAAATCTGCATTCTAATGTTCACTACACCTAAAGAATTTAAAGAAAACCATTTAATTGTAGAAATTAGATAAATCTACCAGGTCTAAATAAACAAACCTACAAGCATGTTTTCACACTAGGAGAGCTCAGACTGAGGTAAGAAATTGAATCCGTCCCAAGTTAAGATGAGAACACTACTAATACTCAACATCACATGTTGAGGCACGTCATCACGGAATTAGAACCATAAAAAAGAATCAGTTACAAGACTAGTGGATGTATAGTAGAACCTTTTAAAATGATCTACACCTCACAAATCCATAACGTATCTATAAAGCATACAAATTTAGTAACAATGGCATATTTTTCTAAAATTTGGTATATAATAAAATGCTAATCAATTTAGAATAAAGATAATTATTTTTTTTATTAAAAAGAACACGAGAAAAGATCTTAGTATTAAAATATATATATATTCTTTTTTTTTTTTAGTAAGCTCTTAATTTATTTTTAAATCGTAAGATAAAATACGATTTTCATAGAGATACCAAACCAATCTTGGACTTCTTAATTTATTTATTTTACTCTTAAATTCATACACGCATATACTGAAATCAATCTCAAAACAATAAGAATTTCAGAAGATTCACAATCGCAACATCAGATCATACCACCGGGGCTATATTTGATTTCATATCTTCGCTAAATAATAATATTTAGTATAAAATGTATACATTAAAATTTTTATAATTGGGGTATTTGTTGACTGGGAAGTATTTAAAGATGTAGGTAATTGAGGTATGCAGTCGTAAATACACAGCAATTAATAATAAATTTAAATTTATAATGCCGACGTTTTGGCTTGCATCGCAAGCCTTCATCAGGGCTAGAAGAGAAACAAGAAAACAAAGTAAAAGATGTGACAAAATTGAAGAGTATAAAAAGAAACTTTATGTGAATGAATACAATAGCATATATATTCATATGTTTATATTTTGCCTTTATGTTATCGTCTATGATTTTTCTTTACTCTAATACAATTATTCTTTTCAATTGCAATTTGAACATATATTTTTGATTTTTTTTTCTTTTAATTGTGGCCCTGATGGAGGCGTGAAATGCAAGTCAATACGTAGGCATTATAAATTAAAATTTATTTTTAATTGATGTGTACCTATGACTGCATACCTCAATTATCTACATTTTTTTAAATTTTTATTATAATGAAAGAAAAAAAATAATTATATCTTCGACAGAGTTTGAAAAATAATGATATAAATAGATAGTAAGGAAAAACTAATAAATAAGAAAGAACATGGTCGGTCACAATGAGAGCAGGTAGCCATGACTGCGGAAGGGGGCTCCAAGGGCGGCCATGTTGTTCTAACTTCATGTCATGCGTCACAAAGCTGATATCGCAACGGGGCAATGTGCGTTCATCCCACCACCGCTATATAGATTAATACTCAAAATTTTATGCTCCATTATCAAGTAAAAAATAAAATAATATTTCCTAGTCAGTTATATCGTAAAAAGAAGAAAAGATAAAAAATCCGGGTAGCTCTGTAGCATTCACATATGTAACTTTTAAAATCTGGTAATGATTGGATTATGTATCATCTCCATTAACATATCTATCACAATACTAAATTAAACTATAATAATTTTTAGTTTAAATTATAACAGTATAATAATAGTAAACTTCATAACTGAACCCTAATAATATCTAATGATAAACGTTGTAACTTTGTTTATCGGCTAAGATCCTAATTAAACAATATAACCTAAAATTAGAAAACAAATGCGCCATACTTGTGAGAAACAAAATACCACGAGTCAATGCCGCCAAGATCATTTTGGTCGCGATAAAAACGATAAGATTATATTTATCTACGTCTTGTTTATTACCAAACAAAGATATGAAACGATGTTGGCCTGATAATTTGTGGAAAATTCATTCAAATTTAAAATCTACTTACGATTATTCAATGCAACTGCAAATGCAAATATTCTTTTATAAAAATTATAACAAAAAATGAATACAAAGAAAAATAGGATGAAACAGTGGATAAATGAATAATGATGAAGTCATTGAAGTGGTGATGAAGTACACTTAGGATTGATGAATTCTATAGCTTCAGGCCTACCTCAAGTACAATGAAACACGCTTTAAAACTAGGACATTTAAATCGAAAGAGCGTGGGAATGGACTAGGTTAAAGCCTTCGATTCTCAATGCAATAGGAGCTGCTTTGTCCAGATATTGGGTCACTTATCCCTCCCTATCCCTATCCATATCCAACACTATTCGTTTGTTATTGGTCCACTGGGAAGTCTGCTCTATAACCCTATTAGATTTCCAACGGTGGCTTTTTAATCCTAATAAGATTAATATACACTTCAAAATTTATAAATCAAATCAAAAGTTTATATTATTTTTTCAAATAATCAACAACAATAAAAATTATAATAGTTTTAAATATCAGAAAAAAATTTAACACAAGAGACACGAACTGTTTCATATCCATAAACATAAATCAACCGCTAGTTATCACTTTAATATAACTGCAGATTGTAAAAACAGAAAACTAGACGATTAAGCAGAGATAAATCTGCAGAAACTTTCAGCGGAAAAAAAACAAAAAAACAATCGCATTTAGATTTGAGGAAGAAAAAAAACCTTGGAGAATTTAATCAGCATTGTGAAACTTTTTAAGAGCAATGAACACAAGTAACACCCACTAATTCCACCACCATTATGGCCAAGATTAAATGTTGATGTTTTTTCTAGTTAGGGAGCGTATACTCTCAAAATTAAATTGGCAGATCCAACGATCAAACAAGCTATTTTTGAAGCGACCAAAGATCGCCCATCCGGCACATCTATAAATAGGAAAGAAGAAATTTCCCGTCGTAGGGAACAACAGTTGACAAAATCTTCTTTTCCCCTTCCGATGTTTGGTCGAATCGCTCATAGAAGTCAATGATGTTTACGAGTGCGTATGTACAAAAATACAATCCCTAAATTTACTAACAGCAGAAGGTCCACTTTAAATATAGTTCCCTTATCTGCGCCTGTTGGCTCGGCTCGGCCATCTTTTGTATCCGTTCAAGGACTCTATATAAGTGGAGCCGAGCGGGGGAAAGGGATGGCGATGGGCACTCCTCGAGCCAACAGCAAATCATCATACCACTCTACCGCTTCATGTATATCAATAATCTATACTATTATATAAAAGGATAAGCCATATTTCGTTTGTGTTGACTAAAGGCGGAAGCTACTGAACCAATATGTACCAAATTTAAACTATATTATCTTCATAGTCCATCCCAAGGAAGGTTTAGCAATAATAAAATCAGCTGATTTTCAATTAAATTGTCATTAAAAAAGCGATTAATATTTGGTGCGCAATGAAATTCAAAAATCGACCGATAGGTGGCGAGCTATATTCAAGAGATGTTACAAAAGTACAGTGTTATATAGAGCTAGCAATTTATGATAGAAATTACTCATTTTTAATTTAACAGTTATTAAAAAAGCTATAAATATTTGGTATGATGTTCCAGTGAAGTTTAAAAATCGACCGATATGTGGCTATTCTACAACATTTCGCTATGGTAAAACTATTGTACCCACACCAAATTTCAACAAGTACATCATCTTCATAGTTCTAGCAAGGTTTATATTAGTAAAGGTTTATATAATAATAATTTAACGTACAGTAATAAGTAACAGAGCCGAGGTTCGTCACACTGTCATAAACTTTCAAGGTTATAAATAAAAATACAATCAGATAAAATTATTTCTGCCGAATAATCCTTTGATTTTTGATATTGCGAGTAAACATATGACTCATAGGCCTCCAGTTGTAAGTACTAATTATGTGGTCCATTATCCGCACGTGTTTCTTGTTTATTTAGGCTTTACGTTCTTATGTACAGGTTACCTTATCTATTATAGCCATAGAGGGAAGGTCAAGATTATTCATTTGGGGGGTCTGTCTTGAAATGAATTTTAACCCGCCCAGGTGGGATTCGAACCCACGACCTATAGTACCGAGTGCGCTGAGAGCCTCGCCATAACCCGCTCGGTCATCGATTCCACAAGCAAGCGTTTCTTAATAGCCTGTCCAAATTGTATGTATGTAAACACCTAATCAGAGCTATTTTAAAATATCATATCATGGAAGAAATAATGCTCAACGGCATACTTCAATATCCAAGTTCTTTACTAACAAGAGCTGGCACAGTCGCGACGTAGGATTCTAGTATATGAATGAACCCATAAAGTCATTTATTTATACTATAAAATTGGTATGATAATAAAAATAAATAAAAAAACGGTTTACTAATACTGGTACAGGCTTCGAAAATCGCAAACTATACATTCAATTGTAAATATTCATATTAATTACCTCGAAGTTTAGATAAGAATAAGAATATGCACGTGAGAATGAAGAAAACCTTTAAGATCATATACAAAATGGACCTAACCTAATTAGCGGATTTAGCATTGCCATACCAACCAGACCAACTCAGGTATGATAACAATACACGTGTCTTAACGTGCATGGGAACACGTGAAGACACGTGTCTTCAACCAGAAAAGAATCACTAAGTCGATTTATTATAATTTCACATATTTCCTCAACTTCTCCCTTCGGTTATTATTATGCCAACTTTATTTTCATTTTTTCCTTCCTACATTACCCCCCCCCCTCCTTTTCAGATATATTTTTTATATTTATCTAAATACCTTTTCATTAAAAAAAACAAAAAAAAACTATTTTTAAAATTGAATCATTCAACCAAAAATAATAGTTCAATTACATATTGTATCTTTCAATCAGAACTTGTTACTATTTCATATTCAACCCTGTAATTAACAAATCCCATATTCTTTCAATTATGTAGCTAACACTGAATTCTTTGGTAAATTAATTCAATTTGTTCATTTGGTATCATTCTGGTCACATCTAGTTTTTGTTATTTAGCCCTAAATAAGGCAGGTTGGAACGTTGGCACTCCAAACCTGACCATTTTCTCTACCATTATATCTTACAATCAAACATACTTATTTCAATTAAGATATAAATCCAAGGCCTGAGATGCTATAACCTATTATTTTCCAATTTTCCTAAAAGTGCCTCGAACGTCAGAAAAATTAAATTAAATGTAGATTTGTCGAATGGCCTATTCACAAAAGTATGAAAAAGGCGAAAGAACTATGGAGCTGTCCACACTGTTTACAGTGATGATGTGTGTTTTTAAGATACCAAACAAAGAAGCAGGCAGGAGGAACCCATTAAAAGGACAGTAACAGTCCACCGCACCAGAACAGTAGATACATCTACGGCCTAAGGGTAGAAGATGGGATGGCTGTCTTCTAGGATTACTTTTAAAATCATATGTAAAGAGCAGAATGGCGAAACCAACTGATGCTCAAAATTTAGTTTTTAATAACATGTTCTATTAGATATTGTAAAATTTAAATTCGATTAAAGTAATTTATAAGTAGCATTTTTATTTTATTTTTTAATTATAAATAAGGCATTAAACGGCTTATTTGTTAAAGAAAGGAACAGGAATAGTCAACTGACTAAGAATTCATAACTGGCAAGGGCGGCATCCACTTAAGTTCGAATCCAGTTATAGCAGAACATTTATTTTCTGTTACTGTAGTCGCAGAAAGACTGGGGTCAAAGGGACTCTCAAGATCTCTGTACAATCGAGTTGTGGTTTTACCTGCGAAACAATGCCCACAGGAGGCGTCGACTTCGAAAATGAGATAAATCCACAATTTGTAAAAAAAATAAATAAACAACTAAAATAAAAAAATCTTAATTTTTAAAGTGCTTTGCCCTCCATCGCTTAGTAAAATTGTTTCCACTCAAAGCGTACAAAATGACATTATAATGCAAGGTATTGAAACCACCTAGCCAGTGTCATTTTAAATTTACAAAAGCATATTATTTGTTTTTAGCAAGCAATTAAGTTAATTTTGAGAAAAAAATTCTGCTAATTACATAAAGAGTGAAAGAAACTATTGCATAGGCACAGACAGGTTGCTTCTTACCTGTGCCAAAGAAATATTCTATCTAACATTTTGAGGTTCAAAATTACATTAATAGGAAATTATTTGTCTATTGGTCTTCAAAGTATTTTTAACTATTCAAAGCATTGTAATTACGCCATTTTTATATATCTTGAAACGTTTTACGATTTGCACTAATCCCAATTTGAAAGTCGACGCTTCATATAATCTTGAATAAGTAGATAACCAAAAACATGTTAAAATTTATATTTAGCGGCACAGGATTTTATTATAGTTAGAGTTAACACAAAAATTGAAGTACAAGTACCCATGAGAAAATGTTTCTTAGATAGGAGCTACCTGTATATGGTCAATGTCATTAGAAGTAGATTATGAATCAAAATTCTTCAACACCATTTGTTCGAAAAATTATTAGAAATCTAAGAATTTGTGAGGTTTAAAAATAAAATACTAATTGGCCTAACTAAAAATGATGAAGAGAGCAGAGAAGCAAGTTGTCGCGAGGTAGTCAGGATGCCAACTTAAATCGACCGGAGCTAGCCATCTCGTACTACTTCACCACGTATAAATTAATATGCAACATATAAATGATCAAGTTAAAAATGTTTTTAAAACAGGTCACTAAGAAAAAAAAAATAAAAGATAATAAATTAAAAATATTTTGTAATATTGGAACAATAATATAAATTTTGTCCTGCACTTTTTAAAAAAACAAATTGCCTTAATTGGAGTTATTTTAATTTAAACGATCTTTCGCTTAGTTAAAATTAATTATCCTGAATAAATATAAACAAAATGATAAAGTAAAAATAGGAAAATTGTTTAATAAATACTAATTTAAAAAAGAAAAAGGCGGAGATGACTGACCTGTCTAAAATTATAAACAAGAAGCCACGTAGGCATCTTTAAGTTTGGAGCCAAATGAATTCATATCGATAATGAACTTATCAAAATTTATATCATTTAAAAAAAAAAAAAAAAAACCCATACAGGCTCTATGTTCTACACCCTCCCCCTACCTCCGATTCCCCCACAATCTGCACACTTATCCGAATGATCCTTTGTCTTCTAAACATAAACTGTTGATCTAGCGACAACAAACAGGAACATCTGAATATTCATGGCAGGAACTGGCAGGGGACCAAAAAATCCGCGCGAGGATATCTTTAGCTGCCAGAATGCTCCAGCCGTCAATCGCATCCAAAATTATTGTCGTCACTATGGCTACTACCGCATCGCTTCCTGGGTCACCAAGTCCGTGTTCACATTAAGGCTATACAAAATATATAATATACCTTAAACAATATACGATACATGATACACACAGAATACTTGAAATCTAAAGAAGGTTCACAGTCGCGCGATTGCACAATATATCGCAAGTGAAATATTTCATGAAGTACCACTTGCCGCGATTAGTTTCTTACAATATTTCATTTGGAGGAATAGCCTTCCTGAAGTGTGCATAATTATTTTCTAGGAATTCTAAAACTAGGTAATCAGATAATTATAGTTTTCACTATTCATTCGAGGAAACTCCCTGAATTTTGATTTATGCTGAGACATCTCTCGGGAAACAACAGCCGAGTTGTGGTGCACTTAGTATATTGAATGTATTAAGTATTTTCTTTTCCTTCTCATCCTACTCCTGTTCCAATACATCTTCCTCAATTGAGCTCAACTTTGTAATTGAAGTAGTAGAATTGTGTTCCCATCACATTTTTATAAACCTGGTCCCGTCGATTTATTCCCCACAGACATATATACGTTCCCAGCGATATATCTCTACGATATTTAGCTAACAATAAATCGCCTCAGTGTGAACGGCACGCACCTAACAGATTTCCAATATCATCAAACCAACAGCAATCCTAAATGCGTCATCAAGAAACTGGGTGGTTGGGGGCATGTATTGTTCAGATAAAATGAACTTCCTGAAGACAGATTTATAAATCTACTCCCTTACCAAGTTAGCTAATGTATTTTTACTTTTGGCAAAAATATTATGAATGTCAAATAAAAATAAATAAATATACGATTGATAATATAAATATCATTACATCATTACAACATACTATACCTTACAAACTTGCCGAAAAGAATCTTAACTGTATAAAGAAATCTGTGTTACAGCCAGCCGCATGCGAACAATAACAACTGCGTCAGATTTGGGATAGAACGCTCCTAACTGAATGCTGGGGGCAGGCTGTACAATATTCACAAGCAGAGTTCGATAATCGATAGTGAAAGCTACCTACCCATTCTTGAAGCAGTAACAGAACAGTAGTATAGTAGCAATGAACTTCAACTCATAGGAGAAGAAGCACTGGAGTTGCTGATATCAACAAGGCAGCGGTCGGCGCAAGGTTGAAGGCGTCCGAATAATTACTGTAGTTAGGCAGTAGGGTTGTACTAGATAACTTAATAACAAACTGGAAACCTCCTAACTCTACTTCTAACCATCGTTTTAATTATACCAAAGATGAAGAGGATCCATGTTTATACGAGATAGAGCAATACTTATCCACCAATAAACATGGATTATTCATTCAGAGCATGGATAGGAGGTAAGACTCAGGACACCACTGAGTTCACTGAGGAAAAAGGATAGCTAGCCAAAAACGTGAGGATTTAAAACGAAGGCGAAGTTCCTTCGAAATAAGAGACCTATCAGGCCCCATTAATTGTAATCTAAGCACGAGGAATAAAATAAATAATTAATTATAAAAAGATCTGATTCGCTGAAAATTGTAGTTTCCACACTTACACAAAGAGAAGCAACTTGATATCGAATATCAAGTTGTGTTGTGTTAAATAAGGTTCAGTCAATAAATAAAAACAACTATTTTTGCGACGTTTCGAGACTATATTGATATCATAATCATGCCAATGTTACTGGTAAATATGCTATTGGTATCTACTACATACACACACACATATTCCTACCACCCCCCTTCACACACTTCAGATTCCTGACTCATGGAACGACTGAGGTGCTGGTCCAATCAGCCTACATTTTTTTTATGATAAACAAAAAAAAAAGGGTAACATGGTTTCAAACAAGAAATACTATTTATTCATCCATCATGGTTCAATCCCATCACAATGCAAATATCCACTGTTTAATTAATCTCATTTTCCTTTCTTCTGCAGGAGTAACAGAATTTCTTTTTTAAAATAGAAAAATGTAACACTAATCAAGAAAAAAAATTATGCACAATGCAAAATTTAAAAGTAACCTATAAACCAAAACAATAAATGCACTATAGCAAAAAGAGAGGTTAAAAAAGAAATATATTTTAATAGGACTAAAAACAAGAAAGTCCAGCAATTTATTTTGATAAATGATAAATGCACGGGAAGTTGAGCCTATCCACAGCATTACATCAAAAATGCTATACTCTACTATTATTATCAAATACTAATAAAAATCATAAGGTTGGCGACACTGTGATGAATTAAATTACCTCTAATTATAATCAGAGATGTACAATACATATTTCTTATTTTGTAAAAATCGCGTAGTTGATATATTCATTTACATTTATTTTTTACTTATTTTAATCATTATTCCTATTCCACGAAAAATAATTATTTTTTCAATATTTAGCTAAAGAATTATTAAAATGGTTTAAAACGCATTTATTCACGTAGGATAACGTGAACTTTACTTCGCGGAGGTAAGGTTATAGTTTTAATGGACACTCAACATCGAGGGTCTTAAGTGTCCAGTGTCAGTTCTTCAATCCAATTTATATTCTTCTGTTCTGTTCCGTTCTTCAATTATTTTCTTTATATTTGTTTTAATTGAAAAGGTAATATATTTTGAGATGTTGTAGAATTGTATCTATAATAGTTGGGAGATTTCTTTTCAATTTTACTTGCTGAAAATATTACAAGTACTTCGTGGATTTCAAAGGATAAAAAAGATATAGGCACAGACTTAAAAGAAAAAATCCTCAATGCCTTGTGAAAAATGTCTTATAAAATCGAACAAGTATAAATTACGTTGTAAATAAAATGTTCACTTCAGTTTTATTTGTCAGCACATAATTTATTTGTTCAATAATTTATAATTTCATGATAAAAGATATGAAAGTATGTGTATGCCACGTTCTTGAAAATAAGAAACAAACAAATGACTCACGCATAGCATGTCATGTCATCACCTGGTGATAAACAAAATGGCTAATTATGGAGATGGATTTGGGTAAATAACTTAATAGAATCTCTTTAATAGGGTATAGTTAAATGAAAAAATGAATTTTTTTTTTATTTATTAAAATGATCAAATTAGATGGTAGTTATGTTAATTCTTAATAAAAATTGAAAATTGCCATTAAGTAGAGAACCTCATTAAAAGATATTCTCAGTTGTTATTGCTCGAGAAGACGTGTTCACAGATACCTGAGGAAGAAAACTTAAAACCTTCCGCCAAGGAAAAGTCAATTTCCACTACAAATAGAAATGGAACGGTGCCAGGGCACGAGCTGCCGACCGCTGCCATTTGCAAGCCTGCCTTCGGACGAACTGCACCGCCCGCTGCCTCCTGCATCTCAAGGGCTGGTCCCAGCAGTCACTTTATTAAAAGGGGAAGAGGGACATTTAAACGTCCACGTGGAGGGCCACGGGTGGTGTGGTGGGGGCGTGACGTCACGGGGGGTGCCCACGGATCTGTTAGCGGTTTCCCTACACCAATCGATAGCAAGGGATAACTACTCTTTCTTAATTTAGAAATTAGTCATGGCTGACTAAATATATAACATAACAGTAACCCATTATCGTAAGGTTAATCATGTATAAAGAGAAAATTCTTTGAACTGTCTCAAGAGCTCTCACACAAGTCAAACTGGAAAATTAAACCCGGAAATGAAATCCTAAAAACTAAACAAACAAACATGACACAATATTTCTAACTCTTATGGTTCATACTACTGCCTATCAATCAACAACAAATGTAAATGTTATTTCAATACACTTTTAAACTCACTAGCAATACTTAATATGTAAGTGAATCTAAATTAATAATAATAATAAATAAATACATATAAATTTATATAATTATGATTGATGAATCAATTGCCACTTCTAATGGATTTTTTTTTTTTTTAAGCTAGTTTCGAATGTTACAAATTTTTTTTTTTTGATCTTTATTTAACGTCGCATCAACATTACAAATTTAAGTTATTAGTGACAAAGTTACAAATTTATCATCAGTTCTAAAACATAAAAAAAAAATTCTAAACATCTGCACTAAACACATTAGAACTAATGACAAATGTTTAACATTGGAAACTATTTTTCAAATTAAAAAATTACAACAGAAGTGGCAATTAATTCATCAATCCTAATGGCTTGATCCTTATATACCATTATGCGTACTTTAACTGATTTAAATTTATTTTAGACTTCTCGGTTAAACCTTTCCAGGTCATGCGTAAATATTTGAGAACATTTATACTGTTTGTTTTTTTCTCTTTTTTATTGTTCTAATATTGAATAAATCTGTAAAAATAATAATAATTTACTTTCATTTATAACATTTTCATTATATTGTTTAACCTTATACGTTATTTAATGTTTTTGAATAATGGGGCCCTTCTAAACAATCTATCGAATTATTTACTACAGTATACTGTGCCCTGAAAAGGGTTAAATCGCAGCACATTTATAAATAAGCAAACCTTTAATTCTAGATCATCTAACCTTTAACACTTATTATCCAAACAAGACATATAATATTAAGTTATCATCTATACCAAACATCATTTCCAATTTCATACAAATAAAATAAGAAATATTATATTAACGTATAAAAATATGAAAGACTATAATTATAGCAATAAAATATTTTCTAATTTCAAGTTTATTAGGTTTAATGCTGGTATGTATTTTAAATAAGGTTTGATGGCAGAGTTTTTTTTTTTTTGTTGTAGATAGGTTAGTTACCTATCTACAATGGCCACCCAAATGTCAACCTTCCTCTACCATTCAAATTACTGACTCATGGGAGTACTGAGGTGCTGGTCTAATCAGCTGAGACTACTTAAAATTTTTTAATTAAGCAATACAACAGAAAATAAAAAGTGAACTTAAGACATCATAAAGCTCAGATATTTATTATGAAAACTAAATCAACTATTTTTTCATCATACTGAAAAAATGTCAACATACTTTCAATCAAGAAAATCTATTCAATTATTCTTCTTCGATTGGAGATTATTTAGTTAATTATTATCACAGCTTGTAGAAATAGAGAAAATAGTAATAATACTATATAAAAAAAAAATAATAAAAACAATTTATTATATATAATACAATCTGCCACTTAAAGGCATCAAATATAATTTCTAGCTAGATTATTAGGTTATGATTAAATTTAAAATTTCAAGACATATAATATCCCTGGCTGAAATAAAGAAGTCAAGAAGTTAAAATCTTGCACTTTTAAGTAAGGCATTTTTGACCATTTTCCAAAATCCTGTAATTACTCTAAAAATACCATTTGTACCAAAATAGATACTATAAAACCTAACGCCTAACTAAGAATTACAACTGACCAATTTTTCACAAAGCAAACATTAAAAATCCTGTTTAGAAGGTTAATAGTTAATTCATTTTTGAGGTAATTGCACTTATACACTTCTTAATGGCAACCACCAATAATTGAAACACGCCAAAAAATGGTTCTAATCAAATCCGATACATTTAAAATTTAACAAAATCTTTATTAGGTTATTAAATAAATATAAAAGAAAATGTCTTCAACAGGCATAAAATGGGGAACAATTGATTTGACATCAAGCCTAGACATATCAGAGAACTCCTTACAGAAAAGTCAGTTTAATTTTCAACCTCATTCTATTCATATTCAGGAAAAATTAAAACAAGAAAAGAAAAAAAAGAAGAATGTATTTAAATATTTGTAAGCTAACATTTGACTGATATATAAGGAATACAATGTTTGAGGTGATATCATTAACTTTAAAATACACAGCTATCTCCATACATTCAAGTCAACATTAATTTTTTTTCTTCTTAAAGTACCAATATAAATAGGTCATCTATATCTATATAACCATTGATAAAATAATTTTTTTCTTAAGAAATCTTGTTGATTGTCATCGGAAAGGTTTCATGGAGTAATGTAACCACTTAAATCCCTCATAAGTTTATTTGTCACAAGGATATCATTTAAAAAAAAAAAAAAAAAAAAAAAAAAAAAAAAAAAAAAAAAAAAAAAAAAAAAAAATTTTTACATTAATTCATTTTGTATCAGTTAGGCCTAACCTCAGAACAAGGGCTTGTTTTAATAAAGTGAGAGCTAACAAACTTTCACCAATCTAAAAAGTAAAAAAACTTACAAAAATTAAAAACATTATTGACAATAACAAATAAGAATCAGCAAATCATTTTAAATAACTGCAAGGTTAATGGAATTAAAAGATGATAACAATTCAAAGAAAAGGTAATTGATAAGTGCTTAAGAAAGTAGTGAACAGCTGTTCAAGTGGTGGGAGGGGAGGGGGGGAGTAAAGGGGAGAGAAGGTTGTAAAACCTATCAAAATCGATATATTCAATTTCACATTATAAAAATAAAAATTAGTAATTAAAACACAATATGGACAATTGCAATAAATACACTGGTTCAGGTTTTTAAAATTATTTTATCGATTGGGATCAAACCACCCTTATTAAAGAACTTAAAATAAGTGGTGACTATAAAAATAAGTTAGATCAGGAGACAGATACAATAATAGTATTAGAAACACTTCATAAATCAGAAAAATAATACATAGATTATGTAAATACATATTTTACTGTAATTTACTATATATTTCATACTCAAAATTGAGACTGTCATTGTTCACTAGAGATAAAGCATGCCAGAGGAATCACTTGCTTTTAATAAGGGCAGTTATTTTTTATTTCATTTAATGGCTGATAGAGAAAGAGGAATGGTATCAAAACAAAACATTTAAGCAGTAACATTTCATGTATTTTTTTCAATTTATTTAAAATAAAAGAATAGTGCCACTTTTATAAGACTAAAATGTTGGAAAAGAATTAATGAAATCAAGAGAGTACCATCAGATGATTAGTCATCCACAAGATAATAAATAAACAACAAAAAAACAAAAACAATCATACTCATCGAAATCACTCAAATAATAAATAGAGAATATATCCATATTTGGTTGAAATTCGGCATAAATGCCAATGCAATGATTGATTATCATACAAAACAATAAGAAATTGACAAAAAATTAAAGAAAGTTCAAGAAAGTTGATGAAATAATTTAGTAATTTATTTAAACTAAATATACTCTAAACATAAAATCAAATGTTTATTTTAAAACAAAAAACTTTCTACTGAGTGGATCTCATACCATTTTATCCCCTCTCCAAAATTAAAATAAAAAGTTAAAAAACAAGTAAACAAAATAAATACAATGGTAATGAAGATCAACAATTAGTATAATTTTAACTAATCACTTAATAACTAAATAATTTCCAGAAATAAAAGTTCTAAACATCACGTAAATATAAAAATATCATTATTAAAAAATAAAAACCATTCATAATGCAAGCATAAAAAAAATCAAGTTTGTTACAATTATAAGCGATAGTACCACTAAAAAATTACCGAATGAAAAGAATGAGAGAATTATAACTTAGAATTTGCGTTCACTTAGAGCACCAGATAACCAGCATGCACGAAGGGAGAATTAAAATACTCTTTAAAGCCATGAAGGATAGGACTTATCATGTTGATAAATATTTTTTTTATTTTAAATAAATTTAATAATGGAATAAAGGAAAGATTAAAGATGTTACTTCATATAAAATTAGATATGCAATAAAGAAAAATAATCAAATATATATATTTTTAAGATTTTGTTTATATTGGATATAAAAAGAATAAGACTTGCATAATTCTCATGGTTTCAACTTCAGCATAATATAAAAGCGAAATATTAAGAGCCACAAACTTAAGTGAATATTACAAATTAATACCATTGATGTACTAAATTCAATATATATAATTTTTACTAATTAAAATACACCTCGTAAAGCTTGTTGAATAAATGACAATAAAAATCATAAATTTAAATTATAACAAATAAAACAATTAACTATCATGACTATGACATGCAAGTTAGACATGGCATAAAAAATTATTTAGTAATATTATTTAATTAAAATGAGATCATTGTTCAATACTGGTGATTCAGCATTCAGAACTGAACATTTGAATGCATTTTTTTCAAAGAAGGGGAGGAGGGGGAAACTCACATTCACATAATAAAAAAAAAAAGCTAAAAAACATACCCAACACATATTAATAAGATAAGTAAGGCAACACAATTAAAACTTACAATTTTTAAGCTTGAGGCAGAATATCGTGTGAAGGACAAAAAATAATCTGCATCCTTCACTAGACCACCGTCACAGGCACATCATGATTCCAATCTGCGAAACACATGAGCTGACAATATACTACGAATAACCCCACAAAATATTCATTAACATAAAATTACTTCAGCTGATAACAGTAATGTTTGTTATACTTTGACTGTAATACATTAATTATGATTGCTACTCAACACAATGGCAAGCAATTAGTTAATCCAATTACCAAAATACAAAAATTTGTCATTCTAAATACACTCAGATTAAAACCAACCCTATTTACAAACTATGTCAGAAAGCAGGCATTATAAAGAAATAAGGTGGGACAAAGGAAAGATGAGAGGGGAAACCCATTGGTCAGCAATGGCTTGATGGTACTTAACCACTTTAGAATATTAGTTAAAAATGTGACTATTAAAGAGACAACACACCAATTAATATAAATTTTTTGAAGATAAATTAAAATTACCTGAAATGGGCTAATCAATGTTTAAATATGGTAAACCGATCTGATTCACTTCATTGAACAAGACGGCAACTAAAATGTTGTAAATGATAACACAAATCAAGAATTAGTACAATAAATAAACGAATAATTAAGCAATTTTATACACTCAACAAATTTAATCGTAGAAAAATAAAAGCCCAAAACCTTTTCAAATTACGACATAATTGAAGAGCACTTAAGAAAATGGCGACGCATCTAACCCGCATTAACTTTAGAGCAGAAAACATACATCCAAACATTTAAATAAGGCTACGTAACATTCATAATTAATCTAATAACATAATGTAGTGGTTTTTAATACTTACATTTATTAAAATCCTACAACAAAACGAAAAATATAACCACACATTCACTGGTGACAGGGCATTCCCACACACAACTGGATGGAGCAAATCCTGTTAGAGAGGGGGGTACCACGTGACTAATCTCGATTTCTCTATTGGCTGAACAAGAATGAAAGTCTGCTGTAGATAGCAGCACAACCCAGAATTTCTAACTATGAATTATTGGATTTTTTGTTTAAGAAATTCTTTGTTAATAATTGGATGTTAGCTCACCTTAAAACCTGCCTGTATTTCAAGGCTTTAACTAAGAGAAAAGTTGTTTTTATCCATCTTATTAGTTTAACAAAATTGAAAGAACCATTAGAGGTTACAGCACTGTTTTCTAACCTTAATTACTTTCTCAACAAACAAGGAATTTCAGCAATTCACTAATAATTGAAAATCAATTTACTTACCTTCCGATTCTGTACATTAATTGGCAATTTTGTTGAAGAGACTGCAAAAGTTAAAGTAATTCACAATTTTAAATAAAATCTTCAATTATTTTCTGTAATATATATTTATATATACATACATTTTAGTAGGAAATACTGGCCTTAAATATCTAAAGCCACCTGATAAGTTCTTCCCAATTCAATCCATAATATGGGAGAAATAACATGGTGAAATTCATCAGCTTCACATTATTTAGAATCTTTTTTTCTTTTTTTTTTCTATAATTTAATGACAAGATTAATAATAATCTTCCATAGAAGTTTGCCTTCTTAAATTTAATCTAACAATTTCTAAATTTAAAAGCATAAAAAGTTGCCCTAGATTTAGTGGTTACAACTTTTAAAGTAACTTTCAACTCTTCCGAGATGTGATTTTTCTAATGTCTTTGAAATCCAATCAGAAAAATATGCATATACATATCCACCAGTAACATTGGCATGATTATGAGAACAATATAGTCTTGAAACGTCGCCAAAATAGTTGTTTTTATTTCTTGACTAAACCTCAAGAACCTTACTAAAGATTTAATATTAACAGTCAAGAAATGTATCCATATATATATATATATATATATATATATATATATATATATATATATATATATATATATATATATATATATATAGAGAGAGAGAGAGAGAGAGAGAGAGAGAGAGAGAGAGAGAGAGAGAGAGAGAAACAGAAACAGAATAATTGCTTCTCTTGTCATTTTTTAGAGCATTATGATCTTACATACTGAAACCAAGGAACTTCTTAAAAAAACAGGAAATAATAGAAGTCAATAACAATGAACAATGAATAAATTACAGCCTAAATAATTTTAAAACAATTGATACTTGTGAAGTTTATTTATTAATTATTAATACAAAATTTAATATTAACTTTTTTATTTTTTTAGAGAAATAATCTGATATTCTATTTCGGACCTATAAACATTTAATATCCGTCATTATTCCTTTTTTATTAGATTAACCTCTCTCAAGAGTGCTGTAAAGAAAGCTAGATTATCAGATACTTTTATTTTTAATGTGCACATAGTTAATTAGATACAAAGGTGGCACAAAACTTGAACATATGATGTTTAACGTTAAGAGATATATTTACATTTAAGAGAAAATAATAAATTAAAAATACACTAATCATCTTAATTATTACTCTTTACTTGTAATAAGAAAATACATAAGTAAATGAAAATAATTATATATTAAAAAAAATCCATCAAAAAATTAAATTTTATTTACTACAAATAAAATCAAATATATGCTTTTATAAAGAAATTAATGTTTTCAAGAACATATAGAACAAAATTTGTATGCAATGAGGAATTTTTTTCTGATCTTAAGATTTAGAATTTAAGATGTAAATGTATTTTATATTATATATATAATAATAACAGACCTGTCATAAAAAGGCTTAAGAAGACATTTTGCCTAAAATAAAAAAAAATAAAATATTTATTTTACTAAACCCATTTTATTTATAAACATACTACATATTTATTCAAGTTAATATACAAATTGTACACATAAAAATTATGCTATAAAATCATCATACAGTATAATTTAATGTTGTTGTTTTTTCTAGTACCCCTAACAAAATTCCTGCAACCTTAAAAATTTAACTGTATTCAACTTTAGTGGATACTGAATACTAATGGTCTAACAATTAAACAAAAACTTTTTCTAAACATAGAAGTTTTTCTAAGAAACTTCAAGAAAAATAAACATAATTTTTCAGCAATCAAATTATAGGTAAGTAAAGGTATTAAAAATGTAGACAATAAGCTATTCAAAATAAGCCAAGATATAATCTAAAATTTAATACCAATCAAAACTAAAATATTTTATTACTTTAAATATTGTAGTTTAAAAATGTATAATACTTTTTAAGATATAAAGTAACAAAAAGTTGCAAGTATATTTCAAAAACATTTTTTGTTTATTATTCATCGTATAGTATAAAAGTCTAATTGAGACTGATGCTTTTAATAGTCCATTTTTTAATAAATAAAAATTGACATGTATATGTAAAAACATATATACAATACAATAATATAAATGCCTAGATAATTTTAAACAAGGATAACAGGCGATAGAACTATCAATTTACTGTAGATTGCAGTTCTAATGTGTATATACATCATAATTATTGATTGCATTATTCTTTTTAATAATTCTCGTTATCTTAATGAGATATTGGAAGGCTGATGAAGCTTTACAGAAACTTTGATCATTTTAGGAGAACTGCCAAATAGATTTTAGCACAATTGCAATAAAATCAAAGAAGAATTTAAATTATTCGAAGTATCTTCTCATTAGACGATTTATAACTACTACTATCGTTCTTTCAACAGTGATGTCGATCAACATCACCTTTTCACCAACTAAAAACGAGCGTATGATAGTGTATACAGGGACGCTGATGGGGAATGGGAGTGGCAAAATCCCCAGGGCCCGGGTAAAGGTGACAACTTTTGGGAATTCCAATCACCGGGACACCTTATGCAAAGAAAAAAAACCAGACTTGCTCACTAACACTTCTATTAAACTATTTATTTTTGATTATTTGTTTTATCAATTTAATTAACAAGTTAATAATAATTATCAGTTAAAGAAATGAAAAAGTGGTTTAACCCGGTCGAAATATTTGAGAACTCTCAAAATTTTATTTGAGCAGCAAGAGTTTGCTGAATGTTCTAATGAGTTATATATGGGAGCGGAGACTTGGGATCTAACACTAAATGAGAGAAGGCTACAAAACGTGGTAAAAAAAATTCTATAAAAATATACATGGTACAAATAAAGAAGGGAATCTTTAGCAGATAATGTCTCAAGGAGCTAAAGAAACAAAATAAAGCTGCAGATATTCTAGCCAACATAAAGAGGAGCTAACATGGCTTTGTTATGGACAATGAAATGTATATTATATATAAAACTTGTATCTTGCAACACGAAACTTAGGCACTACCATACAGTTGTTTTACCACAGGCCACATGTGCTGCAGAAACCACAGTAATCATAGGAATGATGAAAATTCATGACATTAAGTAACAAGAACAAAAAATACTTAGAAAAATCCATAATGCAGTAGTTAGAAACGGGGTTTAGGATAATACGACCTACAAAAGAATTATACACAACAAAGACACAATCACAGATATTTTTAGAAAAAGACGCTTGCAATTCTATGGTCACATCTACAAAATGAATGAAGAACGACTTACAAAAAAAAATTTTAATTTGATCAGGTCAAGTAAAATGAAGTACCAACTGGTATAATGAAGTACAGGAGGACCTTAAACAATGCAAAATTTTGGAAAATGAAACAAAGGATAGAAAACATTTCAGACAAAAAAATCAAGAATAACAAATTTGAACAGAAACCAACAAGAACTACTGGCCGAAAATGGACAGAAGACAGTGAAGAAACATAGTGAATGAAGAAGTTTTGGCATAAAAAGAAGCAGAGAAAATGAACATTGTTTATATTTCAGGTTTAAATGCTCTCCTTGAGGGGAAAAACAATAATAATAATAATATATAATATGCGACTGAAATTTTGGAAAGAGACACCTTCAGGCACAAAGTCAACAAGTGGGAAGTTACATCATAGCAACCCAAAGCAGAAGCAGTAATGAACCGAAGTGGTCAGGAAAACGTAAACGAGCTTTCTCGGAAAGAATGAAAACCAATGATTGAGTTGTTTGCTTAACGTCTTCCATTATGGGGAGAATATACTAATAATAATAATATATATATAAAATATGATAATGATAATGAACTACAAAAACGATAATGGAGGGACACCTAGGTGAAAAAAGGCGAGGTAAGCCTAGACTCTGTCGGCTATAAGATGAGGAGAACAACCTATGTTTCTGTAATCACAGAAATAAAATAAGTATACCATTGAAAAACATGAAGAGATACACAATATTACTGAAGGCGAGACCTTAAAAATATATGCAATGACCTTAAGGATATTGAAAATACTAATATTCTTTTAAATTAAATTATTAAATACTTTTCATTCAAGAAGAAATACTTCCAATCCATATATTTCATTCACAATCATAAATACACAAATTAACAAATATAGAATAAAATTTATTAAAATCATTTTTATAAATTGATTATTATACTGTTATTAAAGAAATTAATTACAGTAAAACATTCCAGAATGATATATAAATAAAAAATAAAATTTTAACAATTGAAATTAAATTAATCCTTTAACATACAGAAACCTTTAATTCAACAAAGCAAAAATTTCTGTGAATTGCTATTCTTTCAATATTTATATAACATACACACAATTATACATCAATTAGATAAAACTAGCGATCATATCACTAATTTAGGGAAAAAAGAAAAAAAAAAAAAAAAAAATCAACAGAAATGATTATGGTTAAAACATAAGCACATTAATATTAAAACAAATACAGATACTTAGTTTCTGCCAAAAGTATAAACGTAATCAATGAAGATCATTAATTAGATTATAATTAATCACAAATGGCAACTGGCTAATGATACAAACTAATACAATAATGTTCAGCTACTGTAAAAAATAATTGCACTAGGTAGATTCAGCGACAGATGACTTGAGTAGCCCCTCTATATATTGCACCCTTTGGATTAATTTCGCTCGAACATTGTAGTCCGTATAAAGTATATTTACTACCTTATACCCATTGAGTTCTGCAAGATGATTATTAAGGTAAGCTGCACCGGCCAGCTCGACACGCCCTCGCGTACAATCATGATATTCGTGGGCGAAGATAGCGATTCTAAAAACAGAAGAACGAGGTTTTAAAAATGACTTATTCATAAAGTCTCTGCTAAGATATTTACTTATGGCTAGTTTACGATAAACTCATTTAACTTAATTTTGTGATAAATACAGTACTATCTCCATAATTCGTATCCAGCTTATATCCTGAAAAAAAACTGCAGTTACTAATCAAAAAACAATTCTATAGAGATTAGGAAGTTGAGAGGGATCAGTCAAAAAAACTATAAGCATTGTTTGGTATTAACAAACCAAATTTTAATATATTTCCAATGTTTGGCCATATCCTTGATGGGCCCATCATCAGGGATAAAACAAGAAATAGTAGAATACAGAAACAGAAAATGAAATAAAAAGGGTTGATAAACAGTTTGAATTATTGTATGTAAAGAATAGGCATTGTAAGTAGAGTTTAAAAATAAAATACATTAAAATAAATAAGATATCTGATGATCGAAGGAGACAATAAACAGACAAAATAATTGCAAAAAATTAAAAATTGAAATAAATGAATGATAAAAAAAAAAAAAAAAAAAAAAAAAAAAAAAAAAAAAAAAAAAAAAAAAAAAAAAAAATTGTTAATAAAAAACAGAATAAATTTGTAACAAAAAACATACCAGATGGAAATTGGAAGATATAATACCAGGGATTAACCATTAATGATAGATTATAACAGAGCTTAGGTTTCTGGTTTTATCATAATACTAATATATAGTTGTTTCTGTTGCATTTTTGAAAAATAAAATAAAAATATACTAGAATAAAATTAATAGATTCTTACAACATTAAATAACTGACCATGCCATCCATACATACATGTACATGAATGTCTATCTATATAATTACAGATACGGGAAGATGCTTAAGCCTCAAATATGAAAATTTAATATAATATCAACCATTATATCACAGCATGCATTCGGGATCACAAAAAAGGGAATGTATAATTTCTGACTATTGAGGAATGGTTCTTTAATATATAAATAAAAGTTGATTATGTTGCTAGCTATGGTGTACAGACATGATAACGCAATTTTAAATTTTAATATACTGAGCCAAAGTTAAAAACAAACAAAAAAGTTTTTTTTTCTTTTTTTTTAACACCTACCCTAATATTTTAAATTATGTTTCCAAGACTGCACATCCAAACTACTAACACCATCATTAGTTCTAAGTTAAAAATTACCATATCAATATAAATAAAATTTGTCTCTCAGCAGCTATATTTGGTAATAATATACAAAGCTATGTGGCAGTTTAATATTTTCAAGCACATTTAAATGAAATAAAACAAAGATAAAAATATGAATATGGAAGAATAGCGATTGATAGACTAGATAGAGGAATAATGTCAGGGGATATTCATAAGTGAAGGAAAAAGTGGTACCCGTCAACTAAAACAATTTTTATCTCAGATGTAAATAAACAGACGTTTAAATATGGTTTCAAGATCACCGTGAACACACCTATACAAATCACAACAGGAATCAAAGAGGAAGGAGGAATTAAAGAGGTAAGCAACAGCCTACGGGTCCTGAAGGCTGGGAGATGAAGATTACTTTAAAGCTTTAGAATAGAGACTCTGAGACAGAAAATTTCACAAAGGGCTCTTCGAATAGAACAAAACCACAACTTTAGAAAACAAAATTTTCTGTTTCTATCGCTGTTGTTCTTTCTAAATTAGATTACAATCGTTCCACACGCCAGCTGACATTTTAACAAATGAAATAACTAATCTGTAATCAGGACAGAGCAAAACTACAATTCAGGCAATATATTAATGCTTTTGAGACCCTTCTCAAGTATTCATAATTTTTTAAAGAAAGAGTTAGGTTAAAAAATAATAAACAGTATGAAGCACACAAATGCCGAATGGTTGGGCAATGTACTAAGAATGGAAGACAGCAGAGCTCCAAACAAGATACTACTGGGGAATTGTGAAATAAAGCTTTTTTTTCCTCTTAACATATACATATACAATGGAAAATACTGTGATAGCTAGAAATGAAAATTAGGTACTAGCATTTTGTAATGTTGTTGATCTTGCTCAGACTAAAAGCTTTTTTTTTTTTTTTTTTTTTTTTTTTTTTTTTTTTTTTTTTTTTTTTTTTTTTTTTTTTTTGCTGTTACAGGGGCTCACACCTACTAAACCATATAATAAATACTTTTAATATTGTTTTTTAAAGACTTTTTCTTAAAATTCAATTTTTCTACATGTTTCTCTTAGTCACCATTAAGTGTGAACATATTTTTGACGTACGTTCCCAACAATTAAAAATAAATTAATCAATTAATAATAATTTTTTGGTAATGAAGGATTATTGAAAGGGTCTAGACATTCTTAACAGATTTTAATAACTTTGGGGGAGGGAGGAGAGGCAATAATAAAATCCATATACTTTCTAACGAAGTGAAAAAAAATTTGGTAGTGTATGTTAAATTTTTTGAAAAAAAAATTTTTTCACACAAAATTGATTACAATCGCTCCTGGGAAATCACTTTAAATTAGCAACCTTTAGAGTCCTTTACGAAAATTTGAATAAAAATCATAATGCTGGCAAGTTACAAACCCTGTTACGTATGTCAAATTATTAAAAGTTTGATTTCTTTCAAAATTCATTACAAATCAAGGAAGCAAAAATTTGATGAACGAACTCAGGTATATATTCCCAAGTAGTTTGGCAACATCATAGTATGCCACAGAACATGAATAAGTAAATTTTTTTGTTTAAGGATTTTTGAGTTTTCTGGAAAGCTAAATTGCCATTTTCTTTGAAGATGACCCATCATCAAACCATTCACTGCACAAAAGCATTTGAAGATGAATGTTATAATAAATAGAACTGCCATAAATGCTGTCAAGTTATGATAAAACTCTACAACTGAGAGATAAATTTCTTTATTGAAGATACCAGTCATCAACAAAAGAATTCCTAATCTTAATGTAACCATGCATTATAAAGTTGCTAAACCATAACAAACTAATTTAATGTTAAAATTAAAATGGACATTCTCAATAAATAAACTCCTGAGAATTTTTCTTTCTCATACCTCATTCCTTTGGCTTTTTTTGTCTTCCTGCTAGCAAAGAACAAATAACAAATTTTGAATATATTTTTAAAATTGAAGAAATTGGATTTTATATAATAAAAAATATAGAAAAAGACACATCACTTCATCATTGGATGTATCCATATTGTCATTTCAAATCTAAATGCATAATTCTATTGAGTAGAAGTTAAAAAAAATATTGGAATATATAAAAACAGAAGAAAGTTAAGGTATTAATTAAAGTTAAGGTATTAATTCAGTGAAGTTTTGTCCAGCCTACATCATTACCACCAAGCAATTCCAGGTGAACTAATATGAGAGTTGTTCACAAAAGTTTGAGAATTGGTAACACTGGCACATCTGATATAACCTTTAAAACATAAAATATAACCTTAGGTAAAATCTAATATATATAACCTCCATTTAAATTTATTTTAACAGTTGGGGGGCATGGTAGCTCAGCGAGTAAGGCACTTGACTGCCAAACTCCTTGACCCCAATTCGAGTCTGGTTGAAGGAAGAAAATTCAGTTATTTTGGCCCTGAATTAACTTTGTTTTTAAATTTTAATAGTCAATGATCAAATCAACCATCTCTAGTACCAACATAACAATAATAACAGCTATATCCTTGACTGTTTAATAACCTTTATCTTCTCCAGTTTGTAAAAATTAACTGAGAATAATGGGATTTAAATTTCATTTGATACTCTGAATGATAATTATATTTGGAAAAAAAAAAACAAAAAAAAACCATCAAATGTTAAAAAGAAATACCTGTTCTTCTTAGTTATTTTATTTTCTTCAATCGGCTGACCAGTCTTCTTATCCACGAGGGGAAAGGGATTCATTTTTGAATCTAATATACATTCAGCATCTGTAATATAATACACAGGAACAAAATATTAATGATAATATATTTATTACAATGTAACACTTTGAATGAGGATTTGTTAGGCAGTGTAGAGGTGATAACATACAGTGTACAGGCGATAACATAAATAAAAGTGTAAATCTGTATTTTATCGCTTTAAATCTTAAATTTAAATTAAATATATAATTTTTTATTTGAAAAGATTTGCCCAGTCGGGATTCGAACCCGAGTCCCCACTTTTCTAGCGTGGTGCCTTATCCACTAGGCCACCGGGCTCGTATCCGAACCAGGGAAATCTTTTCTCTTCACTGATCCATACCCCCGGGCACTCGCAGTTGCAATGTACAAATCGGGGATGAATGTTCATTGAACATTACTGTTAACTAGATCTTGTTGACATACGTCATATATATATATATTATAATTATGGAATAATTAATTGTTGTTGATTAATATATTTTTTATTTTGAAGAGAAAAGATTTGCCCAGTCGGGATTCGAACCCGAGTCCCCACTTTTCTAGCGTGGTGCCTTATCCACTAGGCCACCGGGCTCGTATCCGAACCAGGAAAATCTTTTCTCTTCACTGATCCATACCCCCAGGCACTCGCAGTTGCGATGTACAAATCGGGAGTTAATGTTCATTGAACATTACTGTTGACTGGATCTTGTTGACATATGTCATATATTATAAATTATAATTATGGAATAATTAATTGTTGTTGATTAATATATTTTTTATTTTGAAGAGAAAAGATTTGCCCAGTCGGGATTCGAACCCGAGTCCCCACTTTTCTAGCGTGGTGCCTTATCCACTAGGCCACCGGGCTCGTATCCGAACCAGGGAAATCTTTTCTCTTCACTGATCCATACCCCCGGGCACTCGCAGTTGCGATGTACAAATCGGGGATGAATGTTCATTGAACATTACTGTTAACTAGATCTTGTTGACATACGTCATATATATATATATTATAATTATGGAATAATTAATGTTGTTGATTAATATATATTTTTTTATTTTGAAGAGAAAAGATTTGCCCAGTCGGGATTCGAACCCGAGTCCCCACTTTTCTAGCGTGGTGCCTTATCCACTAGGCCACCGGGCTCGTATCCGAACCAGGGAAATCTTTTCTCTTCACTGATCCATACCCCCGGGCACTCGCAGTTGCGATGTACAAATCGGGGATGAATGTTCATTGAACATTACTGTTAACTAGATCTTGTTGACATACGTCATATATATATATATATTATAATTATGGAATAATAATTGTTGTTGATTAATATATTTTTTATTTTGAAGAGAAAAGATTTGCCCAGTCGGGATTCGAACCCGAGTCCCCACTTTTCTAGCGTGGTGCCTTATCCACTAGGCCACCGGGCTCGTATCCGAACCAGGGAAATCTTTTCTCTTCACTGATCCATACCCCCGGGCACTCGCAGTTGCGATGTACAAATCGGGGATGAATGTTCATTGAACATTACTGTTAACTAGATCTTGTTGACATACGTCATATATATATATATTATAATTATGGAATAATTAATTGTTGTTGATTAATATATTTTTTTATTTTGAAGAGAAAAGATTTGCCCAGTCGGGATTCGAACCCGAGTCCCCACTTTTCTAGCGTGGTGCCTTATCCACTAGGCCACCGGGCTCGTATCCGAACCAGGGAAATCTTTTCTCTTCACTGATCCATACCCCCGGGCACTCGCAGTTGCGATGTACAAATCGGGGATGAATGTTCATTGAACATTACTGTTAACTAGATCTTGTTGACATACGTCATATATCTATATATTATAATTATGGAATAATTAATTTTGTTGATTAATATTTTTTTTATTTTGAAGAGAAAAGATTTGCCCAGTCGGGATTCGAACCCGAGTCCCCACTTTTCTAGCGTGGTGCCTTATCCACTAGGCCACCGGGCTCGTATCCGAACCAGGGAAATCTTTTCTCTTCACTGATCCATACCCCCGGGCACTCGCAGTTGCGATGTACAAATCGGGGATGAATGTTCATTGAACATTACTGTTAACTAGATCTTGTTGACATACGTCATATATATATATATTATAATTATGGAATAATTAATTGTTGTTGATTAATATATTTTTTTTTTGAAGAGAAAAGATTTGCCCAGTCGGGATTCGAACCCGAGTCCCCACTTTTCTAGAAATGTATAATATTTCTCTAAAGTGAATGAAAAAAAGAATCCTGTATAATAAATGTAAGCTTGAAAAGTTTCATAATTAAATGAATGAACAGAAGTAAATATGAGCTATGCTGAATTATCTTGGTATATTAATCCCTTTCATGAACGACTATTCCATTCCACGGAATCCAGAACCCATTTCTTTCTTTTCCTCGATGATATACTTTCAGACCTCAAGTTTCATTTAAAATCTTTAGATTATATTATATTATGGATTATTAGAAATAGGTGACAACAATAACAATAAGTTATTAATTTATTTTGTTTATCAAAGGAATCCCCATTCTTTGATATTGAAAACTAATATACCTATAGATAACGCTCTTCTTATAATTAACAATAACTGGTCATCCATAGAACCTACCATATAACCATTCATTCTACTTAAAATCCTTAAAACTGTGTTGCAAATCCATCTACTTATCCTTCCATAATTCCATTCAGACCTATCTTTGGCTGACCTTCTCCATCCTCTCACACCCAGAGTCCTAACATCGTCCTCCACATCTTCAAGCCAACGAATTAGAGGCCTTCCTCTCTTTCTCTTTCCACCCAGGTGCCCCTCCAACATCATCTTAGGGAGCCTACTAGCTTCCATTCTTTGCAAATGCCCTAGCAATCTTATTTTGCCTTTTTTTTATATTGGCTGCAATATCTGGGGCTCCATATAGTTTTCAGTTCTTCATTCCTCCTCATTCACAAAAGATTCAGTCCATATTTAGTTAGACCATATATTTTGTGTATGATTTTCCTTTCCCATATGTTCAATACTTTTTCCTCATGTGATGTCAGGATCCATGTCTCACTTCTTTGCGAGAACATTTCTCGCTGCTTTTTTACTCTTCGAAAGCTCCTAACATTGGTCGTTCTTCTAGTAATTACTACATCACCCGCAAATGTTGGGTCAGTCTCTGATATAAACATCCTCCTGAGGAGGACTATAGGAGAATAGTGTTGGAAAATCATAGTTTGAATTGAGAATTACTAGGATTTGTTACAAAATATTCTACAACTTCATAACGATATTCCACCTAAAGCTCAACAAAATATAATTTTCCAACACCACGGTGCTCCTCCACACTGTTCAATAGCAGTACAAAAATGAATTAACCAACGATACCCCACATGGGTAGGTAGAAATGCCTTCCCTGTAAAAACAGCCTCCATCTGTACCTCAAACAAAATTGGTATTCTTCAACATCATCTGCATTCAGAAGCTAACGGCAAAATTGAGGTCTATGTTCATTATCATTCGGTTTTAAACCATACATTGAAAATCTTATCAAACAAATCCTAAATAATACAACAATAAATATAAATAATAATAAAATTCAAAATAATCAGAACCTTACCGATTAAAAATCCCATTCCTGTATCAACACAGGATTTATAGTAGTTGGTAGAAGGAAAAAGATTTGAGAGTGTATCGAGTATTGAGGCTACGAACTGCTGCTTTTCTTTGGACCTGGTTACCATGGCTTCTAAGTTGGAATCCTCGCTGAGTAGGCTACCTGAAAAAATAATCAGCTGATCTGGTTAATTATATTAACATTGATATGAAAGGGCTTTTAAAAGATATCAGGATCTAGGAGAGACTAAGAGGGAGTACACTCTGTCAGCTCTAAGTCATTATATATTTTAGAAACCCATCCATTTTGCCTCTTTAAGTGAGTAACAACATATTTGATTTCTTGTCTTACACTTTTAAAAAATTATACATGTAATCTAAAGCAAAGTGCTGATGTTTTGAATTCTTTGTATATTTTTAGAACTGATGGTGAATGTTAAACATTCGAAACTAATCTTCGAATAAAAAAATTCCAATAGAAGTGGTAAATTATTCATCAATGTTCAGTGTTGAAGTTAATTTCAAACATTAGCTTGTTAAAAATAATACAAAAGTAACCTACTTTTATCGGAATTCAAAAATGTTTATAAGAATCAATGTTTATGGATGAATAGAGCAAATAACAATATAAAACATATTTTAAAAATTATAATATATAACACAAAAATTATAATATATAAAATATATTATACAAACTGACCTTTGTAACCTTTGGTCCACTTGGCAACTCCATTTAAGTTTAACAATTTTCTTTTCCAAGATACACCAGCTGAAATAGTTTTTAAATTATTATTAAATTACCACCATAAAAAAAACAAAAAAACAATGTTCAACACTTATTATAGAGATAGCATATAATTACAGGCAGAGGAAGTTAATCGATCGACAAACTTGGGGTTGAGAACAGAAGAGAGCTGAGCTTCTGTTACTGCATTTAAGACGGATAAGGACCAAACAACATCTAACCATGTCGACGCAGATGGTAGATCATCTTCCTTTATCTCCGAGAGGATCTGTTACAAGAGATTAAAAAAAAAAATTGAATTAATTTTTAAATCTAAAACATTAAAGATCTATCTACGGGTGATAAAGTATAAAAAAAAAAAAAAAAAAAAAAAAAAAAATGACATGTAATAATTAATATTAATCCAAAATAATAACTTATTCTGGCCTGTAATAATCCAAAGTTCAATACAGCAGGACCTTTCTAATCCACCTCCATTTTGTCCGACTCTCCAGGTAATCTGAATTTAAATATCTGCTGAACGGTTGGTTCAAAAGAAAACCTTTTTTTATATTCAAAATTAGATTTAACTAAGCTAAATATTCTGTAATTTGAGCAGAAAATAAGCTCTGCAGCTTTAAAAAAACCGAAACCACTTACAACCCAAGAAGGGTCTTGGGTTCAGTACTTTGGTAAGAATGTACTGCTAATGGACCAACAGTTGTAAAAGGAGGAAATTTGGCCGAAATCATGCTCAACCACCAGGTTTTTTCCCCATTCAAGCACTTTATAGAAGGTATGCCCCAGGAGTGTCTCCCAACTCCGAAGTCAATACATGGCCGATTAAACAGAAAATAAATTTTCTGCCTTCAACCATTCTCGAACTCAGGCCTGGGAGCATGTTAATAAAGTGCCTTAGCCACTGAGCTACCGTGCCTCCATCTGCAGCTTAAAGTGGGACTAAAATACAAGCTTTCAAATTTTTTAAATGCTCTCAAAAAGTGGCAAAATTGTGATTTTGTTTTGGTTTTTAAAAACGAGCATGCTTCATTATGGTCAATTTTAAAGGTGATAAGTTTGCTACAAATCTAATGTATATACCTTTTTAAATATTAGCAATAGCCGTTTTTCTTATTTTTTTACCATCACCCACAACATATACCAACCGACATTTCTCATGACAATTATAATTCATGGTTTTATTTTTTGAAGTTTAACTTTTTGTTCAATACATAAGTATAATATAACATGTAAATTATATTTATTATAAATAACAGTTTTTCTATTACAAAAATCAATGTTTCCAAAATCAATATATTCAATACATAGATGTTCAATATAGAGATTTGACTGAATGATATAATGTTCAGAAAAATTTCAAGCAGTGTCTAAGCTTACAACTTTTTAAAGTGTTTTTTTTTTAAATTAAAATTATTATAATTAATAATTAAATAACAAAAATAACTATTTTGTCCCTAGAAATGAAATTAATAATAATAATTAAGAGAAGCAAGCCCAACAGATAGCATATATAAAATCAATGGAATCAATTCTGTAAAACTAATTTTTTTAGAATATATATATTTTTTTAAAGGAAAATATTGTTAAAGCTTACCTTCAACAGTTCCTGGTTTGGAGCATGCCTCACACTGGACAGGCATAAGAGAAGTGAAACAAAGTCTTGACACCTGCAAAGTTCTTTTTTCGTCAACGCCCAGTCACACAGCACTTCAAGTAATTCTATCAATTCATAAATTTTTCATAAGGGTTAAAATTATTCACAAACAATTAATCGTTTAAAACTAAAATAGATTAATATTATCACATTATTTATAAAAAAGGATGGTAGTTAGTATTAAAAAAATTAAAACGTCACTTTTAATCAAAATTTCATATTTTTGTGAACTTTTTTTTATTATATATAGTTTGAAATTATAATTTATGATAAGATAATAAACAAAAGTAAAACTAAATACATGAACATTAGCTGAGGCCGAGGAAATACTATTATGGATATTGATTATTATTCATTTAAAAAATTAAAAAGTTTTGCATACTTGGAGTCAGAAAATAACGATGAAAAAAAAGAAACTTAATGGAGTAAACAGGAGAATAATGGCATCCAACCGAGCATATTTTGTATGCTAACCTAACTAAAGGTTCTTTAAAAGTAAGATATTGTCAATAAATGCTAAAATTCAACTTTACAAAATTTTAATTAGACCAATCCTGACCTACAGAGCAGAGACATGGACCCTTACTGCAATGAAGGCAAACATCCTGAGGTACTTGAAAGGAAACTCCTATAAAAGATATATGGCTCGGATCTTAAATGC
Organism: Euschistus heros; assembly: GCA_003667255.2. NCBI lineage: Eukaryota > Metazoa > Arthropoda > Insecta > Hemiptera > Pentatomidae > Euschistus > Euschistus heros. The sequence goes on from RCWM02000237.1 coordinate 495,479, forward strand.
TGAATCCAATAAGTGGAGACTGGACCAACGAAGAGCTGTACTCCTTACATCAGGAAGCCAATGTGGTCCAGTTTATTAAAGCACACCAAATAGAATAGTTAGGCCATGTAAAGAGAATGCCAAGCAAACTATTGCATGGAACTGTATTTGACAAAAGAAAAGTAGGCCAACCATGAAGACGATGGCTGCAGGACCTGGAGGAGGATCTTACGTTTTTGGGAGTCACAGGATGGAGGATGAAGGCAAAAGACAGGAAAGTGTGAAACTTTGAAAATTTCAGTGACAAATACCATTCTTATTTCTAAAAAAAAAAAAATGTTGGGAATTAATGCCTTTATTTACTCAAACTACAGCAAGAATTTCAGGTTATCCTAAATTATAGCCACAAAATAAACATCAACTGACCCAGGTGGGAATCAAACTTATGACCTTCCATTCCTCCTGGGACCCTCGCCCAAACACACTCGGATATCACGGCCACCATCAGAATTATGTAATAAACAAACAAGTATGACATAATGATATTTTGAAAATTTGTGATTATACAATTAATAAAATATCTACTATCATTTCATATAATTATCATTTATCTCACATATCAGACTATTAATATATTAAAATAATTTACCTGAATCTTTATACTTCAACAAGCCTAAGCTGGTACATACTGAGCCAAATACAGCTGATTTCTGGCATACTGGTATACTTTCAATTAAATCATGACATACTTTCTCCAAAAGTACCTGACAAAAAAAAAATAAAAAAATAATAAAAATTAAATGTTTTAATAAAAAAACAAGCAAAGTGGGTTCTGACTGAGTTAGTCCTGATACATGTGGTGTGAGTTACGCAGAACTGATCTAAGGAATATCAAAGTTTGCAGCAATTAGTGTTTTTGGATTTCCTCAGAGCCTTGAACAGAGTGAATAGAGATAGAGGTGGGAGACATTTGGAATTAATAATGGCTTTGACTATTATACCGCACTAAAATTATTTGAATTTTTTCATACAAAATGAAGTATATCAAAGATTTTCCAACTATTCTCACTTCTTAAAAAATTATGACGAATACTACATGAGAGAAGGAATTCAGTTTGTTTGTTTTTTTAAGGCTTAATGTCCTTATGTCCTCCATCTAGGGAAGGAAGAATGGATTATCCTACAGATTACCAAACTATTACGCCCATGATGGGAAGGTGGAGATTCATTTCATGGGTCTGCCATGAAATAAATTTTAACCTACCCAAGTGGGATTCGAACCCATGACCTTTAGTACCGAGCACACAGAGACCCTCGACCATCGAGTCAGTGGAGGAATTCAGTGAAGCCTCCTCAACTAGCTAAAAGAGATTAAATTAGCTAATAACGTGAACTTTGTAGTGATATACACACTTCCACATAAAGAAAAGGGACTATGATCAAGAGAATATAGAGATCTGATGCAGAGCAGAAACCTTAGATATGGCAGAGGAATATACCTACCTAAGTACTGCCATCAACAAGAATGAAAAGATTGATGGAGAGGTTTCCAACCGGATCAAGAAGGCATTTGCCTTCATAGTGTCTATTACCAATTATGCAACACGGTAGAAGGAAAAAGAGAGTTGGACAATAATGTGAAACTACACATCTTTAATACCATTTATTTACCTAATCTTACCTGTGATAGCAAAAGCAGGGTCTCACTGGACAAGCACTGGAGCAGAGTAACAGCAGTAGAAATAATGTACCTGTGGAGAGTAGCTGGCCGAAATAGGAGAGATCGCACCAGAAATGAGAGAAAATGTGGGACCTCGGAGTGCTACCTGTAAGAGGAATAGTTGAAAAAAGGCAGCTGAGATCGTTGGCCGTATGAAGGAGGAGCGAGATCTAGAATAACATGGATGGAACACATCTCCAGGCAGGGATAAAGAAGAGTCTGATTAAATAGTCTGAATGCCATGAAAGAGTTGGCTAGAAACCGGGATGCATGGCTGGCTTGGACCGAGGCAATTCCAAGCTGAAAGGCGCAACAGAGGAAGAAGAAAGTGATGTAAACACCTAAATCAGGATGAAACTTAAAAGCAAGAAAATTAAAAAATTCATTTGAGTGGAATTTTTCGCTTGCCAGTATATTCTTTTTTTTTTTTTTTTTTTTTTTTTTAAGCCGGCTTGAGAGCATTTCAGCTGTTAGAGGCTCATTGTGCTAACACAGTATTTTCTGTATTATGATCAATACAGTCCTAGCGTTTTCATGTATCAAAGAATCATATTTGGATCTATATCTATGCTAGGATTTACAACGAGTTTTACACCGAAGTGTAAGAATCTCTGCCTTACCAACATATCGCATTTCCAGAGGATGTGGTAGGGTGTTTTATCCTCCATATTACAGAATCTGCAATATGTGGAGGTTTTTATTTTCATTGTGCAGAGATGCTTGGCCAGTATATAACATTTTTAAATAATAGAAAACTGCAGAGGGTAGTTATGAGGGGGGAAAAAAACTTGTAATATGACAATCTCTGAAGGGTCTTCAGTTTAACGGTATCATTAATAATAATAGTACACACTGGTGAAAACTCTAAAGGAAAAGGTTAAAATTTATTATAAATATCTTCTCCATAATTTAACAAATGGTCAATTATATCTATACAATACAAAATAATAAATTATTGCTATCACCTCATCTGGGAAATTGAGTGAGGAGAGGGCGTATAAGATATCAGCAGCCTGTTTTATATCTAGTTTCGATGGAATCCTTCCAATATGAAATGCGAGAGACCTTAACAAAGGTAAGGAACGTCTCTTTTTGGCTGATAGTGAAGACAGCACCTGTAATATTACAGCTGTTAAAATATAACATAAAATATAGGAGACTTGATGGTTAAGAATAGTTATTTATATGAGTACTGTGTAAAGTGCTACTTTACTCACTTGAGGCAAGGTTTGCACGCACAAGTGAGCGAAGCGAAACAAGTGCTACAAACAGCTGACTGTGAGTAAAATACTTTACACTCGAGGAGTTAAATATTAACTTAACATTAAGTAAATTATTATTTTTTTTTTAATAACTAAAATAATTAAAAACTCTATATAAACAATTCATTAATTATTGTAAATATTTATTGTTATGTTACAATTATTGAAATTAGTTGTAAAATGATGGTTCGAAAAGGAGTTTAATGTTAGATTTGAATTTGAACAGTCGGAAGTACTAGAGAAGATGGGAGAGAATATGGTTTCGACTTTTTTCTTGTAGAATCAGCCGTTTTTTTCAACCACTTACTAAGATAAGGTAGCACATTAAACAGCTGATTTTGAGTGAATAATGTTATCATTATTAAATGATTGCAGAAAAATTTACATCACTGTAATCTGTCTTACGATGCTCAATAAATAACTCTTTAGAAAGGGGTAGAAAAACAAATTATTCTGTTTTATATACTGAGGAAGAGATGTGGTACTCTTGGAGAGAGAGGAAACCTTTCAAAGTTGAGGCGAGCCAGGAGGTGTGCCGTGAGAGTGAGGAGAGTTACTTGGGAGGCCTGAGAGAGTGGACCTAAAGAAACGGGACTAGGGGCAGGGACCTGATGATAAGTGAAGAGTGAATAAGGGAACCCCCCTTTCTGCTAGTTGGGACTGTAGTCCTCCAGGATACATTGCCTGTTAAAGGGTTAAGGAGCTGATGAAAGAAAAGAAGGGAGGTGATAATACTACAATTTACTTATATTGCAATGCAATCTTCTTTTAGCTCTAAGGACATTACCGAATGTAATTCATACTTTTTTAATCATTCCAAAAATTAGGATTTTGGAAGGTGCTCAAACTCGGAATTCCCTTCAGTGATAGAATCCATTTTCTGCTGAGCCTTTGGGAATAATGGGGGAATAAAAAAAGTCACTGAAAGTTGAATCTGGTCAAATATTATATTAAAGTAAGAATTTGAACTTTGATTCCATGTTTTTGGCCATTGAAACTGCACAGGTATGTATGTACACATGAATTGTCTTGAAGAAAGAGAATTCTTATCTTTATCAAATGAGGCTTTTGTTTCTTCATTGCATTGCTCCATTGAAACAATTACATATAATGCCCTCCATTGTTTGTTTTTTTTTCCCAACAAATGTAAAGAAAGCTGGGCACATCTCAAAAATACTGTGGCCATCACCTTGCCAGCTGTTTTTACTATATTTGCCTTCTTAAGAGCCTGTGTTCACCTTCAGAACCCATACACAGTTTCTGTAAACTAGTTGTAATAGCAGAATCATGTTCTTTCTAGTTATTTAAAGATATAAAACTCATTTAGAGCACTAAGTCATACCACACAATGCATTATTACTTTCAGAGCAAACATGGTATGCGTCCAAATTTATTAGACACCCATTTTATGAGCAAAACTGAAAACTGTGTAACCTACAATATATCAGTGCCATGAACTATTTCTAGCACTTTAATAAGTAAATCATTCAAAACTATTAAATGGATTTTGTTTATGATTTCGGGGCAGACACATCCACTGGAGGTGCTGAATAGAGTTCATGTTCTGTGGATTTACATCCATTTTAAACTTGTTTACTCAATTTTCAGCAATTGCAAATACAGGTGCAGATGCACCAAGAGTTTTATCCAACTGAGTTATGATCTCTTTATCAGCTTGGAACAGTTGGCTTTTATTTCATGACAGAGACACAAAATATACCTGGGTCTTCTCACTCTGATTTGAGAAGGTTGGTAGTCTGTAGGATAACGAATACTGCCTGCTCTACAGAACCAGGAAAAATGTAATGAAACCTTTATCACTGAACATTTTGGGCGGAGTGAGGGTCCAAGAGCACCTGGATCAGAGTAGTGTAGGTTAAAGAGTGCTGGCTAATATTTAAAGGTGGTCAAATGAAATAAATCTTGGGATTCCCACTTAGTTAAAAACATAATAGCAATCTTCAGATAGAAATAGGGGGTGGTATAATAAGCCAATTATTAGTAATAGGACAGGTTAGATCAAATTTCTATTAAAAAAATAAAATATATATATATTTCTTTTTTTTTTTTTACACGGAATGGCCTTATAGACCACGTGAATATCATTTCCTCCCAACTCTCCTCACACATCCCCCCTCTTCTTCATTCTTTCAGACTGGATTCTTTTTTCTTCCTCGCTCCACACTCTCCTACCCCTCACCTCCTTGGTACCCATAAGGACCTTTATTTCCCTTAATTTTTCCCTATATCTATCCCTATCCAAACAGTTTAGACTTGAAATCCCCAATTTCCCCGTTTCTTTCTTCATCTGTCCGATGCATCCCCAAAACCTTTATATCCCCACATTTTCACAAAGATCTTCCTATTTATCTGCTCTGGTTCATCCTGACCATATGACCATAGAAACATAGCCTCCTTAACCTAATGTCCGTTTCCAGATCATCCATTTCTCTGTATACTTCTCTGTTAGGCCTCAGCCTATATCCTTCCGGTAATTTTATATATTAAAATTAATAATAAAACATAATTATATTAAAATATATTAATTTATCATTAATTAATTTGAATCTTCATAAATGTAACTTTACTGTAAACTATTGAAAAAATATTATGGATTAAAATAAAACAATATTTCAATCCACAAAATCATCAAGTGTATAAGTAAAACTTAAACTGCAATATAAATCATGGAACGACCAAAAAACAATCGAATGAAATGTTTGATGTGGATTTTAGGCAGTGTGATTATTTTTGTATCAATAGTTTGCATACTTTTGAAAGACAATCTATACAGCATGAGAATATGAGTTAGCTTTATATGTACGAACCAGTGTTGAGCATATTTATATTCATAAATACGAATATGAATTTATTCACACAAATTATTCTCTAAGAATATGAATACAAATATATTTATATTCACATGTGTAAATATAAATAGTTGTATTCACACTCGGGCCGTATAAATATAACTGTATTCACACTAGAAACATGTAAATACAACTATATTCACACTCGAGACGTGTAAATGAACAATGAAAAAGTTTTAATGATACAAAACAGCAATTACCTTAATCATCTGAGGAAGTCCAAGGCCATCAATGATTTTTGCAGCTTCATCCTCTCCAGTGACTCTCAGAACAAATGACAAATCCTCATTTTGAGGGGAAGGTTTTGAACGTACCGTATTATATGGGTTCCTTCCTAGTAACTTACATAGAGCATTGAATCGAGGGTCTATTTCAAAATTATGATCAACTCGTCCTTTCAAAGACAACTCAGAAAGGGCAGAAACTATCTAAAATGAATTAAATAAGACAAGAAAATATCACTTATATGAAAAAATGTAGAACAAGAATATAGAAAATATAGAAACAAATGTTTTCATAGTTTTATAATATGATCAATGTTTTAATTATACAAAAAATTCTAGTTTCAACGATAACTGTGAGCTGCCAAATGATAACTTCCAAAAAATTGTTTGTTTCATAGATCATAACAGTTTTAGACTATATTTAAACCTAACACACAGATGCTACATTTACGTTTAAAAAGTGCAAGCAACAATTTAAACAACACACTGAATTTAGTTTAAAAGGACAAAATCATTACAATGTAATGTTAAAAAAAAATTAATAATGTTTCAAAAACCTTTAAGGCTTCTTCTCTGGTGAGGTAGTTTTTTTCAGAAATTTTAAGCAACTCTTCTGGGGTCTTAGCTTCTTTAATGATTTCTTCAATATTACCCCTGCTTCCAAGGGGTGGTTGGTTATGCTTCAAATTAGAAAATGCTTTCTTCACAAGATTCGACCTAGGAATACTTGGGCCCTTATTTGTCGTTTCTTTAGATAAACCCTCTTCTGTTTTTTTCTTAATATCACTAGGAACCTCTTCAACTATCTTATCAGAGTTCAAAGCCGGAGTTGGTATAGAAGATGTACACCTTTGATGTTGTTTAAATATACACAACGCGTAACGCATTGAGCTAGAACGAAGCATATTACAGCAATACAAGGCGCGATAAGTCACATGAGATACAAATCTTACTTCACTAAATACTGAAAAATTTCAAAGGCAATTAGGTTATATGAAAGTAAGGTTAAAAAGAAATTAGAACAAGATTACCATAACATAGAAATAAATAAAAAATAATTGTTTTAAACAATATCAGTCGAGAATCAGTTACATATTAATCGAAGCTAATAAAATTTAGAAAATTAATAAAACTAATGATAACAATCTTCCTTAGAACAGTGTGAGGAAGATAGTAGCCGGTCACCCATATTATCCCCCCTTTTATTAATTGTAACCCTTTATAACCTGCTTGCTTATCTCAGTGACAGATTATCATGCTACTTGAGGACTGAAAATGGTTGGATTGAATCGGATTCTAATGTGTTTCATTAAGTACACAATTCAATAATTGGTAGTCCAGGAGAAGATTTAGCCTTTTTTTGTTTTCAAATTAAGATCAGCATGAAACTTCAAAAATATGCTGACTATGTTGATACCTATGGTGGACGTGATAGAATAATGAGAATTTTATACTATTCCTCCCAGTTAGTTGGAGGTCTTACTACATCAGATAGATTAGCCCAGAAATTAGACATATTAAGTGACCAGATAAATTCTTGTAGGACGGTAATGAGGCTCTTTGATGATGCACCAATGCTATGCTACACCTTGTCCTATGGGCTTGGAAAAGAGGTAGAGTTTCATAGTTTTAATCAAGGAGATCATCCCCTTCCCATGGGGATTAATATCAAGTTAGTTAAATACATAAATTAAAAATTTAGTTTATATTGTTTCTTCCTTTCTAACATAGCTGGTAACCAAAATTTTGTGTAATATTTTAGGATCCAGATAGATTAATGCGGTTTTGTGGGCTGGCTGTGAATGTACTTGATCAAGTATATTATCCACTTGAGCATGTTGCGTGGGCTGCTGATTGTAAGTTATTAAAAATAAAGAGCGATCCCTGGTGGACTGCTAGCACTGTTTGTTGGGCCTTATCAATGTACTTCATGATATTTAAGTATGTCCCCATGTAAATCATAAGGCTTTTTATATTTCCTTTTAAAATAATTTTTATCTAATTAAATCTATTTTGATTTAGGTCTCTTAGGTATTTTATGCTTCTAAGGAATCTAAACAATTTAGTGAAACCTGGCCATGTTAATTCAGGGTAAGATTTTTTATTTTTCTCTAACAAATTGTATTTACTTTAAGTTAAATCTTATGGACAACATACTGTTCAGTAAAACTAGTGAATGTGTAATGATGAACATCACTGAACATAAAAATGTCTTTCCTGTAATTAAAATAGATAGCCTAAGCTTTTAATGATTTAATTTATTTGTACATTTTAAACTAACATTCTTGACTAAAACAATAACGATGATGGAACAGTGATTATAGTAAATTTAGATCCCTCGCTATTTATGTTACCAGACACCTAACTACACAATTGTAAAACTGAACCATCATCTCATTGTAACATAATGACAGGCTTAAAGGGTAAATGATATATTGAAAATAAATCTTTCTTATATTATACGAAAGATAGAGAATTGGTTGGTTAATCATAGAAGTAAACTTAATTTTTTAGAGTAATAGAAATATAGTAATAGTAAACTATAGAAGTAAACTATTTTTTGTTTCAATCTATTGATAGGCTGAAACCAGTATTTCATTTTTGTTTTTTTTATTTCGTACATAATTTTTTATAAATATATTAATAAATGCAACTTTTGAATTATTTTCATTATTCTATTTGATTTGTTCCCTTGAATAAAATGTTTTTTGTTTCATTCTAATTAAAACATCTTTAATAGAAGTTAGGAAGCTTGGTACAATTTGAGTTAAAACTCTGGTTTATAGTAAACATCAGGAGTACATATTCTTTAGTTTTTACCATTTATTTTATGTTCATCTTATAATTTTTTTTATATACCTTAATTTTGTCTATCAGATACTTTGTTATGAACATTTTTCCCAAATAATATTTTAATCTATTTTTTTACTATTTAAAATTAACTTTATTGAAGTGCTTCAGAACTATTTAATTTTTTTTAGCAACTATTTTGTATCAAATGTGTTCCTTTAAGAAAGCATACACACGTATCAATGTCTATGATGCATATGATCCAGAAGAGAAAATATAACAAGTATTGTTATTATTTTATTAAGAGTTGAAATATAACATTAGAAAAGTTACAAATTCATTGGAAATGCTTGGACTTTTTGTTGTCGATATGATATTCCAACTTGAATATTTTATAATATTTGCAAATTGTGAAATTGTTAAGAATTAATGATAACTTTACTTAAAATAAAGTAGAATAAATAAATAATTATATTTATTAATATTGACTAACAAGGAAAATTAAATGTTTATTTACCTATATCAGCTGTTTAGTTTATTCACATCCTGATTGTAATCATGATTAAATGACCATTGATAGAAAATATATCTATAATAGAGGCAAATAATAAAATTGAATCTTAACCATTTACATTATTTTTTTCCAAGCATTGTTTTTAATCAGTAATAATTCTAATAAAAAATGGATAGTTGGTCATCAATATAATGTGGAAAATTATCTTCAAATTATTATTTTTATATACATTAAATTCTGTGCATAATTTATTCATATATTTTTTTATTTATTTTTTCTTCTCTGATCCTCCAACTTCCAGTATTAATATTATATTAATTATAATATAATATTAATCAATCCTCTGTATTAATATAATACAGAAAAAAAAATCAAGAAAGCTTTACTTTTTATTTTATCTATACTGATATCCATCTTCATACGTCATTCACCAAGCGCTTTAAATATATTTTCACATTCCCTCTGTATTCATTTTGTGTGGGAATGTATATGGCACAAAAAAAAGTCTTTCAATATGTTATTTAAATATTATTCTTTGTGGGTACTTAAACGTTATTACAGAATAAGATACAATATATTTTTTTAATGATTTATTCTTTCTTTTTTTTATTTTAGAGTTAGTTCATTTCAGATCAATGAATTATCTGTAACAAAAATCTTTTATTTCAGGTATTGTAGGTTATGTGATTTGTAAATAATGAAATTGGAAAAATATTAGCTTTTTGTCTGTTTATAAATAAACTTTTTTTTTATCTTATTACACAATTGATGTCTGCCATGCTTAGCCTAGCCCTGTTAAATCCATTTTATCTTCAAGTGCAGCTATTTGTTTAAACTTTTCACTGAAGTGCCAGCTATCTTCTTTTTTTTTTTTTTTTTTGTGTGTGCACGGTGGATATTATTTTAACTAAAAATGAAGATATCAAAATTAAATTTTTACTTTTTGCAACAGTTCACTATGGTACATTTTTATATTCCAGGGATATAATAATCTTTGCTGTTAATTTTTTTTTTTTTTTCAATAAAAGATTTTATTACCATTGCCATCAGAATCTTCTTTCGACTTATTTTAAATATGATTAACTAGCTGTTGTGTATTATATAACTCATAAAATATTTATAGATAAATACATAAATTTGATAATGAACCAAATAAATATATACCAAATGTATATACGCTGAACGAACCTGGTTAAATTCTTTAATTTTTACAAGGCAAGAGTTTAAGGCTGCATTCACAGCAAACATGTCATGCCAATCACTTCTTGTCACTACGGTGTCTCTAGGTCAATCACAGCTAGTAATTTTAGTTGCCTAGACTGATCAGCTGATTCTTTTTAAAGTTAGTTATCTTGTAGTATGAGTGGATTCCATTCAAGATTTCAACTTTCAAAATTTCTCTGATTGATTTATCTTTGGCAAATAAAAACCAACTCATAAAAAACTAATAGAGATGACCTTGGAATAAAATTAAAATATGAAATTTAGCTATTCAATATTATTTATTATTTAACTAGAGGAGCAGGGTAGCTTTGTGGGTAAGGCACTAAACTCCAAGCTCTGGGGCCCAAGTTCGAGTCCAGCCAAAAATTTCTGTTTTGTTCAGCTGTGGATAGACTTCGGGGATCCAGGGGACCCTCATGGGATACACCCAGCCTATATAATGTGGGTACCATTAAATTGAGGGGAAACCCTGGCAGTTTTTATGTATTGCTGACCACATCACCTTCTTTATGCTCGAAGCCTCAGACTTCATAGATTGTAGTGGTATAGTTTTTTCAATTTTTTTTTTGTACTATTTAAATACAGTGGAGTCGATTATCCGAAGGTCAATTATCAGAACTTTCGATTAACGGAACCTTTTTTTTTTTTTTTTTTTTTTTTTTTTTTTTTTTTTTTTTTTTTTTTTTTTTTTTTTTAAATTTTTTAATTTTAATTAAATTGATCATCTAATTACTCTCTTGTATTGCTAAAATTATTTTTATTTTAAAATAAAATTAAATGAATAAAATAATTTTTTCCATGATGTCTATAAGGAAAAATTAATTTATTTCACAGAAACTGCAAAAAATTAACTTCTATGTATACATAACTACAATTCTTTTTACAGAGAACTGTGTACTTAATTAAACCATTTCATTTGTTTTTCTTAATATCTTCCTAATCATTTGGTTGATAATAGATCTCTCCTTAAGTCTTAAATTGTTCTTATACATCGCCTTTGTAATCACTTTTTGTTTTAAAAACTACATGTCATCATCCAGGCTAACAAAAAGGAAACGAGAGATCTTTTCATTTAAAGACAAAATGGAAAACATTACGTGACTAAAAAAAAGTGAATCGGGTCAGACATTTGCTATCGATTTCAAGGTTGGTAAATCAACAATTACGGGAATCAAAAATAATTCTAAATCAATCATCAGGTACCCCACGATTTTCACAGTGGGACGGGCAGTTTGATTCATAAAACTTGAAAAAAAGGAAAAAGTGAACTGTTGAAAGATGCTGTTTAAACATAATAATTTTTTAAAAATGAATTTCGACTATCCGAACCATCCCTAACAACATTAATTCGGATAATCGACACTCTACTGTACTTACATCAAAGCAGTGCTTTTGGGTAAAGGGACATATCGTATTTTGGTTGTTAAAAAGGTCTGACTGAGATACTTGAAATTTTAAGTTTTAACTTGGTACCTTTCTCCTATATTTTACATCGCACATCCATAATAAAAGAAGCACAACTCAAATTGTGTTTTAGTTAGAAGCTAATATTCGTTAGACGATATGAGCTAGATATTTAGAAGGCTACTACTATTTTTCCTTTCACAACAGCTGTTACTTGATAACAAGATGTATCAATTATTTTATTCTAATATTTGAGACTTAATAGCCTTGATGAAAAAGTTTCTATTGGAAAAAAAAAAATGACTTATAATGAAGTTTTGAATAATGTCTCTTTTATTCCAAATGTGCAAAATGTATTTAATTGACTTATTTCCCATGCTGCTCCAAATGTTTGATTAAAAATTTTGGAGCTATTAAGAACATTGTTAAAAGATAAGCCTGAATACAAAGTTAAGTTGAATTGTATATAGATAATTTTCTCAGTATACTAGGACAAGAAATTATGTGGTTTGACAAATTACAACAAATTTTAATGCCAAAATTTATTACAACAGAGTAAAGTTCAAGTGCTTGTAATTACATACATACTATAATATATATATTTCATTCCAAAAATTGCTTCAAGCACAAAACTTTTTTTTAAACTTATCTGTAAATAAACTCCTTAAAACCTAACAATTTTGCCTTATCGGCAGCCGCTGCTAATTTTATTTTTTTTCAGCGAGGCAGTATTCCGCCGGCTGAGGTACGCCCAGTTGTCAGAACTCCTCACTGCTGCCAGATGTTCCCTGGACCTCATCCATGCAGTTCATTGGCTTCCGACTGGCTTCCTCTGGGCAGGTAAGCTCCGCCAGTGGCACATCGGCCTCTTAGGAGTCACATCCTCGCTCATTAGCATCTATCAGTCAGCGTGAAGTTAATCTTGTCGTCCCACTGCATTTTACGTAGCAACAGCCTCCGATGTATATAATATTCTGATATTTAGAAAATCGTTCAAAAGAATGTACTTATTTAATTCTGTGATTTTTTAAAAGAAAAATTCAAAATGATAAAACACATTGTTTATATGATAATATGATTGATTTTTTTATTAATAACATAAACTTGTTTGCCAGCAAATATATTTATATCTAAACTGTTCATAAATAAATATTTTTTTAATTGTTTTTTGTTTTTGTCTTTTATTCAACCTTTTTAAAACCTTCTTTATATTTGATATGATGTCATTAAATATATAAATAATTACATATTATTCTTTAGACATTTTTTTTTTTTTATGTTGCCATTTATAGAACATATTTAAATATTTTTAAAATAACTGTTGGCTTATATTAATATATAAATAACATATTTGATATTGTGACTATTTTTAACACTTTTTTTTTTTTTTATTTCTACATTTTTTTTTTTTTTTTTTTTTTTTTTCAAAAATCAAATAAAACAAAGTCATCAAAAATATCAATTTATAACCCTCGGGTTGAATTATTTATACAATTTGAGAAAAATAGAAACATCTTTCTTCAAAACCTTATAATATAAATACAATATAGAATAATAATAATAATAATGATAACAAAACAAAGCGTCCAAGTATTGAAAACACCATCACCAGTGACAACAATTGTAAAATTAAAATAAACCGATCACTCACTTTGGAACATAATGCACTTTGCACTTTTTAAGTCAAATAAAAGATAAAACATATCACAAAAACACTTTTCTTCATCAAAATTTTCGCCTTCATCTCATCTCGCCTTAGTTATAAGGATAATAAATAAATTAGGAACTTTTAAAAACTCTAAAGAACAGCTACAATATACAAATTTTCGTCAATATTAATTGACTTTTTTTTTTTTTTTTTTTTTTTTTTGCTTTTTTAAAAATATATTTAAATTTATAAATATTTGCTATTTTAATGAAAATTCAGATTTTAACACACATATAAAGAAACACACCAAAATGATGTAACTTTACAAACAATTACAAAAATAATTAAGAACATTAAATATATAAAATGTCAACAAAAGAAAAAAAAAAATTATAACAGGGCAAGATTCTTTAAAAAATAAAAGAAAAAATAATGAAAACAAAATCAAAACCCTAAACAAGCAATGAACAATTATTTATTGTAGTATGCTTTCCCTTCATGGTATTCTCAAGAATCCCAACTCATGTCATGTTAAACAAGATTCTTGTTTAGAAGCAGCCGCTGACTTCAAAGTCCTAAGAAAATAGTACATCATACACATTTCTCTCATCAAACTACAAAAAAAAAAATATTTTTTTATGAATATTCATTTTATTAAGTGTCACAATAAAAAATGTTTTTGATATTTTGTACTTTTCTCATTTGGAGAAAAGGGGGAGAGGAAACAAAAACATTCACTTTAGTATCTGATAATATATTGCAAATATTTCCGTCATAAAACCAATAAATATTCATATGGTTGCTATTTTTTTAAAAAGTATTATCGTCGACACTGTAAAACTAACAAATGTGAAAAAATTTTAATTTCGTCCGTGTACTGTTGTATTCTGCAAGGCCTTATGGTAAAATTTTGAATCTGATCAACAATTAGAATACCGAAATAAGTAATGTTATTTTTACTAATTTCTAGCATTTTACCACAAGGTAGGCTTGTAGAATAAAATGGTAAACAAACGAAATAAAAAATGCTTTTTTTCACATTCGTTAGTATTACATAGTGGCAACGATATGTCCGGTCGTATCATATCATATTCGGTTTGTGCAAAAATAATACAGGTTTTGAATATTTATTTTGTTAACCTAATGGTTGCCGAGTAAACAAAGATAATCCTCCAGTATAGTTAATAGATTATATAGAATGGTTATTAATATTGTTTTTCCCCAAAAGATTAATTTGTGTGACATTTTCAATTAGTAAGGAGCTCTGAAATTCACCATGCCAAAACAAGATTTTCGTCAAATTTATTTTTTCGAGCTCAAACTTGATTAAAGTGCAACCCGAACCGCGTGTCAATGTTGTTTGGTATGAAGTAAGCACCAATGAACTAACAGCAGTGATGGTTCCAAAAATTTCGTTTTGGAGATTTTGATTTTGATCTCAAAGATAGGGAAGGTCGCAGTAGGTCTTCTATTGTTTATGACCATCTGAGGGTTTTAGTCAAAGAAAACTCACAAAACTACTCAAGACATTGCTAGAGAAGTTAGTACTGTCCACTCAACATAATAAACTACACAAAATTACAATCATTTTTTTTTGTCACATAAAAACCTGCATTATTTTTGCACCAAACCGATATAATATGCCATATTTTGAGAAAACAAAATTAATAAAACATGAATGATAATCTAATTTTAATTTTAATCAATCAATATAAGTTCCTTGGTTTTAATAAAATTCTTCCAATGAGTTAGTTTTTTTTAATTCTCTCTTCATAAAAGCCTGGAGTCTGAAAGAAAATAAATTACTCAATGCATTTTCTACCAATCTCGGCTACCGTTATTTTTATTTTATTTTTTAATTTTTTTAACGGCTTTTAAGAGAATAGTCAAAGATCACAAAAAGATAAAAAGGGTACATCAATAACTGATCTAACCGATGAGTTCTGACTAATTTCAGTTTTGAATACTTCGTTCAAGGTTTTGTATAAAGGATGTCTTATGCTTATGATTTAAAATTGAGATTCTGCTGTTATAACTAATTTACTAAGTAATAAATCACTATATTCGCTCATATTCTGATAAAATGTTCCTGACATTTAACATGAGAAAAAACAGATCAATGGCATTTGTGAATAAATGCTTATGCCATTCAATTGATTTTTTTATTTTTTATATCTTCATTTTTGTTTTCATTTTTATTTGATAGACCTTTTTTGTAGCACTAAAGATGGTCATCATAGTTACGACTAAACTTCAGCATAAAAATAAAGAAATAACAATTTTTTTTTTTTTTTGAGTGACCCCCTCAAGTTTCAAAATAAACAGTCAAAATCCACCTCTCCTATTCTCTTATAATGGTTTTTAAATACTTAAATTAATGTACTTCACATCACTTTTTAAGACTACATCACAAAACATCCATACATTAATATTTATATATACATTAATGTTTCTTGAATAAACCGGTAGTAAATACGTCATTATGACTATTTCTTTGGTTCAAAGGAATCAACAATCATTATTGTCGAGATATTGTACCATTGATTGATAATGAATTATAAATAATTTTTTAATTATAATTATCACTGTGCCTAAAAAAAAAAATCTTTAATTTTTCTATAGTTAACAAATATTTAATCAAATTTATTATTGGCATTTATTTACTTTTTTTTTTTTTTTTTAACTTTACAAATAAACTCATAAAACTGCCCATTAATGCTGATCTTATATAATAGTAAACAGGCTAGGGATGCATTATTTTTAATCGGTCATATAAAGTAAGCCATGAAATAAAAACATAATGAGCATTAAATGTCCCATAATATGCAATAAGAAATTAAGTCTCTAAATTAAATAAAATAAAAATTCCAACTTTTATAAAAATAATAATAATCTACTTCTTAAAAGTGATTTAGAAAATCATTAAATATTTAATATAAGAAACATAAGCTTTAAATCCTCTTTTAAATTAAAAACTGATTATAAGAAGTTTCTCATTTGTTTAAAAAATCTTAAGAACAGTGTAATGTTTATATTATGTATGTTAATGATTTATTCAAACATACTTAATGTTGAATTTATAATTCTAACTTAACACTAAAAGAAATAAAACTCATTTAATTAAAAAGTTCTTTTAATTTTAAAAATAATTAACGCGATTAAAAGTATATAATAAAATGAATTTGAACATATTAACTAAACATAAAATGATGAAAAACCAAAAAAAGAAAAACCTTTAAGTAAAATGTTTTATAATTAACTTGAAATGCAACTTTAAATAAACTGTTAATCAAACTCCTTCCGGGAAGCCATATTCTTTTTTTTCTCTGTTTAATGTTTTGTTGTAAGATCTTGTGGAATATTGAAAACATTTTGACCAAACGAATCGGGTCACAACTCACCTAAAGGACATGTGCCGTCGGAGAGATATTGGAGCTCTTTGAGTTCCTCGATATGTATTGATGGGAGCGCATTGCCCCTGATGAATGTTGAAGGGCCCAGCAACCACGGCAATAGTAACGGAAACACACCATTTCTCTGCAGAAGTAGGGTCCCTGTTGGACGCTGCATGAAGAGCATGGCGAGTCTTCAAGGTAGGGGTTCACCTGCACCTATAAATATCCAAAACATAAGTAGAAACAGGAAACAAAAGAAATTAGTATATCAATCAACAAATAATAAAATGGTGGTGTATTTTAAAATCCATATTCTATATTTTTCCCTTCCTTCTATGAGCCGATCTGATTGAATGTTAGCAGGAAAAGAAAACCCTATTGAATCAGTTTGTGTTTTAGGAAAAGATTAATAAAAAGAAGATATTCAGATTTCAAAAACAGGTCCAAAACCAATCACAATATGTACATATTTGACAAAAATTCAAATAAATTAAATTTTTATTATCATGTTTTGGTTCTGAATGTAAGGAAGTTAACAAAGAGTTAATGAATAAAAACAAAGTAGATTTTAATTTGCATGTGAATCAATGGAGCTAATTTTGTTTTGGTATATGGTAACAGGCTTTAATTATAAAATGATTAACAATTAATTTAGAAATATGTAGTTAACTTTTAACTAATATATGAAGAAAATTATCAGGGATGTAGTCAGGCCGAAAGAAATAAACACGTCCAAGTAAAAAACACTATAGAGTACCAATGTTTTAAACTGCAAGGCAGGTCTTCTTCATGGCCACTGTACCACAGAGGAGACAATCGATAACAGAGCTATCATGGACCTTGGTTTTATCTTAATTTTGGAAAGATCATAAATTGCTTATTATTAGATGTGATATTTCTAACCTCGATGCATCCTTGACATCTCTTACCGTAATCAAGTAGTACGATTAGTCTCATCCTTCATATCCCTCCATATTAAAAATGCTGGTGAGGTGTATGGAGGTCTCTCAGACTCCCAAGACCAAAGGAGCTCATTAAATGAGGCCTGAGATATTTTCTCAGTGATTCCTCGTAATAGTCATGCCTCACCGCTACACTTAAACAGTTGTTTATCTTCTGGCTTTGGGAATCTTCAAGCTTCACAGTCATCTTCCTAAACTGTCACGAGCTTTAAAATGTTATGTCATCAAACCTGATCCTGAAAAGAGGTAATCGGAAGAGTAGCAACTACAGAGGAATTGCTACTCAAGGGGTTCACTGAAATGTTTACTCAAGAATACTAGAGAAAAGAGTTAGAAGAGTAGTCGATATCCAGCGCAGAGAAGAATAGTACGGCTTCAGAACTTACATTATTACCTAACGACAAATGGCTGAGAAGACTGTTGAGAAGGGTACAGAGATCTTCACCTGCTTCATCAACATCCAAAAGCTTTTCAATTGAACAAGAGAGGAAGATAGAGCAGGCAACCTATATCAAAGTGAGTCTTTATAATAACATTAGCTGTATGCTAAGGATCAGGAACCGCATAGTACAAGAATGTAAAGACCAAGAAAAACCAAACAAATGAGATAGATCAGAAATCTAGAAAATCAAGAGAATATTGAGGGTAACTGTAGAAAATCGAAGATAAAAAATAAATTTTCTCCCTGGCTTGGGAAAAACAATATCTATAACCTATTGTTTTTATATCTACTGCTTCTGATAAGGAAACTGACAGCAAATTTTCGATCTGAGCAACACCAACAGAGCTAGAGCGTGGCAAAAAAGCCTCAGCACTTCAAAAATGTAGACAAAATGTTACTTTTTTTATTCAAACCAATATATCTTCTAAACAGTAGGTCCTAGCAACAAATTTTATACAACAAATATTCGCGATTAAATTTCTGATAGGGAATAATCAAATTTTCGATCCAAGCAACATCAACAGAGCTAGAGCGTGTCAAAATATTACATTTTTGAGAATAACACACACACACACACATTTTGAGAGGCTGAAAAAAAATGTGGCAAAATAAAACTATTTAACCCCAGCCAAAAGACAAATCAATGTCAAAAAATGAATTGTTTTATCACTCATCACAATCAAATTGGCTGGCTAAATAGGTGAGGAAGTGAAGTAGCTCGAAGCAAGTTTTATTTTGTCCAGAGAAGTTTCCTCAATTGAAGGGGGGTGTTGAGGAAGGCTAAAATGTTAACAACTCAACATTCCTCCCTTTCCTCTCAATTTTTTCAAATTGCTAATACTGAAATCAAGGTGTAGGTATTGGATTGAAAATATGGAAAGACTTTATAGACAGTACACCTTCTCTCGGAACAGAGGTAGAAGAGGAGAATATAATTATGACAAATTTATAACATAGTGTTGTAAAGATTGTCTTTCATAGTTTTATTTGTTTAAGTTATAGCATTTAGATATCCATTTTTTCATTCATCATAATTATTCTTTGAGGGAAAATATAAAAAAAAAAAAAGTTTTTTTTAATATAATATAAAAATTTTCCATCTCCATTAGTCGATATTAAGTATAAAATATTTAATACCTTTTTTGTGAATTGAGAAGTCTTTATTTCAATGAAAGCTGCCACAACGGCCTTCATATAGGATCTATGATTGTTGAATGTAACTCTTGCTGAACCAATCGGATATTTATACTTGTCTGTATCCAGTCCTGTTAAAAACAGAAGCTATCAAGACTGAAACAGCTAACTATACAGTTAAAATTGATCATTGTTATTAAAATAGTGATATTATTAAATTTAATAGATGAACTAATCACCTGAGGTGGAAATAAAGAAAAGAATATGGATGGCTAACAGATGCTATTTTAGCCTATGCAAGGAACTTTCCTCTCGCCTTTTATCCCGATATTAATCCCTCCAGTTTTGTTAAATAGATCGGAGACATGGACTGAATCCAAACAGATTGAGCATAACCTCCTTGTATTTGTTATTGTACATCGAAACTGGCAATGGAGAACATATAGCGATGTCTACTCAAAATATAACAAAGCAGATATAGTTCAGTCATTGAAGGTTAGAAGGCTAAGATGGGCATGTGGCTAGAATGGTGGATGAGGCCATTCCTAAATGGATGTTAGTGGAACCTCTGTATAGCAGGAGAAGTAGGGGAAGACCGAAGCTAAGGTGGTCGGATGGTGTAGCCACAGACACGAAAATATCCTGGGAGTGAGGAACTGGATGGCGGCTGAATAAGACAGAGAAAACTGGAGAAAGCTGGAGGAGGAGACCAGGACTCATCACCGCATTGTAGTGCCATAAAATAATAATAATAGATGATTGTAATAAAATTTTATGAAATGCTGCAACAAACTAGTAGCATAAATAATATTTAATGATAAAAATATAGTTGACAGTTATGATGAATGGAGAAGAAGATATATAAATAATATTTATATAAAAAATATCAGCTAACAGTCTTGTGAGCCGTCAATTGCATTATTATTTCTATTTTTTTTTTTTTTTTTTTTTTTTTTTTTTTTAAAGGCAGCTAAAGATATAATTGCAGCAAAAAATGGTATAATTTTTTTTTTCCAGAGGGTTGGTAGCTAAGTCAGTAAGGCACCAGACTGCCAAACCCCCAGGACCGAGTTTCAGCTTGGCTGAAGGCAGAAAAAGAATAAACTGTCATTCCTTTCTCACACATTCCAGGAGTTGGCTGAATTTGAGGTGAGAAGGCCCAGCCTCTATAAGATGAGTAAGCGTAGTATGGGGGAAAAAATCTGGTGGTTGAGAATGATCTCGGTCAAATCACCTCCATCCACAACCATTGGCGCAGTAACAGTACATACACTGAACCTAAGACCCTTCATGGATTGTAATTTCATTTTATTTTCTGTAATAACAGGATTATTTTTTCCCTCTTTTCTACCCTTCCAACCATATGTTGAGTAATGAGGAACCATAAGAGCCAAATATCTCCTATCCTTGGCTTAATCTAAGCTAATTTTGGACAATTTGGCATCATGCCTCAATTTGCCATTAATACTTTTTAAGTTTTATAGTAAAATTTTTTTTTTCACATACTTATGTAACTTAGGTTTAGGAAGTTTATATATCAATATCAACTTACCAGCATATATCACTCCTCCAAAGAGATCATTCATGATCTTGGCCAGAGCCCGAGCGTTAATCATTCCATGAAGGGCTCCAACAAAGACGGTCTTCTGTGGGTCTAGCTTTTGAGAGACTTGAGCATAGTTGGAATCACTCACAGCCCACGGGATCACCTGGACCTTTGAAAAAAATTTTAAACAAATTAAAAAAAATATTTCATTTTATCAAAATTAATTTAAGTACCTCTACTCTGGTAATCAGTAAGAGATTTTAATCTTACATGGGTAATATTGAAGGTTCTGTAACTTACTGATTTTTTCAAAGTATTTATCTAGAAAGAGGCAAAGTAAATATAGTCCAATTTATCTTCAGTAAAACCGTTTCTGAAGTTTAAAGAAACGAAACCATTTCCTTTCCTAAAAAATACCCTGTTCTTTTCTTAACACTACTGTTAAACAGAAATCCTGAAAACTGCATTGTCAGTTTTTCACATACTTTAGAAGTTCATATACACCCAGCCTATAAATTGTTACTCATAATAATTTGAGAAAAAACATGGTGGATGAACATTATTTCAGCTTTTTAAGTGGGGTTTTAGGCAAAAACAACAAGAGGTAAATGTCTTTAAATTCAAATAAGAAATCTGACTTAGTAGGTTTCTTTAAGGCTGAATAAAAAAATCAATTCATTTCATCATAACTATATTTTGACCTATGTTTTAAATTAATGTGATAGGAATAATTTAACCATATAGAAAAAAGGCCATGTCTGAAAGAAGTAAAATGGATAAACTTGGATCTGGCAGAATGAAATTGGAACTGTCGAGCTGGGAAAACCTTCCAGGGCACACACATCCTCAATACTTTATGATATGTAAAATCTCTTTATATATACTTAAAATGATATGAAATCTCTTTATATATACTGCTTCTCATCTATCATTATGTTTTCATAATAAGTGTGATTTCTTTTTTCAAAATAGATTAAGGAAAAAACAATCGGTTTACATGATTGTTGGACTTCATTGGAAGTAACATCTGCTCTTAGAAGCTGTTGTAATAAGTTTTTACTTTGGCTATTTTTTAACAAATATCGTAAATTAAGTACAATAAATAAAACAATTAATTCATTTTATTTGTTTCAAACGAACCACTGTTTCTACTACAATAACCTAGATAAATCAAATAATTGTAATTTACTCCTGAAGAGTGATTTTAAAAATTCTGTTATTATTTTTCAAGATATGATAAAGTAAAGATGACCTGAGAGAGTGAACAAGTGGAAAGTATCGTAACCAAGCAAAGGTAAGGAATGAATCTAAGAGATTCTTGTGCTATAAAATAATGGAAACTTCAATTTCAGAAATGAAAATGCTATGTTATAGTTAAGCTGAAAGCGATCAAAGAAAATCAAAATTAATGATAATAATTACAGTAATACCTCTTTTGATTTCATCTTCCTAGAAGAAATTTTGTAATACCAATTACCACCTTTAGAAAAGTCATGTATGCAACAGTCCAAAAGCGCTTTCACCTAAACAAAAAAAAAAAAAAAAAATAGTTATAATAAATAAGCAATACTATAGTCTCAGCACTGGCTAATGGAACTTGGGGAAAAGTGGAGGGAGGGAGGCGTGGCTGGTCAGAGCCAATGAGAGTGGTGCAGGGTTGTTGGTTCTCTTCCCACCTGTCTTGAGAGGTTCATTACAGTTCTAACTCTCAAAGAGTTCACATTGAGTTTTTGCTTTTATGTTTAAATTTTGTTAGTATTATAAAGTGTCAGGGAAAAGCAGCACATCAAATCATAAAGGAGTTAACATTGCAAGCTCGCGAAATGGTTTTATACATCCAAAAATAAATTATGACAGTGTTTCCACAATTTATTTTATAAAAAACCATTGACACATTTTTTACATAGTATAGAATAAAAAAAAAAACTTTATTATAGAACTAGGACCCTTAAGAACAACAAATTATGAATAGAAAAACAAAAATTGTCTCTGACTATGAGACCTTTTGTGTGCATATTATATTTCTAATAAATAAATTAAAAATTACATTAAATGAAAATCAAGAAAAAAATATTGAAAATTTAGTTATTAGATGAACAAAAGATAAAATAATGCTAACTACGATGCTTAAAATGGCTAAGCTGTAGTTAAAATTATAAAAACATATTTAAAAAAAAATAAAACAAAACAAACATAAAATAATTAAGGGAAAGATCTGAGCAAGGACCCGTGTGAGGGTATAGATCGTACCTAATAAATGAAATAATACAGGAAGCACACAAGACAAACAACAGGTTCAAGATACAGTGGGTCCCATGGGGGCCAAGTCGGGCTGTACAGGAATGAGCGAGTTGATATGGTAGCAAAAAATGAGAAATGAATTGCCACAAATGGAAAAATACCTTTCTAGGAGGAAATAGCTGTTTGGGTGTCAAGCATCAGCTTGTCACAGAATGGTAGGATAGATATACCTGGGAGTCGGGATCAAGAGGCAGGAACCATTACATTGTCCAGCCTGAAGTGTCTCTTTGTCTGTGGTTCACCGATATTGCTTTGGGATTAAAGCGAAAAGAAATATTGATTATAACCAGGCTACAAATTAACCATGGGCATACAAATCGAGGCCTAACACTGATCAAAGTTAGTAAGAGAAGCAAATGCTCAGAATGTAATGTTATCGATGACTCCATTCACGTTGAATGTAAAAAATACAACAAGAGCTGAAGAAAATACCACAAAATCAAAAACAACAATTCATTCATTAAAAATTTATCTAATTTGGACAAAAATTTCATAAAATCGTTATACAAATTTATAGAGGAAAGCAGAACTGATTTTTAATCACATATTTTATAAATATTGCAGGCAGTATATGACTTCAATGGAAGTCTTGGGCCAAAAATAAAAAATAGATAAAATAATAAAAAGGAGCTTTGGCAATATTGCTCCCCTCCTCTCACCAGCCAGGTGCCATCAGCCAGCGCTCAGACTTAGTTGATGATTGTTGCTTTAGATTTCTCAGTAATGATTACAGTGTTCAAAGAAAATTCATAAATTATATAATCAAATAAGAAAGAGGTTTTAATTAATGGTAATATTTATTTTACATTAATAAATGAATTTGAAGTACTAGTATATAAATGATTTATAAATTTTTATAGGTACTACAATGTACAAAGTTAGTAAGCTCATGATAGGATCCAGATCCCCCCCACTCAGACCAGACAATCTTTATTATTATTTCGGAAGGCAGCACATCACAGCGGATGTTTTGACACTATAGGTTATGTTGGTTAGATAGAAGCAACCCACACTATGATGGCAAAGAGCGGAGTGCATTTTCCTAAAGAACTAATTTTATAGAAAATCCAATCCGATGTGCTGCGCTCCGATCCTTCAGTAGAGTGCGGTAACCTTTAGAAAGGGTTACTTTATAACTCGGCTATTGTCGTTACTTAGCTTGGATTTTATCGAATTTCACTTACTCAGGAGCATGATCATTACAAGACTTAGGGAAATGTATGTCAGTTCTAGTTTAGGTTCAAAGTTTATTAGCTCTGCCTTTGTTTTATTCTTCTTTTTAATAATCTCTCCAGGAATCTGATTGACAAAAATTTTAGAACCGCCTTAGGCTGAAACTCTAAGCCCTACTCCTGACCAAGCTAACAGCTCTTGGAAGAGTACAATTATAAATCATAAAAAAAATTAAATTGTTATAACATAATTTAAATAAATTTCTGATCACTATTATTCTATAATGATAAGGAGTAATCAATAATATTATTACTTTCTTCTCAGCCTCAAATATTATATAGCAGTATCCTTTGGGCTGATTCGGCATGTCTTTCCCCGGCCATTCAATTTTGATTGTTCCAAATTTACTAAAGGCTTGAACCAGAATTCCCTCTGTAATATCCCAAGGTACACCACCAAGAAATACCTGAAAAATATCCAAATACTTCTTAGACAATAGGTAATCAAAAATAAAACATAAACAAACAATTAACATGAGATTTTTAACAAAAAAGTTTAAATTCTAAAAAAATTTAAATAAAAATTTGAGATTGAGGGATCGATGGAGGGAAGGAATATACTCTGTGTTAGGCAAACCTATATATTAGAGATGGGATGAATAGTCAGCAACAAGTCGGTAAAGCCAACTAATTGGCTACTTTGGTAGTCACCGATTAGTCGGCCACTTTTGTTAATCTATATTTCTACACTAAAAAATAAAATAGAATAGAGTGAAAACATTAATTATAATTTTTATAGATTCACCTTTACAGTTTTTTATTTAATCCAGGAATAGGAACTTATTTTTGTAATCAATTATCGCAGATTAATAAATATTATAACATTAACAAAAAATAAATTTGATAACTTCTACAATACTAAATAAAGAGCTTACTTAACCTAAAATTTGTGTTTTTTTTGTTAATCACAGTTTTGGTTTTGCATCATAATTAAAAATATTGAAATATAATATAAAGGTAAGAACACAAAAAGGAAACTGATATTTAGCAGTTCATAAATATGCATAGTAAGTCCATAAACATATATTTTTCGCCATGATAGAATTTCAAATTTCACAATCAACTATCTAAATTTTGTTTGTAAAAAACAGAAAAAAAAATTTCAGATATACATAAAACCTGTGGGTACATATCCACACAGCTACTAAGCTATAAATGAAGCCACCTCGAACATTCAGATATACATAAAACCTGTGGGTACATATCCACACAGCTACTAAGCTATAAATGAAGCCACCTCGAACATTGCTGATGTCACCCGGATTCCAATTGATTTATTGATGGATTTTACAATTCATGAAAACTACATTGCTATTTTATATAGTAATCTACATAATAATCATCATCATGCTTCTTCAATACGTAAACATTTTTTTTTCTGCTTTAATTTACTGGTACTGTAATGTATAGGAGGAGGGAACTAGTAATAGGAAGTGGGCTTATTGGTCCTTATTACCGAGTCTTACCCAAGGTGTGAGTACCAGGTTTCATTTTATATGACCAATGGAAGATATTGTATTGACTGACCGACCTTGTTTGGTCAATCAAACTGACAACATTTTAACTGGAAGTTTTAGGCATCCTCGCCCAAACGAGCTTGGCTATCATGGCCCCCCCCTTCCTCTACATTTTTTTATATTGATTTTGTTGCTACAGCTTTTTTTTTCTAATACATTACATTAATATGACCTAAGAAATAATTTGAAATGACTTAAACATTAATTGCATATATATACATACAATTTAATTTATATTTAATTTATTTATATTTAATAATATAAAGGAAATTAAAAGTTATTATTTACCTTACACGAGTAGGTAGGGTTAGTATGTATTCTCGCAGGCAATTGTCCTGTCCAGGTGCAAATTGCTGCTTCTCTTTGGTTACCTAAATCCATCGTGTAGAAAGCAAAATTGTCACCATTATTAACATTTCAAGAAAAATAGTCAAATGAATCTAATCTGTATCTCAATTATTTTTATAAGAAAATGAATAATCATACAGTGAGATAGGATTATATTTTAAATATGGAATCTTCCTGCAGGGGTATGAGAACTCACAATTGTAAAATTCAGAGGTACAATTTCATACACATACATAAGTTACTTTCACCCAAGAAGGAATGTTACAACAGTATCACATATCCTAAATCTCCAGCAGCTTATTGGTGGACTTACTGTCTATTCGGTTTGCGCAAAAATAATGTGGTTTTGAATATTCGTTTTGTTTAGGCAAGTGCATGCAAAGTAAAAAAAGATAATTCTCCAGTCTAGTTAATGGATTATAAACAATGGTTATCAATGTTGTTTTATCAAAAAAACAAGATTTTTGTCAAATTTATTTTTAAGAGTTCAAACTTGGTCGAAGTGCAATCCCAACCCCGTGTAACTTCAATGTTTTTTGGGGTAAAGGAAGCATCAGTAAATGTATTGCGCAGTGATAGATCTAAAAATTTTGTCTTGGAGATTTTGATCTCAGAAACAAAGAAGGTATTTGTAGAACTTCAGTTGTTGATCACAATCATCTGAGGGCTTTGGTAGGAGAAAACCCTGTACCTGTTTTAAAACTACTTGGGGCTTAGCAAGGGAAGTTGGTGTTAATACTAACTATATTCATCATCATTGACTATAACATGCTTAAAACACAATTTAATTAAAACCAATGGAGCAGCTATACCCTACCTTCTCAAGTACAGATATTAGATTAGCAAGAGACTGTTAACCTCCACAATAAAATTAAATAAAAATTAAGCAAGTGAATTAAAGTGATAAAATAAAAATAAAATATCTCCTGAAATATTACAGTATTATGGTTATAAAGTCCAATCAGTGACATCAATAATTCACGTCTTTCCTCGATATTACTCGTATTTATCAGTATTCCTAAATAAAAAAACAAAACCAAATATTATGCACATCTAACATTCAATATTCAGTTTAATACCTGTCAACGGTGGAAGATAGCGAGAGATTTTGTCCTGCGACTGCGAGAATTGAGGTGGCTCATCAGATTTAATTTCAGGCGAATTGACCGCGGCGAGTAGAAGCCTTGAGGTATGTTCTATTATCTTATTCATGATGTCAGATTCTCTTCTCAGGGCAAAAAGGTTCTGGATGTTGGCCATCTCTTGATCTGTGCTCGGGCAGAACATTCCCTGAAAAAGAAATTATATCCATGTTAAGAAAAAATTGGCTAAAATTGCAATGTTAAAATTAAGAAAATTTTTACAATTATATAAAATCATGATGGGTGATACGCATGCCAAATTAGCATATGACAATGAATGCTTAGAGCAGGTCACGTGTAGATATGGCTCAGGAGAAATATAACAAAAACAAAAAGAAATACTTTAAAATTTTTGTGCAGAGCACAACTTGGTCATAGACCCCCAAGATTTATTCCACAAGTATACCATAGAAACACTTGAGTTTCTCCAGGATGGTCTGTAGGAACCAAGCCATTTTGGAACACGACAATGTCCATCCTAATTTTACTAAGAAGAAAATATCAAAACTGCAAGGATTAGTGTTTTGCTTCATCCTCGGTACAACCCAGATAATGCACCATCAGATTATAGTTTGTTAAGGTCAATGGCTTATGTTTTGAAAGATTGGATCTTTGAAGATTAGGAGGGTGTAAAAATTGGATGTGAAGAAATTGTTTGCCTCAAAAACAAAGGGATGGTGGTACTGGCATCAAATCCAATCACTAATTAAAGTTTTTCAGTAAAAAGTACAAATTGTGAGCAGTTATTAAAATAAACTTAATTAATGTATTTTCCAGGAGTTATGGCCATAAAACACTAATATTATACATCAATGATTCACTAAATATCAAAAATCTCAATCAACAAAACCCCTTATGTACTAAGCACACCAGTTTATTGCTATTGTTTCATTTTTAGAAATTAAGATAACATTACTAAAGATTAATTGGACTGCCGAAAAATGGCATAGATTGATTCTAGACATGAGATTATTCTCATGAGGTCTGAAAAACTGGCAGGTTCATAGAGCACATATTGTCCCCTCTCCGACAATTACCAAATGAACAGTCAACTAGGGGAGTTTATTGTGAAGTAGTGTCAAATCAATATCTCGCTTCGAAAGGCTCCTACAGTTCATTATTAAGTCACTAAACTGCATTTTATTGTTTTAATACTTCTTCAAAGCTTTATATTGTTTTCCTGAAAATACACTATTTTTCAGTTTCACTAGTTCCTCAGAGTCGGGACGATATAGTGGATTATATAATAATTTACATCACAATGACCAAGTAATAAGTAGGAATAATTAATACAAAATTATCTCCACTTTATTAAAAAATAAATTTTTAAATCTAGTAACTATATGGTAATCATTACAGTCAATACACAATTACTTACAGATACGTTACTATTGTTGTTCTGTTCATTGCTAGATTTGTTCAAATCAGACTGGACATTCGAATGATATATACCAGAGTCTTCTGGGCTACTCCGACTGCTACAAAAAGACAAAAATAAAAATCCAAACAGACATAGCTAGAAAATGAATTAACAAAATTTTAAACAATTTACTAGTGGTAGAATAAAGTGGTTATAAAGAAAACCCACAGAACAAATTTGGACCTTCTCACTCTGTCCAGAATAGTTGGCAATCTGTAATATTGACCAGAACAACGTGATTGACATTGATATATTCATTAATTAATGAGCTTTACAAAAATAGAAATATAGCAACATTCTTTATTGTAAAACACACAAGAGGAGGGTAGGGTACAAACGACCCCCTATTAAAAGGGTATTAATTTCATACTAATTCTTTATAAGGAGATAAAGAATTCAGTGAATTTTAAAAATTTCCTATGTTAAAGAAATCATTGCACAAATGTTTCAGATAAACTTTCATAAAATGGTAGTAATTTACCGGCTCACCGCCACGCCTTCTCTAGTTTGAACAAAAACTTGTTCATTAGGTCTAGAGCAGACATGGGCAAAGTTTTTAAGGGGAGGGCCGGATGAAATAGAAAAACATCTAGGTGGGCTGAAAAAATTGAACAAAACAGTTTTACAAGTGATAAACTTTATTTTTGAATTTATCTCATTACACTCAACTTATATGGTACATTTTTTAGAAGAGTATGAAGGCGTTTGTTCATTCCGAACTTAGCCGAGCAACACAAGCATTGAACTGTACATAGCGACATGCGATAATACCGTAATTAAGACGCAATGAGAAGAAAACAATCATTCTATTCTAGCTTTGCAGGAAATAAATATTGTCTTATGCATAATTGTGTGTGACCATGTTGCGGGCTGGATTGACAAGCCCATAGGGCCGCACTTGGCATGCAGGCCATACTTTGCCCATCACTGGTCTAGAGTTTATTTTTCTGAGATCCTTCAAACAATTCATCTTTAATTTTCAATTTATGAAATCATTGCTAGGTATTATTGTTCTAACCTGTTGAAAGGAGGAGATCCCAGCTGCTGAGGAGGACATATAGGAGTCACTTGTGAGAAGGGTGATGGTGGCGTTAGGTCCAAAGGCCTAGGCGTTTTCCTTGGAGTCGACATGGACTGAGGTTCATACCGATTAGGGTAGCAATTAAACCTTCCTGCCTGGCCCTGTAAAAGTAGAAATGTCAACAGCTTCCTATATATATAAAATTAAAAATAGATATATAGAAACAAGTCTATTTCTACCCATAAATATTTTTTACCTAATATCAGAAGATTGACATTAAGGTGGAGAAATAAATAGTGTGTAATGAAAGAAAGCGATGGAAAAGTAGACTGGCTATAGGTAAACAAGAATTATTGAGGAGGCTTTAAGACCAAGCGATGTAGTCACCAGCCATCATTGGTAACATCTTACTACCTGATAAATGGGACACTCAAATTGTTTGTGTATTATGTTCCATCCAGTGAGTTTTCAATTCACCCTAAAAAGGCTACCCAAGTCTCATATTACACTGATTATGCTTTAGATAAAAAAATATTTTATTTCTTACATGACTATAAGAATCAAGGCTAGAAACAAAAATATTTACTTTATTAAAAATAAAGAAATTTTTTAGCTTACACATTAGAATGAAATGAATTGACTTATTAAGAAAAGTTTTGAAATACTGAAAGTTAACATTTGATAAAAGCCAGAAAAAAAAAAAAAAAAAAAAAAAAAAAAAAAAAAAAATATATATATATATATATATATATATATATATATATATATATATATATATATGTGTGTGTGTGTGTGTGTGTGTGTGTGTGTGTTTAGTAAGGTTCTTGAGGTTCAGTCATAAAATAAAAAAAATAAAATTTTTCACTGTAGGGCATGATTATGAGAACAATATAGTCTCGAAACTTCGCCAAAATAGTTGATTTTTTATTTTATGACTGAACCTCAAGAACCTTACTAAACATTTAATATTAACAGTCAAGAAATTTATCCATATATATATAAATGTGGAGTATAAAAAAATATTTATACTTTTGGATTAGAAATCATTTGTTTATTATAAAAAAACCTACGACAAAATTTAATCTTAGAAAAAAGGAATCACTAATTGACTAAATATTATGAGCAAAATTGGGTAAATAAAAAACTGTAGATCTTCTTTGAAAAACCTACGACAAAATGCTATCTTAGAAAAAAGGAATCACTAATTGACTAAATATTATGAGCAAAATTGGGTAAATAAAAAACTGTAGATCTTCTTTGACCTTAAAAGGATTGACTTATTTTGCTTCTTTTTTTTTTTTCTTAAAGAGTATAATTCATAAAGATTCGTAAACAAAAGAAAAGGCAACTCGGTCATTCCAATGAAGAAATAGCCAATTTTGGCATCTATCCAAGATTGAGAACGGAATAAAGCTGGCTCTCAATCACTGTAATACAACTACATATGAATCAGTAAAACCCTCCAACCACCCCATATGTCTTAAAAATTAACGCTTTTTCCAATATAATGTTTGTTTTTATTTTTATTTTTAAAAAATCAGGAAGTAATTTCAGAAGCTGTTTCCATCCTATCCAAAACAAAAATATGTTTTTCTTATATAATTAAAGTAATATACTTTCTGAATATTACCTGATAAGATGTGTTCGCTTCTATAGATGGTGTTACATTGAATGTTGTCGTTCCTAAAGGATTGGTGTTGCCAAGCAGGGAGCCTCTTGGCATATTTAAACTTAATAATTCTGAAATTGAATCTATCGAGTCACCTATCAACAAACATAAGCAATAATTAAAACAAAAGCGTAATCATTAAAAAATATATATATAATACATCAAAAATACATAATTTGTTCAATTAATACTTTCTTAAATAATAAAGTAAGTCTCTTTTCTAAATTATTTTCATCTTTCACATCTGTTTTGTAGTTCTGATCAATGATAGAGATTATAATAAAGTAACGTTTTATTGACTTTTCTTTCACACATAATAATGATCCTATTTATTAACAAAATTACAAGAAAGTTATTTAACGAAACTATAAAAGGGTCAAACAAGGAGTCTTAATTCATGACTAGCAGTATTTTGGACCTTCCATATTCATCAAAGTTATGTTCTAATAGAAATTTAGCTTAAATTAAGCAATCAGCTTTCTAAAATCAGAATTTTAAATAGGAATAAAACAAAAATGAAAATTTCTATACTCCAGATATAATAATATTATTATTTCAAGTTAATTATATTATACTGTTACTTTTCTAAACAATTCAAAAATTCAACATACAAAAATATATGGCCAATATCTAATTATACAAAATATATATGCAAGCTAAATATGTCAATTAAAAGTTACTATAATGGAAAAAAAACAATTCCAGTTCAAGTTCAAAATTTGTTCAGAATACTTTCACAGAAAAAGGTTTATGGGAGGCAATAGCTTAAAATATTAAAGGAAATGAATAATATTTAATACTTCAAAATCATCAAGATCTGTTACATGAATAATGGATCTATCAAGAAATGCGGTTGCTACTAACATAGTCATAATATCGATCTTAGCAACTGTAATGATTTAATTTTAACTTTTTAAAGATAAATTTAGTCATCTCATACCTGTATATATAACCATAAACAATATATTTCTAACAAAAAGTATAACTAATGATTTATGAATCAATTATGTAATTTATTAACCTTGTGGAGGAGGTGTGTTATCAAATGGTGAAGAACCCTGGTTCCATGTGTAGTATTCTTGGTTTTGGCGAGCCTGTAACAGTGCAACTTATAGTCAGAACTAAAAGCAATAAAGTATTATGAACAATGTAATTGAAGTATAATATAAACTTAACACTTGGGTATTATTTTTTAAATAAAATTAAAGATTTAAAAATGGTTATAAAAATATTTACCAAGAGTTTTTGGTCTTTAAAAAAACAGGCATACATGGCTAAAACTTATTTTAGTATAATTAAAAACTCATTAAAACCTAAAACTGTTCTTTTGCTTAAACTAAAATGATAGCTGAATGCACACAAACAGCTGTCCAAACAAATTCATTTGTTGGTGAAAAATAGAGATAATATGTATTAATTTTATTCATTAAAAAAAAAAAAAAAAAAAAAAAAAAAAAAATGAAAATTTATAAAGAATAAAAATTAAAAATGAAGCAGCTAGTATAGTTATTAAAAATGGAATTCATTAGATTAAAGCATTTAAGAAACGCGTAAAAATAAAACTGTCAGTATCATATTAACATAAGTTTTCTGTTCCTTTCCAACTTCGCCATCCGTTCAGAAACTGAAATCCAGTTGCCTAATTTAATTTTAGTGTTTATAGCCGAGTTGCGGGAATCAGTTATTGAATCAGTGTTACCCTTCAGAAAATACCATTCCCCAAACCATCTTGTTAGTTCCTTCACATATTTCAGGAATTTATAGTAAAAATATCAAAATTTCAATCGTGTGGATTGTAAATATATTTCATAAACAGAATATTTAAAATATTCTCGAATCATTGAGATTATATTTCCAACATAAACAAGCAATACCCGTTGCTTTAATATTTTCGAAAAAATGAATTCATGGTTCCACTATAAGGATACATCTTTACTTATTAAGTTTCTAATGCTAAAATATCAAAGAATTCCATTATGGCAATCGATGAAATTCGGTGTCAAAATATTTAAGTTGGAATTTTAGTTTATTATATGAAATATCAATACCATTGCATTATATAACTACAACAATTTCTAACAATGGTGTTATGATAATTCATATATTGAGCTACTTGACGATATTTATTAGGCTTTTGTTCACTTAAAGAGTATCCTTAATCGTTTTAATTATAATTATAAAGTTAAATAAGAAAATTTGGAAAACGTAATTTATTACATAGCTTCAATATTTATATGTCATGCCAACCTACTCAAATAATCATTTACATTAGACCGGAAAAAGTTTCTAGATACTATTTTCCATTGTCTAAAAGACTTCTAACTCATCTCTTAAAAATGTTTACATCAAACACTGCATATGGTTATGGAAATGTGAATTGCTCAATTATGAGAGCTGACTCAATTTAATGTACACAACTCACTGGTTTTAAAAGGTGTGTTAATTTCGTGTTATAAAATGTATTAAATTATTTATAAGTACAATGATTTTAAAGAATAGTTATAATTAATTAGTTAAAGTATGATCTTTTTATGTAACTACATTTTAATTATTTTTAAACATGAAACTATTCCGAAAAAATTTAACTAAAGAAAAATATAATAAAACTTGTTATTTTATAACATAAAAAATATACTTTATTATGTGATGATCAAGTGTACATCTTAATTGTGTGTTTGTTTTCTTTTAATTTTTTAAAATTTATTTTGTTTTTTGTTGTCTATAACATCCTGATACATTTTTTGTAATCTGATTAAAACCAACACTAAAATCGCGAACTACACCTTTCTAGAATACTGCATGTAAAAAAAGTAAATAAACGATGTTCGTATATCCCTTATAGGTTTTCCAAACAACTGAGCCAAGTCCATTTGTTTTCTAGCTGAACTAGAAATAGAAAAAAATCAATTATAAATTTCATTATTTTTTTCTATAGCTCCTGAATATATTTATGTACCACGAAGATCTTAGCTGATACAATGTCGTCAATGTCAAGATCTTCTGATCCATAAAAACATCATAAAAGTTAATAAAACATGAATAATAAACACAGCGTTATTCATTATCATAGCTTTTATTATTACATTTTTGTGAACAAATCTTGATATTTCTTTTATCTCAGAAGCATAGGTAGAACCTTCCCTTAACCACCCTAGCACTGTCAGTAAGCACCAATGGGATTTGTGGCAAGCAATATAATAAAGACGTTGCATTCCTCTTTTATTAATATTATAATAGAGACCATCTAGTACCAAATCAGCTGGTGTAAGACGAACTATATATATTTTGTATATTCAATAATCAAACTAATCAAGTACTCACCTGTTGGTGGAGGAAATGGGCGTGGTCCCATCCTGTCCTAGCTGCAATGGGCATATTCACATGGAGAAGTTCTGATATAGATTCCACCGAATCACCTTTAACATACCCAAATTACTATTATGGTATTATTTAAGTTTAGTAATATTAATTAATTTATACTAATAAATAGGTTTTTACGGCATTTCTACATTAGATTTTCGTTAATCTTTATTTTTTTCTTTCTTCTTTACTATAATCTGTCATTTATAAGTATTAGAATTATAATTAACAAAAAACTTTATCCTGGGATTAGATCAATTAATAATAAAAAATCTTTTTCTAGAAAGAAGGGATTCTTTAGCAGAAAATTTATGCAGAGAATGTTTTCAGAATTCTGAGTCAAGCATGTCTCTTATTAGTATTAGTATATGCTTTACCAGGTGCGGTCATAGAAAAAAAAAATCGTGGCGGGGGTTCCTAAAAAACAAAAGAGCTTATTGTTAATACGATATTTTTTATTAGTCAACAAATAACGAATCAAGTATGAGGTAAGTTTATTATTTACTTTTTGTTGGCGATCTATATCGTAAGTCCACAATTCCGTAATCCGTCACAACGCTATGAATGAGAGTGGGATATTATACAAAATAACGTAAAACAATAAAATTTAATCAAATAATCGATTTTTTGTGTATTTAGAGAAATAGCAGACGTACGGAGAGTGAGCAGGTGGTCCACGTCCATAAATAGTACATTCCAAATTCAGTTTATATGTTCAATGACAAATCTCAGCGTATCACATTCACTCTTAGACACGACCCCTGCCCCGCAGCCTATATAAACAATGAACCCATTCAACAAACAAATATCGTTCAGTACCTAGGACTTACTTTCGACAGAAGGATGACCTGGGGCCCTCACGTGAAAATAAAACGCCTCTGTCTAAAGAATAGACTAAGACTACTATATTCTATACTTCACAATCGGCTCTAAAAATCAGACAACGATTAAATACATATACTTACTGACTCAAACCTTTATGGGCCTATGCATCACAAATTTTTGGATTCAAAAAACAAAAGACTCACATTCATAAATTACAAACTTTTCAGTCTAAGGTTTTAAGAATCATAACTCGCTGACCATGGTACGTCAGTAACAGGACATTGCATACAGACTTGAACATACCCACTGTACAAGACCATATTCACTCTTCCTACAAACGATTTTATGACAAACTTCCAGGAAACTACAACAAACTAATACAAAACATGGTGACTTTGGATATGCCAGAGACAACACGACGAAGGCTGAAGAGGAGCTGGTTAAGAGATCTCCTAAGAGAAATCTTTTTAAAAAATGCAAGACTGGAGTAGGTACCGCTGGGTGCTGAATTTTCTCATTCCTGACACGCCAATTTTTACATAATTTATCATATCACATCCACTTATTGTCGCGAATTGAGTGACAGGTGTGGATATAACAAATAAAGTGCAAAAAGTTTATATGCTACTTTACTACCCAAATTAGTTTATTTTTATGCGTATATATTATAATGGATCGGACTGATGAATGATATAGACATATCACATCCTTCGACTTCCTTTCGCTCCAGATACAAATTCCCAAGGGGTCCTTTTCAGTGGAGATTGGATCCTTATCGGCGAAATTCTTAACTTTCAACTTCACACTTAAAAATTAAGCTGTTCTCATCAATCAATATATACTAAGCTAATAAAATATAATGGTAATGATAAACATAACGTTTTTGAGTATTATAGTTTTTGTAACATTAGTAATTGTTTATAAAACAAACTCTGTTATCTCAGAAGGCACACTGTAAAACCTACCCTAGGTACTATTGTCTACTACTAACTACTATCCACTTTTTGATGGCAATATAGCTCGACTTTAGTCATGAATCTTTTGAAAAATCAACAGGTGGTAAAAAGCAGTCTTGTTCTGTTTATAGCTGTAAGTGGGCAAATAAATGAAAAATTACGATTTCGTTTCTACTCATAGGTACATTTCGTTTAACCGACATGTCTTGGTAAAAACAATAATAACAAAGGAGTGGATATAGAAAAAAAATAATAATAATTTTTTTTCTTAATAAAAGTAGTAAAGCCATAGAAGCAAATTAATGAATGTTATTTTTAAGAACTTCAACCAAAAATTCCGAAAAGGGTCATTTGACCCATAATAGTAGCTTTAGTTTTAAATGACATCGTGATGGAAAAACAGTTAGAGTCAAAACAGCATTGAATGAAGGTAACTCGTTTTTATCTTCCACTGATTTGTATATTTAAAGTTGGTTTATCTATAAAATAAAAGTAATTTGATATTTTGAAAGCAGTAATGAATGCTTGGAAACATTAGCTATTTTTCAGAATTTACGTCAAGTTTTAATGAAGTTATTACGTTTATTTTGAAAAAAGTTGATGGTGAAATTAAAAAAACTGGTGTAACGCGTTTCTCCCCAATATTTTTCCAAATGTGTTTTAAACTCAGTGAAAATTGAATTTTCAGAATCTGAAGCTTATCTCTTTAATTTTTTGTTTGTTGACAGTATTGTCATTTCTGATGAAATATTCGAATCACAGAGCCCAAGCTTTAAGTTTTTTACGATAGTTCAGGTACATAGAATTGATTCTCTATAGTTTAAAGATTATTACTTTTTGGAGTAGTTTTCAAAACTAGCTAGGAGAATGTAAAATATACACCATATTAACTTTTAAGGAAAATATTTTATTTTATTTTTTTTTAAAGCTTGATAAGATAGAAAATTATGTAAAAAAATTACAAATTGAGGTAGACTGACATACTCACCGGTGGGCGGCGGAGTGTTGAAGGGCGAAGGGGCCTGGAGCCAAGATGGGCCTTCGTCCCTTCTGTTCTGCATCTGAAACATATAGTCATCACTATCGATTGAGGAGGCACAGGCTGCCAGATACTAGGGTACGCCCCCCACGTTATCTCTTCAGTCAGTCTGGAAGTCAGTGTGAGTGTCAACTTTGTCTCAGTGCAAATTATTTATAATTAGTGGAAGGTTATGATATTAGTAGGTAAACTTTCTTCAAGCATATATTCGTATACTCTGAGGTACAACTTAAATTTTTGCTGGATTTTATACAAAAATTCCATTTATAAAATTTTAAAATATATATTAATAATATCCTAATTTTATTTAAACAAAACATCATTATTTTCCTTCCCAATCAAATATAATCCAAGTTCAGGGAAATTTAATTTTTAGTTCAATGAGTTATTAGTATATATAAACACTTTTTCATCGGTAGCAATACAAACCGCAAATGCTCACGGCCTCCTGAATTTATTTAATACGGATAAACAAATGACGGGTACAGGAGAAAAATTGTTTATGTCTACTTGTAGATATTTTCTCAAAACACAAAAATAAAGTTTACTATTGAATTGCTAGTAAAATTTGTTTAAAGTAGCAACCTTTTTCAAATATTGTTTATTGTATAGAATAATGTATTTCCAGAAATCCTCTGGAGAAAATTTCTTCCTAAGCAGTTTGGATCATCAGCCTCGGTTGGCGGGTCATCCATGTATTTATCATTTCCCGACCTCTCACAAAAAATAAACTCTGCCCGATGTAATAATAACATAGATAGCTATGAATAATTTCAAGCAAACCTGAACATCTTAAAGGTCACCATCCTCGTATGTGCGGACACCATATGAATAAGATGATAGGTGTGTTTTTGAGTCAATGTACTGATCGCATGAAATAAACGTTACTAATTGACCAATTGAATAAAACTGAAAAGATGCAAGAAGATATTTTGTGTCTAATAAATAACCTTTGTTAGGATTTTGAATGTCAACACTGTGTGCCCCACACGCTTCCGGTTTCTTCCCCACACGCTTCCGGACCTAAACGTTTCTTCCCCGCCCCGTCAAATGCTGTCGGAAAAACTTCAAATTCAGAACAATTACTGAAAAGTGGCGAAGTATTAGTTTGTTCTAACATCCCCTTTTGTAGTTGTATCGTTACATTGTTTATTGCTACATAAGGTGATACCATATTAATTAATGTAGAAGCTTAGTTAACTTTGTTAAGATAGGTTGGGGGAAGGGTAGAGCTATCCACTTCGAATGAACTACCTGAGTATGTCGAGTGAAGCTTCTTCGAAGGAGGGGTCCACCCTGAAATTTGTTCAAGTTTAAATCTAGGCTTAAAGTAGGGTTGGGCGATAGTCGATAGTTAGCACTATCGATAGGCCAATACTATCGGTTGGGAACTATCGATAGTTTTTCGATAGTTGCTTCCTTTTTCCCAAAGATATTCTTTAAAAATTCTCAACTAATTTAATTAAATTCAATTATCTACTTACTATTTGAAATTTGCAGGATTATAAATTATAAGACCTTAACATTTACATTGTTGCAATAAAAATGAACAATGTGCTCCTTGAGCCACATATTTCCCGAAAGAAAAACTAGCATTTCTGCTTTCCTCTGGCTTAATCTTTGAGTGAACCCTCGAGCTCTAGGAATTCCGAAATCAATTTCAAAAGAACTCGAAGCTGGACACAGACTGACCAGCATAATTCCGAGAGTTTCAAAACTTGAGGGTATGAATGAAGGTACTAATAATATCAATAAATAAAAAAATAAATTAGAGATTCTTGAGAAATGAATTGGCTGTGTTT
Source organism: Euschistus heros (assembly GCA_003667255.2). Lineage (NCBI taxonomy): Eukaryota > Metazoa > Arthropoda > Insecta > Hemiptera > Pentatomidae > Euschistus > Euschistus heros. The sequence continues at coordinate 535,225 of RCWM02000237.1, forward strand.
AGAGGGTATTCAATGAGGAAAAAATATGGCTGGATAGGGTAGAAAGGCTGGTGTAAAATTTGATTGGTCGGGTTTGATTTCATAAATACAATTTTTCAGATTAAGTTGTATAACAAAATAATTCAGTCGGCCGGTACACCAAGGGAACTTTCTTCCGATGCTCATTATTACCCCGTTTTGTTAACGACATATTCCATTAAGTGCCGAAAAACTGGAGTAGACATTTTTTTTTATTTTTTTTTTATTTATTTATTTTTTTTTTTAATGAAGATAATCATAAAATTAAATATGATTATATCCGTTTATTTGTCCAAAGGATCACATTCATTTTTCTCTACAAAATTGAGAAACTTTTGAAAAGGGTTGGAAACTTGTCGAATATAAATGAGGTTTAGGCTTAAAGTTAAGTTGAATATTGAAGTTGACAAAGATGGCAACACTGACTAAATAGTTTTTTATTTTTTAAATGTTTTTTTATTTATTTTTAAAAAAATTAAATCATACCTAAGCAATTACCGTTTCCAAAAAATATAAAATACATTGTAGATAATTGATGATGATTCTATAGTTGACTGCAGGAAGTAATGTGAGTGAAGAAATGGTCAGGGATGCAGTTAAGTAAATAAACACGTTCAATTTTTTAAATAAGAAAACTTTATATTTAGCGTGCCGAAGCTAAATATAAAGTATAATCGACGTTTCGACCCTGCAGGTCTTCTTCAGGGGTAAAATAACAAAAAATGGATGTGACCAAGATGATACAATTTTTTTTTTTTTAAATAAATAAATAAAATTAATTCAAAAAATGAAAAAAAAATTGGTCAACGAAAAATTTATAGTTGTTTACATAATTAGAAGAATAGCTGAAGTTAATTACATTAACTAATTTAACTAATTAAAATTTAAATAACTTAAAATACTCTTCTAATTATGGAAACAGCTATTAATTCTTTCGTTGACTATTTTACTTTGTATAATTTTTTTTCCATTTGTTATATTATTTTTATTTATTTACTTTTTTTTTTGTATCATCTTGGTCACATCCGTCTTTGTTATTTTAGCCCTGAAGAAGACCTGCAAGGCAGGTCGAAACGTCGGCGCGCCAAATATAAAGTTTTCTTTATATAAAAACTCGGACGTGTTTATTTACTTGACTGTATCCCTGACCCATTTCTTCACTCACATTGTAGATAATTGTATTGTCTAATCATAAAGATTGGAATATTTTTAACTAGACGCAACTTTAAAAAATTTCGTATTAGAAATTAATTTATTGCTTGAATTAAATTCGAACATCCCCTCAATGATTAATTGTATTTTACATTCTCGTAAAATAATAATTCGCCTAAAAATCTGTAAAATGACTGAATACACATTTACACGTCAAAACATTATGTTTAAATACTTAATACCTATAATAGAATACAACGCAAAACAATCTTTTGTTTTTATTTGACAATTTTAGCTGTTTGATAAATATTTTTCTATACAAATTATTTTACAAATTTTCATTCTAATTTATTATGTGAACTATTAAATTAAAATATTTAAACAATACTTTTTTCCAGGGTGAAAATTATTTATAATTTACTGACTTTAAAACTTGAAATAAGGATTCACTAGACTATTCTGCTTACAGTTCTTTACGGATGTGAAACAATGGCGCTAACATTAATGGAGGAACAACCCCTTTAAGTTTTCAAAAATGAAGAATTCTTTAGAATTTTTGGACCGAAAAGATAAGCACACTGGAGACTTTAGAAGTCTACATAATGTGGAGATGATTAAAATGGGCACGTACATTCGTAGAATTGGGCAATGGCTGAATCACTGAGATAATCAGCGATGAACTGTCAGGCAAGTGTCCGAAACGTAGACTGAGAAGTAGAAGGGAGGATTGTTTCATAGATGTTAGAGTTTTGATGGAGTGTGGTGTGTGATCAGAGATTGGTGGTGTCATCAAGCATTTGAGTTAGCTATTTTTATTCATCAATAAACAAAATTTCTTTTATTTTAGTTGTCTCGTTGATTTTCTTTTTAAAATATTCATGTATATATTCCCTGGTTTTAAATTATTAATTAACTAATTATTAATATTAAATATTGTGAATAAATTAAAATATATCTGATGATGAAATATCAGAAAACTGGTCAAATTCTCGAAAAATACCATATTAATCGAAATTTAATCCGTAAAAATTATCTGGTGAGAAATCCTATTATACGACAGAAACTGGAGAGAATATATAACGAACATGGAGATTTCCTATATATCGTTCAGTATTCGAGTATTCGATTAGATTTAGGTGAGGATAATAACTAGAGATGGCATTAAAAAAAACAAAAAAAAACAAAAAAAAAAACAAATTGTAATTTCAAACCATAATCCTTAAAGTGTCGTTTCAAAATAATCAACACATTAGCGTATGTATATTTAAAGCGACACAAATCAGAAATAGTGTTTTGAGATATCCGCATGGTAAAATGCATAAATAGTTTTCTATGAAATATCAAAAACGGTATCGAATTAGTTTTAAATCACCTGTTGCAACTAATTTTTTTTTTTTTTTTTTTTTTTTTTTTTTTTTTTTTTTTTAAGCTGACCTCTGCACCTGCAATAAAAAGAAATTGTAAATCTGCTATTTTAAGTTTAAATATCACAGTTTTCAAATCATGACTGGAGCAGAGATGTGCTTAAAAAAGAAAAAAAGGAACAAGTGGTCTATAGGGGATCAGGTTTGAAGCTGTTCCGGTACATTTTTAATATTTCGTTGAAAATTATGTATTTATTATTATTAAAACTATACTGATATCTCAAAACACAGATAATTGAGTTGTGTTACTTTTGAATTGATTTGTGTACCTCACTATTGATCTGCCCAGAAACGATTAAGATCTGGCAGTACATCGTACTCAAACGAACTTTTAAATACTTATGGATATGTTAATGTATAACATAATTTAATAGTGAGTATAGTTATACTATATATCATGGTGTTTTCATTCCAAGAATACCTTTTTCAAAAAAGAAAAAGAAAAATTTAAACGAAAAGGCATCTTAACAACTCTGAACAAACTTCTTTTAAATCTTATCTAGAACTTATGTCACTTAATACATGTTGAAAAAAAAATACAACATGGAGGATAAATTTAAACAGTTTTATTTTTTTATCACTAAGACAAAACATTTTTTGAATAGATAATTAGTTCAATACACAATCAGGATCTTTGCAAGCAGAAATAGACTGTTTATGACATCATACAAATTATTAAATAAATGTTTTAAAAAATATACCTACTATGAAACTTTTTCTGCTTCTCTTTGCACTTGAGATACAAATTATATGTTAAATTTATTGACCGTGAAGATGTTTAACTTATAGTGCCTAAAATAATTGTAATGGCTGCGGAAATTAATATACATTCCCCGTAAGTATAAAAATAATAAAATATTTCTTTGACATAATACAGTACATTATTTTATATATAACATAATGAATTCAAATGATAATATTAAAAAATGTGAAGAGCAAATTGTTTTATTGAGTTTCTTATTTTCGAACTTTATACAGTTTTTCTACTTATGGAATGGTATGACCGTGTCAACTTCGTGGAAAAACATAAGCCAAATAAATCACTGTTTTGTAAATCAGCTGATCTCATTCATATAAGTTCATAACATCAAATTAGGTATGTAATTAAAAGAATATTTTTATAATTATTTTAAGTAAATAAATCGTATAAAGTAAATTGAAAAAAAAACAAACAAAAATACATTCTATATGATTAATTATATTAATGCTGCTGTTTGTACTAATCACAATTAGTTGTAATAAAAATCATATAAGTCAGTTTTTTAAGTCTGTTATGTTGGCAATACGTAGATTCAAATCTCTATTGGTTTGTTTATAATATAATTGTTTATATTTTAAAACACTGACTATAATCAGCTTATTTTGTTAATAATCACCCTCAATTATTAATGAATAATCAAGTTCCTTCCACAGCTGTTGAGTAAAATTTATAAATATTTGACATACTTGAGAATACTGAATTGCATATCACCTCACCTGTTGTGGTAGAGAAGGCATTCTTATGTTCCAAATTTAGTGAAGTGAAACGGAATTCGTCTTTATAATAAATATATAAATCAATATATATAATACATTAAAATACCAGTCGGAATAAATAGGATTAAACGCGTATAAAACAACACTGGTAATGGTTTTCAGTTAAGAACATACTTGTAAAAACAATTACAACGAACAAAAAAAATATAATAATTAGGAAACAAAATGAAAAACATCCAAGTTCAACAAATAATAAATATTGGTGTTCCCGTTCTACAGACTACATGTTCGGCGAGGGCTGGGCGAGATGGGACTGACACCCAGGCTTAATATTTTAGGTACAAACTCCAATACAATGTTTTCATCGTAGAACATCCGAAGGTCATTCTCCAGGTAGTAATCTTTGGCTAGAAGATCTCCAGCTTACCAAAGGTCTTTGTCTGGAGAATAAACAATGCTCTGATAATGTTGTGCCGGTTGTTTAAAACATTTAAAATAGCACAGTATCAAACGGGTAATTTGTTTGTTTCTCATATAGTAGTTTTTTTAAAGAAAAAAAAAATTAAAATAGCACAATTTCTTTAAAATTTTAACGTTCTAAGTGTATAGCATAAAAATCTGATGGATAAATCAGTTTTTGTCTCTTTTTACTAGGGATGTTCGATTTAATATCACCTATTATTTAAAAACTAATCTACAATTACGATAGTATTTTTAATAAACGCTATCGATAACATAGTAGCTTAAACATATAAACACTCAATATAATTACAGCTAAATAAATTTTACAAATCTGTCGGGCGAGCTTGAAATGAAGCTGAAAAGATTAATGGACTCCTTTATAAGATTCATTTTTGGGATCCCCCAGGCGTTCTCATATCACTTGCTGGTATTCTGAGTTAAGGTGACTTTATCCAAGTTTTCGGCGACAATACTTCCTTGGTTCCTTTCTATTCCAATCTTTAAAGTTCAAAAAACCTTCGTACATTTACGACATCCTTGCCCTTCGTTCTTCCATTCATCTTTTAAACACCAGACCTCAGCCTATAGATTTGTATATCCCTTCTCATCGAACTGCTTCCTTTGAAAAATCCTTTATTAATCGTGCAGCTTTATTTTGGAATTTCATACCCATTTCGATCCGCAATGCTCCTTCTCTCACTTCCTTTAAACATAATTTATTCATCTACCTCCTCAATTATCAATCTTCTGAAAATATGTAATAATATATTAGTGTTAGAATATTTCTTTTTATTTTATTTTGTTATTTATTTTGTTTTTCTCATATAATCCCGAAGACTTGTTTTTAAATCTAAAATTTCAACTTATATATATCTTTATGTTCTATATAAATTCTACCTGATATGTACGCAGCCAGACAACAATACCTTTTTATTGTGCTTTTATATTATTCTTAGGGGGCAAGGTGTCCCAGAATAAAGATTATTTTTCATTCATTCAAAAATCTTGTTTAAAGTTGGTAAAAAAATACTTTCGTCGAGATTTTGTGGCTACATATATTCATATTGGTTATTTCTCTTCTATTTCTATTCATTTCATATTTTTCTTTTTCTATAAAACCATTTGAGAGTAGTCGCCTATTACATGAAAAAAAGACGCCAACGATATCTTAGATTTTTTAGTCATCTCTTTCCTCAGAGAAGTGTTTCATATTCCAAAAGTTTTTAATACCATTAACTACGTAAATAAATAGTAATTCTTTATTAGTTTAAGAGATAATCCAAAACATTGCAAACAGGATTAAGGAGGCTTAATATTAATTTTTTTATTGAAGGGTTTATACTTGGCAAAGCAACTATTTTCTTTTTTTGTTTTCTGATTGTGTTAATGGTGAGTGAATATTGAATAAAAGGTCTATATATTAAAAGTATTTGGGGTTCTAAACAACGATTGTGATGGATTAAGTGACCATACTTTCTTACTGTAGGGTAGGATCTGTACAATTGATGTTGAAAATCAATATTTTTATCGTCATGTATTTTGAATCAGCAACATAAAAATATATGTTGTTATACAGTTGTGATTTTCAATAAATAAAAAAAAAATTTTCTTATAACACATTTTATTTCCTTCCTAATAAGATTCAATTAACACAAGGGGCTTAAGTGATATTTTCCAAAAATGGAATTGCATGCTGATTAAAAGAAGTAATAATTATAATGAGATAAAATACAAAAGTTACTCTACCACTAATCTGCACTGTGCTGCTACCTGGTGGATTTTCACTTAACCTCCAACTGGGACCAGTGTTTTGGCTGAAGGTAAATGATATTTAAAAACATTTTTTTATGGTTCTTACCAAAATCCATCTCACACAAACATACATTTCAAACATCAAAATGCTCCTAATATTCTATGATTCATTCCCATTGAGTACTTCTCAACTTCTAGTACTTTCCTCATTCTCCACATGGAGTATGAATGTTTAGCATATTGGTCTCTTTCTCAGCAATCCTCCATCCAACTCCCTAAATCATCTAACAGTGCAGTGCTTGGGGATGAAATAAGTGATACGGTCTAGCAAAACCAGCCCGATCTATTTTTGATGAGATTTTCGGTAGAAAAAGTTCTCAATAACCATGTTTGGTGTATAATGAAATGTATTGGTAATATTTGAGATGAAAAAACCTATTAAAAAAAAAACATCAAATTTTAAGTTTTCCAATAAAAAAAAAAAAATAATTGACCAGAATATTGCTTATATTATGGCTAGTATCGAATTTAGTTTTTTACATAAAGTTTAATAAGCTAACGGAAACAACTTCATAAACAGAAAAATGTAAAAACTAATGTACACTAACTTTTTTAGTCTTCAAAATTTAGATAAAAAATTGGCTGTCACATACTTTTTTTTTTTACACATGTTTTTCAACAAATACCTTCGTATTTACATGTTTCTGAATCATAACAGCTAGTTTTCTTACCATTGCCAAACAAAGACTCCTAATAATTTGTGTTTTGTGCATTGTTTTTTTCCATCAAGAGTTTGACCAAAGCCCATTAGAGATTTTTTTGACACTTCATTCGCTCATGCGTGGAAAAGAAATCTTGTTTTGTATCCCTTTCGAATAAAACCATCTGGGTGGCAAAACAAAAAAAAAAAATTCTTGGTAAAATTAGTTAAAAATAATGGTACGGTCGTGACCCAGAATGAAAGAACTTGAGAGAAAATTAAAGTATGAAGCCAAGAGAACATAATCTGAAATTGCAAACACTCCAATATCTGTTGCAGGACTGGCTGGTAGGTTTCCTAGCTAGCTTGTTCTCTTGCAAGGCAAGGGGGTGAGAAAACTAATGGCTGGGTCGGATCCGACCCTCACCTTACCACTTGACGAATAATACAAGATCTCAACCTATCTACTTCTTTCTCTACCAATATCAAACTGCTTTCTCTTGAAAAATTCACTGTTTTATCTGCAGCAGCTTATCCATAAGCATTTGTGAAGTCACCACTTTCAAACATAATATATTTCTGATTTCAAAGAAAATAAATGTTTATAAGATTGTATGAATGAATAAATCAGATTTTACTTTTCATTTCTGTTTTATATATAAAAAGGTATTATTTTTTTATAAACCTACAAATTTGTTTTGATCTGCAATTATTGTAGGTAGAAAAGTGCACCTTCAACAATTTCTCCTTAGCTTTTCCTGTCATCAAAGACTTACAGCAAGGTTGCAGCTTATCACCTACTCTAGCTTGTTTATTGAGCAAGCCCCCAGAAAAATGGAAGGAAAATGTAGGGACATAGGCGATGGAAGATTGGTGAGGAAATCTTATTCATAATGAAATTTTCAGATGATCAATTAGGCATTGTATCAAAGGAATATTATGTAGAGTATGTGTGAGGAAACTTTTAGAGGAGCTATTTGAATCGGGCTTGTAGTGAATCTGAAGATTATGTTTAAACCCTCTTTAGGGGGTTTATACATAATCGACCGATATGTGGTTAGCATTATTCCGCAATAGAACTTACGCTGTTAAAACTACTGCATCCATCTGTACCAAATTCTAACTACATCTTTTTCATAGTTCTAGGATGGTTTAGCAATAATACAATTTACAATAGTAAAAATTTAAATGTACAATGTTGAGAGGCAGAAACGAGGTTTGCCACACTGTCATTTACTTTTATAGTTAAAATTAAAATCCAACCAGATGAAATAAATAAAATTATTTCTGCCAAATAAAAATTATTACCAAATCCAAATGTCAATCCTTAGCTTTTTGAAATTGTGTGTAAAAATATGATCCAGGGGCCTTTAGTTGTAAACACTGATAATGCAGTCCATTATCTTGCAAATAAATTTGCCCTCTGGATTAAAAAAAAAAAAAAAAATTTTTTAATTATGCTTCTACGTAATCTTAAAATATGATCCAGGGGCCTTTAGTTGTAAACACTGATAATGCAGTCCATTATCTGCAAGAGTCTTTGCCCTCTGGATTACTTGCTTCTACGTAATCTTCAAACACCTAACAGTGCAATTTTAACCAGGTTAAAAATTACTACTAAGCATGAAAATATTATTGAGGAAATAATGCTTAATTGCATACTTCAATACAAGATTTTTATTGATAAAACCTCAATTAGTTAAAATTATTCGAGTTCTTTATTTATGAGAGTGGGAAAACCCCCGACGGGGGATGCTAGAAGCTATATATGCTACATATAATATAGGCACGATAGGATTCAATAATCTTAATACAATAATATATACAAGATGGAAATAATTAATAAAAATACATCTCAATGTTATAATAAGAAATTTAATTATAATTCCAGATTTAAAGTTAAACAGTCATGTGAAATTCATTAAAAATACAAATATATATAATACAATGTTTATAAATCTATTAATTTATGTCATTAAATGAAATAACTGCTTTTTTAAAACTTAAGTACAACAAAATTAATTTTGCTATTACTATAATAAATACAAAATATTTACAATAAAAAATATATTGTGCTAAACTTCATTTATAAGCATCATAAATAATGCAAGACGCCATATCTCATAATTATCTAAACGACAAAGTAAAATAAAATACGCTATTTTCTATTTAGCAACTAGGAGTTATTTTCATCCTGAAAGCTGTCGGTCATATCCATTTCATCGGTGCCGCGGGGAGGCGTTCTACTGATTAAAATCTGAGAATCGGAAACCTCCGGCCTCTGGCTCTGGTTCTGGCTAAGGAGGGAAGGGCAATCCAGACCAGGAGCATCTTCGCCTGTTTCAATAAAAGCTTAATTGTTTTAATAGTCATAAAACAGAATAATAAACAATAGACAAAATCTGATTTAAAAGATACAGCGGTCTGAGATTACTTTACTTTATTATAGTTATAAATAATAAATAAAAGGCTTAGGGAACACGACACTACCAAACTCTCACAATCCACCTTCCTCTAAACCACACCATCAAATCCCAAATTCTCAAGAACAGCCCTCATGGAATCCTCCATCTATGTCTCCAAATACCCTTTGGACCTTTACCCCATGGTTCAAAACTGATTACCTTTTTTGTTTGAATTTGGTCATTATTAAATCCAATAACTTTACATTCTCGTTTTAACCGTGTCACTGTTATTACCTGAACAATATTAACCTGATAAATGTTATTGATATTATATTAAAAATATTTATTGACTTAAATGGATTTCAATGAAACTTCTTAAGGCCAGATCATATGCGATAGTTTACATTAAGTTACTTGCACAACTTCTGAGAATAAGTTTAAGCTTTCGGACTGGAAAACTAAATACAAATTAAAATTTTTCACATTTTTAATCAAAAACAATTCAGTATCCTCTCTGCTAAGAAGAGTTGACTCAATAATTTAAAACTCTTGATAACTTTAAGTTTTTCAATTTTGTTTCGAAAACGAATGGTAATATACTCGGACTCGATTAACTGATGTTGGGACCAAGATTGGTTCGGAGAAACAAATTTAATCAAGACCTAAACAAAGTAAGGACAAAGACAGAAACAAAAAAGAAAAAGAAAAAACAACATAGGACAATTGAATGGGTCCGCCGAAAAACGTTCTATGCGACAAAATTTTAAAGGTTTTAAAATGTATAATAGTACGCTATAGCATGATATAGTACTCCATTATGTCATTATACATGTAAATATAACAAATTAATATTTAAACATAAAATCTAACCTACAAAACTAACAACAAATTTAGATTATGATTTTCTTTCCCTGACTACTCAAAATTTTATGTTTGTCGCTTAGAACGTTTTTCGGCGGACCCATTCAATTGATATAATACATATCTATAATAATATAATCTATTCAATAATAAAATAATAATTTTTATGTTTGCAATAATACTATACATATTTTAATCAAAAAGTTTATGGTTCGAAAAAATCACTAATTTTCTTTTAAGTACTAACATTCGATCTGGTACCCAATAATCTCTCCATTCATTCAAAACCATCAAATCAATGATCTTGCATCAGTTCAGCGTTTGAGATATTGAATACCCTTTAAAAACCGAGGAAACCGTTTTTCAATAAAAATAGTTAATGACGATCTGTTTCCTAATAGACCATCCTCCACACTCTCCAGCTATACTGTAGTAATGCTCGTACAAATATTACCTAGTTTCTTGTTTGGCTATCAAATGTTTTGTGAACTTAAAATAATAATTCATAATAAAATGAAATAAAAAAATAGAAAGTATGGATGATCGAGTCCCGAGTGTATTTCAATTTTTAATGTTTTACTATATACATATGTACCATCTCTGTGGATTATTTTGTATATATTTTAACATAAAGAACACATCGTAGACAAATATATTTGATCTTTCATTGATTTGACTTTTTCACTTTCCCCTTGAGTTTCAAATAATTGAGTTTACTGTGGTAAAATGTCACTTAAAATGTTTGTAATACCTGTATATGGTGGAGATTCCCCAACAAGATGATCCAGCACGATGGTTAGCATCGAGGTTGAAAATACATCGTCTCTTCTGATAACAAGAGCTTTGTGCAACGATTCTGCCGACTTTTCTAAATTTCCCATCAAAGCTTGAACAAAACCGATAGCTGATAAAGTCGAGCCATTCTGAGGAGAGAGTACTAATGCCTGAAAAATACATAGATTATGATAATTCTATTGCTCAGTTGATGTATTATGCAAGAGTAGAGAATATTTCCAACATTTTTATTTAATAAATTATATACAGGGTGTCCGAATTTAAATGGCAAAACTTCAGGAACTTATAGGGGACCGAAAAACTAAGACAAAAAAACCTTTAGAGATTTGCTCGTTTTTGCTTAGTTTTAGAGAAAATCGCAAAAAAAAGAAGAAACAAAACAAAAATGTTACATGTAGCGATTATCACCTTTCAAAGTTCGTCAGGCTAGGTAGTGAGATATGTAAACACTTAATGTTATCCTTTACATTCTTTTATTTGTTTACATTTTGGCTTCCTTCTAGGATTATAATTCCTAAATCAGTCTTCAGTCAGTTACTCACATATTTTTGTGTGAATAGCATCAGCCACAATGCCGCATACATATTCTAATGTTGAATACGCTGATACGATTTTTGTGTATGGTTTCTGTAACGGTAATGCTTTAGAAGTGGTGCGGGAGTATGCGCGCCAATTTCCAAATAGAAGAGTGCCAAATCGACGAGCCTTTCGTTAACTTTTAATAGACTACGAGAGACTGGGTCATTCTTAATACGTAATGAAGGCGACCAATTCCAGGCAGCAATAAGAGCAGATTATCTGAGAAGAAATTGTGTCCAACGCCACTTCGATAACAATCCTGAGACTAGCATCCGAAGAGCATCTGCTGCATTAGCAATATCGTGGCAAGCAATATGGCGAACTTTGAAAGGTAATAATCACTACCCATACCATCTTCAAAAAGTTCAGAATTTATTACCTCAAGATTATGTCAAGAGATTGAATTTTAGTAACTGGTTTCTTGACAAAATTTGCGATGATAATTTATTTCCATTAAAAATTATATGGACCGATGAAGCTACCTTTACAAGAGGAGGAATTGTTAATCAAAGAAATTATCATGTATGGGCTCTTGAAAATCCCAGAGCTATTAGAGAGAATAGGTTTAAGCATGAATTTGCTATTAACGTTTGGCTTGGAATTTGGAAAGGATTACTGGCGGGACCATATTTTTTACCTGGAAGATTGAATGGTATCACATTTACACATTTTTGGGAAAACGACTTTTCTAATTATTTAGATGACATTCCCTTACAGCAGCGGATTGAAATGTGGTTTCAACTCGATGGATGTCCAGCTCATTATAGCAGAGTTACTCGAGCTTGGCTGGATATAAATTATCCACAATGATGAATTGGACGTGGAGGAGTAGTACCTTGGCCACCCAGATCACCTGATATGACACCCATGGATTTCTTCATATGGGGAACCTTGAAGCAGAAAGTTTATTTCGTGTCAATCAACTCAAGAGAGCAATTAAGAGACCGAATCATAGATGCAGTGCACAAAATATCATCAGAACAATGTTTAGCTGCAATTTATCAAGTGAGTGCTGGATGTAATACTTGCATTGGTGCAAGAAGACAACATTTTGAGCAATGTTTACATTAAAAACAACGTAACATAAATATAAATAAATAAGTATAAAAATGAAACTTGTTTTGTTTCTTTTTTTGCGATTTTCTCTAAAACTAAGCGAAAACGAGCAAATCTCTAAAGAACTTTTTGTCTCAGTTTTTCGGTCCCCTGTAAGCTCCTGAAGTGTTGCCATTTAAATTCGGGGGACACCCCTATATATATATATATATATATATATATATATATATATATATATATATATGGATAAATTTCTTGACTGTTACTATTAAATGTTAAGTAAGGTTCTTGAGGTTCAGTCATAAAATAAAATAAAATTTTATGACTGAACCTCAAGAACCTTACTTAACATATATATATATTAAATTTTTAAAAATGTAAGACAAGAAATCAAATAACGAAACTAGTTTCAAAATTAAAAAAGATAGTTGAGATGAAGGATCAAAGAAAGGAAATATGGTACATGTTTTTTGGATAGCTATATATTTATATTCGGGTAGACTCAGGATCTACAATCATTTTTCCAGTTATTGATAATACAGGTTTATGATAAGTATTTGTTAAGGCAAAGACTTTGGTTGAACAAAAAGGTTGTCAATTGTATAGATGAAATATTTTAAATGTTTTAACTTTTCATCATAACAAATTAGACAATATTTAAGATTAGTGACGTTTAAACACATGATTAAGATAATTACAGCCGATCTTACCTGCTGATGGTACTCCAATGCTTTGTCAAACCTCTGCAGTTTACGACATGTGTGGCCGAGGTTATTGAAAAGAGCTTCCCATTTGTCTGCGATTAATGGCTCATTGATCTGCCGCACCCTCTCAAGAGCTAGTTCAAAATACTTCAAGGCTTCATGATAACTAGAGTCAATAAATAGCATAACATTAAGCAATACAATAGCAAATGAAGGATCACAGAAAAGAATGATTGTAATGCATTGTGGCCAACTTGAAATTTTAGGGCAGACATAAAGATTGTCTATGTAATGATGTTTGGGCAAGAAATATAGTTCCGAAGTTATTATGGGGTAAATATAGCTGTATATTTTAAAATATATGATGATGTGTTATCCATAAAATGAGGATAAAATTTTGAAGTTTTTGAACAATATGACTGTGTTCGTTCTTTCCCACCACCCTTTAAATGATATAATACTTATTATTATATAATAATAATTATTTGGTAAAAGTTATATAACTATTTTACAGAGATTGGCCAACTGGTCGCTAGGTGACTAGTTGGCTGGCAAAAAGGCTGATTAGTCGGCCAGTCAATCATTGCTTTCATTGTAATTTGGATGGCAATGGCAACGTTCAAGGTCAACTTTTATTTCCTTCTGCCTTCTTTAAATCGTGGAATATTTCAAAATAGTATCCTTAAGGACAACAATTGCGGAATACCCTTCAAATAACTTGAAAACCGTGAAATCCTGGAATATTTCAAAACAGTATCCTTAAGGATGAAAACTAATATATATAAGTGGCCCAAAGATGTCCTTCCACCATCTTAAAATAGTATCCTTAATGACAAAAACTAATAAAATTGTTAAATCCTGGAAGGGGAAAAAAATATTAACCCTAAGGCTGAAAACTAATTAGTGGGGTAAGGAGATTGGCCAAAGGTGGTGTCCTTCGGCCGCTGAAAATCCTCAGATCCTGGAAGATCTGAAAAACTTTTGGGAATTTTCAGTTAAAGAAAATGTTCATTGTCAATTTTTAAAAAATAAAGTAAAAGTCGGCCAATTATTTTACTTAGCTTAAGTTAAGATATTCTTTTTATGGACTTTCTAATGAATCTGTAATTTATATTAAAAAAAAAATTACTCTGTATTCTGAAATGCTGTGACACCCATTTCGTGTAGGACGAACGGGTCATCAGGAGCAATGGTCTGCGCCTGACTGAAAAATTTTTCAGCTAATCTGTTGTTATTAGTTAGGCCACACTCAAGGCCTATATACAATAATGGAAGGTGGCACCTATAAACAAAACCATTTTTTCGTAAATTTAAATGTAATTGAGTAGAATAAGTATTATAAAAGGCTAATATTACTTTCCAAGATAAGATTAATAATTATTACAATATTATAATGCTAAATAAATAACAAATAACAATATTTACCCCTTCATTAGCTGTGAAGCTTTAAAATAAGCTGCCATCGCCTGATCATGCTCATTTTCTATCGCAAATGAATGCCCGTAAGCAAGCCAAGCTGGACCAAACAAACGGTCCAAGGAAGTTGCCTTTCCTAAATACCTCCTGGCAGGGTCTGTTTTGCCTTTAAAAATATATAAATGTTTCATTATTCATTAAATAAAATCGATAAGCATAATAAAAATTGAGGGTAATATTCAAAACTTTAATACTGATGTGCTAAACTAAAAGGGTGTAACTAACTTTTTTGATTGTGTGATAAGCCATAGATAGAGCTATACAGTCTATGAAAAAAGTACTAAAAGTGATAGCAGTAAAAACTATCAAAATAAAGAGAGTTCTAAAGAATTTTAGAAATACTTTATATGAAGTTATGGCCATTATATTCTAATATTAAACATCTATAAATCACAAGGCATTAATATATCAACTCAACCAAAAATGTCAGTGACCACTCCTCTGCTTTGTGCATAGTTATTAAAGAAGTATTAATTTCATACCTTTTAAAAAATAATAGCATCCAACGGCAAACCACGACACTGCCAGATCTGGTCTAATGTCCACGAGGTCATGTGCAAGGTAAAAGAGAGCTGAAAATAGTAAACAGTAATTAACCCTTTAAAAGGCAATGTATCCTGGAGGATACACATATTTAATGTCTTTTCCTCAATAAATGATGTAATATCCGACGCATTATCTTACTCATTATCGTCTAATATCCTTTATTCAACCTTGAATTTCACGATACATGTGTGGGGGTTAGCGTGGCTATAGCCATTCAAAGGAAAAAAAAAAAGAAAAATTCCCGGTCTGCCCGTTAAAGGGTTAATATACAATTAATAATAATATTATATTGCAGTGATGTGTTGGTACCAAAATATTTCTATTCTCAATACCGGTACTAATACAAAGAAAAAGCCAAACAATTATAAGTACATAACAATACGAAGTACATATTATGTAGTTAAATACAATTCCGACCATTCCACAAATTCTTTTTTTAAGAAAATAAACATTGGAAAGCTACTGATTTTTCCCTAAATTTGTTTCTTTAGAGTATCAGGGCTCAAAAACTGGTATAAACATGGAATACAATAATCTTTATCCGTTGAAATAACAAAGATAACAAAGATGTAAGATAAAATGGTACTACGGTATCAATAAATTCATTTATCAATAGCTAATCTATATAAAAAAAGAAACTAACATTTGGCTTGTATTAATTTTCCTTGATTTCAGAAGGTAGCTGTTTTAAATTCTGTAAAAGGAGTGTAGATCCAGTATAAAAATAATTTCTCATTAAACATGAATGATAATCGGTATGATAATCAAATTATTAGTTATCATAAAACTATTACCAATATCAGTGTTAACGATTGGGTCAAAGGAATCGACTTTGACTGACTTGATCGATTCTCGCTGCCGATTCTTTTATCGGAATGAATATTTTTTGTTATTTTAAGTAAAGTCTCAGTAATCTGTGTTTCCCATAAATCAAATAAGTTAAAACTTTGTTTTTTTTGTCGATTCATTTTGTAAACAATTTATTTTAATAAACTTTAACAATTATTCTATTTCAAGTTTAATTTCAATATCATGTTACTATTTTTTCTCTCATAGATTTCAATAGTTCAAGGTTATCACTTTATTTATTTTAAATTAATTGAGGTTATCACCTCAAACTATCAAAACTTTATTGTAAATCCATTTTAATATTATATTAAAAAATAAATTAGTTAAGGAAATTAATAAGATATTAATAAAGAAATAAATAAAAAAATTACCATTAGTTTTCTTCAGTTCAACAAGACCAGCGATATGTATAGGAAGGCACGTAGTATGGTATGGATCTTCTTCCAATATTCTGAAAGTAAAATATTATGAGATATTTAAAGAGAAGTGGAATAAATACATCCAATAAAGGTTTTAACAACCATTAGAGCTAACGTCACCTTCTGCTATATTTAAATAAACATCACATAGCAGTTATTTAAAACATTATTTTTTCTTTATTTATAATGTAAAATAGCTAAAAATCACAGAAAAAGGGATTGAGAAAGAGACTAAAGCTACCGTGACTGGACAAAATAGAGGACGACTTGAGGAGACAAGTTGGCAAAGGAAGTCGCAGGAAGCTGGTTTATACATTAATATAACCACCGTATTAACACATGTGGTAAGGTTATAACAGTTTTTTAAATGCACTCAGTGTTGCCAGCTTCCTACAAACTCTTGGTGAGGCCTAGAACCACCTACCCCTCTAGCACAAAATAAATAAATAATCACATCAATATTTATTTATTTTAACTTCCTATCCCTAAAACTTATTTTTTCAAATGACTTTGCTGATAGTATAAATATCGCCCTTCTTAAGAAGCTATCAACAACAAAAATGGGATACGAATCAGTAGACTCAGTTGTAGAGGTTGAAGATGCAGTTCATTATCCTGTGGAGTTTTTAAACACTCTTAACCCGCCCGGAATATCCCCTCATGTCCTGATCCTCAAGGTTGGTGCTCCTGTCATGGTATTGCACAACCTAAACCCTCCCAAACTCCGCAATGGAACCAGGCTGCAGGTTAAAGCACTGCATAAATTTGTAATTAAAGCCACCATATTTACAAGTGTTGGCCAAGGCGAAGCTGTCTTCATACCCCGCATTCCTCTTATCCTATCAGACTACCATTTTCAATTCAAACGTCTGCAGTTTTCTTTAAAAGTCTGCTACGCCATGACAATTAACAAGGCTCAGGGGCAGAGTTTAAAAGTAGCTGGTGTGGATCTGAGAAGTGAATGTTTCGCACATGGCCAACTGTACGTGGCATGCTCCAGAGTCAGTTCTTCTGGTGGCTTAGTCATTCTGTAGCCTGTGAGAAAGACCAGAAATATAGTTTATCGAGAAGTGCTTAGGCGTTCAAAACACTCTCGATAGACGTGGCAGTAGGCTAGGGGACCTGCCTTAAATCAAAACTCCCCGTTGTATTTAAACAGAAAGACTAAACATTATTAAAAAAAATAACAAAAAAAGTTGAGAAGTAGAGACTATATTCACTTGAAGGATGCCATAAGAAAAGCTGATGGTCTGGTATCGGAGCTGAGTAAGATCTTAGTGCTGCCTCGAAGGACTGTTAAAATAAAAAAAAATTAACGTTTGCAAATTATCAAATTTACTTTTTGAAATTAGTCTAAGAATGGTATTCTTTAGCTTTATTTAAGTAATAATAATTATCAATGTTAAGCTCAAATTTTACTAATGTTAATTAGGATTAAGGACCAATAAAACCATAGCGGAGCACGAATACTTTCAGCTAGTAAGTAATATAAGAAATTTAAAATATAGAAGCAATATTCATAATGATCACTACTGTAGCCAATTTTAGCCAATCCCGAATTTAATGGTAAAACTTCAGGAACTTATAGGGGACCGAAAAACTAAGACAAAAAGTCCTTTAGAGATTTGCTCGTTTTTGCTTAATTTTAGAGAAAATCGCAAAAAAAAAAAAAGAAACAAAACAAAAATATTACAGGTAGCGATTATCACCTTTCAAAGTTCGTCAGGCTAGGTAGTGAGATATGTAAACACTTAATGTTATCCTTTACATTCCTTTATTTGTTTACATTTTGGTTTCCTTCTAGGATTATAATTCCTAAATCAGTCTGCAGTCAGTTACTCAGATATTTTTGTGAGAATAGCATCAGCCACAATGCCGCATACATATTCTAATGTTGAATAAGCTGATACGATTTTTATGTATGGTTTCTGTAACGGTAATGCTTTAGAAGCGGTGAGGGAGTATGCGCGCCAATTTCCAAATAGAAGAGTGCCTAATCGACGAGCCTTTCGTTAACTTTTAATAGACTACGAGAGACTGGGTCATTCTTAATACGTAATGAAGGCGACCAATTCCAGGCAGCAATAAGAGCAGATTATCGGAGAAGAAATTGTGTCCAACGACACTTCGATAACAATCCTGAGACTAGCATCCGCTGCATTAGCAATATTGCGAACTTTGAAAGGTGATAATCGCTACCCATAACATCTTCAAAAAGTTTAGAATTTATTACCTCAAGATTATGTCAAGAGATTGAATTTTAGTAACTGGTTTCTTGACAAAATTCGCGATGATAATTTATTTCCATTAAAAATTTTATGGACCAAAGAAGCTACCTTTACAAGAGGAGGAATTGTTAATCAAAAGAAATTATCATGTATGGGCTCTTGAAAATCCCAGAGCTATTAGAGAGAATAGGTTTAAGCATGAATTTGCTATTAACGTTTGGCTTAGAATTTGTAACGGATTACTGGTGGGACCATATTTTTTACCTGGAAAAAAAAATTTTTTACCTGGATTTACACATTTTTTGGAGAACGACTTATCTAATTATTTAGATGACATTCCCTTACAGCAGCGGATTGAAATGTGGTTCCAACTCGATGGATGTCCAGCTCATAGCAGAGTTACTCGAGCTTGGCTGGATATAAATTATCCACAATGATGAATTGGACGTGGAGGAGTAGTACCTTGGCCACCCAGATCACCTGATATGACACCCATGGATTTCTTCGTATGGGGAACCTTGAAGCAGAAAGTTTATTCCGTGTCAATCAACTCAAGAGAGCAATTAAGAGACCGAATCATAGATGCAGTGCACCAAATATCATCAGAACAATGTTTAGCTGCAATTTATCAAGTGAGTGCTAGATGTAATGCTTGCATTGGTGCAAGAGGACAATATTGATTGAGCAATATTTATATTAAAAAGAACATAACATAAATATAAATGTAAATAAATAAGTATAAAAATGAAAACTTGTTTTGTTTTTTTTTTTTGTGATTTTCTCTAAAACTAAGCAAAAACGAGCTAACTCTAAAGGACTTTTTGTCTTAGTTTTTCGGTCCCCTATAAGTTCCTGAAGTTTTGCCATATAAATTCGGGACACCCTGTATAAAGGAACAAGCCATTTTTCGTTTGTGATCACTGACCGCGAAAACTACTGAACCAATCTGTATCAAATTTTAACTGCATTATCTTCATAACTCCAGGAAGGTTTAGCAATAATAAAATCTACTGATATCCAATTAATTAGTTATTTAAAAAATGATAATATATATCAGTGAAGTTATAAAATCGACTGATAGGTGGCGAGAACCATTCAAGTGAGGATACAAAGGTAAAGTTTTATATAGAGATTAAAATTGACAATAAAATCTACTTATAATCACTTAACCCTTTGGCTGCGGCATGCTCATGCGGTGGGAGGATAGGCTAGGCACCTGCAGTGCCCCGTGTACGGCATACTTTCTACGTGCCTGAAATTAACAAAAGTGAAGTTGTATGCCATCTATTGGCTTTAAGAGGCACTGCAGCTTCTATAAACAGTCCACAGATGGGGATTGAAAAAGAACTACAATGAGTTAGTAGCATTCTGGCATCAAAACAGCAGGACTCATATAGCAGTCAGTAGCTGCCAAAGGAATTAAAGATTTAAATGTGGATCCCATGAAGTTTGAAAATCGACCAGTATGTGGTTTATGGTAAAGCACCTTTCCGCAATAGAGTTTACCATTGTAAAACTACTGTACCTATCTGTACCAAATTTTAACTATATCATTTATAATGTTCTAGGAAGATTTAACAATAATAAAATTTACAAAAATAAAAATTTAAATGTACAATGTTGATTGGCAGCAACGAGGTTTGTCACACTGTCTTATACTTTTATGGTTAGACATCCAAATCCAACCAGATGAAAGCATTAAAATTATTTCTGCCGAATATAAATTATCACTAAATCAAATTGTAGATTCTTTGCTGTTTGACATTGAGTGTAAAAATTTGATCATGGGCCTTTAGTTGTAACCACTGATATTGCAGTCCATTATCCGAAAGAGTTTCTTAAAATTCTCTGCCCATCTGGATTACAAACTTATTTATTAAAATTAAAAATTGGATGTCAATTTATGCTTTTATGTAATCTTCAAACACCTAACAAGTGAAATTTTTACTAAGTTTAAAATTACAGCTATACATGACAATATCATTGTAAAAATAATGTTCAATTGAATACTTTAATACAAGAATTTTATCAATAAACAGATAAAACTGCAATTGTTAGTTAAAATTATTTAAGTTCTTTACTTATGAGAGCAGGTGAAGCCATGACGGGGGATGCTAGTAGGTTGATAATTCCGTAAATATCAACATTCACTTCTAATAATTAATTAACATTAACAACAGGTGTTTTATGATCATTATTCTACTTCCAAATATATTAGTACAATATGTCATAGTTAAACCAATTTCGCCAACGTTTCAACCAATAACTGAAAATAGTCATAAGTAAAGCCCGGATTTTCGTGCAACAAAAATTCTGAAATGTGCAATAAAAACTTAAAATCGTGCAATAAAAACTTAAAATCGTGCAAAAAAGGTTGAACAAACAATTCGCTAGTTACATTTCTTTCCCAAAAGTGGTTATTATCTTAAAATTTATTGATCCAGTCCATAGTAAGGGAGTAGTTAAATAATGATTGTTAAATAAGATTATTGGGTCTTCTTCAAAGGAAACATCAATTCCATTGAGAGCAGCGTTGTAGTTTTTTAAAATATTGTAACCGGGATTTTTTTCAAGGACATTCTTGAATTTATCGTAAATGATTACACCCTTTTCAGTAATAAATATTTGAAGTTGGCTTCCCGTTTTTTTAATGATATCTATTTGTGTATTCATAAAAAGATTTTATTCTTAAGTTTCTTTATTGAATTGGAAAGTATGTTATAGTGAGAACGAATAAACGCTAAATCAGATGTAATAGACGTTTTATTAAAGAGTTCACTTTACTTTTGTGACAGATTTAGCATCTTCATCGAGCTCGGCAATTACTCCCTTATATTTAGTAAAATTATCCGCATAAAACAGGGTGGCTTCCAACCCAATTCCCTTCTAGTAATAAGAGGTTCTGGCGGGAGAGGACAGCCTATTTGGTCTCGATACACTGATACACGATGGGGTGCTTTAAGGAAAATGTTTTTCCCGTTATTTATAAATTTATTTACATCTGGGATACTTCACGGATCTTATCAGCAACTCGATTTAGAGCCATGCACGTTAAATGGATCATTTTGAAATAAAAAACTTTTAAATTGACTCCTGTTTTAATCATGTAAGGAGCAGCATCACAAAAGAAAAAGAAAAATTTTGTCTTGGAACGTATTATCTAAAAAACAAAGTTGTTAAACTATCATTGATGAAACGGGAAACAGTTTGGTTATTTATTTTCAAGTTCTTTTACAAAAAATAAAAATGGAGTTGATAAAATTTCTGGATGAAGAATACCAATTACTAAAGTACAAATGTATTTATCCCGAGGATCAGTAGTTTCATCAACTATTATTTAACAAAAATCACTTTGGATTTGTTTCTTAATTTTTGACATTGTTGAATTGAAACATTTGTCTAAATAGTTCTTTCTGACCGTGCTCTCATCAGGAATTTTGTTTATTGGTGTTCTTCTCTAAAAACGATTTAAAAGGTGTCGAATGCAATTTGTGAAAAGGTATGTTTGCTGCAACCATAGTGTAACACAAATCCATTAAAAAATGTTGATGTGAGGAACACTCAGGCAGTGAAGTTTGGACAGGGCCAGTTTTAAGTTTTCTCAAATCTTTTAACTGTAGATGTCCTTCTGTGGTTAAAAATTGCAATTGCAAATAAAAATAACCGTACATTAATGCTCTAAATCATTAAATAGGGATAAAAATTCAAGTTAAAAACTTACTCGAATTACAGTGTGCATCAACTTGTGTCCTTCTTTCGCTGCCGATAGCTTTGTCACAGGGTCCACAACATATTATTTTATCATTAGATTTTAGTTCCGGATATTTTTCTATCCATCCTCGTATCTTTGAACTAACACTAGCTGAAATTTTAGGCATTTTAATGGAGAAAATGTTACTTCGTTGAGGGAAGTCGGAAACTAAAAAATTAGAGCTTCCAATAAAAAAAGTTAGGAGAGAGACTCAAAATTTCTTGGAAGTTGGGGATCCGAGTTTCCTAGCTCAAGTCAATCTAAACATTTCTAAGAACACTACAGAAGGGTATTTATTTTAACACACTTGGATTTTTTATATTTTTATAATAAGAATAATTTATATCTCTTAAAAAAGAAAAATTATTACCTATCTAAAAATAAAATTATTAATTCTTCTTAAAGTTGCTATATTTTCAAAAACAATATAGCATTACGTAACTGTTATGCATTTACGATATAAATGCAGGAATTTTGTGCATTCAAACTGCAAAATATGCAATATGCAATTTTATTTTATGCAGTAACCCCTAAAATGTGCAATTTTGTGCAATACTAAACTAGGTATATTTGGCCTAAACATCCTAATTCGTATAAATAATTTGTCCCTGGCAGATTACGAGCTTGCAATAAAAAGATGCAATTGCACGAGAATCCGGGCTCTAGTCATAAGCATACAGAAAAAATCCAAGAAATCTATCCTGTCATACTCCATAAATCATAAATTATGTTGTTTTTTTATTTAGTTGAGAAAATTAAAATAAACATATATAAATGGAAATTAAAAAATAAATTTTAAATACAAGTAAATATCTACTCACTCCTGAGTGATCTTGAAGCATTCTGTGTAATTACAAGCATAATAATGTCTCTCGGCTTCTGCGACTCGAAGATCAAGATTTCCTTTCAATCTCGGATGAGTCTGAACGACTGATCTAAATATAAAATTAATTGTTTTAAAAAAATTTCTCCATACTAAAATAATATTTATTAGTAGGGAAAAAGCAGCTCATTATTAATATAACTAAGAATTATTTTTGAAAAAGAAACATACTGGTAATATTATACCCAATGAATAACAATAAAAACAATATAATTTTAAAACTGTTGAGATGAAACTTGATTAAGTAACTACCTAAGTATATATAATTAAACTGAACAACAATTAATAGTCAAGTCAATAAACAATAACTGATTCCAAAACAAAAAATACTTCATCATATATTAAAAACAAAACAATTATTTAAATAATCAAGATGGCCAATTTAATTTTTGACCTTTTGAATCGATATGGCCAATGTTTCTTATGCTTCCTCATAATGATTCGGAAAAACCTAAGTCTCAAGGAATTCTAGTTCTGGAATCTATAAACTATAGAACTAAAACATAATACAAATATATATCACCCATGTATTTACAAAGTGACTTAATTCAAAATTTTGATTTTTGAGTTATTATTGCAGTCAAATTTCTTAAATAATGAAGCGTCATAATTGTACTCCATTAGTTTCAAATCTCAACCAATGTACTTACTTGTTTCATATTTATTATTTAATATTTCACATAAAACTACTTATACATTTAACCATGGTAATATCTTAAAGCAGACATTTTTTTTTAAATGTATGTATCACTTTAGAAATGCATATGTGATAAGTTTACAAGTTAAAAATTAACTAACCCAAATCAAACTAATACTTTACCTCGGAGGAACTGAATGGTATTTTTTTAAAAATTAACTAACCCAAATCAAACTAATACTTTACCTCGGAGGAACTGAATGGTATTTTTTAAGGAGGCTCTCGTATATACTTCGAACCAGCCACTCATCATCTTTAGATTTACACTGTTCCGTTATTGGTAAGGAAGAGATTAAGTCATTCTCTAAAAATTAAAAAAAAATTAATAAAAATTATTATTAATAGTTGTTTGTTTATTTCGTTCAACGTCACTTTATGCTACAGTGGAAGTCCTAAATTTTGCCTATCCAGGTATAATTAGGATAGGGATCTTTAACGAGTACCTGACATTGCACAGGCTCGGGACCCCCATTTTACGTCCCTTCCGAAGGACGGCATAGCTAAGGATTTTTTACTCCCTTTAAAAAATCCTAAGGTCATCTGCCGGGCTGTGAACCCGCGATCTTGGGTTTAGTAGGTTGCTATGCTAACAACTACACCACAGGTGACCCCATTTTTAATAATAAAAAATATTTTAAATTATAATAATATAGTCATGATCTATAAAATATCAAATATTATAACTTATGACTATAATTTAACAATATTATGATTAAAGACTATACAGATAATCACTCGAGAATTAATGTAATATAACACATATGCTAGATATAATTACAATACATGACATTTATAATATCGATATTAGTAGGGAATTTCGAGCGAGGATGAAATGTCTTTATTGAGGCTACACAACTGTTACTCATGATTTGCTAAATGTAAGTTATTCATATTAATTATCGGCAATGGACTTATATAAGACCATGCTGCCAACTTATGCATGCTAAAGAGATAAAAAAACCTCTAAGGGGGACTTAATTGAACAGTCAAGTGGATGAAGGTGAAAAGTAACATATTTCATGTATCGAGAAAGCTGAAGTCAAAGTTTGGCATTGGCATGTTTTTCTAAGAAACCGGTCTTATATACCAACCTTCAATTTACAAAATGGAAGTAGGAAATATTACAAATACATCTCAACATATTTGGGGACTCGATGGCCGAGTGAGTTGAGATGAGGGTCTCAGTGTACTTGTAACAAGAAGGTCATGGGTTTGAATCCCACCTAAGCGAGTTAAAATTTATTTCTTGGAGGACCCACAAAATGAATCTTGTGGTACATAAGGACATTAAGCCCCAAGAAACAAACTTAACATATTTATCCATAGAGGTACCACAGTTTTTCCAAAAATGATTCTTATCACCTTTATCCACTAGGTCTAATAATTGTATACAGCTTACGTAAATTAGCCTGAAGTTGTTGAAAAATAAGCTTAGAGGAGGTAACAGTAATAATAACAGTGAACACATTTTCACAAGTAAATAACTTTTTCTATAAATAAATACATAAGTACAATAATTAATAGTACCTTCCCATGCTGTCAGCATTTGGTGTTGCACTAACGATTGGAAAGCATTAAAACAAAATACATCTCGTTTCAAAGCTTGTTTGTAACATTCTGATGCAAGGCTACGATTGTCTAGGGCTTCATAAACACACCCTTTCAGGTAGAGAAGGGCACTGTGGAGCTGAAAATTACATTTTAAGATAATTATTTAATAATGACAATAATATTAACAATAAATCTGACATGATTAAACAAGCTTACGCTGGGAACAGGACAACCCTTTATTGTATTGTCGGTCTGGTCCAACAATGAGTTTATAGATTCCGTAATTCCTGAACTACCTGACGAGTAGTTTGATTCCCTCTCTTCACAGCTTAATAGTTCTAATGCTTCGTTGTACTCTTTTGCTTCAAGTAAGCACTTCGCTGCAAGGTAACGGCAAACTAGATGAGTCTAGAAAATGTTAACATTGTTAAAATGATGAAGCTATAAGATCTATTAGACTTATAATAAAAATTAAGTAGGTTAATGCAATGAAAAGCAAGTTCAAAAACACAAAATAATATTGAAACAATATAACATCAAATTTAAATATTAAAATTGGGAATTCCATTTATAGCAATTTAATAAATGAATATAAGTTAAAGATGATTGGAAAGTGGTGGGTTGGATTCCTACAGGCATAGAAAAAAAACAGCATAACGATCTCATTGAAATACTTATGAGTTAGAGTATAAAATGCACTGAAACGTAGAAATAAAAAAGGTTGAAACAAATGAATGAAAAAATTGGAGGTAAGATAACAAAGATTTTAAATTATCACTAAATGTAATTATAATCATTACAAAATTTCATAAATAGAGAATAATCAATATAAATTCAATTCTTCTTATGAAAAAAATATGATGAAAGAGGACTTAGTAACGCATTTGTTAAGCTAACACAAGTTATGACAAAATGTATTCATTCATTATATCAGATACCCCCAGAACAGAACAGGAAAAAATTGTCATAAAAGAGAGTGAAATCATCGATTTCAATCGGATTTTATGATGCGTTTGACTTAATCGTGGATACCATGAAATATTAAAGAACACACATAAGTTTAGAAAAGGTTCTCTAAACTTTAGTTTAAAAACTATGGTATACCAACCTTGTGAAGACCTTTATTCTTCAACATAAAAGCAGCACGGTGGTATTGCTTCAATAAATACATGCACTGAGCCAACCAATAGACATCCTCAGGCTCCCCATCACTTAGTGAAACAACCTTGTCAGCCCAGAACAGAGCTGATGTATACAAATGCTGTCAACACAATCAATTAAGTAACACTAGCATCATATTTCAACTCATCAACAACATATTAATACCTACCAGGTCCAAGTATGAACGAACCAATTTGCGATAATTGTCAACGTTCACGGGTTTATCTGGATTGATCTTCATTTCTTCTGAGTATAACTCCTCTGGCATTATCAAACATAAACAATTTATCAAACCATCTCAGCCTTTGACAGCTCAATAAAAATCAATCTCTAAACATGCTCATGGTGTGATACTTTCCAAACAAATTCAAGTTTGTTAACTTAAACAAGAAAATGACATAAGGAGTTACCTGGTTGGAGCGCAAACGTAAGGTTATACGTGGTTTCATTCAAGCAATCAACAAATTTAACTTTGGCGCCTTTGCAAGAGTTCCAAAAAAATTTCAAACGGAAAATGTTGTGACAGTCTGATTTAATTCAAGGTAAACATAGAATAATGTTTGACAATAGTATAAAATATTGAGAAATCTGTAGAATTATAATATGATAAGCGGATATTTGGGTCTTTTATAGTACTTTCATTCTTAGTTCTGATAAAATTCATTTAATGTAATTTACTCCTTGCTATTTACTCAAGTAAACTTATATATCTGACAAACCTACAATCAACCAATATGAGTTGAACAATATTTTCTCCAACTATCATGAAAAAAATATTAATTTCTGATTTCAGAATCAATCCCCCCCCCCTCCCTCTATATTATAATACTTGTTTTATTGTTCAATCTCGATTTATTCACTATAACTTCATATTCATCTATATGACCGTTACCCTAAATATTATTCATTCCAACCCTACCAGTTGATTACGAATTTACAATTAGCTGATTCTTTAGTGCTATTATAAGGATTAATGGCATGTCAGAAATGAAGAACAATATTCAGTCGCAACTTCCGGCTTTAGATTACTTTAAGATACAACGAGAGTAGATCTCTTATTCATGTTCTTTTCATTTTTTTTTTTTTTTTTTTTTTTTTTTTTTTTTTTTTTTTTTTTTTTTTTTTTTTTTTTTTTTTTTTTTTTTTTTTTTTTTTTTTTTTTTTTTTTTTTTTTTTTTTTTTTTTTTTTTGTGAGCATGTTTCTGTGATGAACTAGTTTATCCTAAATTCGCACGTTCGTGCAATATGTTCCTTTTCTTAGTAGATTTATTTTTTAGAATGCCTCCACAAACCTTCATGGTTAGTTAAATTTTTGGCTCCTTTCTTTTTTTTCTCGTTCATTCAATTAAATATACGTTTGTCCTATTGAAGTCTATATTTCTACTATTGTCACACGAGCACTTATTCTTTTCACTCTGATGAAATATCTTGTTTTATATTAGTCTTGTTCCTTTCTTTGGCCCTGGTTCTGATAAAGGCCAAAATGCTTTCTAAAAATGATATTGTAAAAATTCTCACAGCTGCTTCATGTTCTTCTTTATCTATGTTTGAGAGAAGAACTGAAAAGTAGTAGACAAGAAGAGGATGGGGACTCTATGGCCGAAGGAGTTAGGGCGTGAGTCTCAGCGTGCTCGTAACCAGAAGGTCGTGGATTCGAATCCCACCTGGGCGAGTCAAAATTCATTTCGTGGCGAACCCACGAATAAATCTTGACCTTCCCACCGTGGCTAGAATAGGTTGGTACCCATAATATCATTATATAAAACCTCAGGGTTTATATAATTGTAATAGAACATACAAGACATCGTAGTTTATTATGAAGTCATACTTTTCTTCCTTGCTTGCTATTTTACTAAGGGGAGTAACGTCATACTAAAGAGAGAGCGCACCTCATCATGCTAAGGTGAAGACATCCCATAATGTAATGGGAGGAGGCGCCAGTTCAATATTGTTTCAAATGCTTTCGACTCGGATTATATTTACTGTGTTGTTGTTTTAGAGACTGAATCGTAAAAAAAAAAGAAAAGAAAGAATACACATATAGAACGTGATGGATGTACTATTTCAGTTCCTCTTTACTGTTCCTCCACTAAAAACCCGAAATTAGAAAAGTCAATCCACTACCATCTGCACATTTCAGGTGTTTGAATTAATAAAAGTGTAAAAAAGATATTTAATTAAAGAGCGCACCTCATCATGCTAAGCTGAAGGCATCCCATAATGTGATAAGGAGGCGCCAATTCAATGTTGTTTCAAATGCATTCGACTCGAATTATTGTTTTAGAGACTGAATCGTAAAAAAAAAAGTAAAATAAAGAATACACATATAAAACGTGATGGATGTAGTCTTTATTTTCAATTCCTCTTTTCTGCTCCTCCACTAACAACCCGAAATTAGAAAAGTCAATCCACTACCATCTGCACATTTCAGGCGTTTCAATTAATAAAAGTGAATTAAAGATATTTTCTATTTGTTTAATTTAGTTAATAAATAAACTAATAATTTAAGGATACTATAAAAATAAAAAAAAAATTATCAACGAGTATGGTTTTTCATTTCATTGGTTATGCTAAAAGGCAGTGGCCGAGAAATTTTCAGATGATTTTAAGGTACTATCTTTATCAGAAATGGCGGCCCTAGTCCAAGGAATTAGGAACAGTTTAGTTAAGAATTATGCTGTATTTACTGGAACTATCGCCAAATCTGCTGTAGTTGGTGTTCAAACACGTAATTTTCATGTAAAGAACAATCCCCAGAAAACATTCATTCCAACCAAAATTGTAAGTTATCAACAAAGGCGCATAAGATTATTTCTCTCTATTTTACTTCGATATTAAATACTAACGGATTATTTTGCTACATATGTTTTAAGCAACCACGTGTGGATTTTTAAAAAATCGTTTATATTGTACTAAAAATCAGAAAGTAACCTTATAACAAATGTGGCAGTATGGTCTTTCCAATTTATTGAAACTTCTGTTATCAGTTTGTTTGAATAAAATTTAATTTATTTTAGAATTTAATTTGTCTTATGTTTGTTTGAAGTGGATCATGCCAGCAATAATCAATTGTATTAATTAACTTTAATGACAGTAGAATATATTATTAAATTAAAATTTGAAGTTTTAAACCAGACCCTGATATTTTATGTTATCAAGGCACTGTTCATTATTAACATGTTAAGCCTTTTTACTTTGATCATAAATTCATTTTTCATCGTCTCAAAGTTTTCTTTAAAACTACTTTTATTGAAGATTTAAAATTTACATCTCTTTATATATGAGGCGTTGGGGATTATAGCGGACTAACTCACATTTTTTGATGATTTAGTTTAAAACGTTAAATCGTAGTATGCCATGATTTGACGTTTCTAAGTCAATTTTCATAAAAGTAGAATAGCCTGCTCTGGTTCCTAACGCCTCATATTCAGTTACAATATCATCTTCATTCATAACAGCTATTACATGCTTTGTAATAGAAAAAACGATTTACTTGTGCAGTTATCTGAAAGTAGAAGGTGGAGTTCTACTGCCACCCAAAAACCTAAGCTTGAAGAAATTGAAGCTCGGGTGCTCAATGTCATCAAAGCATACGACAAAATTACTGCAGACAAGGTATATAATCCTAATCCTCATTAATTCTAGTTCTTTTTTTTTTCTATTTTCCAGAATCTAAATAACTGGCGGTTGTTTAGCCATGGGCCACCTCTCACTTTAGACCTCATCAAAGAAAGAGTTTTACTAGTCCTGAAACTTTATGATAAAGTAGATCCTGGAAAGGTAGGGTAGATTTTTATCTTGTTGATTGATGATCAACTGTTACTGATAATCTGGCTTTGACCTTTAACACACTAAAACACAAACTTAGTTCAGGTTGTGGTTTGCTTTTGAAGTCATCTATTTATTTATTTTCCTTATTTATTTATTTATACTAAGCTCTCATTTCTGAAACTTCCCATTTTCTCAATAATTTCTTTTATATTAAGTTACTGTCGTTTATGTTTAAATATCAATGTATCAGTTTAAAAACCATTACATATCTATAAATGTGTTGTGGACAATAATGAGAGTAGTCTCCCTAATTTATTCTTGTTATATTGATTATTTGTTTCAAGGGTTCTTTTGTCACTTATTTTTTTACCTTAAATGAACTAAATGAGTTATATATTTTAATAATATTTAAAAAAAAAAAATTAAATGAATTATTGTTATTTGAGTATGCTACTGGGTTATGATTTCCAAAATTTATGTATTATAGTTCATTTAAACTATTACTTTAGTTAAATTGTTTTTTATTTGCACACTAAATTTCTGGGCATTTATTTTGTTATCCCTCAATGACTGGCTAGATGCTGAGAACTGCTCATCATGATGTTGACTTTTCAGATGCGGTTGCAGTTTCAGATTCAACAATATTTATTTCCCATAACCTTCCTTTTGTAACTTTCATTATGGAAATTAACTTGATGATTTTTCTGAAGGGCGGTAATCACATTAACCCTTGCACTAGTGCTCGATACTTGTATGTTAATATACTTGGGTAAGTGTGGGTACACATAATATTTCATAGAATCACGAGAATAATAATTAAATATATTATAAGAGAATATATAATAATATCATAAGATACATGCGTAATAAATGTGATGGTGGTTCACTAGTATGTTACATATTACTTCAAAACTTTTATTTTAAATTAGCCAGAAATTACTTGTGATTTAAGTAACATACAAATAATACTTTGCAAATGACTTGATCATGGGGGTAAATGGTATCTGTTTATACCTGTTGTATATGACTGATGTCATTAAAATGGGATTGAATTTTTATTTTCCGGTTCTAAACCAGGTTCTGAGTGGAAAAGGTTTATTCTTTTTCTATCTAACCTTATCAGTGGGAAACCCCATAATAAAATCTTTTTTGATGGTTCGCTATTAGAGGAGCACCCTTCTCTGCTTAATGGTTGTTCATGATTTATTTTGTCTACTATTAAATAATTATTGTTTGAACCAACCTTCACTAATCGTGTTTATTATTGACAAGTAAGTAACATGTTAGACATATTTATATTGACTGCAGTTGTAATTTTTTTACTTATATTGGATTTTATTTTACGGACCCTATCGCTACCCTTTAGTAGTGAATCCAACTTTGAGTATCAGTAGCAGCCCTAAAGGCAGTAAATTAAAGATTTTTGGTGTGTTTCAGGTCAGAAACAGATATTTCCGATGTTATTTATGTCTTTATTATTTTTACATTTAGGACATATTTTATGGACTTATATAAAAATAAAAAATCTTGATAGTCTACTGTTGTGAATTTTTATGCTTATTAAACTATAACAATGGAATTTTAAGTGAACTAGGAAATGTAGAAAAAACAATTCAAAATGGTTGTAAATTTAGTTTTTCTTTGAATATATTCTTTAATATTGTGTGTAAAATTAAAATTTATGCCTAAAAACCAGTGGATCATCCGTGAATCACAGTAGTTATTTATTCCATTGTGCTATTTCGATCAAGTTGTTTAGGTTAGGTTACATTAAAGCCAATTATTCTAAAATATTGTACCAACCAACGCTGGGCATAAGTTGAAGTTAACTCATGTACTAATTATATGATTTGTCGTAAATATTTCAAATGGATTTATTATTAATGTCAGAGACTAATATTTAATTAATTTTAATATATGCCATGTATTTTTCAGCTGACCCTTGAATCACATTTTATTAATGACCTTGGATTGGATTCATTGGACCATGTTGAAGTGATAATGGCCATGGAAGATGAATTTGGTAAAAATTGAACAAATAACACTAAATTATTATGATATTGTAGTTTGATTGTATACATTTTTCAGTTTACGAATCAAGTTATTTTCCCCCTTTAATAGGCAGGTTAGGAATTTTTGAATACATTCCTTTCTTTTGTTTTCCGTTGAATGGCTATAGCCACCCTCACCCCAACTCATGTATCATGAAATTCAAGGCTAAATAAAGGATATTAGACAGTAATGAGTATGATAATACGTCTGACATTATGTAATTTATTGAGCAAAAGGCATTAAATATAAGTATGCTCTAGGATACATCACCTGTTAAAGGGATAAGGGTGTTAATGTTTTGATTTTTTTTTTTTTTTTTTTTTTTTTTGGCTGATACTTCAGAATTTGTATAAATTTTTTAAATCAAAACATTTTAATTTGAAATTAATGTATATCAGTAATATTAGGATTAGTTATTATTAATTAGGTTAGCATTAAGTTTTTAACTTTAACTCTGGGCTTTATATATATACATACATTATATTGCTCATCCAGTGGAACCAAAAATGAAATTTTTTGGAAAAGCGAGAAACTGAAATGAAATACTTTAAATCTAGATTATAAGTGTAAGTAGTATTGTGGATTGGCCAGGCTACATCGCAGTCGATGTTTCTACTGATATATTAAGCTTTGGGTAGAACTTATTACGTTTTAATCTTAGTAAACTTTTTATCCAATTTTGCAGTTACATTGAATTGTTGTTCCACCGAACGAGCGATATGTGTATTATTTATATTAAGTATTATTCCAGATTCAATTGAAATAAGAGAATTTTACAATAACATAAAATCAAATATTTAATTTGATTTCTGTTTGTGATATTAAATAAAAAATTATCCTCAATTATACCTATAAATCTTAATGTATACACGTATAAATTTTGAATTTAATCTTCCCTGTAAAACTAATTAACGATTCTTCTCTGTTTCATTTTTTTTTTTTTTTTTTCTTTTTTCCCCTGCACTCTTGTGACATGGCTGAACGATTGTAGTCTATTGTCCTCTATTATCTGTTGAGTCGATTTTACTCCCGGGTTACTTCTTAATACTTCTATACCTTTTCCTCCATTTCCAATGTTTTATTTTATTTTACTTGTGTCTGGAAGTGATATCCCAGTACTCTACTACAAGTCTGTTAGGGAGTAAATAATATGTTCTCATGCACTATTTATTTAAATCTTAAGTTAGGAAATGCTGAGAAATTTAACTTTGTATTTTTTTTCAAAACTACTTTATAACCAAATTATGTATCAATTATCAACCTCAGATAGGCCCTCCTGTCTAGCTGATATGCCACACAAATGTTTGTTTACTTTTCTTTGATCCTTGGGGTTCTTGAGATTTCCCCTCTTTTTTTTACCCAACCGTAGCACAGTTTTGACCTAGGATTGCTATGGCTAAATTTCATGAATTTTAAAAAGGCTTTTTTCCTCATTTAATATTTAGGAGTTAACATAATATGTGGCATGTATGAACAATCCAGTTCATTCTTAGACGTAGATATTGTTATAACTTTTTACTGTACTTCTCTGTATTGATCAATAAAAATGTCAAAATTAATTTTTCATCCAGGTCTTTTAAATGTAAAATAAGAATAAAATTCCAAAAATAATTTGTCAATTCTTTAGTTTAAATATATTTATGATGTTATAATAGTTATGTTTTATATATATTTTTTTTTTATTGATAACAATTTTGTTAATTTGTTTAGGTTTCGAAATCCCAGATGTTGATGCCGAAAAATTACTCAGGCCAGCTGATATAGTGCGTTACGTTGGGGACAGGAATGATATCTACGAATAAAGAAAAACTTATAAAAATGTAGTTTAAGTTAATAAATTGTTTGTTATTCTATCTTTTATAAGAGATAAGAGATGAATAACCAATTTTCCTTGTACATATAGCTGTTAAAACTACTCATTTTTTTTTTTTTTTTTTTTTTTTTTTTTTTTTTTTTTTGTAAATAAAATCCCATGATGACGGTAAACCTTGAAATTTGTTGCAAACATAAAATTGTTGATCATAGTTCTTTTATTTAATTTTTTTTTTTTTTAAGATTTATCCAATTTTTATCGCTATTAATACAAGTTGTTTTAGTAATGAATGGTTTATTTATTAATGCAATGGTAATGAAATTAAAAAAATACCAATTCAATTTTTGTATATTGATTTATCTAATAAGTCTTTTGTTATTTTTGTAAACCGTTAGGTTCTTAAACCCCCCCTTTTTTTTTTTTAATTAACATAATCAGCTTTAATTTGATTTTTTTATTTCAGTTATTGTTATAACATGATTTTAAAAAAAACTCAATCTTAATCAAAGATTACAGTTTAAAACTTAAAGAGCTATTAGATCAGGAATGGAATTTATAAAAAAAAATATACTATTATTTATCAATTTAAAATATTTTTTTCTTGTGAATATATCACAATTTTTTATAAATATATCATAGCATGTATTTACATGATTATCCGCTGTCAAATTGCGAGTTTTGTCATCTAGATCTCTCTAAAAAAGAATAGGACAATAAATTTGTAGAGTCCTAAAGTAAGATTTTACGATCAGATGTTCATATTACTTCAGAGTTTGAAGCAGGAAAAGAAGACAAAATTGTATTGAAAAGAATTAAATCTTTAGTACAGAAGATGTTTATTTCTAAGAACATAAAAAAAGTATAATTTTTTTTGCTCGTAAAAAGTAATGTTTATTTACATGCTAATTTAATATTTTACTACAAATAATAATTGCTCTTGATTTGTGTATTTTTAGCTGTTTTGTGGATTATCGGATGATGTATCTAATCCAGGAACCCCCTAGGTAGTCTGAAGTTAATTATATATATTTTTATAGATAGGCAGTAACTCTATCATACTACTTTATAGTAAGCAATGAATATAAAATAGGAAATGTAAATTAAGGCCAATGGATAGTTATTTAATTTATTTTATATTTTACATATAACCACTATGCACATAATTCAGGGCATCCTGTCGTATAACAGCTGTCATATCAGGCATAAATATGAACAAAAAAAAATATATATATAACTATATACATAATTTAACAACAAACATAATATAACTCTTCTATATTACATTGTTATATAGGCAGCGCTGGAATGTTAGGAGACACCGTAGGAAATTATTGCACTAAAAACAATCTCTTATGTGAAGCTATTGAGCTTGGTCCTTATAAATATATATCACACGTGAAAGAATATGCTCTTCAGCTGTTTGTCGCACAACTTCCTCACTTCATCTGCAAAACAATCGTAATCAAAATTTTATATAATCTTAAATATAGGCGATAAATAAATTCATTAATCCTAGGCATAACTAAAGTAAGAATGGAACACAAAAATAAAAATAAGATTTACAATCAACTTATTAATTTATTTTGTAGGCTGTCAAAACGTCAGCACAATAAATTAAAATAAAAATTTGATTGTGTTTCCATGATACCTCATCAAACAACAAATTGTCGGACACTATTGAATTATTAATAACCAAACAACAATAATAAATAAATGCATTATTATTTTTGCTTACCACTAATTTCAATGAGGTTTGCCCTCTTCCTTTCTACAGCTATATAGAACTGGCGATTATTGGACATCTTTCCAACAACCCAATGGTCACTAATAGTCTTCACCATGGTTTCATTTGATGAATTGCCACATTCGGCCAACCTGTAATTTTGAAAAAAAAAAAAAAAAGGATAATTTTTTTTAAACATCACCAAGTCTACTCATTCATGAAGATAACATCAAGTTCCAGTCACATTTTTATTAAATGAATTAATCTTTAAAAAAAAAAATGTTTATAACAATGCCACATATATAGAATGTGTTCCTACCATTTTTGATGCTGCTGTACCTCGACTAGCAACCTCAGCAGTTCCTTTGGTATGGTCTGTCCACCTGGATCTCTTTTTTTATCGAGAATAGATTTTGTAGCCAAATTCATTGAGTTAAAATAAACGAACCTGTAATTAAAATAATTATAGGTATTATGCAAATGAAATAAAAATGCAACAATAGCATTACTAAATCTTAATATAATAGAAGTGAAGTTAGGTCTTGATGTTTCAGATGTTTTATCATCAGGATTATTCCATGGATGATCTTCAGCCACAGGATTCAAATTATATAACATTTAAGATGATTTGTAACCTAACTAGATAGGAATCTTTACTTGATGCACTATCAAGAAGAAATCATACATGGAGTTAAAAGACAAATGGAGAGGGCCCTTCCCGTATTTTCTTCAGTGAGGGGTGATGCCAAAACGCCAACTGGCGACTTGCATTCCATTTGGGCTAGAGTATTTCCCCATTATTAAATGGAAAAATAACGCATTAAATACAATGAAATCCCACAATACACCTTAAGATACTAAAATTTGAACTGAAAAACAGCTAATATGCTGACTATATGGTTCAAATCAAAATGACTGCCTCAGCGATTGAGAGGTAAGCCCCCTCTTGTTTATAACTCAATGAAATATATAAAAAGAGGAACCTCCTCCCAACAAAATTTTTAGAAAATGTTAATTGAATAAACCAATAAAATAATTTGGTATATAAAACAAATAACTGTTTTATCAATTTATCCTAATTATAAAAACTGAAAATTGATTAAATCTAATATTTTCGTAAACTAAATATTTCTTTAAAATATTTTTTAAAAAAAATATGGTACTTTTTGTCTAACAGTATCCTATAATGCTATTTTAAGTTTTAGGAACAATCAATAAAATTTCAATGTATTTGCATTGTGACAACAGCTTTTGCCAATTGCCAGGGTTAGCAAGTCAATAAAATTAATTTGTAAAAAAAAATTCATTATTAGTGTTGAGAGTAACACACTACTAGCAGATAGATATCCACAACTAGCAACTAAACTAGAAATAGCAACCTCAACAAAAATATGTAACTCATTTAAACTTCGGTAGCTCAAAGTTACTAATAAAATGGACGACCCTGTTAACCTGTTCGCTGCGGGGCGGTATAAGGCTTGGCCTTGACCGGGTGCTACAGGATTATTGCCCGTATAACCACCCAGTCCTGAGTTCTTTTTGCCAACTTACCAACGAAATATTATTTCTTCTAGTTATAAATAAAATAAAATTCCCATCCTCGTTTTTTCATCCGGACTTTAGACCGGCATTGGTAGAGTTAAAAAAATTTTTTTTAATTTTTTTTAAAACTTTTTTTTCTAATTTTTATTTATTTTTTTTTTTATTTAATAATTTCGTTGTGTATGATAAACCTTAAAACAAGGTAACAAACACAAAGGAATATCGCATATTTCACAACAATACATCGTTAATTTTCTTTTTTTATGTCTTTTTCAACAGTTTCTTCTTCAAAATCTGAACACTCATCACAAATTTTTTCATCTTAATTACTGTTCTGTAACAGATCTAATAATTCAGAACTAGAATAAAAATGTTTCCTAAACATTGTGTTTGAGAGATCAAACTAGACTAAAACAGTTGAGCAGGTAAAAGGGTCTCAAAAACCTGGTATAAAAGGCCTAAAACTAACTGTCAAATGGCAGCCTAAAATTGAAAAGGAGGTGCTGACACTCTCTGTTGGCCTTCTTAAGAGTCTCATAGTTAATTTGGAAGTCGCTAAATGTTGTTTCTGCGGTGCACAAATATGTGCGAGTAGCAGCCGTTCAGAAACACAGATCTGTGTTAGTAGCACTGGAGGGGCGCCCTACTCAGCACACAGATCTGTGTTGGTAGCACGGCGGGCCAGCGCACAGATCTGTGTTAGTAGCAGCGAACAGGTTAAAAGATATTGTGTCTCGTCTAGAGTTAAAGACCTTGCTCCCTTGTGCTAGATATCTTTTCTGCGTTAATTAAGTAATAAACAAAAAAATTATTGTATAACAGCACTCTCAATAAAATACATTCAAATGCATACATTATACAAAATGGAATATATGATATATATTATAAATAGGTGATAAACATTACACAAAAATAAATACAACCTAATGTCTTGGTCAAAAGTATCAGAGGAATTAGAAGGTCCGCTACTATTTGGCTGTTCTTTGTATTCAGTCAACTCTGAGTTTATTTTTTCTAAACGCCTACTCAGAAAACTATCCAGGCGTCTGTAGAAATCCAGCCTCAGAGTTTCATTTCCTAAACACAATAACACATAACTCAGCATGGAACTAAGCTAAAAACACTACAGGGGAAAGAATAATATATTGTAGAAAGTTTTTTACTTTCTCTTTATATAAATATTCTATCTTAGCCAATTTCTCTGATATCTTTTGATAATCACTATGTAAACAATTTAATCATTAAGAAAAAAAACATTTCAATGTTTACTATAATCAGTTGACAAACACAAGAAAAAATAGGCTTGGCCTATTAGTTCATATCTGAACTAATGTTGTCAGGGGTGGTTCAGATAATCGAACTTTGTTTAAAAAAATTATTACATTTAAGGAGCATCTTCCAACAGTTCACTTTTCGCATTTTTCAAAATTTTATGACAAACTGCCCATCTAACTGTAAAGATTACGGGGTACCTGATTGATTTATTATTATTTATTCCCGTTATTGTTAATTTACCAACCTTGAAATCGATAGCTAATGTCTGGCCCGATTCACTTTTTTTTAGCCACGTAATAATTTCCATTTAGTCCTTAAATGAAAAAAACTATTGTTTCCTTTTAGTTAGCATGGATGATGACATGTAGTTTTTAAAACAAAAAGTGATTACAAAGACGAAGTATAACTTATAACAAACAACTTAAGACTTAGGGTGAGATATATTACCAACCAAATGATTAGGAAGATCATGAGAGAAACAAATGAAATGATCTAATTAAGTATACAGTTCTCAGTAAACAAAAATGTAGGTATGTATAGAAGTTCATTTTTTGCAGTTTCTGAGAAATAATTTGAGCTTCCCTTATAGACATTCATTTAAGTAAAAATAATTTTAACATTACAAGTAAGTAATTAAGTGATCAATTTAATTTTTAAAAAATAAAAGGTTCTGTTAATTGAACGTTCGGATAATCGACGCTCCACTTTATATTAATTGAAGGGTGTTAGGCTAGAAGGAGAAATAACTAAGTCTAGTAACTATAGTTCTTTAAAAATTGAAAATGTAAATTACAAAATATATATTTTTTATCATTGGGAAAGAGCTCTTGAACTCCAAAACATGCAACAATCCTCTTACTAGTGTCCATGAGACCAACTTAAGTGATAGTACATGGGACAAGCTAACAGCTGGCGATGGAACCTCAGTTTTAATTTTTTTTTTTTTTTTACATTCCCCTCCTTGCCTAACACCATTCTAATAATTTTTTTAAAATAAAAAATTTAAATTAGAAGATATTTTTATGTTGCCTAACAAGAACACTTACCTGGAATCAGAAGACTCAATGTTGTCTGGTGGACTTTGTATACGACTAGATTATAAAATCCTGGCTGCGGGACATGAGAGAGGAATACTCGCGGCACTTTGTTAGAGAAAGTAATATTTACGTCAGTGAGGTTTTCAGGGCCAGTAACAAACCTAAAAATAAAAATTGAAAATTTTAGTTTAATAGTCGTATTCATCACATAATGGTATTAAATATTTAATTTCATGATATTAAAATAGTTCCTTGTTAACATAACAATCAAAATACAGTAGAACCTCACTAATCTGCCTCCCGCTAGAACTACTCTCTGGGTAGTCCAACCCTCTTACAGAGTCCTGGGGGATGCACAATATTTTTGCGGAATCCCTAATTATCGAATAAAAATGTATATTTTGGTGTGTAAGAGGTCGCATAGTTTTGATTTATTTATATATTGTCAGTGTTGCACTTGTATGCTAAAATCTAAATAATGAATCTTGAAGTACTGCCATCTAAGAGTTAAAATCTTCGACTTTTTCTACGTTTTGCTTAATAAATATCTGCTGAACAGTAGGTTCTAAAAAAAAAACTGTTTATATTCTAAATTAAAATTTCTTTAATTTGACCAAAAAATAAGCTCTGTAGATTAATCGGAGATTAAGGTACAAGCTTTAAAATTTTTAGAATTCTTTCAAAAAGTAGCAGAAATTGCGACTTTTTTTTCTGGTTTCGCTCCATAGATCCTTAAAAACAATGTTTAGAGAAGACTTCATTATTTCAATTTTAAAGGTGAGTTAGCTTCCTAAAAATCTAACAAAATATAACTATGAAAAATATGTTTCATTGAAATCTCCAGTTAATCCGACCTTTTGGCCGTTGCGTCCTACCCCTTCGTCTCTTAGGGGTGGGAATAGTCAGGTTCTAATAGATTTTTTTGTGAGAGATCTAACTTAATTTTAAAAGATAAAGGTTCCAAATTTTTACTGTTGATATTTTCTACTATGCGTTGTTAGAAAGATTAATATTTCAACACAATTATATTATACATGAGAAACAAATATGCGATAGATACCTGTTTGGTTTAATAGTTGAACGTTTTTCATCAGGAGAAGAGCTTGCATGGCACGGTAACAAACTGTTAACGAGGTACCTATATACAACTTGAGCATCCTCAGCAGGTAAACCAGACCTTTAAACATAAATATTTTATTTATTTATTATACTCGAGGATTTTAAAATTTA
Source organism: Euschistus heros (assembly GCA_003667255.2). Taxonomy (NCBI): domain Eukaryota; kingdom Metazoa; phylum Arthropoda; class Insecta; order Hemiptera; family Pentatomidae; genus Euschistus; species Euschistus heros. Next base: position 576,613 of record RCWM02000237.1, read on the forward strand.
TTTCAATTAACTTACTGAAAATGATTATGTATGGTTAAAAAATAGAAATTTTTTTATTTCTTATTTATTTCTTTATTTATTTCTTCTGCCAAAGTGCAGATAATAGAATAAAAATATGAAATAGTCTACTGGATTCTTAATATCATAAAAAGCCAAACCTTTAGACCAATGTGTTTAATTTTCATTGAATATTGAACCTATACATCAATATAACAAAGAATGGGAACAACTTTCTTACAAAAAGTAAAATAAGGATGCTAACAAAAAAAAAAAAAAAAAAAAAAAAAAAAAAAAAAAAAAAAAAAAAAAAAAAAAAAAAAAAAGAAAGCAGCATAATATTGTACATAGCAAGCCAATTAAAAGCTTTAAAAAAAAAATTTTTAAATGGATTTTTATCAGATTGTCACTTATTTTGTTCCTAAGTCCAGTTTCTTAAAAATAAAAAAACTTATATTGTTTAAATGAGCAGATAAATATTTCTGATAGTCGTTTTAATTTTTTTTTTTTAAAAACAATCAGTGACAGGGGTCACCTGTGGTGTAGTGGTTAGCATAGCAACCTACTAAACCCAAGATCGCGGGTTTGCAGCCCGGCAGATGACCTTAGGATTGTTTAAAGGGAGTAAAAAATCCTTAGCTATGCCGTCCTTCGGAAGGGACATAAAATGGGGGTCCCGAGCCTGTGCGATGTCAGGTACTCGTTAAAGATCCCTATGCTAATTATACCTGGATAGGCAAAATTTAGGACTCCCACTGTAGCATCGTCCGATTAGCCAAAGCATCATAAAGTGACGTTAAATAAAATAAACAAACAATCAGTGACAATTGAAAGGTTAAACCAATCTACCTACCTCACCCTTTCGCATCTGTCCACTTTAGGTCCTGATATCTTAAAGAAGTTATTTTCGTTTTAGCTCCTTAAGTGAATACCAATATATATTATTTCTTGTCTTACATTTTTAAAACATTTTACATAATCTATGCCACAAAGTGCTGTTTTGAAATGCTTTTAGATCTGATGATAAATGTTTAATATTCAAAACTAGTTATCAAATAAAAATAATTCCAATAGAAGTGGCAATTAATTAATCAATCCTAATTGTATTGATTCTTCTATACCATCAATTAAGAATATCTTTTCACCTATATGATGAAGAGATTCATTTTAATAAACTGGTATTTCTTTTACATGTTAAAAAGTAATGGATTCGATACATTATATTATAATCATAACACTATTTCAATACTACTATAACTATAATAATATATTATCTACCTACCAGACAAGTTGCTCATTGAATAGTAAAACAGAAAATTGTATTACTGGAAAATTGGCTTCGACTAAATTAACAAAACATTGAGCGTGAAGAAATGTAGGCTTGTCTAGGGGAAGGAATTGGACTCCTTGAAACAAATCGACAATATCACATTTCTTCAAATTGAGAGTAAGAAGGTACTAAAACAAAAATAAAATAAAAGTATTCCATAAAATACTATAATTTGTTCATGAAACAAAAAATTAATTTAACCCTTTTCAGGTCAGGCATACATATTTAATATAATTTAAATTGACTGTTGTGTTTTTCTAAACATTAATATTAATATAGATAAAGATAATAATACCTTGGTAAAAAAGAAATCCAATTTTTTCTTGAGTAGATCAGTAGATCCATTTTCTTTGTCTAAAATTCTCTGAAATGGTCCGAGGAACAATTTTGCAGCTAAGTAAGCCTGCCTTAATACAGCCAAAAATACTGGGTTTTGTACTTCATTTGGTAAATATTCAATTCCATCCAGTTTTTCCTTGCCTACGAGGCAAGTCGGAAGGTTCACGGTCTAGAATGTAATATTTTATAGGTTGTGTTACAACTAAATTGACAATTTATAATTAATATATATATTAAAATACAACATGACCTCATTAACTTGAATACTTCAAAGAAATCACATCATCTTCTTACATTCCTATTTTTCTTCCGAATGATTTGATTAATAAGAGGAAAATCTTAGAAAGAGGAAATAACATTAACTCTATGACTCGAACAATTAAGTTTCCTAATAAAATAATCCCAATAGAAGTGGCAATTAATTCATCAATCCTAATTGTATTGATCCTTTTATACCATCATGCTTACATCAAGTGAATGATGTTTAGTTATCAGTGTGTAATTTATGGTGAGATAATACGCTAGTGGGAAATATCGAATTTAGGTGACTAAAGGTAACAAATAAAAATGATGGCATCGTAGATTTGAATCATTGAGGTCTGACTGTACAGTTCAATAAAAAAATACATACCATGATAATCCAAATATTTTCCTCTGGCATAGAAAAAAATTTCTTAGTTTTTTGAGTTTGCAATGTATCACACAAATCACTTGAAAATGTCCTAAAAAATAAAAAAAATAAAAAAAATAATAATAACAGATAGAACACAATTTAGACATAAGGTAGACAAATGGGAAGTCTTTCAGGTAGAAAGGACAATGAAAACTGGAACCAAGTGGTTGGAAGGTAGGAAGAAAGCACACAGTGAAAAAATGAAAGAGATATGGAAGATCAAGAAGGCTCAAAAGAAGTGAATACTTTGCATAGTCCTAAGAGGCTCATTCGCATAAAAATTTAGTAAAATAATAATAATAAAAATCATGAAATGAAAACCTTTTAAATTAATTGCCATTACTTAATTTAAATAAAACTAAATTATACATATATATGTATTTTTTAAAAACATATTTATTTATAATATTACGTTATAAACAGGGCCCAATCATTCTTATATTATCACTGCAGAGATCATATGTTTTACTGTTGTTCGTATCTTGGATAAGGAATGTAACTTCAATTTTCTCAGATTTTATACTAAATATCATTCTTTAAAATATTATATTTAACTTTATTATATTCTAAGAGGAAAATATTAACATTGCTACAGTTATTGAAGGGGATTTTCACTTATATTAAATATTGATAAATAGATATAATTTACTTTCATTACATAATTAAAGATATTGCCATTCAATTTAAAACATTGAAACTAAATACTATTGAAACTATTTTTAAAAAAATAAATAAATAAATAAAAAAAAGAAAAAGATTGGAAATATTGACCAAATTAGTAACTAATTTAATATTTTTTTTAGTGTATTACAGATTCCATAGATAGGTTTCTTATCGATATTTTTCATTGGCTCATTCTCTTGGCATGAAGATGCCTAGGTTTAAGCTAGACAGATATGGTTACCATCCAAAGCTGCGACTTACACTTTTTCTATTCTGGCTGGGAGATGTGATCGGTCCAAAACTCTTACAGTAAATAAACTTTAAATACATTGAATATATTTAAAAAATGACCTATTCCACAGATTCAATGTGAATACTTAAAAAAAAATGTTAATTTTCTCGAAATCATATACTGTCTAATCAATTTGCTTAGTCTGCTACAGTGAGATATTTATAGTCTATACAAATATCAGAATTCCTGATTTGGCTTAGCATTGACCAGTAAGTTATTGTAATAAAATACAGGAAAAAACAACAACAAAACACCATTACAGAACATTACTGGGAGAAACATGAAACGTATGAAATATGAAATTCATAGATCTTGTGTATTATAGCTATGTCAATTTATACAAATACAGGTAATTCGCTTAAAATAGAGCATTACTCTGTGAATTTCACTATGGCTTCACTCAAGCCAACTTCTTTCATCTGTATATCCATTTTCGTCCCTCTAGGGTGGAAGTATAATACTTTTTCTTCTTCCTAAATGCAGAAAAAACCATACAGCATTATAATTATGAGCATTCCTACAAGTGAAAAACACCATTTTCACCAACTTACATGGCCTTCCGTTTGTCCATAAGAAACATGATACACAAAGAAATTTTTCAAAGATATCTCAGTGTTACTGGTCATTGTCATCGTTTTTGTAACTCATACATAATTGAAAATCTGTTATAAGTATTGAAAATACAGGTAGTGTGGTTATATTTACAGATAAGTGACACATGAGTCATAATTCATGACTTAATCACTAATCTTAAGTCTGACCCCAACACAAGATAATTTGAAGAGCAAAACCATCTCAAATGGCTCCTTAGATAAAAAACGAGCGTTCAATAGAGGAAAGAAGGCTGTAGACAAAGAGGTAATTTTTCGTTGAACAAGATAATCAGGTATTTATTATATTTTTTTCATAGAAAGGCCATAGAGACCACGCGAATATCATTATTTTTACTTCTTTTCGTACTCCTCCCTTCCCCTCGTTTTTTCCGATTGCTTCTTCTTTCCTCGGCCCACACAATTCCTTTCTTTGCATCTCTCTTTCTCACAAGGACCTTAATTTCTTTTAGTCTTTTTCTGTAGTCATCCCTATCGAAACAGTCTGGGTCTGTTTTTTTTATGGCTCTCAGTTTATTCCTTCTTCTGTTTGATGAATATACCCCCAGCACTCTTGTATCCTCTCATTTTATAGAAGGTTTCTCTATTTAATCTCTTTGGATGCATCCTCACCATTTGCCCTAGAACCTTAAGCTTGTTATTCTTATGTCCGTTTCCAAATCATTAATTTATTTGTATATTTCCTTATTAGGTCTGAACCTATTGCCTTTTTGTGTCTTCTTTGGGCCGTAAATTCTTCTTAGTATTCTTTTTTCTATCCCTGTCATTTTTTTTAGGCTGGGGACGGAAGCGGTTTATCTGTACATTATCACCGGTTTCATGACCGTATTGTAGTGTCTTATCTTTGCATTTATTGACAGGCTCCTTTAATTATATAAATTGCTTGGCACGAAGCTTAATCATTCCAATTTACTTATTGGAAAATATTATTTGTTATGCTATCCTTCTTCGACCCATTGCTACTTAATTTCCACAGGTACTTGAATTTATTTACAATCGCATTAAAAAGAGCAGGGTTGGCAAAAAGGTAATTTGCTTGTGAATTATACCGGTTTCAACGCTTCAGAAAATGACGTGGGAAATAAATGCTATTGGAAGGCCAATAGCATTTTGATGGAAATTTTTAAAACCGGTGTTTTCACTGCCGAGATTGTGAGGTGGTTCAGCTTATAGTGTGATGCCAGATTAGTACAGAAGTTAAGTTTTCAATTCGTGTTTTAAAATATTGGTAAATTTTACTAAAACTACACCTCTAGAAAGCAACACCTTTTTCCAGTTTGCTGAAAAATATGTCCCAAAGTTATTTAGTCGCGAAAAAAGTTTATAAATAAAGCCAGAAAAACTTTAACATCCAATTTTTCGAAAATAAATTACTGCATAGAATATTTGGCACAAAAAGGGATGAACATACGGGAGAATTTAGAAGACTCTACTTAAGCGGAATTGTGGGAGATTCATATAGTGAGTATATTTCAGTTAAAATGGGCCTATGAAGTAGTGAGATTTAATGATGACTGAATTCCAAATAAGGGAATAAATTTTGAGCTGTCAGGTAAACATCCAATGGGGTAGACCTAGACGTAGATGGGAGGTAATCTTGGGAATTTGGGTTTAGATGTGGTGGGTTAGAGATTGGTGGTGTTGGCATCAAACATTCAGGTTCACTAAGCGGTTTATTTATTTTAAATCAAATGCATTATACTCTAGCAGATGTTATAGGTTTTATGTACTCTTCAGTTCTTCACATTAACTAGTTGTTAGTTTCTCTAATTCAGTAGCAAGTCGTTGCCTGTCAACTTACTGGCCCTATATTAGGAATGAGTAACACCATGGATTCTTATGCTTAATGGAACAGAAGTACTGATGAAGGATTATATTTTAAGGTGAACTCTACTAGGGCAGGTCGAAGTTTAATGGGAATGAATCTTCACCCTCTCAATATGGCTAGGATAGGTTAGTGACATATAGAATAAATCATCACTTCTTGCCCTAGGTAAAGTATGTAGAAACAATAGAACCCAACAAACTAAAAGTAAATTTCAATTTAACAGAAAAGGCCATACCAATACAACAATATTGCTTCCTGATACAAGATAGAACACCTAACAGGGTTTCTGAGGTCAGAAATCTACATACATATAAGAACTAGATACAAGAGAGAACTCAAAGCCTAGCTAAACCCGACAAACAAAAAATTGCATTTCTCTTGAATAAATTCAATTTATAGCCAATCATATTTTCTTGTACATTTTCAAAAACTGAAAATATAATTCACTCAATAGACATTTTATGCAACACTAAAACCCATTACAGTTGTTTTTCTAATATTATAGACATTTTAACAGAAAAAAACTAAACCTAAAAATTAGATTTATGTTAATTAAGCTTTGCTCATTATTATTGCTTTAAAAAGATATAGAAAGGGGATCGAAAAATGGACAACTGTTCCCATCACTTGAGGTAATGAAATGTAATGACTGTGGAGCTTAATACACAGGAAAAACTGTACGATCATTAAATAAAAAATAAAAAAACATATTAGGGCATAACATAATAAAACCCAGAATTTTGCTATTCATTTAAATGAAAATAACCATAAATACAACTAAGACTCGGGAGTGTAACTAATTTGTCAAGTAAAAAATAGCCTAAAATTAAATATTTATGAATTATTAAAAATTATAAAATGACCACACAAATATTACTAACAGTCCTGTTATAAATTTGTTTCTGAAAGGAATGGAAAATATTTTTTTTTAGAACTTATGATTAACATTTAACAATCGAAACTCGTTTTCAAATAAAAATGATTCCGATAGAATGGCAATTAATTTATCAATCCTAACTGTTACAATACTTTTATTGAACTTTGAAATTTTATAATAAATTCACAGTACATTAGGTTTATAAAATTTAGATTGGAGGGTAACCAGTTGATACATTTAAATAAAACATAACTTTAAATAGATTCATTATGTTTTATTAACATTTCTTTAATTGTAATATGTTGACTGATCCCTCTCGAGTCAAAACCACCCCTAACCACTCCTGTAATATGAATATATTGAATATTTTTGAGGGATCATCCGAAGAGAAATAAGAATTGTTAAAAACAACAAAACATTATTTTATTATTCTGATGTTCGGGCCATAACATTGATGGCCATGTATCTCGACAGGATACATATTACCATCTAAATAATACAAATATACTTACTGAGGATGATAATTTTACAATATTTAAAGAAAACTATTTAAAGAAATAAAAAATAAAGTTTATTCAATAAGTAAATATTATAATAAACAAATTAAAAATTCAACTTATACTGATGGCACTATGTGACTGAGTTATGTTAACAATGATTACAATTCAATTAACAAAATTATTTATAATTATGAATTCTAATTCCACAGAGATGAATACAATAATCATAAAAAATAAAAAAAGTCCAAGATAACAAACAATATGTGTGTCATGATAATAGTACAACAATTATATTGATTTAAATATACATAAATAACAAACTGGATATACAAAATCAGTAACATCAATTTCTTGTAAATAACTACATAATTGCACTTCATAATCTATCACATCTTCAAAATATTCACATTATTAACACAGTACAAAAATAAGCCTTATGAATCTATCAGTTACCACTTATGAAAATAAAAAAATTGAATACTTCAATAATGAAATTGAACGTTAAATATTTACCTTAATTATATTCATATGGTAACATTTCCACACTGGAATATATATATATATATTTTTTAAACTTTAAAAAAAAATATATAATATAGGAATGAATTCAGCAAAATCATATCACTCATAGAAACCATTAACAGTTAGCATATTCCATTAGGTGCCAATTCCACACTTCTTTCATCTGTCATCACATTTGGTGATTGTGCTATTTTGGGGATATGTCAATAAAAATTTTAAATTTAAACAAACAATATTAAATTAAAAATTGAAATATTAGGGCAAGGCTTTAGGAATAAACTCCAGATGGTGGGTGGGATTTGTACCTACTTCTAAAGCTAAGTTTTTACATAATAAAATATATAATAAAACTATTTAATCTTAATTTTCATTTTATATGTTTAACATAGAAAAGTGGTATAATATTGGCTTTTCAATAAATTTCACCATTGGTCAACAATCAGGCCTATTACTTATCTATTTGTCATAGGAATTAAAGTCAACAAAACGTGACATATGACGAGCGATGTCCCTTCAGCATAATACTAAAACTTATGAACTGATAGGTATATTAACCAAAAATAATTTGACTAAGCCAGTTGACTAAAATATCATAAGCAATATCAAAATATTGTATATTAACCTAATCGGTCTGTAAATAAATTGAATTAACCTAATCATCCCATTCTTGATCGTCTTCTTCTTCAGATTCTTGTTGCTTGGCAGGAGGAGGTGGAATCATAGAAGCAATTTGTCCTAAAATGTTTACTTCAGTACTCTCTGTTTTACCTAAAATACCTTTCCTCCTCATTAACAACTTATCATGTAAATCCTCCATTAAACTCTTTGGTCCTTCAGTTGACGACGTAGCTTTTTTTGGTTCTTGCTTTACTGATTTTAATTTAGATTTACCACCAGCTTGCCGAATAGCTTCCATCAAATTAGCTCTCATGTCAGATACTGGTTCAATAGATGGTATATTGGGCTGAGGTACTTTATCAGTAGTAGGTGGCAAGTGATCTACTTGTTCTGGAGGAGGTTCTGGTTCTGGAATAGGAGGCGGGGGTGGCGGAGGAGGAGGTGGCGGGGGAGGTGCAGCAGTATTGCTGGAAACAGTTTCTAATTTAGGCAGCTCTTGAATAATTGTTATCTTATCCTCAGTGATTGTTGGGCGTATAGGAACTTCTACAGGTTCTTTAGGAATATTTTCTGTTGAAAAATTTTCATCATATCTTAAGTCATTCGCTATTCCAGGCAAATTAGGAAGATCCATAGGCACTAGAATATCAGGCACATCTTGTGAAATGGGATTATAAAAATAGTTTGGAATGTTTTTTGCTCCTAATAATGGCCCTTTAATGGAAACTGGAGGAGGCTCAAGTTGTGGCTTTTCTTTTTCTGTTACCTTTAAAGTACTTTGTTTACTAATAGCTAAAGGATTAATCATTTCATACTTTTCATAGATGTTATGTGAAGTATTGAAAAGACATAATGAAGAAACACTTTTGATACTATCAGGAATTGGTCCTAGTCCCGCCAATGGTTTAACTTCATCATTTCTCCGAAGCATTTGGGTACTGTCTTTTAAATGGTAGAACTTCATTTTTTCTTTCAGAGTCATCTTGTTAGGGGGAAGTGGTGTATAATTTATTTTTATATTTGGCCTTGTTATTTCAACAGAATGATCAAAGGCTTCAAAAAATAAATCTTGTTCTGGCACAGGGTATTTGGCACTAGAGAATACAGTTATTGACTTATTTATACCTTTAATTCGTTGAACTTTTTCATTAGCCCGTGAACACCTCATTTTTATATCTCTAAGACGATTTTTCTGTTTTTGCATCCTTTCATCAACATCCTTAAATACTTTTTCAACTATAGTTTGCAATGAATCCAAAGCGAAAGCGATTTGTAGTACCGTTTCTTCATGACTAACATCTTGTTGAATCAACGGAACTTCAGGTTTGTGATTCTGCATTTTACTTAATGCAGAAAATATACGAAGAATTTCTTCACATCACTACAATTTAAAAACAATGAATGGATAACCTGGTATAGATTAACCTACTGTGTATCAGTCCCTCCCCCTTGTGTTTCCATTAGAGATGGAATATAGATATAGTTTTTCCAAGAAGAAGATCAATGAAGTTTCCTAGTAGATGTATCGTTAATATAAATGTTTCAGATCAGGAGAAAAACATCATATTTTAGATTTAAATAAATAAAATAAACCATTTTAATTAGGATTGATGAATTATTTTCCACTTCTATTGGTATTTTTTATTCAAAGTATGGTTTCGAACTTTAAACATTCATTATCAGTTCTAAAAATATAGAAATAATTTCAAAACGTCAGCACTTACTGCATAGATTATGTATTTATTATTGTTTTAAAAATGTAAGACAAGAAATCAAACGTGTTGATACCTATGTTGATCATGATAAGGAGGCAAAGTGCAAAAAGCCCTTGTGAATGATTTGAACTAAAAGAACTTTAGGTCAGGTGACAAACTATTGTGTAATGGATTGTTGTTCATTGAAACGAAAGACATGTCTTTACTGTTATGTTTTTGTTAATAATTCAAATAAGCGAAATAATGTATGTCTGATGTTAACATCCAAGTAAATATTCAAGTATCATCTGAATAATATGTTAGCGTATTTATACGCTCTTCTGATCTACAAACCCTGTCAAAATATAATTTAAATTCAATAAAAATAAATCCTTATCATCTCACTTCTGGTTAGAATAGGTTGGTAACTTCTAAAATAACAAGCCCTCGCTACCCTAGTTAAAGTATGCAAAGACGTTAAGCCCCAGTGAACACCCTATCATTAGTTCTATAGCGGAGTTTTTATTAAATATAAAATTTCTCGTACCGAAATGTTAAGTCTTGTCCTCCCAAGTATCTGCTGGAGTTTATCTCTTGACGGAGAAGTCGACAGCTGTGATCTATAAGCAGTAATAAACAAGAAGTGTTTTAGAACCAGGAAGTCAAGCATGTTATTATGTTAAGCACCTCAGCATTATCGATCTAAAAGCTGGGCCCATTCGAATCCAAACAGTCTAGATCGACTTTGAGGTATGTAAACCCTCGAAGGCCTTTAATATCAGTCATTTCAATATTCTGACGATCTCGGCGATGCCGGTAAGCGTGTTAGACCTAGAAGAAAATGAATACAGGATATAGAAAAGGGCTTTTAAGTGCTCCGTATCCTAAATTTGGTATAGAGGACTGTTATAAATATTGTCAAGTTTCAACCAGGGCTGAAGAGCTATGCAGTTAGTTTGGTATCAGTGGGTTACCAGCGCCCTTGCCAAAAAATGGATCCATATTAAAAAAATGGTCGGGTGTAGCTCCGCAGACGCCCCCATTTCCAAATGCCTATTTCTTCCATGTCACTCCACCAAAACATAAATCCAATTAGTGCTATTTAATCTACGTTTGACCAATTTTCTTCTCATACCTAATAATTTAAAGTGTATACAATTATTATTATTATTATGTTGGCGCAACAACTCGGCGACGAGTCCTGGCCTCCTCCACCAGCTTCCTCCAGTCATCTCTGCTCAATGCCGCTGTCATCCAGCGACGGACTCCCAGTACATCTCTAGCGTCTCCCTCCACTCCATCAGACCATCTAAGCTTCGGTCTCCCCCTTCTTCTAGTTCCGTGGAGAGGTTCAGTAAGGAGCTTTTTAGGGATTGCCTCATTGTCCATCCTTGCCACGTGGCCGGCCCATCGCAATCTTCCCAGCTTCTTGTCAGAACAATATATTTTTCATTAAAAATAGAATAAATTTCGTTATTCGTCCGTCTTCTCCAGTTTCCGTCGGTATGGACTCCTCCAAAGATCCTTCGAAGAATTTTCCTTTCAAAGACCAAGAGGTCTTGTTCTATTCTTCTACTTGTAGTCCACGTCTCTGATCCAAACAATAGGACGGGGCGGATCAATGTCCTGTATAGGTGGAGCTTGGTCTGTCGCGATAAAAGGCGGGAGGTAAATTCCTTGCGGAGGCCAAAGTAGCACTTGTTCGCCATCAATATTCTTCTCTTCACCTCAGCCGCAGGTGAATTATCTTGAGTAACCAGGGACCCCAAATATGTGAACTGGGCCACTTTCTCAAAGTTGAAGAGGCCGATATTAATTGTCTCCCCAGGTCGAGCAGCTTCTCCTGTTACCATATATTTAGTTTTCTTTTCATTTATCTCCAATCCAACCACTTTGGCGGCCTCTAATAGAGCCAGAAATCCTTCTTTAACTGACTCCAACGATCTCCCCACAATGTCCACATCGTCTGCAAAGGCTAAGAGCTGGACCATTCTATTATAGATTATTCCTCTTGTCTGCAAGCCAGCATCCCTTACCACTTTCTCAAGCGCCAATTTAAAGAGAAGGCACGCCGGTGCATCTCCTTGGCGAAGTCCTTTTCTTGAGGAGAATTCTTCCGTTCTTTGCCCACCAACCTGCACAGTGCACTTCACATTTGTCATGGTCAGCTTTACCAGTCGTATCAGCTTCTCTGGGATGTTAAACTCTTCTAGTGCCTTATATAGTTTTTCCCGGTTAATGCTGTCGTAAGCTGCCTTGAAGTCCACAAAGAGATGATGGGTTTTTATCTGGTGTTCATTTCCCCTCTCAAGAATTGTTCTGAGGGAGAAGATTGCGTAGGGTGTCTGTGGATTTCGGCAGGCAGGGCAAATAACTGCCTTTTTCCAGTCCTCATCAACTCAGATGTTCAGTCTCTTTGTGCCTTGTCATCAACTCCAGGTCTTGAGTCTGTCAATGGCATCCGTTATCTCCTCATCATCAGGCGGTTCCAGGTTAACATCCCGGTTATTGACTGAAAGGTCTTCTCTAATTTCTGATTCACGGTAAACCGAGTCGAGAAGCCCTTCAAAGTGTCTTTTCCATAGCATCAGAACGTCCTTCTTGCAGGCAACGATTTTCCCATCTATGTCTTTGCAAGTATCCGGTACAGTTGATCGGTATTTTCTTCTTCTATTGACACTTCTGAAAAAGTCCCTCGATTCTTTGCCCTTCCATAGTTCTTCTGTCTTCTCCAGTTCCTCTCTCTCTTTCTGCCTCTTCTTCCTTTGGTGGAGTTGTTTTTCCTCTCTCCTCTTCTTTTTATATTCTTTATGACAATCAAGATCCGAGGCTGATTTTGGTTTCTGCGAAATATGTTTTTCGGGTAGGGGGGCTTCTAACCCTCACTCCGTACCCTAGTATACTGGTGGGGCTGCCACCTTGGTGCCTGTATACCTGCACCCCCATCTGGGGCAGCTACCTAGGGAAGGTGGCCCTAGGGTGTGTACTGTATGTGGCCTTAGTGTGTAGTGTACTGTAGTTAGTGTATTGTGTGTGTGTGTGTGTTAGAGTACTGTTCCCCCAACCTGGAGGGCCAGTGGCTATCTGCGGCCCTATGGCCGGGCGATGGGGCCGCCAGTTCCCTACGCCACAGTATACAATTATTATGTTGAAAATATTAATTTAAAAAAGTTGGGGGCGTCTGCGGAACTATTTACGAAGGGAAAATGTTTCGTAAACGCCCCCAGCCCTTTGCTACGTAAAAGGATGTTAAAATATTATCGTAGGTTACAACTACAATTCAAGGACATTTTTGTTTATTTTTTACTGCGTTACCGACTTAATCTCAAATCCGCTATATCAACGAAATAATCCTTTAAGTAAAAATAATCATTGTGACTCTTAATGTCACTGTGGCAATATGTATTTAAAGGAACTATTTAAATTATTAGAAAATGAGGAATCCACGGTTGCCTGGCTACGAAATAAAGGACCAATTATGAATATGCCTCACTGCCCTGAATGCAATTAAGAATCTGAACAGGATGTCGGGAATATAGATGTCACAAAAGAGGAGGGTTCCTTACGATAAATCTATCACCATTTTTAAAAACTCGTTTTTCGGACAGCACAAGTTGCCATACAGTAAGGTTTTAATAATGGCCTATTTATTTTCTCATAACATAACTAATTATAACTTCATTTAACATGAGACCTCTTTTGAAGGTTATTGCACTCAAGAGAAACCGTTTCTGACTGGTTATCTTATTTCCGAGAACTGTCTATTGTCTGAACTGAACAACAAAATGACATGGTTGGTGGGCCTGGAATTGAAGTTGAAATAAACGAAACTAAGAAGTGTAAAAGAAAATATAATCGAGGAAGGATTGTGGACGGGAGTTGGATTATGGGGAGGATAGAACGGGATGGGCAAAAGAAGTTCCGGGTGGAAATTTGCCTCACAATAAGCATGACACTGCAACTTTGCTACCTCTAATCATAAAAAATATAAAACCGTGAAGCACTATCATTACAGACGAATGGAGAAGCTACACACAGCTTGCATTGTATAGATCCTTATTCATTGTCCCACACTCAAAACATGAATCAGCATGGCTATCTATTAAGCGAGGAATACATGCGGGCGGAAATCATTCCCTAAATTTATATTCACTCTTGTGTGAATATCTTTGGAGACGAGCTGTTAGAGACCCTAATAAAGATGTGCTCGATGAATTATTAGATTTCATTGCATATGTGTATAATCCAAACTTGTAAACAATAATGATTTTTTTCTAAGGTACACATGTTTTTCAACACCCAAACTTGTAAATATTTTTTCCCCGGGGGCATCTATGGAACGTTTAACCTTGGTAAAAGATGCCCCCAACTTTTTTAGCATAATGTTTTCTACAGGATAACTTAAAACACTTAAATGAGCTCAATATTAAACAAAAATTGGTTAAATGTAGATAAAATAGCGCTAATTGGATTTATGTTTTGGTGGAGTGATATGAAAGAAATAGGCATTTGAAAATGGGAGCGTCTGTGGAACTACACCCAAATGGTCAATCTGAAGTAAGAAAATTCCTGCATGGTTGAAATTACTTAGGGACAAAATTCATAATGGAACAGGGTTCTTACCTGAATTTTTATCATTCCTTCATAAACTACTATTAGTACATTTGTAAGTACTCCAAATATAGCAGGAAGGACACGTTCTTCAGGTTACCAATCTGTTATAGTGTAGAGTTGGAAGTATAAGACTCGTTCATCCATAATATAATTTGAGAGTTTAGAAAGGACATTGCAATAAAATATTTATTATATGCACTTCTTTTCAGAACATTTCATGCATAGAGGATAACTTAGGATTATGCCCTATTGAAATTACACTTTTTGATTTATTTTTAACATAATAGTAGGATACTAAATAAGATTTAGGGATGTATAGACTAGTTTGGATGGGGTTCAAGCCACAAGAAGAACAAAGAAACCCGGAAGAGTCTGGACGGAGGAGCAGCGAAAGCAGGCTAGTAAACACACGACGGACTTTTGAACGCAGAGGAAACTTCGCACCAGGAAGAAGAAAATGACATTGTTGCATTATCCTAAGTGGTCTATTCGCTTATAATAATAATAATAGTAGGATACATCCCTGGTTCTTGTGAAGAAGTGGGTAAGTCAAAATTATGCACTTTTCAGTATTTTATATTCTTTTCTAAAATCCTGTAGTTGCCCTCGAAATACCATTTGTGCTAAAATAAATATTTCAAGGACTTAAGAAGCTCAACTTGACTAATATTTCATAACACAGATATTACAAATCCTGCTTAGAGGGTTAATAGTTAACTCATTTTCAAGTTGATATATTGTTTTTAACTTGTTGATCTTTATGAGCATTATGTTTATAGTCAGTATGCATTTATTGTTTCAGTAAAACCCTAAATTAGAATATAGCTCAAGTTTCACAAAAATATCTAATGGATTGCATAACTGCTGAAAGGTTTAAAACTTCCAAGAAGTTAAATTTATAAATAAATAACAAGCAATATAATTTAATTTTTATTTTTTATTAAAAATAACAATAAAATAAACTTATAACAAAATAAAATAAAAACTACTTCCTTTTTCCAAATTTTTTCTTGAATTTGTTTTTATTATTTCCAAACTTGCGTTTACGGATACCTAAAGATGCTTCGGTATCATTATCATAGTCCCTATCAACTTCAGTACGTTTCCTTTTTCTTCCTTTAACATCTTCCAAGTCTCTGATTTGCTACAACAAAATTTAAAAAAAAAAATTATTTACTGATCGCTAACAAATGAATATAATCGTTTAAAAAAAAAATTAGAGAATAAATACCTTCACAGCTGTTCTTTTGGCTTCACCGACCCTTTCTTCCAACAACATAACTTCTTCATCTTTTGTTTCAAATTTTGGTAATTTTTTACCAATTAAATGTTCTATCCTCTGGTAAAGCTCTACGTCATACTAATAAAATAACTATCATAAATAATCATCCGGCATTATAAAATTCTATAGAGAACGAGAGTAAAATATGTACCTGAGTTACAAATGTGACAGCTATACCAGCTCTACCAGCTCGAGCAGTCCTTCCAACGCGATGTATGTAGTCTTTACTGTGAGTGGGTATGTCCAGGTTAATAACAACGTCGACGTGTGGAATGTCAAGACCTCTAAAAACAAAGTAAAAAAAAATTATAACAGATTTAAGAATTATGTCGGCAAATTATAAAAACTAAAAATGACAACCCAGGAAGGAAACATCATTACATATTTAAAGATTGAACAAATTGTGGGGTTGTGCAGATGAACTATTAGGGTGTATACAAAAACCAAAAAAAAAAAAACTTTTTTCAACCAAATATTTGTATTATTATTTCTTTGATATAAAATACAACTAAAACTCTAAGTATCGTCATTAGCCATATGATAGCCAATTGCTCGATCCCACTCTGACATCATTCCTTGGATGGCAGTCAAAGAACTCTTGGACTGCAATTTCAACTTCTGCATCAAATTTTTTCTTCTAAAGAAAACGGGCCATAGTTGAAAACAATTAGTAATCTGATGGTGCGAGGTCTGAACTATACACAGTGAATATATCTGAGTGTAAAAAAAAAAAATTGGGTGTAACTAGATCAAAAATGTAGCAAAATGCCGCAGACCTCACCTTTCTATTCCAATCCGTTGCAGATATACGATAAATCAAAGACTTTTTTGAGGAAACCACATTTTTTTCCATAAAAGCTGTAATATCTCCATTTTGTTTAATTTTTTTCAAATTTTGACCACATTTTCAGATTTAGCGTTAAATTTTCTATAATAGCTGAGTACCTGTAGGCTTGAATAGTTCTTTAAACTTTTCTTTGGTTTGATGAGAAGTGTGAGGAAGAGCATTATCTTGTTTGAGTTGAACTACTTTTCGGTTGATCGATCAAAGCAGATTAACACTCTCAAAACTTTGCGTACAATTTTACCAGTTGGTTCACGGTTCACTTCAGAATTCATCGAGCATCCATTAGGAACAAATTCGAGATGAAAAACACCTTCAAAATTAAAAAAATAAAACACAAAGCATGGAGTTTTTTTCAATTTGCTAACTTGCATTAACCGGAAAAGCAGTTTAACTGGGATCTAGCCATTGCTCATTGCTATTTGGATTTCGCCAGTAAATCCACATTTCATCAAAAGTGACGATCTTCTGGTAAAATCTCATATCAGAAGGGTTTTTCAATAAATTTTCACAACTTTCTAGCCTCCTAGCAGATTGCTAGGATACTCCCCCATGCATAGTAGATGGTGACTAACAGTATCTTTTGACAGACCTCACTCTCTGACAAGTTCGCGAGAACTAGTCACATGTACTAGACGGATTTGACTCAACAGCTTCCAGTAGAACCTCATCAATATCCATTAACGTTCACCTGGAGCCCCTCTTACTTTCTAACATCTTATCTCAACTGCTAAATTTTTCAAACCAACTCCAGGCAGGGAGCGGGTTGAGGATGCCTTCCCCTTCATATTAAATAATTTTACGAATTGCGTCTGTGGCTGAGAAATTTTTTTTCCAGTAATGCCTCAAAATTACTAGCATTTCCTGGGACAATCTTTTTTTTTTTTCTCAAACAAATAATTAAACTAAGGCTTTAATTTAACGGAAATGTCTGTCTAGGTATTCATGACAAAGATGTTTTACTGTATTACAGATATAATAATTAATTAGTTTAAAAAATAAAGACCAATTGTGTCGGAATTCGATACTTATATTTAAAATTGGATAAATTACCTGCTGGCAACATCAGTTGAAATTAATGCAGTCCTCGATTTAGCTCTGAATTTAGTTAAAGCAGCTAAACGTTTGTTTTGTGACATTTGCCCGTTCAAAGGAATAGCAGACATTCCCAAGTTTCGGAGCATCAGGGCTGTTTTCATTGTTCCGCTGCAAGTCGCACAAAAGATCATAAAAGAATTTCCAGCCATTTCATTTAGCAAATACACCAAATAAACATCCTATGGGGGTAAAAACAAAAACAAATACAAAATTAGTTCCACTCAAATGGCAGATATATAATAATAGACTAAAAGTGAAACCAACACAAGAATAGAATGGGAATGCACAGAGTGAGAAGTAAAGTAACAATCATGTTACACTTCCTATTCTCTGTAAGTTTAGGTTAAAGTTTTAACAAAATACAAATTCTGAAAAGGTTAAAAACATGAACAATAAAAAATAAACTCACTTTGTATCTCATAGGGATAAATATGTAATATTGTTGAAGCTTCTCCACGGTTTTATATTTGGTAGATACTTCCACTTTCACAGGATTTCTTAAAGACGCTCTTTGCAACTTTTGTACTTTTTTTGTCATTGTTGCCGAAAACAGGTAGGTGTGCCTCTCCCTTGGAATGACCCTTAAAATTTTATCTACTTCGATTTCGAAGTCCATATTTAAAATACGATCAGCTTCATCCATGACCTAATAAAATAATATATAACAAATTATTTAAATACATAAGAGTAAATATGCAATACTTCCAATTTTGATTGAAAACTTTTGAAACTAAAAACAATAATAGATAAAATACAAAAATTAAAATTAAAATCATAATTACTTTTAATTTATACTTCAGATCTAACCAAACTGAAAGAATACAAATTAGATCACCATTTCAAAATGAAAATTGTTAGGTTATTTTTAGTAACAAACAAACGTTTAATCACCACTAAAAATAATCTTGGAAAAAACCTGGCTTTTCTAAAATATGTTTATTAAAAAACTGCAAACACTGTTGGAAGCGATGGTGTTTTGAATCATGGTTTTATAGGAGCATAACCTGACCAGAGGTAATGGATCTCATTTACAAGGCTAACCATCCATAGGTGAGTTAACTGGATTAAAAAAATATACTGGGGGGGAGAGAAAAAAAAATGAAGCCACTCCTCACTAGTAATGGTACAAGAAAAAAGATGAAATTTAGCAATGACTTTTCAATGCTTTCTGCCAAAGAAATAATATCAAATCTAGTTTAAAACAATGTTTTTGTTCATTTTTGGCAACTGATTTTAAAAATATTTCAATTTTATCAGTTGAATCCATGTTTTTTTAATGAGACTGTACAAAGTAAATTTTAATTAAAAAATCATGAGTTACAATGAAGTATTAAAGCTCATTTAATATTTATTGAGGAAAACAAAAAAATATTCCTTACCAGGTATTTCAAAGATTTCAGGTTGAATCCTTTTGTATTTTCCAGGTGATCGACCAGCCTTCCAGGTGTAGCAATTAGTACATGGGGTTTCTTTGCTAACATCATAGCCTGCGACATCATGTCCATACCCCCGACAATTACTGCGCTTTTGACTCCAATAGCAGAACCTTCAATTGGATATTCATTACATTACTGAATAATAATATCAAATATGTTTAACTTTATTCTAATAGTTTAAAAACAAAATTAAAAAATACCATAGATATTTTTTTATATAATATATAAGAACTTTTGCCTATTATAGAGAGGAAAACTTTCTATTTTTTAGTTCTCTACCACATCCACATACTTGAGGAGGAAAACCGTGCTTCTTTTCAAACATTTGTTATAACCACTTGAGGTACGCATGATGATATAGAAGGATCAATCCTAATTTGTTATAACTTCTTGTTGTCTGTATAACATACACAATCACTTTTTGTTGTCTATTGCAGCTATTTAACCACATCCACGGTTCCTATCCCAGGAGATTATAGTATTTTATCACATTTGAATTTGAAATAAATAATTAACCATATCATAATATTTATTTAATTATGTAAAGGGATACCATGGCTGAGCATCTTAGGGCAATGGTTTTAGCGCGCTCAATTCAGAAAGTCTTGGGAATTAATCCCACCAAGGTGGGTTGAAATGTATTTCGTGGCAGACCCACGGAATGAATCTTGACCTTCCCAGCCTACACTACAATAGATAAGGTAAACTGTAGAATAACATGTCCTGCCCTATTTGGAGTACATACGGATGTTAAGTCCCAAGAAACAAAACATTTGTAAAATCACAAAAAAAGAGGGGAAAAAAGGTAACAGAACTGAATATGTGAATGTGCAATTTTATGTATAAGATAAATCTTATGAGTTGAGCAATGTTTAAACATCTTAAATATACATATCTACAGCATATTATGAATATAACACAGGAAAATAAATATATTTTAAATTTTATACATACCAAGAGCTTCAATCTGTTCAGAGATTTGAAAAGCCAATTCTCTTGTAGGTGTCAATATGAGGGCAAAATACCTCTGAGGATTCTCCAATAGTGCCTGCAATATAGGTAAAGCAAAAGCTGCTGTTTTACCAGACCCAGTCTCAGCCAAACCAATAACATCACGCCCTGTTTACAGTTATAAGATTAGGAAAAAAAAAAAAAAAAAAAAAAAAATTTTTAACCAATATAGTCATTATACAATACCAGCGATGGCTAATGGAATGGCTTCTCTCTGAATTTTCGTAGGCTCTGACCACTTAAGCTTTTCACATGCTTCACAAAGAACATCTATAACACCCTGATGACACAAGTATACATTATTAAAAAGGTTGAGAAAAAAATTAAGAATAATAAAACAAAAGTTTTAAAAAATTAAAGGCTAACTCAGACAAAAATTTTATACTAAGGAATTGAGTTCTATCCTCTTGTTCAATTGAAGAGTCCACAGGAGAAAGGGGGAGAGTCAATTTTTTTCTGAAATGGAGTTTTACACTTCAAATTATTCACATTGTTGAGTAGAATAAGATGGTTAAAGGTATCAGCCAGAAAAGGGGTTTTCAAGTTAGTTACAAGAGGTTGAAAGATATCCATACACGGAAGAAAAGGGGAACATCCAGGTCTCTCCTCCTTCCTTCTGAGTTTAAATTGGAGCTTTAATACTAAAACTTTATTTCTTAGATTATTAAAAATTTTAATTCACAAAAAGTACAATTAAAATTATGAAAACATACTGAAGTTATTTTTGAGATCCAGACTATAAAACTTAATTTCTCGAAATGCATTCCCAATGACATTCCCCCTTTCTCTCATGGACTCTTCAATTAAAAGTGTTTAAATAATAAATATATATTTGATGACAATACAATATATATAGCCATGGTGTTGTGATAGGAGCTAATGCTGATCAACTATTTCTTTCTGATATATGAATCGTATTATTTGTTATGCATGAGTTATTATTATTATCATGCATGTCACACATATGAATTAAATATTCAATTGCTAACAAAACAATAAAATAAAAACAGTTTACAGTAAAAAAAACAACAACATACTAAATCTTTAAAAGTTCGTTTGTCTGGTTGATTTTCATTTGAATCATCTACAGTTTCTTTTGATAAATTATCATTTTCTTCTTCAACCTCCGATTCTTCCCCTGATTTACTTTCTTCTTCATTCTCCAATTCTTTCCCTGGGCTATTTTCTTCTTCTTTCTCAGATTCTTTTCCTGATTTACTTTCTTCTTCATTCTCCAATTCTTTCCCTGGGCTATTTTCTTCTTCTTTCTCAGATTCTTTTCCTAAGTTATTTACTTCATCTCCACTAATATCAGAATTTTTCCCTACATCCTCTCTTTCAGCACCATCTTCCTACAAGGAAAAAGATATAAAAATAATTATAAATAAAGAAATAGAAAATAGCTAAATTATTTAACATTAGCTTATTCTTTGAATAGGGGATATTCTTGAAGTTATAAAACCATGTCATATCTTGATTACCAATTCGCAGTTTTTTTAATGGAATGTAAAATCATTATAGAAAAAGGTAATGGAGTGTAGAGCAATCTCATTGAAACTTACGTTAAAAAGGACAGATTCATTGTCAGAATCATTCATATCGTCCTCCGCCGAACCTCGTGACATCTTAACCTTGGTGTAAACTTCAATTAGTTTGAAAGCATGGTTTCAATCATAACAAAGCGTTCGTGAACGAACTTTAACTCCTAGTGGAAGCAGTAATCTATCGATATTTATGAAAAATATACGATTGTAATGAAAAACGATAATACATTAGATTGAAAGCTCTTCCAGATAAATAAAAGATCATAGCACTGATTAATAGTTAAACTATTAAATTACATTACATCTTCTATACTTAATATAAGAGACGTATACCCTCTATATTGTAAAAGACGTACGAGTATACCCACAACCATATTGTAAATCCTAAATATATGGTTGAATTTCTGAAATTCCATGATAACATCTATCTAGAAATATATAATTATCTCCGAAGTGTGGTGGCGCTCAAGTCAAAGAAGCAAGTTTGATTTAATCGTATTGAGGGCTTCATTTATTGGGGGGGGGAAGGAGAAGAGTCCAAGCTGTTTGCAGACGGAGAAAACTTTGATAGATAGATCCATTACTGATTGGATCAATCTCTTGATGTGGAGCGTCATTGCCTATATTGGGTTCATATTCTTGTTTTTTAGCAGAAGTGTAGGCCTCCTACCGGGACGAAGTGCCATAGACTCACTGTAGTTTCATTTCAATTTGTTTAAACAAGTTGGGATTCATTTTTAAGAGTTCACTTTCTTAAACAAGAGGACAGCACTTTGTTTTCTTTTGAATACATAACGAAGGATACCGTTGTTTAAATTATTCCGTTATACCTCTCTGATAGACTATTTTTATTAGGATGGCAAGGTGTAGCACGGAACGTAGCGATCTCTTTGAAATGTAAATATATTTCAGGTTCTTTAGAAACAAAAGCTATTCGAGGTTTCAAAATAAAAGACTATTTGCTGCAATTGCGGTTTCTTGATGAGGAACCATAGTAGAAAATGGCAAAATGGTATCATGGATGTTCCTAAAGAACTGCCATAGACGGGCGTTGGATAAATAAATAAAAGTTCCTAAAGAACAATCAAAAGATATCTGCTGTATCAGATGACAGGGTACCGCCTACCAAGGACGGTCGTCTATCTTTGAGTTTATTAGAATCATGAAGAAAGTGTTGAAACCCAGTTATTTAAATTATAATAGTATTTGGATGGTGGTATTAAAGTTATTAGTAATATTTTTTAAATTAGACATTCTAATAAAAAAAACTTTTATAAGGCTTGTCTCTTTGGAGGAGATAGCTCGTTGGTGTAAAGGTTTTGTTTACAAGAAGGTAATTGAATTTTTCTGCAGATACTTGACTATTTTAATGTTATGAACTGACATATAATGTCATTTGGCCTTTATCCATGCCTATCATGTCGTTTAGGTGTTCTTAAAATTTTATCATTTCAAAAATGTGCCCAAAGGGTAAGTAGTTTCTCTTGAATTATTTTAATGATCATACTTTTTGTAGCAGATTAACATGGAATATTCTCAGCTCCGTTTTTTACTAGTAGTTTTGATTCTATATAAATTAAATGAACAAGTTTTTCTCTCTGAATTATATTAGATTAATTATTATTTGCTTTTTAGAGTCTGACCTGTTCTTCCTTTCTTTACAAGGCAGCCACTAGTAATACTAAACTCAGAAATGTGGTTACAACAAATGAGGCTGCTACGGACTGTGAGGGTCCTAAAACTACCCTTGTCGATAAGGATAACATTTCGGCCACTATTACTTCCCTGCCGCAGCAATACCTTATGTTGTCAAAAATACGATTGACCTGTAATTATTCTTTTTTCATTCGTTTTGTAACAAATGTGATTTCATTAATTCGTCATAGCTAAGTAGTTGTCTTAATTTCTAAGCATTAGTATGTTATTCTTTAAATTTTGTTTGTAGCTTTGGTTGTTATGACAAGTATGTGTGGATATGCTATGGCGCCAACAACATTTAGTTTGTCTTCTGCACTTGTATGTTCTGTCGGAACGGGTCTCCTTTCTTGTGCAGCTAACGCTGTTAACCAGTTTCATGAAGTACCTTTTGATGCACAGATGGCTCGTACAAGAAATCGTCTTCTAGTCAGAAGCATTGTTACGTGAGTTAGTGTGTGATATAAACAAAAACTCGTAAGCTTGGGGAGTTATTTCAGTAGGACTTTATATTAAGGTATTTTTCTGTTATATTAGGAATATATATGGACATATATTAATATATAATAAATAAATAAATAAGTAAACCTGAAGGTTTGATGCCAACACCACCTACCTCTGACCACACACACTTCCTTCCAATCCATCCCATATAAACCTTAACCCCAAGATCAGCACTTAAAGTATGTTATTCATTAAACTACTTATCTTTTGTTATTTCAAACTAGATGATCCTCTTTATTTTATTTTACTGTCTTAAAATTTGTGTGGACACCTGAAATTTTTATATTTTATTTTAATTTAAATTCTGCGTCCCGAAGTTCTTGAACTGCATGCCATTTATGACTAATCGTTCCATAGGTTCGTTTTACTTAACTAACAGGTAATTATGTTGTCATTTCCTTCCCTCCTTAATAGATGAACAAGGTTAATTTGTAGATTTGTTGAATTTAAGAGGGATCACTTAGAGTGCAAAAGAATTGTCAGTTTAACTTTAACCTATTTTTAATTTAAAATTTCTTTATTGTTACTTGTATCATCCCTTCATCTAAAGTAATAATAATTTATTTATTTATTTAGTGTGTTGTTGACCGGGATTGGGTTGTTGACCTTGAAACTAATAATAATACCTTTTCATAATTTCCAAATTAATAATTTCTAACTGAAATACTAAATTTTTATTTATGAATATTTATGAAATTTTTATTTGTTTTGTTATAGCTCTTACCAAAAATAAGAGTTTTGATATTCAAGTTGTTTCAGGCCACTTCATGCGATTGGTTTCGCAACAGTGTGCGCTAGTACAGGAGGCCTATTACTCTTCTTTGGTGCGAATGGTTTAACGGCCGCTCTAGGTTTTACCAACCTTGTTTTATATACTTCAATATACACTCCTCTGAAACGCATCAGCATTCTAAATACATGGGTTGGTTCAATAGGTGAGTAGTGTTTGTTCATTATAATATCTTCATTTTTAATTTTAAAATTAGATATTGGGTAGATAGCGAATTCACAGATGTGTACTGTTGATTAAAAGAAAAGGAATTGCATTGGGGCAAGGATCCCAGCGTGCCTGGGTCCTGGGTTCAAAGGTTGGATCCATAGAATAAATCTTGACCTTATCGTTCTAACTAGAATGGGTTGTTAACCTGGAGGATAACCTGTCCTTCCTGCTCTAGTTGGAGAAATTGTATAAATAGTTCGCTTTATCTCAAAAATGTAATAATTTTTCAATGAAGCAAAAATGTTTCTCACACTAGAAAAAAAAAAAATTAATAGTTAGAGTTACCTACTATCGTTTCTAAAGTAATTATTTTGATAATAACTGTGGCATTAAATTTTAGGACTCCACTGGACATAGTATGCTGTCAAATGGTTATGAGACCTGAGTCAACTGATATTGCTTTCTATATCTAATAAAGCTAAATTCATATCCATACTAGACCATGGCTAGTCAGTAGGTTGCCTCGTAGTAGTTCTTTGTCGTATTGAAATTAAAACAGAAATTATTTTAGTTAAGTTTAATTATTTTCTGGACAGTTTTGATCTTAGAGAATTGTAATAAATTGAAAGTATACATTAAAATTATTTTTCTAGTTGGTGCACTGCCACCATTGATGGGCTGGGCATGTGCCACCGGGGCCCTAGAGCCTGGTGCGTGGATCCTCGCTGGAATCCTCTATGCGTGGCAGTTCCCCCACTTCAATGCCCTCTCATGGAACCTGCGCCCTGATTACTCCAGAGCAGGTTATCGCATGATGGCTGTCACAGACCCAGGTTCATATTTTATTAGTAGCTCTAACTATATCATATTTTGTTAGCAAATATTTAATTAATTTCTAACTATTAATATTTCTTAGCAAATCAATTTTTCTTGATGCCATCCTTTCATTCATTTAATTTATGTAACATTTAATAACATATAATTATTTTTATTGATGGTTTGTGTACTTTGACAACTGAAACATAGACAGGTTTAGGCTTGACTATAATCTTTTGTGCCTCTTATTATTAGTATATTTCCGAACATAAAAAATAATGATATGGTTGTCTGACTTAAAGGCTAGGAGCTTAGGTAGACAGTTGTCTTTTTGATACTAAAAATTATTAATGTGTGTATTGTTTATTTTGTCAAAGAAAAGACGAAATACCTAGTGACGTCAAAAGAACAAAATATGGTGGTAAACCTAGAAGGGGCAGGATACCACTTCAAAAGCCTCAAAAAATTCAATCACCTGGTTAGCGTCATTACTTCAAGAAATGAAGTGGATGAAGAAATAAGGGAAAGAATAAAGGCTGGTAATGAGTGTTACTGGGCCCTCAGTAAAATAATAGGTAAAAAAAGTCTCTCTAAAAATCTAAAAATGGTCTACCAAACCATTCTTAAACCATTTGCATTGTATGGGAGTGAAACCTGGACTCTCACTGCGAAGAATGAAGGCATTATAAATAGATGGGAGAGGAAAATTTTGAGGAGGATATATGGCCCTACTAGAGATGGAGATGTATGGAGAATAAAAAGCAACCAGGAACTTAGAGAACTGTACAAAGCTCCATATTTGGTTGCTACAATAAATCAAAGAAGATTAAGATGGCTGGGCCATGTTCATTGAATGAGCCCCCACAGAATGCCGAAAATCATGTTGAATGGGCATCCTGAAGGAGAGAGAAAGAGGAAGGCCTAGATTGCACTGGAAGGATGAGGTTGAAGCAGACCTAAAGATCCTTGGTGTGAGGTATTGGAGGAGAGCAGCTGGTGACCGGAATGAATGGAGGGGAATCGTGGAAGAGGCCAAGGTTCTGCATGCTAGAGTAGGGCCATTGTTGTTTTTGTTAGTGTTGTATTGTTTATTTAGATTGGTAGGATTTTTATGTGATAAATAAACTATTGTAAGACGCTTTTTCAAAACCAAGTACGTTGTAATAGAGGAGGTTCCTGAGCCAGTTGAAAGTGTGACTTCAGTGACTCGGAATTTAAAAAAGGTTTCAGAATTTAAGTAGTTAGGATCTGTACAATAATCCCAATGTGGAGAAAAGAAGAAGCATAACCGCAACCAATCGATACTACTTTCAGTTAAGCAAACAGATGAGCAGGCGACTACTCCCAAAGAAGACTCCATCTCTATAAAATCCTTGTGCGTCTCATGCTCCTATATGAATCGGAATGCTGGACATTATCTAAAGCTACTGATAGAGAGCTGATTTTCAAAAGAAAAGTACTTCATCAAATTTTTGCAGGTTGGAGAAGAATGGAAATTATGCATCAAGAATAGCTCATAGTTGACTGAGCAAGTCGGGATTCATAAGTTTCTAATTATTTGTATTAATCTCTATACTCTTATATTAAAGGACAAGTCATTTTTTGTTTACCAGGTATGCAAGTTTAAAATGTCGTTTTAATTCCAATAGAATGCGCTCTTAGCCTATTGAAGGATTTGCTTATCTCTAAACGCTATTTTGTTTGTTAGTCATTTGTTTACAAAAGTCAGTTGTTTTTAAGTCGTTTACGTGGACGTATCATACCTTTCTTTGGTGTTAAAAATGTCTAATTTTAAGCCAAATAAAGAGCATTTGCGGCATGTCATGATTTTCTTATTTAATCAAAAGAAAAAGGCATCTGAATGTCATCGAATTCTTGTTGAGACTTATGGCGATGTTGCTCCAACCGTCAGGACATGTGAACGTTGGTTTCAAAGTTTCAAACGTGGTGATTTTGATGTTACTGATCAAAAACGAGAAAATCGACCAAAAAAGTTTGAGGACTTCGAATTGCAATCTTTATTAGACGAAGACAATACCCAAACCCAACAAATGATGGCAGAACAGTTGAATGTCACTAGGCAAGCCATTTCCGATCGCCTGAGAGCTATGGGAAAGATTCAAAAGGTTGGAAAATGGGTTCCACATGAATTGGACGAACGACAGAAAAAAAAAAAAAAAAAACGAAAAACTGTGTGCGAAATGCTGCTTTTACGCCACGAAAGAAAGGGTTTTTTGCATCGAGTTGTAACTGGCGATGAAAAATGGATTTATTTTCAGAATCCCAAACGAAAAAAATCATGGGTAACGCCAGGACAACCATCCACATCGAGTGCAAGACCGGATCGTTTTGGGAAGAAGACAATGCTGTGTGTGTGGTGGGATCAGAAGGGAGTAGTCTACTACGAGCTTCTCAAACCCGGCGAAACAGTCAATACTGAGCGCTACCGACAACAAATGATCAATTTGAGTCACGCATTGATCGAAAAAACGCCCAGAATGGGCTCACAGGCACGCCAAAGTCATTCTTCAGCATGATAACGCTCCTGCACATTCAGCCAGATTGACTAAGGAAACGATTTCTTCGCTTGGTTGGGAACTCCTACCCCACCCGCCGTATTCACCTGACCTGGCGCCTTCTGATTATCACCTCTTCTCATCGATGGGACACTCATTGGCGGAGCAACACTTCAACAATTTCGAAAACGTACGAAAATGGCTCGATGAATGGATTTCAAATAAAGATGAAGCATTCTTTTGGAATGGAATCCATATATTGCCCGAGAGATGGGCAAAATGTGTAGAAAGCGAGGGTCAGTACTTTGAATAAAATATATTATACTTTTTTTTAAATTACTGTGTATATATTTTAAGAAATAAACGACATTTTAAACTTGCATACCTGGTATGATTACTAACTGCGAAAACTACTGAACCAATCTCTACCAAATTTTAACTACACCATCTTTATAGTTCAAGGAAGGTTTAGCAATAATAGAATCTACTAATTTTTAGTTAATTTGTTATAAAAAAGAAAAAAAAAAAGCGATATTATGTGGATATCAGTGTTTGAAAATTGACCGATATGCGGCAAGCGCCATTCTATATGAAAAGTTACAAACGTACGGTGTTTTATAGAACTTGAAATTGATAATAAAATTTAAATGTACAATGCTGTGTGGCAGAAATAAGGTTTGTCACATTTTCATATACTTTTATAGTTAGAAATTAAAATCCAACTTGATGAAATCAGTAAAATTATTTCTGTAATAAAATTGAATGCCAAATCAAAATATCTATACTCTGCTTTTTGTAATGTATTGATCCTTTTATACCTTCATGCTTACCTCAAGTTTTACTGAAGCCAGCGTTTGATTTTTGATATCTTGTCTGGAAATATGACCTATGGGTCTTTAGATGTAAGCTCTTAAAATACAGTCCCGCAAGAGTTTCTTAATAGTCTCTGTGCATATGGATTACCAACTCATACATTAATATTGAAATTTGGTCTCTAATTATGCTATAACACAATCTTTAATCACCGAATCAATTCAATTTTAACCAGGTTCAAAATTACTTCAATGAATGAAAATATCATAGAAGAAATAATGTTCAATTGCATACTTCAAAACAAGATTCTTATCGCTAAACAAATAAAACTTCAATAATTAGTTAAAATTATTTAAGTTCTTTTGTTTTGAGAGCGGGTGAAGCCATGATGAGGGATGCTAGTTATAAATAAATGTTAAGCTGATAATGTTTTTAGTATTCTTATTTTACTTGCAGGGCTCTGTAGGAGAACAACTTTGCGGTACACTGCAGCCATTATGGCTTTGTCTTGTGCTGCACCGTATGCGGATCTTACAAACTATTGGTTTGTCATTGAATCGTTACCATTGAATGCATTTTTCTTATATTTAGGTATGTTAATTTCCATTATTTTATATTTTTTTTCCAATATTTTATTTTTATTGTTTTTCACTTGAAGTTCTGTAATAAAATATATATAAATATTGATTGTAAAATATTAAACTAATTTGAAGTTAAGTATATTATAATTGTCGAGAACTAAGGTGTTCTCAAGAATAGTATTATAAACTTTTTTATAGTCTTATAATCTTTCCTAAATTCTGACAGCAATACTTTCTGGGTACTTTCCTATTCCAATGACTAAAAACAAAAAAACCTTCCTATATTCTTGATCTATTAACTCTGCGCTCCTCTATCCACCTCCTAAACACTAGATCCCAACCTTTTAACCTGTATATCCCCTCACATAAAACCCCTTCCTTTGACAAATCCTTCATGATTCGTGCTACCTCCTTCTGGAATTCTCTACCCACTTCTATTCGTTAAGCACCTTCCATAACTTCCTTTAAAAATAATTTATTTCTGTTCATTTTAGACAATCAATCTTCCGCAAATATGTCAATGATCAAATAAATACTTAGAATTACTTTTTTTTTCTCTTTCTTTCTTTTATATGTTCATATATATACAATTGTATTTTGATGTTATTATTATTATCTACTATATATTTGTCAAATAGCACTCACTTTTTTAACACGAAATCTCAGAAACCAGAAATTTGGTATGTAGCTTCCTCTATGGCCGTAGGTGCTCGCTAAGAAAGGAATTTAAAAAAATCGGCCTGGATCGCGGCTAATTCACAACAAATGCGATTACAATTTTTATTGGGTGAATAATAATAGATTAATTGTCATATGGTATTTGGAGATAAGCTAAGTTAAAAAATAGGTTAGATGTTTAAGCCGCACGCTTTGACTACAAATTAAGTTCCTTATAGTTGTAAACAAACGGAAAGATCTACAAGATTTCCAGGTGGTTATCAGTGCTGACATTTGAAGGCTTCTTCAAATGTTCACTGAGGACATTACAATACTTCTACCGCTAACAAAGTTGCTGTCTTGATTGTTGGCCAGGTGTTTGAAAAGCGAGACATTGTTCTCCACAGCAGGGACAAAAAACTGATTAGAATCAGTGAGTTCTATCAAGTGTATCATTCTCTTCAGTATGGTCTCATGTTCTATCATGGAGAAGATGGGTACAGAATTAACATCCCTCAGCGTGGCCCAAACACCAATATACTACTTAAGAAAATTGTGTCTGCAGCTGATTTTTACGCCTAAATGTTGATGGAACGAGGAGGTGAAGAACCTTATTTACTTTAATATTGTAATCTCCTCAACCAATTTATGCTTGATATGTACGCAAAAATAGAAACAGAAAGACTAAACTTTATTCGAGAAAATCAAAAACGTTGAGAAGTTGAGACTATATTCACTTAAAGTATGCCATAAGAAAAGCCGATTGTCTGGTATCAGAGCTTGGTAAGATGGTAGTGCTGCCTCGAAGCTTCACTGGAGGACTATCAAAATAATATAAAATTAAGTTTTGCAAATTGTCAAATTTACTTATTGAAATTATTCTAAGAATGGAATTCTTTAGGTTTAAGTAATAATAATTATAAACATTAAGCTTAACTTTTACATATTTAAGTTGTCCTTAATTCTAATGATATTAAACCGTAGCGGAGCAGGGTATTTTCAGCTAGTTTCATATATTTTTTATTTTATTTTTTAAACTTAATTTAGTTTTTTTCCCTGCAAAAAATGTTTGCTGTAACTACTGAAGCATTTAATTTGTAAATAATTGGCCAGACAATTGTACTTTTAACTGTGCATTATTTTTATTAAATTTTGATATCGCTTCACAAAATACTTTAAAAAAAAACTTTTATTGGTATAATTTACAGAAATAAATGTCTACAACTAAATGAGTACTAACGGCTAGCGAATAGTGACTGAACAGTATTGAAATAGCAGGGTTTATATACAAATTATAATAATGCAGAGTAAGCAAGGAGCTGGAAAGAGGAGGGGGTTAACGGCTGGGCTATAACTATATTAGGGAACTAGTCCAGTCAATGAGTGCTGAAATGAGGGACGTAGAGTGCTTGGAATATGCGATAATTTTTTACTTCATAGCTTAGTTAGGAATAGTTGGAAGGTAAACTTACTAAAAGTCCCCGCCGCTGGGAGGTGAGCTAACGGTGGGGGAGGGGAGAAGTTCCATTTTTTTGGTTTTTCCATACTATTTCGAAATCTGTTTGCTCTAGAAAAATATGTTTTATATAAACATAAAAGCTAATTAAATTTACTATAAAATTTATTATATATACATTTGTCGTAATTCTAACCGTTTACGAGATATATGTTATTGAAAATAGGTGATTTTCGGGAAAAAACAAATGTCACCTCACTTTTTGTCAAACTTTTGCTTCTATTACGTTCCACAATCGTTTTTCAGAAAAAACGTCAGAATCAAAATTGTAGAGCATTAAATGTACTTTAATTTCATATTTACGTTTTTGGTATTTGCTTCAAATGTTTAACAAAAAGTGGGATTATAGTTTTTTTTATTTCTAAAATTGTGGATTTTTAATAACGCATATCTCGAAAACCGTTGGAATTTCTACGAATTCCATATATATTTGATTACGTCACGTTATACACTCAAACCAGCCCACTGAAAATCACCTATTTTCAATAACATATTTATATCTCGTAAACGGTTAGAATTACGACAAATTTATATATAATAAATTTTATAGTAAATTTAATTAGCTTTTATGTTTGTTTAATCATATTTTTCTAGAGCCAACAGTTTTCGAGATAGTATTGAAAAACCAAAAAATGGAACTTTTCCCCTCCCCCCCACCGTTAGCTCACCCCCCAGGGGGGGGACTTTTAATATGTTTACCTTCCAACTATTCCTAACGAAGCTATGAAGTAAAACATTATCGCATATTCCAAGCACTCTACTATGTGTTTATTGACTGGACTAAACAGTAAGTCCCAGAATAAAGTTTAGTTTTTTTCATTTCATTTCATTTAACTGTTGAGAGGTTTACGTAAGCCATCTATATTACATTTTGATGATTTGAGACCTAAAAAGTTTTCTGATATAACTATGTATTTATTATTAGTAATACTGATTGTTATAAATCCAGTCTTTACTTCCCTGTTTGCAATGAAAACCAAGAAATTAAGAAGTTATAAATGGGAGAATAAATATTTTTAGAAAAAAAAAAACAAGTTACCTCCTGTGATTTGAGTTTGTCATGGTACTTGCATTGTCTTATGACTTCTGGGACACACCCCCAGATCCCCAAATTATCTCATCAGTTAAGATCAAGGATCAAAGCAAAAACATAAATAATGCATATTAGAAATATCTATATTCATTAATAATATTACGTTTATTAATGAGTAACAATAAAATAATTGTTACGAGAGTTAACAGACGAACGGTTACACTCTTGGAACCGAGTTAGTACCCGTAAAAACATGTACCATGTTAAAAAAATCTTATTGGTACTCAAAAGTTTTTCATTATCCAACTATAGCTTAGTGTATATTTTGAATTACTAGATTTCATTGTTAATAAATGAGATGAATGCTGTTAAAATTGACCAATCAGATTAAATATTTCATTTAAATCAACAATTTATCACTAGGCTGGGGGGGGGGGGAATCCCGGTTAAATATTTATTAAATTCATGTATTGATGTCTGTCTTTTTAAGTGTTGATAAATTAAATCTCATGAAGTTGATTATTAGTTTTATTGTTATGCGTAGGCCTGAAAATTATTTTTAAAAATAAATAAAACAAAATAAAAGTAAAAAACTTTAGGCCAGGTTCAAATTGGCACTCTTTATAATTCTTATTATAATATAAGTTAGTTTTGATTATATTTTTAATTATTTTCTTTTAGGTAGTAAAATTCTGCTTGTAAATTAATAAAAATTTCTCTTTAAGCATTGTCAATGATAAAACAAATTACAGATGACGATGGAATGGTGGTTTTTACATTGGAACGACTCTGTTTTTTTGTGGAGATATTTTGTTTTAAAGATACGCTATTAGAAACTGTTATTCTTCTGCTCGTGTACCATGGCTGTTCTTTACCCTTATTTAAAACCTGTTAATTATTTACTATTTACTATATTAAAATAAAATCATTTTGAAGTAAATTATTAAAATTATTAGAACATTGTATCTTGCAAAATGAATTGGTCGCCCATGCTCATCTTGGGGTGGTATATGCTCAGCTGCTCGTTCGGAATGAAACTCTCCCTCAAATCTTCCATTTTTATATCGCAACTTCTCACCCTTCTGTGGTCCTTTAGTTCCACTAAGTTACTCTCTTCTCTTTTTTGGTATTTACATGTTTTTTTATCATGTCTGTAAAATTTCTTTCTTTTTTTTTTCTGTAAGCCTTTTATGAATCTGGCAGTCCTTATTAATGAATCCAATGAAGAATTATCTTTTTGGTAGTAATTTATTAGCCCATGTATTCCTCGTTTACTTTTGTAATCTGGAGCTTTGCTTTTTTCATCTCGGATACAATTTTCTAAGCAGTTGTCACTGTGCTTTTTCAGCTCATCGAGGTAGGAATTTATCCATTTAAAGCTGCTGTTAGATTTTTTTAATTTTTTGTTAAAACCATTAGCTTGCTGAAGAATATTTGGTGTGGAAATGTTTTTTTCTTGTTTTAAATCTGAAGGGCTAGAGTTTATAAAAGAACTACTTGAATTTGAAAAGTCTTCTTTTGAATAATAATTATTAATATGTTGTATAGTGCGAGGTAAAAGTTTAGGTGTCGAAAATTCATCCATTTTATTCACTTGTGCTTCCATCTTTTGCTTATTTGCTATTTCCAATAGCTCTTTCATATCTAGGTGTTTTTTTTCATTGTTCATTATTATATTGTCTGTGATATTTTTTAAACGATCCTGCGATTCTTGAAGAGTTTCTTTTTCGTCATCGTTGGCTTTGCCCAACTTCATATATTTCATATAGTAGTACTTCCTTGGACCTATACCATCGTTAGGATGGTAAATAGGTTTACCTGCTTCCTCTTGCCTGAGGACTTCTTTTATATGGTCTTTCACTTTTTGGAATGCTTTTTCGTCCTTAGCTGTACGTGTAAACATAAATTCTCCTGTTTGCTTATCAGTTTCAACTCCATTTGCTTCACCTGTAAAGTTATATCATTTTAAAATTCAATGTACTTAATATATTTTCATTCAATTACTGTTTAATTTCATAATCTACCCCATTTCTCTAGTGTTACTTGTGATGCATGAGTGGATCAGTATACTTTCTTGAAATTATTTGAAACTCGGTGTCAAAGATTTGATGTTATTTGAAGGGTTCATTCATGATTGGGTTAGCTTCTTAATGAAGACATTTTCTTTTTTAATGAAATAGGATTAAGAGCTTTATAAAATGTAATTGTGTTTTATTGGGACAAGGCATTGCTAATCAGGCTAATGGTCTGGCCTTCTTGTTAACCACAGTGGTAGGGTTAAAATTTATTACAATTTAAAATTCATGAGTACAAAAAAGTTATTGCGAAGCTGGAAAATAAATAAATTGATTGTTCTATCTTCAGGCTTCCTGCAAAGCAAGCTAAACATTAAAAAAAAAAAATGGAAAGAACTATAGTAAACTCTTGATTCCTTAGTCAAAATATTTGTAGATTATTTTAGAAAAAAAAAAAAAAAAAAAAAAAAAAAAAAAAAAAACTCAATGACAAGGAAAAACAATAGATCATGGATTTGTCCATCTATAATCTACTGCTGATAAGGAAACTTAGCAACAAAACAACAGTTCACAAATAACTAGCAAAACAAAAACAGAGCTAGCGAAAAAAACTCCAACTCTTAAAAAATGGCAAAACTTGACTTTATCATTCAAACAAATATAGCTCCTAAACGGTAGGTCATTGTGACAAATATTATTTAACAAAAAACAATTTCCATTAAATTTATGATCAGGAAATTCATCAAATTTTAGATCCGAGCAACACCAACAGAGCTACAGCATGTCCAAATGTGAGGGCAAAAAAAAAAGAAAAAAAGAAAAAAAAAAAGCTTGCCTTAAATACAAGTATTAGTATCTCAATGAATTTAAATGACTTTATAATTTTTTTTAAATCAACATTTAATACTACACTGTGTTATAAAAGCAAAAACATTACAAATCAATTGAGTGTCAAAAAAAAAAATGTTACAACGTGACGTTTTTCATTCAAACTAATCGATCTCCTAAATAGTAGATCCTAGTGACAAATGTTACATAGCAAAAAATATTTTCCATTAAATTTCTGATCAGGGAACTGTCGTCATATTTTTGACTCAAGCAACACCAACCGAGCTCAAGTGCGTCAAAATATTACATTTTTTTGGGTGAAAAAAAAAATTACATACCTCAAGGGTGAAAAAAAGGGTTATTAAAGAAAACTAAAGACTGTGAGCCAAAAGATGTATCCATGTTGAAAAAAGACTACAGTAGATATTTTTTTTTTACCATTAACAAACAAGGCAA
Source organism: Euschistus heros (assembly GCA_003667255.2). Taxonomy (NCBI): domain Eukaryota; kingdom Metazoa; phylum Arthropoda; class Insecta; order Hemiptera; family Pentatomidae; genus Euschistus; species Euschistus heros. The sequence continues at coordinate 612,756 of RCWM02000237.1, forward strand.
AACATACAAAGCTAAGAATTTAAGAATGTGGATCATATGATTTTATTTATTTTTTTTTATCATCCAACTAGAGACCATGTGTCTATTTAAAATGTTCTTCTCATTTGAACTACAATCTTTATGTACTCATAATTTTATTTTATAACCTTTTACAATTAAAAAAAAATGCTCAAAACATTTTTGTGTTGGTATATCTCTTTTCTCAACCATTTTTTTTTTTTTTTATTATTATGTTTTTTCATTATTATCAAATGATGATTTAAAATCAGGATCCAATGATTTTTTTTCTTATTTTGGTATTGCATCACACTATGCCGTAGATAATTGGAAGTTTACTGTACTTCAGAACCTTAAAATAAAAATTATAAAAATTCAAAACAGTCCAAGCTGTTAAAAGACACCAAACACATACACATTTACATAAAATGTGGCACGAAAGTGTTAAAAATACACCCAGCCTTCTCCAGTATATAGTTTGATTAGGGATTTTTCATTCGCTAATTTTGAATGATAAAAATCCCCTTCTATTCAATATTCCTCCTGCCTTATAAATAACCAATAGCTGTTGTTAAGCTGAAAATTATAAAGTAAATTTTTATCTACGGTTCTCAGTTTCAAGTGGCTGCATACTACTTATAACTAGAGCAGTGTAACTTATTTTATCTTATTGTTAGATAAATTTTATTTGCCACTATTTAACTATTTTTCAATATCTAAGTCCTTTTGTTGAAGAGATGTGTTTAAACGGCTGTATGAATATTATATAAAATGAAAAGATGTTGAGAGAGATCAGTAAAAAATGTTTAGGCAATGTTTGATGTTAACAAACCATATTTTTATTTTGTCAATGTTTCGGCCATATATTTGATGGCGAAGGCAAGAAAAATTCAAATATAGAATCAGAAGAGAAAAGGAAAAAAGGTATATAATAATTAATTTTGGATATGGCCGAAAGATTGACACAATATCACTTGAGGTAAGCATGATGGTTTAGAAGGATCAGATGTTTTTGTTCGCAATGGAATATTTCAGTCATAGTTTTGAGAAGCATTAAGTTGCGTCCTTCTGAAACGTCTCTGTCTTTTGCTGCTGCTCTCCAATTTCTTATCCTTAGCATTTTCTTTGCGTCTGCAACCACATAATCCACTCACTGAGGGGAAGTCTTCCCACTTTTCTGCGTCCAAATATCTTTTTATCTATGAGCCTTTTGGGGATTTTATTATCGCTCTTTCTAGCAACATGCTCTGCCCATCTCAGACGTCTGGATTTTATAAACTTCAAAATATCCAGGTCTTTATAGAGATCCATGAGCTCAGTGTTTTTTTTTTCAATCTCCACAAAGGCCCGTTGTCACACAAAGGCCCAAAAATCCTTCTTAGAATCTTCCTTTCAGATCTCACGATTCTAGGGCTTTCGTCATCGTCCAGCATTCTGATGAGTATGCGAGAACAGGCCTGATCAAGGTTTTATATATTTATATCTTTGTTGTTCTGGAAAGAGGTTTGCCCTTTAGAAGCTTCCGAAGTCCATAGTAGCAACTATTAGCAACCATAATCCAATATTGAATCTCTGGTTGCCTATTATTGGCGGAGATCAGTAGAGGAATTTATTTACCTTGGAACAGAACTGAATGTTTTGAGTGCTTGAATATTTTTGAGTTTTTGAATATTTGTATGAATGTTTGAGTTTTTAAATATTTGTATTTTTTTAAAACTAATGATGAAAGTTTAACATTCCGAAATATTTTTCACATAAAAAAAAAAATTCTAATAGAAGTGTCATTTAATTCATAAATCCTAGACAAAAATTGAGATATCCAATGTTTGAGGTAAACATATTGATCCATCAATCCTAATTGTTGGCAAAATATATTTCATAGGTATACATGATGGTATAGAAGGATCAATCCTAAAAATTTGTATATCTCAATTTTGGACTAGGATTTATGCATTAATTGCCACTTCTATTGTAATTCTTTTTATTTGAAAATTAGTTTCGAATATTTAAGATTTATCATCAGTTCTAAAAAGATACAAAAATTTCAAAACATTGAGTACGTTATCAGAAGTTGTAACAGCTTCAGCTCTATTACAACTGCAAGTCAGAAGGATGCAACATTATCAGTCCTCAAAACTATGAAACATTCCATTGTGAACAGAAAAATCTGGTTCCATCTGACTCTCATTCCTTGATAAATGCAAAAATCTATGTAACAAAGTGTTGATGTTTTGAAATTTTTTTATGTTTTTAGAACGAGTGTTTAACATTCGAGTTTTAAAATATAAAGAACTCGAAAATAATTCATCAATTCTAATTGTATTGATCATTTTACACCGTCATGCGTACCTCAATTAATTTTCGACTGATACCTCTCAACATCCTAGTTTATATAAATCCTTTTGTTCATTTTTGTTAGTTTTATAAGTAACAGCCAAAGCTGTTTACTTTTTGTTATTTACTTACAATGTATGCTGATGAGATATATTATCAAAGTTGATATCACCGCCTGGAGGGACCATTGCAGCATCATTTCTCATTCCTGTTGTGGCATTATCAGTTGAAGTTTCTCTTTTCATTAGCAATATATTATTATAATTCTCATTTCTTACTTTTAATTTACATGTGATAACTGTTTATTTAAGTAATAGGTATTTACATAGTTATCATATGGTTTAATTTAAAATTTAAAAAAATTATTTGAATCTTTTGGATTTAGTTTCTCCTCATTTCTTAATTTTAATTTGAGTATGTATACATTTTAAATTTATTCAGAAAGAAAGGGAAAAAAAGGAGAATTAGAAACTCTTTCCATCTTTCAAAAACCATTGAGTATAATTAAGTAAAAAATGAAAAGAATATGAAATGAAGCATAATAGTTATTCTCGGATACTAAGTCTACAGAACCACTTGAGATACGCACGATGTTATGGAAGGATCAATACAATTCGGATTGATGAATTAATTTTCCACTTCTATTGGAATTATTTTAATTTGAAAACTAGTTAAACATTCACTTGAGGTATGCATGATGGTATAGAAGGATCAGTACAATTAGGATTGATGAATTAATTGCCACTTCTATTGAGATTATTTTATTAGAAAACTAGTTTCGAATGCTAAACATTCATCTTCAGTTCTAAAACATACAAAATTTTTTCAACACATCAGTACTATGTTACATAGATTATATATACTAAAGTTTTTAAAAAGGCAAGACAAGAAATCAAACATGGGCACTCACCTTCCAGGTAACTAAAACACTGAATTCGTGAGAAGTAAAAGGGGGGGGAGCAGGTAGGTTAAATTTTTGATTTACAATGGGGTTTCCCTTATGACTCATTGGATTTTTTCCGTTCCTATGGGAAACAAATTTAAAATTGGGCTATTGGATTTGTTAATCTGATCATTTAAACAAAAATCTGGATCGGTTTTTAACGATTTTATTATTTCTATTGATTCAAAAGTATTTAATTTTAGGCTATTTTCTACTTGATGTAATATTTTTACTCCCGAGTCTTTATTAAATTTGTGGTTATTTTTATTTAGATGGATAGCGAAATCGGAGTTTTGGGTATTATTAGTGTATGCTCTTATATGTTCTTTTACTCTTTGATTTACCGATCGTCCAGTTTTTCCCGTGTATTTTGCTTCACAGTCATTACATTTTAATTCGTATACGCCGCCTTTTTGGAAAGGGTCTATATTGTCTTTCGGTAGAGGGAAGTATGATGACAATGGGTTATCTATTTTAAATGCAGGGTTTAAACCTAATTTTTTTAATTCTTTCCAGACTTTAGTGGATATTGGGCCGTAGTATGGTATCAGCAGCCGTAGTATGATAGAACTGAAGATGAATGTTTAGCATTCGAAACTATGTAGTTTTCTAATAAAATAATCTCAATAGAAGTGGCAATTAATTCATCAATCAGTTTTATCATCATACAAAATTTCGAAACATAGTACTTCGTTGCATTGATTATATGTATTAAATTTTTAAAATAGGTCCTTTTCATTTTGCTTCCTTAGGTGATTTCTTGTCTTACATTTTTAAAAATTCAATATACATATTGAATTTCATATGCACATACATAATCAGTTTCGCGATGAAATTTTAAACAACTTTATAATTTTTGTTAATTGAATGGCTCTGCCGCAAAACGTTCTATATAAAAAAATTTTATATTTGTTGCTTTGAACGTTTTTCGTCAGACCCATTCAATTGATGATTTTCATTTTTTCCATCACATGCATTGTTTAGTAAGTCCAAATTATTTCATGTACATTAACACAAGTTTGTAAAACAGTGTGGTCCAAAATAAAGCACAATATTTTTACCTTATATTTTATAGAAACTCAACTCCATTTACAATAATCCAAAAGGAAAATAAATTTGGAATGTTTTATTTTTTGTTTCAATTTTTTAGCTTGGGATTTTTACAAGAAATCTGATAGTTCCTCTTCAAGAAAATTGTTCAGATTCTCCTTGATACATCTGCCGATTTTAATGCTTCTGATGCTAATTAACAAGAAATAAGGTTTGTATGTTTTGTTTTAATTTTAAGATTAATATTGATTCGGTGTGGTCTATATAATAATAAGCATGGAAAGCTTTTAATATGCCAAAAGTGTTTAGATGTCTATAAGACGTCAATTTTTGTTTGATTAAATATTTCTTTAAAATTTAAATAAATTGTTTTCTATAAGCTGCCTTTATTTCTGTACAATCATATACTTGTACTAAGTTATGACCAGTTGATACAATGAATTATCTCTTGATATTGCTCTTGTTTTCTATCTCCTGCTTAAAATTAAACAACTCTAGAATAAAAAAAAGTTTTGTGAATAGTCATTTTTTTTTTGTTACATTAATATTAAAAAAAATAAAATAAAACCTGAATTTTTATGAAAATAATTAGTGTTAATCCACTTCTCAATAATTAAGTTATTTTTTATTGACTGGAGTCAATTCAGAAAATAAAAAAATTATTATTTAAATGAAGTTTGTTTAAAAGAATTTAAGTGTATATTTTAGTTCCAGTTGGCCTTTACATGCGTTTTTATGTCTTGATTAATTATGAAAAATCTGGAGAACTCTACGGAAACGAGGCATTGGCCCAGGCGTTGTAGGGGCAATCCAGAGTACGAGTTTGACAAGGCAAAAATTTGTCAACTGCTTTTGAATCATCAAAGGTTTAAAACAGGGATGCTGTTTACCCCCAACCTTATTTAAAATATACTTGGATATAATGATGTAGCAGTGGTTTAGGGAATGTAAAACGATGGGATTGCTTATTGAAGAGGATTTTTTTTTTTTTTTACAATCTTCTTTATGGACGATCAGGTGGTTATGGCCCAGGATAGGGAAGACTTGATGATGAGGAAGCTGATGCAATGCTACAAAGCCTGGAAAATGAAGAGGATCTCTGGATAGAAGGAGAAAGATGGAAAAAGGTAGAATTTAAATATTTGAGCTCGATTCTGGAAGGAGGAGGAGGATGTGAAAGGAAATTGCAAAGTAGATGTGGAGTAACCAGGAAGGCAATATACATCTTGTGTCCGGTTCTTTGGAGTAGGATTTTTTCTTATTCCAAGAATAAGGAAAGTTTTTTCAGTAACTGATTGAAGACATCCATAAATATGGAGCTGAAAGGAGGTCCCTCACCAATAGGATTAGAGTTAGGTTAAATGTGGTTGAGATGGACTACTGGAGGAGGTGTATCCAGAAATTCAGAGCAGATCTGGTAAGAAATAACATAAAGAAGAAAATGGAGATTAGGGAGAGTCTGATGGAAGATTGCCTGAAATGTTGGAAAGATGGTACCCTCTGCGAAATAGGAGAGGACGACCAGCAAGGAGATAAAAGGATGAGATAGAGAAGGAAATGGTAGGAAAAGATCTGAGGGATGGTGATTGATGGTATAGGGAACAGTGGAAGGAAAATTTGACTTGATGGAAATCTGACAAAAGGAAACACTTTTCAAAGTAGATGAAGATTAATTATGAGATTGTTTTATTAATTACAGGACCAAAAATAACAAATTTATTTTTTACATGGTTTAGTTGACATCAAAATGGTTGTATCTGTATAAAAATACAATAATTAAGAATTTAAATCTCGTATCAAGGGTTATAATTACTATCTTGCTTTGAACTTTTTATATTATATTCAATTTATATTAAACTGCATTTTTAATGAAATTCAGTGATATATTGAGCAAAAAAATGCAACGATCTTTATTCTTTACAAGGCCTTATTTTTAAAATTTATTGCTAATTATTTTAATGACCAGAAATTATTTTGATCAAAATATGTTATTTGTTTCAGATTCTGATAGGTGGAAAAAAAAAACTATTAATAGCAGCAGAATTCAGCAGGGAAATTAATGGAGCATATCATTTCTCAGCCACCTTGATGGATAGCTAGAGATGAAGCTTTTGTTAAATAGTTGTGTGTCATTTTTCTTCATCTCTCAGCTGTCTTAATATTTTATAAAAAAATAAAAATAATATTTTATTGAATAAATATAATTGTTTTTACTAAATTAACTGTTGTGGTATATAAATTGATCATTGTTATTTTTATTGATACTGTCTTAACATTAATAGTGTTGTTGTCATCTTGATGAAAATGAAGAATAATTCAAAACATATTTTAACATGTGTAATATTCTGTAAAAAAATTTAGGTTATACTATCAAAATTGTATTTATTTAATCTTAATTGTTTTATTGTTTAATAAAGTATATTTCTGTGATGAGAAAACCATTAAGATTTTTTATGTTAGCAAAACTGTAAAACCAACTGACTGTTGGTGAGATAGTATAAAGCGATAAGATATATTTACAAATATCTTACAATTTCATTTATCTGCCTTTTTGAATGGGCCAGCAGAGGACCACATGCCAATTTCAATTCTTTCTTCCTTGTTCTTCTCTCTTCTTCCAGTATGCTTTCATCTGTTCACCATGTTTCCTCTTTCTGTCCTCAGACCATTTTGCAGAGATAAGCTCTAAAGACACCTTGCACTGCTCAGGAAAGTTTTTGAAAATGAAATGGGGTAACAATGTTATGTATCTGAGTTGGATTCGCCTTACAAATTTTACTTGTCGCTACATTATGTAAAGCGGCAACAAGATTTAACAGTTGTCATATTTACCGATGAAGGGCAACTAACAGAAAAATAATTGATTTCTTTCTGCATTGATGAGTCTACATACATTTTCAATGCCTTATTATATATTATGTTTTTGAGTTCCTTATACCCCTGGCTGTTGTGAAGAAATGGGTAAGCCAAATTCTGAACTTTTCAGTATGAAATTTTTGATCCATTTTCCTAAATGCCGTAATTACTCTAAAAATACCATTTGGACCAAAACAGGTATTATAAAGCCTTTTAAAGAAGCACAACTCAACCAATTTTTGCCAATGCAGATGGTAAAAACTGCATTAAAGGTTTATTGTCAACTTTATTTTTAAGGTAATTTGACCTATCCACAACCACCGATCTGTACATAAATAAAATGAGTCCTAACATTTCATTGGCTCCTCTATTCTTATTTGACAAAAAAAATTATCAGCTGTTTAAACAAAATGGTCTCTTCAAGGAAACATGTCAGTCTCAGTGCTAACCAGAACCAGTAGGGCAGGGGACTTGCTACTGTTACTTGACATTTCTATCACTGTAACCATTTTGTTTCATTATGCTCTTTTGCCAAAATTACTATTAAAAACTTAATGCCATTGAGAACATATCAGATGTTTTGTGATGACCTATTATTCCATGAAGTCGTTCCTTAGAAAATTGTGTAATAAGAATATGCTTTAGTCTAAGGACGTATATCAAGTAGCTTGATCATGATTATGGGTCCATTGTATTATAATAATACACCAGAATAAATTTAAATGATTAGTTCAGTTGAAACTCAAATATATAAACCCATTGAAGAGAGACCAAGTACAACCACGTCAAAGTCAGGTGCCTCGCCTATGCTGATGATCTGGCTTTACTGGCAGAATCAGATTAACATGCTTAAAGAAATGGCTGAAAAAAACAGAGCTTATGACTACAAATCCGAACTTCAAGAAAAAAACAGTAATAACAAAATATGGATAGATAAAAGTGACACAAAAGTTTAAATACCTGGGGGAAGGGGATTGGAGAGGGTTACAAAGCTGTTTCGCAATCAGCAACATATACAACAAAAGGAATTTGTTCATAAAAGCGAAAATTAGGCATTACAACACTGGTATGAGCGTGAATCAAATATAAACGGTAATTTTCAAAATTATATTTATTGAATAATATTATACAGAAACTATACCTTCAACATTTTTCAATGTAGTCTCCTGCATTATCTACACACTTCAGCCACCGATTTGGAAGCTTGAATATTCCCTGTTCATAAAAAGACTGTGGGCAAGTTTTTGACCATTCGCGCACGTGCTTTTCGACGTCTTCATTGTTTTCAAATCGTTTTCCTCCAAGTGATTCTTTCAGGGGAGCAAACAAAAAATAGTCACAAGGGGACAGGTCTGGACTGTAAGGAAGGTGTTCGAGAGTTTCCCAGCCCATTTCTTCCAATTTATCCCTTGTCAACAATGGGGTGTGAGGCCTTGCGTTGTCATGGAGAAGGATGACATCTCTAATGGGCACACCTCGTCTTTTGTTCCGGTAACTGGTTTTTGCTGACTTTAGCACCTGGCAGTAGTAAGCCGCATTCACTGTTCGTTGATCGTGAAGAAAATCAATGAGTAGAACTCCCCTTGAGTAAAAAAAAATTGTTGCATGAACTTTTCCGGCTGAGAGACGAGTTTTGGCTTTCACTGGGCAGCCTTCATCCTTCCTTCGCCACTCCTTACTTGCCATTTTCGATTCGGGGGTGAAATGGTAGACCCACGTCTCATGACATGTGACGATGCGCCTCAAAAAATCTTGGAGGAAAACGATTTGAAAACAATGAAGACGTCGAAAAGTACGTGCGCGAATGGTTAAAAACTCGCCCTCAGTCTTTTTATGAACAGGGAATATTCAAGCTTCCAAATCGGTGGCAGAAGTATGTAGATAATGCAGGAGACTACATTGAAAAATGTTGAAGGTATAGTTTCTGTATAATATTATTCAATAAATATAATTTTGAAAATTACCGTTTATATTTGATTCACCCTCGTAAAACCAGTGATACTCCGATTAGCCATAGCAGCATAAAGTGACGTTAAATAAAATAAATAAACCAGTGATACTGTATGGGACAGAAACCATGAACCTTCCCAACCTAGAAAAGCCTAAAGATCCTAAGAAGGATCTATGGTCCTAGGAAGACACAAGAAGGTTACAGGTTAAGAGCAAACAAGGAAATCAAAGAAATAGAACTGAGATAAGGATCAGGAGTCTAAAATTCTACGGGCCGTGGAAAGGCTGAATAAAGCTATATCGCAGAAACTCAGGGGCTACCAGAGCTCACGAGGATACATCAAACAGTTGAAAGAAGAAACAAGAAAAATGGGGATAAACGACCAAGATAGTTTGGACAAAGAGGAATACAGAAAGAGGTTGGCATACAGTTCTTGTGGGCAGGAGGAAGCCTATGAGGGGGATTGCCTGGACGGAGGAAAGGATATAAAGGCAATCAAAAATAATGAAGGAGAAATGGATAGAAAGAACAGAAGGAAGAATGCATATTCATTATATTCGTGTTGTCTCTAAGACCGTTTCAAAAAAAAAAAACCTCTTGAAGAAAATAATCTTGACATTCAATACCTAATATCTCTTACTTAATTTTATTAGCTCTTGTTTTAGAAGGATGACAATTTTTATCCTAGACTTGCACAGATCATTTCGTAACTAATAATTGACTTCCTGTAATTTTAACTCCAGAAATATTCCCAAATTTATTGGGATATTAGAATTAGTAAAAGAAGAGTCTAGCTAATTATTATAGCCAATGAAATTTTATTTTATAATCGGAAATTTCGATATTAAAATAAAGTTAGTCCACAATACAGAACTAATAAGGTTTTTTTAAAAGAAAGAGCATATCGCATATTTTTTTTTCTTTTTTAAGATCGATTCTCTAAACATTATATAAGAGTACTTACTATACATTGCTTTATATTTTATAGTTGATCTCATAATTCAATGATCGTTTAATTTTTAAAATTCTTTGTATATTAACTAATGTACTCCGGTTCATTTTGTAATACATATTGCATATGTTCATCGATTAGGTTAAATGTTTTTGGTAAAAACTAATCAAACAACATTTAAGGCATTAGTGAGGGGCATTCATAGCTAATAGAGCCCAGGAAACTGCTAACAAAATTGTTGAAGTTTCTTCCTAAAAATAAATTTATATTGCAAAATTTTTAATCTCTGACTTTACAAAACATAAAAGTTGGTAAACATCAAGGAGGGTGCAAAATTTAGAAAAAAAAAAACAACAACTTTTTTCCAGTAACGTATAAGAATATGAAACTCATTAAAACAAAAAAAACTGAGATTTGAGAATGTTAAACCCAGGAGAATAACAGGGTCGAACAATTCTGCGATGCAGTTAGCTAATCATTATATGCACTGATAGCAAAGACAGTAAATATATATGAATTATAACCAATTTTGAGATCAGGGAAAACAAAATTGACATTTTTTTTTTCTCTAAATATTAAACAAGTATATCAACTACCATAAAAAAATTTAAAGATTTTTATTTAGGTCCATCTATCAATTTTTAACGTACATTTTAGGCAAGCTAAAAACAGCTGAAATGAAATCAATCAGATAAACAACTGCTAACAATTTATATTTTAAACATAAACATAGAGATGACAATGACAGTAAGCAACCAATTAATGAAAATTTCACATGATAGTAAAATTATTTTACTATTATAATAATAAGCAAAGGAATGGCACTGGTATGCTCAAATAAAATTAAATTCATAAATTAGAAATACAAAATAATAATAACTGAAAAGAAAATAAACTTATTAATTACACTCCAAATCGTTATCAGACTTAAGGTAAAAAAATGATAGTTTTTGGTGAAAATTTATTATTAAAGTTAACAAAAGACCTACCTCCTTATCAACAGGCTTCAGGCTTACCTCCCCTCCAATCGAAGGGGATTATATAATACAAAAAACAATTATTGATTAAAACAACAATCTTATACAGCATACAAAAACTTACACTTACCATACACACACACGCGCATTTAAAATGGTCATCTAACATTTTTTGAAAACATTATCCAACAATATCCTATTTACAAAAATATTTAACTGATTCTTTAGATACAAATAAGGAGGCAGACCATGACCAAGTACAATAACAATTGTCATTAATGCTTGAATCTCGAATCATTTTTTTAGAAATGATGGGAGGCAATATACAAAAACATTTATTAACAAAAAAAAAAAAAAAAAAGAAGAAAAGAAGTCGAGGCGAAATAGTAACTAAAAAACAACATATATTTCATTTTACAGTTCCACCTATGTTCTGTTTGAACTCTCTCATTGGTATGTATAAACACAACGGCTTCATCAAAATTGTTTAATTTGATGTAAGATTAAATGGTGTCAAACGGTTATTAATTTAAGAGAAATAAAAATAAGCCTTTAGAGGTCTTCATCGTCTTCAGGAAGGGCCGTGTCTTGTGCTTCCTATAATAATAAAACACATCATTGAGTTCCATCATAAAAACATACAACAATAAGTATCACATCACAATATGTAACTAACGAAAACTTTACCTGGAGATCCTTTTCGATTTGGTCACGCCATTCAGGATCCATGTTGACCTCAGGAGGCAACAAAGCAGGCATAGCAACGAATTCCAGATTTGGATCACCAATAAGTTTTCGAGCCAACCACAGGAAGGGTTTTTCGAAGTTGTAGTTACTTTTAGCACTGATGTCGTAGTACTGTTAACAAACGGAAAGGAAAATGTCATTAATATCACAGTATTTATTTAATTAACTTATAATTTATTAAAATATAAAATGTAAATGAATTACTGATTCGAGAAAGAACATAAGTCAATATGTTCGTACTATGACTAACGGCCTCTTCAAAGAGAATTACTCATTCTTGAATCAGTAATTCAAATATTAGGAATTAATTGTCAAGGAATTAATACAGGTTTATGGGTTTAAAATTAATTATTTGAAAACTATTATTTTTGACCAAAATATGCTCTGTTACTCTTGATATAGCTCTGCTAACGTATTGGTAGGTTTATGATTACCTGTGAATAAAATTTTAATTTTTATTCTCTGGTGATTCTGAAATGCATTGTTATTATTATTTAGCAACATCTAATGAATGAATTATTCATAATTTAAAAAATGGTTCAGGCGCCAAAAAAAGAAAGAAAAAAAAGATGTCCAAAGAGTAGGGCAGATGAGCCAGATTCTCATTATTGAACTCCAACTATTTGAAGAACACAATCATAATAATGATTTTATTTGTGGTTGTTAAATGCAAAAGGTTTCTAGCTTTAGCAACTTTACAATTGCTAATTGTCTTAAGCGGTCAGAGATTATTTTCTGGAGAACCCAACACATATAAAAAACCTAATGCACTCCTCAGATTAAATGGTCTCGGTTGTGTTTAAGCCTGAGGTGTTGAAGCTGCAGCATCAGCCGGCCTGTTATCAATCTCCCTCCCCCATAAAATAAATCCTTATGTTTACATTAAGACATGAAATGATTGTTACAAGGAAATAGTACAAAACGTTTAAATAATTAAGTTACATAAACACATTTTTTTTTTTTTTTCCAAGAGCAGTATATCAGTGTTAAGGGTATCAATAGCGGAACAAGTTCAAATTTGATAACTGTATTTGAAGATTTTATTATTAATATTGTGAGCTCAATACTTCATAGAGCAGTCATTCACTGTGATTTGACAGCAACTCAATGCATGACAAATAAAGGTGTTATATGTTTTATATTCAAAGTATTTTATAGCATAAGAATGAATTTTATCATTAGTATATCTTTATATAGTTGTATAGAATTAATTTTCTCGCTGAAACGATACATCATACTAACTAGTATTTAATGAAAAATATATTCCAGAAAAAATTTATGGGTATTTTTAAAGCAACACAGGTTCACATTTACAATATAATATATGATGAAATCAGGTGTTATAGCTGCCTGTTAATCACGAACATTTCCTAGTTTTTAACGGATCCCTCTTATCATCTTACTATATAAATACTTATCCAATCATTAAAACAGCTCTTAATTTATTTTATGAAAAGATTCATTAAGCCTTAAATGACTACAATAACATTCGTTCATGAGGAGATATACAAAACAAAAAAGTTTAGAGGACTAAAAGAAGACTAAATATTTTTTTTTTTTTTAATACCAGAACTTAATTAAAAAAACTTGTTCTTCATTTTTGGAGTCATAATAGTGTTGGCCGAATAAAGCTGGAGAAGCTATTAAAAATTAAAATATGCATTGATTTTTATTATTTTATACAAAAGCTATTTCAACAACGACAATGATTCTGGATTTTTTTTTGTGTCAACAAATCTATATTTTTATAATTTGTTGTACATTAAAAAAAAAAAGGTAATAATTGGATTGCAGTGTAAGAGGTAAAAACTATAAAATAGATTATTAGTAGCAAATATTTTGCTATAAAATCATTTATCATAACAAAAACTAAAATAATATGAAGCTACTTCAAAGATTCTGATGAATAGAAATTAGAAAAAAATTGCAAAGAACTGAACTTAAGGGAGATAGAATCGAATATAATTAATCAAATAAAAATAACAAAAGAATCGAATATAATTAATCAAATAAAAATAACAAAGAAGCAATACAAATGACATTCAAGGACTAGGATGTTAATGTTAAATAAATGGTGTTGAGCCCAACCTAATTGGAGCCGCTAATGTGTTCAGCTCCTAAGATTAAAGCGCCACTAGTTTTAAGTGAATCATAACCAATCAATATCGGGTCCTATAGAACGATCGATGTAGTTTTGCAGCAATTGATGAATGCTTAGAATACTTAACAATCAAAACTTTAACAATTAGAAATGCAAATAGCATTTACTACATAAACTAGTGATGTGTTAATACCAAATGTTGATTCACCATTCCTTCAATTCTTGAGAAAAGAATCGATGATTTAAAGTCGATTCCTAGGAACCAATCAATATTGTTGACTTCAGCAATATTTTTATGATACCTAATTAATTATCTTGATCATAAATCTATTTCTCTCTGACAAAAAAGAAGATATTTTTTCCATTTTTAATAACACAGCAATTAATCTTTTACTGGGTCAACATTGCTTACTAGAGAATTTAATAAATCAAGCATACTTATTGCAATTATTTAAGATATAATTTCTAATGTAAGGAGAAAAAATAGAATTACTTAATAGAATTTGTAACTGCCGAAATAACAGAATCATTTTTTGGTACCACCACTAATAAAAACATAAGAGGTCATCCAATGGATGCTGGGGTACATCACTTAAGAAGACAATTTAATAGCTGACTAGCTGAAACAATGAATTTTGGCTAAAAAATGATTATGGTAGAAGGAAAGATATTAAGGAAAGTAAGGTAAATGGGAACAAGTTAACTAAAAACTAAAAATGAACGTCAAAACTAGATGGTTCTAATCAACTTAAAATCTTTGAAAAGTAAAATCGTTTACCAATTAAATGTTGGACTGACCCTTATGTATATCATGCACACATCAACTGACATTGATACAGCTTCAAAGTGAAGGACATCAGATGGAAATTAACAAAATAAAATGCTATTAGATAAAAAAAAAGATATCTAGATCTTTAATAAAAAGACAAATTTTTAAATGTTAAAAAATTGAAGGCACTGTCAATATCGTCTAGACCTGGTTAGTTCATTTTTTTTATCAACAAAATATGGTATTTAATTACCAATTAAACAGAATTATTTGCCCTTAAATTGTTTGGTGGTACTGAGTCAAAAAGCATCCTACAATATAATAAGGAAAGTAACTTAATAAAGTAAGGTACTTTTGGAAAATTAGAAAAACTGCATAGGACTACTTTTGGCAGACACAGCTAAAATTCTTGAAAATGGCCACATCTTATTACATTTACAAAAGTAAATACCCAAATTTGAGATGAACATGTTAAGTTTAATATTTACCAGAATGACAATATGATTCAACATCTATACTTCAAATATGACATTTAAATTATATAAATGCAATTGTACTAAGATGACTTCTGAACTTAAAAGTAAACATCTAATGTTTACCTATTACTGATCAACGTTAGAAGAACATTAAAAACTGTAAAGATTAACTGAGATATAATAACGACTATAAGAAAATAATAACAATCAACAACCACAAAGTATTGGTAATCTAACATGACTCATTATATCACAAGGTGTAACATCATAAGTACATTAATGCTGGTAAATAAAACCCAATATTAAATGTGTATCACGGTTATAAAATAGAACCAGTTATTAATAACATAGATAAAACTTTTTAAAAAATCTACTTTAAGAGGACACTATCAATATTACATCAACTTTTATAATGAAAATCAATAAGACAGAGAGGAACAATTTCAGACAGGATTTAATTAAATTAAAAATGATTAGCTACTCACTTGTAAGTTCTTCTTCCTATGGAAAACAATGCTTTTGGCTTTCACTTTCCTATCCTTAATGTCTACTTTATTTCCACAAAGTACAATAGGAATGTTTTCACAAACTCGCACTAAGTCTCGATGCCAGTTGGGGACACTTTTGTATGTTACCCTTGAAGTAACATCAAACATAATAATGGCACACTGACCCTGAAATTTATGAAGTGCATATTTAGCAAGTGAATAATGTAATAGAAAAATGGAGTGCTGAATTTAAACTGAAAAGTACCTGAATATAGTATCCATCTCTAAGTCCACCAAACTTCTCTTGGCCTGCAGTATCCCAAACATTAAACCGGATAGGGCCTCTATTTGTGTGGAAAACTAAAGGATGTACTTCTACCCCTAAAGTTGCAACATACTTTTTTTCAAATTCACCAGTTAAATGGCGTTTGACAAAGGTAGTTTTTCCAGTACCACCATCACCAACAAGTACACATTTAAATGATGGAACATCAGCCTCTTCCATTTTAAAATTTTGGTACTAAAAGTTTCTGAAACAAACAAAGCCACAAGTGGTTGATTAAAACAGAAATAGGCCTACAATCTTAAAGTAACATGAAAAACTGCAGTAAGTAACCAATAGTACACAACTAAAAACGTGTTGCATTTGCATGCTATGCATTAACTACATACAGAAAGGGTTATGTAGAATTTGAGTATGAAGGATTTAAAACAACGAATGCTGCGAGAATTCATAAACATTGTGATCTCAATAAACTTGATGAGTTTATAAGTTTTATAGAATATATAAGATAAATGGCGCCATTATGAAGTAGAAAACGCCTGAGTGCCGACAAGCCGGAGTTGGTAAAATACTGTTTGTAATGATTAATAATATCACGCTTCACAATAAAAAGACAAAGAACACTAACCTGATTGTAACAAACTTAAGTACGAATATATTTAGAAAAGTAAAATTGATTGATCAAACTCACCGGACAAGGAGTTCGTAACGGTCTACAATGGCGTTTAGTTAAGAGCCGCAGAAGAGGCAGTATGGCGGAGAACTGGATGCTTAATAGATTAATTTTACTTTTTTTTTGTAGTACCTTTATGTTACAAAATGTTTTAATAAAGAAAATTATTAAATATTTTTATTTTGTTTAAGATACCATTATTTTATGTTTAAACTGTATAATACTATTTTAAGAAATCATATATAAATTGTTAATGGAACGGTACAGAGCATGCGCTGTTTGACAGACGGCAATGCAGGAGAGTATCGATTTTTACTTTAAGGAGCCAGTATCTGCCTAGTTAAAGTGTGATGCCGTTAGTGTGAAATACTGTGCATGGGATTCTCGTGTGTTCTGAGGCGAGTTTTTGTGTAGTGAACCGGTCAGGAAAAAATGACTAAAGATAGGTTAGCAGCGCTTAAAGCAGTAAGTATAAGCTTTTTATATATCACTTATTTGACGTTTATTACTTATAGTTTTCTTATCAAGTCCTATCTGTCATTTCCATTAGGGAAGAAGATATGCCGAATTTTTGCATCAACAGTTTATTAATTTGTTTCTGGACGACAGTAGTGGTCGACCAGGCCGGCTATTGCATTATTTTGGCTTATTCTTAATTTTTTAATGCCCCACCCTCTCTATTTTTTATCATTACGTTTAAAAAACCTTTAATTTCTCCTCACATGTCATCAGTACTTATACAATAACACGTTCTTTTGTAGCCTTAAATCAACAGGCTTCTGTCAAGTTTTCATCAACATTGCTTAGGATTTGGTAGTCATAATTTTTTTGGAGTCACTTTGTAAATGGCTTATTATTGCGTGTTACATTTCTTTTTTTGTGACAATTTTTTTTAAACATTGAATTATGTAACAGTTATTTATTTTTTATTGCAGGCGCAGAGTGATGATGATGATGTTCCAGATGAAGTGGCTGTCAATGTCGAAGGACGTGATGGTTTCATGGATGAATTTTTTGCCGAGGTGTGTATTTTAAACACATTCTTGTTGATTAGTTCTATATTTATCGGTTTTCCAATATACAAATTTTCTTTGTGCCATAGTGAATCATTATTTAGTATGTTTCATTTTTCAGTAACCTGACACTTTTATTTATTTTTTCTATAGGTTGAGGAGATACGGGAGATGATAGATCGCATCCAGTCTAATGTGGAAGAGGTGAAAAAGAAACATAGCGCCATCCTGAGTGCCCCACAAACTGATGAAAGTAAGTTTGTTTCATTTTATCTCGAAGAGAGAGTTAAACGAGATCTATTGCGGACCCAATAAAAGATTTATTGATCCTATACTTTTAATCAAGTGGATCACACTTGACTAATGAAAGGCCATCCCTCTTGATACACTTCTTAACATTGGATTTAATTGATATCATGTGTCTACTCCGGCAATTCAGTTTGTTTGTCTTATCTTAATGATTCTAATATTATCGAATGTCTTTTTTATTGACTCTATACTGTTTTTGTTTTACTTTATTCGTTGTTTTGGGTTTGTTTTTATTTTCTCTAGTATGTAAAAGTTTAAATATGGTTTTGAACTGTTATCTTTATTTAATAAATTTTAATAATTGATATTTCTGAATTACTTTTTTAAAATGGACAAGGAAAGACATATATATTCAAAATGTTTTGTGATCCAGTGATTTGATGATTTTATTTAAATCTTTCCCAAAATTATTGTTCAGTTTCATTCCCTTGTGTGGTTTCAACTTTTTAGGATTGGTTTTAGTTTATTATAATTATTTTTTAAAATTACTTTAATAATATTGACATGAAACTATTCTTTTTCATCATGAGCTACATTTCATTTTATTAATTTTTGTAGTTTCTATAGTTAGGTAGATTTTAGAGATCTAAGAAAAAAAAAAATTTTTTTTTCTTTCTGATTTACTGAATATCATTAAAAAAAAAATGAATAACTTTTAAAACTGTTACTTTTTAATTATATAGAACCTCACCTTATTTTATCATATGCCTGAAAGTTACTTTACCAATCTTTTTTTAATTTAATTATTCTTTTAAATACAAAAATGTTGGGATACTTGAATTTTTAAGTTGTTAACTGAGTTTATATTTTTGTGGTATTGATTTTGAAATTTTGAGAAAATAAGAACCTCAAATCACTTTTGAACTGAACTAAGAAATATCATGAAAGTAAGGCTTATTTTATTCCTCTGATTACGTTCATTGTAATAGGTCTTTGATTTTATTGTTGAATTTTTTTAAAATATTATCTGATCACTAAAGCAGATCACAAATGTATGTTAAGGCTTGCCTGCCCTGTCATGAGACTTAATATTGTTTGAAATGATAAAAAAACAAAACAAATGAAATTGGTTTGCAAACTCTGGTATTGATTTACGTTACATTATATATTAAAAAAATGTATATCTTGATTTTTTATCTATTAGAATTTATTGATGATTTTTAATGTAGAAAAATTTATCTGGTTAATGAGTATATATGCATATCAACAGGTCAGATAGGTTCAACCTTACCTTAATTTGATTTCTTAAAGTTTAATCTTTTGTTTAAACCGTTTGACTAACTGTTTTATATTGTATTTTGTTATCAAATTGTGGAGGAGTTATTCATTCATTGATTCACTTTTATGGAAATTTGTGTTACAATTGTATAATGTCAAATTACATTGTTGTATGAATGAAACTCAATTGTTTTAATTGAAAACAACTGACATGTTTGTAATAATTTTCTAAGCTATATGGGAATGAGAATTGTTTTGTTAGTGGTTGGTTTGGATTAATTGTTTTAATCTATCTTTTAATCTAACTACTTCATTTATTATTTAATATAACTGACACTCTAGTTTCATAAAACTGAGTTAAGCTACTAGATAAGAAAATTGTTGGAAGAGGTTTAAAGTATGCTAAATATCAGAATCCTTGATCTGTTGATTATTATACTTGAATCTATCATCCTTCTTTGTTTATGCTTATCTTTCATTAATATCCAATTATATTTAAGATTAGATTAAAATAGATTTAAAAAAACAAACAAAAAACTGGCTACCTCTGTTAGTTATATATGTATGGTAAACAGATTCTTTCTAATCTTATCCAGAATCAAAATTTCATTAAGATGTTTTTTTTTCTTAAGTTTTTTGTACTTTTAAATTTTAAAGTGTTTTATTTTGTCTTATTGGGATAGAAAAGTCCGCTGATTTTTAGGCAAATATAACTTAGGTAGAAAAAATTGTAAGAATATTTTAAGATATTATTTTTAAAATACGTAATATTTTAATTGAAAAAAAAATCATTAGGTCCATTACGATTTTCAGGATTATGATATCAGAATATTTGTTAGGGAATCTATATCGATGTTTTTTAATACAAATAATTTTATGAAAAATGCCTTCTGTATAGTTTTCTGTTAACGCTGATACGATTATCAGCTGTTTAATGTCTGACTATGTTATTTTTTTTTATATTCAACGATTTTTATAGACATCGAATGTGTGTAATGTTTGGTACCTTACTATGAATTGAAAAAAATAAAAAATTGCGAGATTATTTTTACTCCAAAAGAGAAGAGGAGTTCTGTGTAAGATATTGAAAAGGGTTGAAGAACTGTTTCAAGGGGATCTTAGTCATGGTTTCCATAACCGGAACTGCACTCTCGGCTCCTGCCGGAAGTTCCCACACTCCACTGAGTTTATTTTCTGCCTGTTATGTTTGTAACTGTCATTCCTTAAAAATGTTTATTACCCCTTAGTGAGCCAAGGTTTCGTAGTATAAATATTTTTTAATTGTTTAATAGATCCATTCTAAAAGTTGTTAGGACATTAGTGCGATTTAGATAATTATAACTGTTGATCACAATATGCTGTTCGCGGTAATTAGTTTCTATACAATTTCTACTCCTTCGTTAGTTGGAAATGATTAATCCAATTTTAATGTCTTATAATTCGTGTGTCTTGGTTCAGAATCATATTTATTCGAATTAAATCTTCTATAACATTACATTCTATAAAAAATTGATCGTTCAACTGTTAAAAAAAAATATGAACCGAACAATTTGATTTTTTATGAGCACGGTTTTTACAAGCTGATGATACCAGATTTATTTATTTGTTTTGCTTAGTGTCTTGTTTCTATTAATCTTTCGATTATTTTGAAAAAAACGTCATGACTGCAAAAATAAGAAAAATACCTTTTCTTTAATGTTGATTGCAAAAATTGACAAAACAATCAAGTTTAAACCACAGAATACTTTAAGAAAGTTGTACACGTTGCGGTAAGGTTTAAAATCTGTTTATTTATTCTGTGGTTTAAGTTAAATATGCAGTTGTCTAACCCGGCAATATTTAGATGTTTTAAATTCTTAAAGTGATTCCCGATCATTTATTTTTCCAATAATAATTCCTAGATTGACAAATGTGGATATACACAAAGCCAAAATAAATAAATAAAAAAAAAATAAAAAAAAAAAAAAAAGGAAAAAATAATGCTCATCTTCCTTGCGACTTCTTTAGAGACTCCATGTAAATAATCGAAACCAATCAACCTCGTTTAATTTTTTTTTTTTTTGTAACCCTTAATAACTGCTAATACTACTTGCTAATATATTTTCGAAAATTTCGATAATTCGTAATAAATGTTAGTACCTGGGGATAATACTGGCTAAATCCATCTGTCATCTACTGTCATAATTCAATTACAGCTGTCAACCGGTTTAAGCTAGTATTTGAATGTATTTGCCCTTTACTTTTTATTTACTTTTTTAAAAATTTAATTAAAGCTCCGTTAATATTCTTGGTAGTGTTTCTTTGTAATAAGTTTTCATTTTATATTGAGAAGCATCCGTAAATTTCTTTTTATATTAGTTGATCCGCTAATTCTTAATTCGTGATTGAATAAATAATTTAGAATAAGTAAGGGTTCCCTTTCGATTACTATCCTTTCTCCAGTTGAAAAATTATATTTTGAAGTTGGGATTGGCCATCTATATTTTTGTTTCTAGATGTTATTTCTTTTAGTCTCTTTTAGAGGGAAAGCCACTATTACTCTCACCACGGCCACGGACTTGTTTTGTTTTTATCCCTGCTGAATGTAATACAGTTATAACTCAAATTTATTAAGTTAGGTATAAATTAAGAAGCAAATTAACATAAAATTGTAACGGCGGGAAAAGCGTTTCGATCAAGGTCCGCTATTCAATTAGCAAGAACTCAAAAAAATAAAATAAATAAATAAATAAATAGCCATACCTAATGTTTTTATTGAAAGACATTTTATATAAAACCAAATTGACACAGTATTTCCTGCTCTAACACCACTGATAAGAACGTTTCTGAATCTAAAGCCAGCGGCTATGAACTGAACACTATATTTATTGATAGAGGAAATGGTGTAAATGTGAGCACCTTTTTTCTTTTTTTTTTTTTTTTTTTTTAAATTTAAATTCTAGATTTTTGTTTTTCATTAACAATTATTACAAGTTTCTTAAGTGCGAGAAAACAAAACAATAGTTAACATCAGTTATTTAATTAAGCTTTCAAAATAGTACCAGAAAAATTGAGGTGTAAATATGGGCCCTCTTCATAAAAGTCATCAAAAATAATTTAGAACAGGATAAAACAATTCGAAACGGTAGAGAGTTTTTTATTAATGGAAAAAAAAAATATTTACAGAAATCGCCGTAAAAACTCTTTTAGCCCCGTCACGATTTAAGTTCCAACATTTGGGTACACTTCACCCACACCTCTACCCGAGTGTCGTCAGAGAACTTTCCATCGCAAAAGATGCAAGTTGTGATCTCTAACAGGAGATATGTCGAAGTTCCCTGGGAAATGGGGGTCCATATTTACATCAACTCCTCCTAAGAAAGATGGCCACTATCACATGTAACCTAAAAGCATGCGTGACTGAAGGTGCGCTTTAAAAAGTAGCTTAAGCTCTCCGCTTTCCATACATCATTGTGAAATTATTTTTTAATAAACATAAGAACATGAAACGAAAACGATTTCACGTAGCTCTCAAACGTTTCCGGTCCAGAATAAACACCAATTTGCACAATAAATCAAGCTGCACTTCCACACTAGCTAAAAGAATGGTTCCAACTGGTCACTGCTACCTTATATTAGCAAATGGCTCCTAGGCACTCCTCGCCGCCAGTCTTCAATATCTGTCTTAGCCAGTAGGGAGGGGTGCCCATATTTAAACCAGTGCCGGTTTTACACCTTTTCCTTAATTATTATTGTCTGGAGTAAATTTTATTTTATATTATTGTGGAGTGTGAATGGAAAAGGCTGCAGGTGCCTAACAGCTGGTTTTGAGCAAATGACAAAAATCTTATATTTCAAATCAAATTAAAAATATGAATAAAAAATTAAAAATGTGTCTTATTAATAGTTTAATCAGTTTATTATACATATATATATATATATATATATATATATATATATATATATATATATATATATATATATATATATATAATTTTCGGTAAAGACACCGGAACAACGATTTCACCAAATTTGTCAAACCTACACTGCACGGATACGTCGATTGTGCTGCATCTCTCTAACCCGACCTATAACTTTCCATTTCTTTATTTTCAACACGGATTGCATTGCTCATTGTGTTATACTCGTATTTTCTCAGTTCTTTTTCTCAAACGTAAGGAGGTGTAACAGAACTTGACAGCTTTAGTGTCAACAAGGAATTAGTGATGTGCCCTATTTTAATAATGTGTTTAACACTAAGTTAACCTTAGTTTTATCATGAATTAAGTGTTCGTGTTCAACGTTCTCCCTGGAAAAGTAGTGAAGAAAACATCTAAATAAATCGAAAGAAGTTCACAATCGAGATAAAGTTGTTTTGGGCGGCAGTCGTATTTTCATTATATATATATTTTTAACATTATTTCCTGTATCTAAATATATTATGTACTTTGTTGACATGTGTTTATTATATACTGTACATACCAAAATCCAAGATTAGTAATTTGTAATGAGAATATTGAAGAAGTTCCATGGATGAATTATTCTTAGAGGTTAGAATTTTCCATAACCCCTATTACTTTTTGATAGCTATATGCTAGATTTCCCCTCTTTTCATTTATTTACAATTTTTTTTGTTTATTGAGCTTTAACGTTGTTATTTTACTACAAATAGGGCAGGAAGGACTGGTTATATCACAGCTTACCAACTTATAGCCAGGTTGTTCCTATCTTTTAAAGAGATTAAATTTCATAAAAAGGTGTGAAATCACTTGAGGTATCACTTCTCATCAATCCTCCTTTTTTTAGTTTGTTTTTCATTTATACGCGTAGTCTTAGTGAACAATATGAACTGAAAGCACTGGACACAAGATAATAAGTATAGATGGGCCGACTAGTCGGCCATTTTGTTCATTTATATTTCTTCTCTTAAAAATTGGTTGATTAAAATGAAAAAAATTATAATTTTTGTTTTAGACAGTTTGTTTTTTAATCTAGGAATAGGAACTCACTTTAAGGAACGTTTAACAAAAAAAAAAAAAAAAAAAAAAAAAACTTTAAGAAAGAAATTAACAAAAAATAAATTTAATAACGTCAACAATACTGAATAAGAACTTTAATTAGAACGTAACCTACTATTTTTGTTTTAAATCACAGTTTAGTGCAATAATTAAAAAATTCCTAATTCATAATTGAAATGTTATATAAAGATAGCAACACGAGAAACCGCCATTTTGGCAATTTACAAACGTGTTTTTTTTCTTTTTTTAATAACGTAAGTTATTTTTGTGTTATAAATAAATTATAGATTCGTCAGATGATACCCTTAAACACGATATTTTCTTCGGCATGTTTGAATTCCAAATTTAACAATTAACTGTCTAAGCTAAGCAAAATAAATTAGCTGGTTTTAGCTTTATTAAAAAAAAAAAAAAAATTCGGTTACACACCGGCATGTTCGTAAAAAAACAAAAGCTACAAACGAAGCTCCACGAACTTTGCCGATGTGACCCGAACTCCAATGTTAGTAGTGATCGGCTTAGCCAACTAATCAGCCATTTTGTCAGCCGACTAGTCAGCGAAAGTCATCTCTAATAATGAGCAACAAGTGATACAAATATGGCGGTAGTACTTGCATCCTTTGCGCTACCTGTTGGCTTTTATAAAAAACTAAACTCTTGTTGATCGAACTTAATTAAATTTTCTCTTTAAAAATTACTAATCTTGGATTTTGGTATCTACAGATTTTTTTCATTTACACTCATCAATTATGCCTTATTATTAATTCTCATATTTTTAAAACGTATTAATAATTAAATGAATAGTTACAACGATAAAACAGCTGAATGGGTATCAGTTTCCAAAGCCGGCTGATGTGATGGTGTCCCGGTTCTCATAGCGTTAACTTGTCTCCTTTCAATATCTTCCTTCCTCTTCTTCAGTTTACTACAGTTTTACTTTTTTAAAATAATCGAGTAATTTTTTATAGTGTAGTAAAGGAAAGTCACATTTCACGCTCTTTTTTTTTTTTTTTTTTTGTAAATTGTACCTCAATTTGTTTTTAAGTTTTTTTGGATTTAGTAAATATGAAATTGCTGTTATAATATTTAAAAGCACATGATATTTTAAAATTAGGGTCAAAATAACCAAAAAAAAAATCAAAATAAAATAAAAGTGTTGCAATTAATTATTTTTATAAAAATAATAAAACGATAAGCAATTCATAATAAACTAACAATAGTTAAACCATGATAAGTCTAAAATAAGTGGGAAGGTGTGAGAATAAGAAATAAAAAAGTAATAAGGAGTGAGGGAATATTATGCTGTTAATAGTAATCAAAACTATTAACAGTGGATGGATTAATAATACATGAGTGTAATATTTTACGTTGATGTTTCAAAGTGATAGGAAATAAGAATAAAGAATAAAAAATAAATATTTTAAGATTTTAATAAAATTCCGGACGGTAGTCAACAGGGCACTTTTAAGGTTAGTCGGTATAGTATCTGAACCAACACTAGTAGGCTAGAACATATTCCTATCCAACAAGTCTGAGAAAGGGAGGTAAAACATCGTTGCAAAGTAAGAAGTTACTGATTAAAAAAATATCGATTTTCCATATCGACAATTTTTTAAGCGATAAATGGCATATCGATGCCCAAAATATCGATTTTTTTTAATTTTTATGAAATGCCATTTTAAATATTTCTATGTTATATATCCATCATCCGGTGTAACCAAGACGCAACTGTAAAAAAAAAGAATTTTTACTGAAGAAGCGAGAAACTGAAATAAAATACTTTCAACCACCATTATATTTCATTTTTAAGTAATATTGGTATAAACTTGGGGATGGCCTAGATATAATTCAGTCCGATATATTCAGCTTTTGGGAGCACTTAGTCGTAATATACAGGGTGAGTTCCTCTTAGTGTAAAGAAAAAAAGCATTGGGGGAAACTAGATCAAAAATGTAGCAAAATGCCGCAGATCTCACCTTTCTATTCCAATCCATTGCAGATATATGAAAAATCAAAGACTTTTTTGAGGAAACCACGTTTTTTCCCCATAAAAGCTGTAATATCCCCATTTGGTTTAAATATTTTTCAAATTTTGATCGCATTTAAAGCATTAAATTTTCTATAAAAGCAGGGTATCTGTAACCGTTATTTTACAAACTTGGGATCTAAAGAACAAATTGATCTTCACCTTATTTGGGGAAGTCACAATGTCTTAATTACTTCAACGCTCACCGTTTTTCGAAAAAAAAACAATTGACAAAACTGCAAATCTCACAAAAACTTGCAAATTTAATAAGCTTTCAAATGATATGCTAAACGTAATGATTCTGTTTCGATTTCATGGAGAAATGTACTTTTAAAATCTGAAAAAACATGGTGGTCTCATTTGGCATACAAATCAGTTACTTGTGTAAACAAAACATTATGACAATCCCTTAATGGAAATGTGCATTTTAAACATAATAAACTCTTCATTGGAATAAAAAGCAATGAAAAAAATTATTGTTTAATAGAAAATAAAGGAAAACTGTCAATAAAGCGAAACCAGATCAGAGGATCTTATGTTATTACATTTATTTATTTATTATTATTATTTATGATTTATTTTAATATTATTTATTTATTTTTTTACACTAAGAGATACTCACCCTGTATATAGTTATAGTGTTTTAATGATACAAGTATAGTTGACTGTATGATGAATGGAGAATAAGATAATCAGGGATGCAGTCAAAGAGGAACACCGTGTCTAAGTAGAAATACTTTAATACGTGCCAACGTTTCGACCTGCCTTACAGATCTTCTTCAGTGCTATAATGAACAAAGTATTAGATGTTACAAAAATTCTAATAGTTTTTTTTTTAAACAAATTTCGCACTTACGTATTTGTACCATTGGATGACCTATATATTGTAATTTATTTATTCAAATTCTATTCAAGATGCAAATAGAAATCACACTTCATGGTTTTGTAAATTGTACTTCAATGTTTAAAAATTTTATTTTATTTAATACATATGAAATTGTTGTGATAATATTAAATAGAAACGGCATTGTAAAATTAGAGAAAAAATAGCCAGAAAATAATTGTATAAAAGTGTTTAAATTTATTATTTTTATAAACAGTCTCTTATATGAAACGAAGAACAATTTATAATAAAATGGCAATAGTAAAAAGCCTGAGTAGCAATAAATAAATGTCAAGGTGTGAGAAGGATTTAATTGAAGACTAATAATATTATGTTATTAATAGTAGAATAATATGTTGTTGATGGTAGTAAAAACTACAAGGAGTAGTCAATAAAGGTTACTAGATAAATAACATAAGAGAATAAGGTAATTATTTCATGGTTAAAACTTAAATAGAATAATAAATGAATATTGTTTAGTTGTTTTTGCTAAAATGGCGGACCGTAGTGAAGAACGTTGAGGGAAATGTAGAGGCTAGAAAACAATGGGGCTAAGTTAGTATGCGCTGATAAAGGGAAAATTAAGTTCTGCTAATAAATTCTCTTATTGAGTTGAATGAAGCCTTATTGATTGATAATCGGATGTACCATTATTAATAGGGCGCATAAAGAAAAATGACCGCTTTATCAAATATCAGAGTTCAAAGGCTGTAAATATCTTAATACTACTTATTATTTACTAATACTCAATAATCCCTTTAGAGCATTCTCTAAGCTTGTTTACTAACATTGGACTTCTTTAAAAAAAAAGCCTCAGTTCAGCTATTTATTTCAAAGAAGAAACATGACAGTGTCCTTTTAAGACATTACTGGAAAAAAAATTTCACAGCCGCTGGAGCTACTCGTGAAATTATTAAATATGAAGGGGAAGGTGTCCTTGAAGAGCGTTGGTTCGGAAAATTTAGAAGTGAAGATACGACGTTGGTAAGGAAGAAGAGCTCCGAGCGGCCATTAATGGATATTGATGAGGTTCTGAAGGAAGCTGTTGAGTCAAATCCGTCCACAAGTACTCGCGAACTTGCCAGGAATTGTGGTGTGTCGAAAGATACTGTTAGTCGCTATCTTCTCTTCATGGAGAAGGTGAAAAACACCTGTAGACTGGTCCCTCACGAACTTACTCCTCAACAATTGTACAAAAGTTAAGAAAAGTTTACAGAACTTTATGGGTTTGAACTCCTGCCTCATCCACCATATAGTCCAGACCTTCGGATTACTTCTTCTTTCGATCCATGGCCCATTTTCTTCAAGAGAAAAAATTTGATAATTTTGTGGAAGTTGAAAATGCTGTCCAAGAGTTCTTTGACAGCCATCCCAAGGAATGGTATCTGCGTGGCATCGAGCAATTGGCAAGCATATGGGTAACGACGGTAGATAACAAAGGACTATACTTTGAGTATTAATTGTATTTTACATCAAAGAAATAATAATACAAATATTTGTTTTTTTTATACACCCCATTAGATAATTATGTAAAATATATAGTAATTGTGTCAGCCCGCCCCAGTTTAGTTTCTCTGTGCCTCAAGTTTTATAGTCGGATTTTCTTTTACTAAAACCCTGAGAAGATGGTTTGCCTAATTCAACAGGTCGCCCTGAGTGGGAGCCATTTAAAAGATTTAATCCCCCTCTGTATTTCTCAAACAATTGTTACACCTGCTTCTGTCTCTGTCTCTCTTCTGGTAGTCCTGTCAATCGGTGGCTAAAAACAGGCGGCTTCGGAAGTTTTTTACTCAACTGCTGTTTTTTTTTTTTTTTTGGTAGGGTTTTCCTTCCTTCAGTGCTAGTAAAATTTAACTCAGTCCGAAAAATCTCAATGCCCCATACAATTTTAATTTATCCTACTTTTGACTCTGTATCTCCTAATGCGAAATAAAAAATAACCTGGATTTACAGAGCTTGCTTGATCCCTTTCTAAAAAAAAAAAAAAAAAAAAAAAAAAAAAAGCGTTGTGGCTGTGTCATGAACACGGCCCTGTGTTGTACGTGAATACGTCCATGTAACGGGTTATATTTTTTAAAATAAAATGTTTTTATTTATGTATTTACGATTTATAAAAAAAAATTATAAATTTATTAATTAAAGGTCTGTTATACGAAAAGTACGACAAAAATGGCATACAAGATACATCGAGATTTTTGGTAATTTTAAATCAGTGCAGGTATTACCTAACGTTGTAGAAGTTTCGATATAAGGCAAATTGAATTTGTTCCCGGCACTGCTTGACTCGGCCATATGGTGTTTTATTGTTACCATTCGATTGTTCTTTAAAAGCCTTTTCCAACCGTATACGTTCTCTGTATTTGGTTTTGGCTTTTCGACGAGTATAGGCCGATGTTATATATTTTTGATAATATTTTTTTATTCTAACACCTTATTATATTTACTGTCACTGCTTTAAACTAATGCTTTATCTACAATCCATAGATTTTAACGACAGCTGACGATTAAAACTTAAATGAACATCGTAGCTTTTCCGATTCATAAGTTATACTAATTACAAATCTCGATACGCAGCAAAATAACCTCAAAATTGCGACGCTTCCCTCTCTACCGCGCGCGCGCGATGCGTCACTGTTCTCGCTTATAGTAATGAATTCTTTGATCCTTTAGCTATCCAGCGGTATAATTTAATTTTGGTTTTAGAGGATAGAAATTCTGTATCCCCCCATTTTGTTATCATCAAGTTTTTTGGATTGCCCCCATATGATAGCAAAATTTGACGTATTCACGTCAAACTACTCCCCTTTGAAAAAAAAAAAACAAACAATAGAATCATACAGGTAAACGGAATAATTAAAAAACATGTATTTGTTCGGATCGGGGACACCACCAAACTGGCTTGACCCGCAATACACCGACCAGTTCGATCCTTACCCTTCACTTAATGTTTACATTTTTCGATAGTTCTTTCCTATAACCTCACATGTAAACAATCACTTCTACAGTTCCAACTTGGATTGTGTTGTTTAGTGTGTTATATTGATATTTAGACTTCTTAAATGTAATTAGGTGAAACAGAAGTTAACAACACGAGGGTTAAGTGTTTTATCAATTCATGCTTTCTTATTTCATCTTATCTAATGTGTTAAAGTGTTACTAAACTTAAGAAGATTAATTTGTACATGGATTTCGTGTTTTATATATTTATATTTATTGTTTCAATTTAAGTGATAAAATTTAAAACTTGTAAAAGTGTTAAAAACTTAACAAGATTTATTTGTACATGGATTTGGTGTTTTATATATTTTTATTTGTTGTTTCAATTTCAGTGATAAAATTTCAGTATACATATTTTGTGAATGGATTCTTTGTCATCCATATTACTTTTTGTCCTAAAGTCAGACAGATTGTATAATTAATTCAATAAAACATATCAGTTTATAAATAAATGTGAGAAAGTATATCACAGGTTTTTATGTTTTATTTCCACTTCCCTTGAGAAAATATAGCAGAAATTAACATCATCACTTTCAACTAGGATTCTGTCTTATATTATATAATGGCTTATAACATGGAGAATAGACAATGTGAAAATAATCACAGATTAAGAGGTAAAAGACACATTACTATATAATTGTAGAACTATCTGTATAATGTTATAGATTAATGTGTTTTTAAAAAACATTAGAAGCCTGATTATAGAACATTGTCTCCGAAACATGTAGCTACAAATGTTAAACAAATAGGAGTTATGCCAAATAAATACTTAAGGATTCTGTCTTGTTTATATTTATAATTTGTTATTTACACTTCCCTCACATCACAAAGTTTATCAGGAATTGACATTACTTGTGGTTCAGTAGTATATTAATTGTTGATTAAATTAATATTAATTCAAAATTGATTTAGTGTCATATTTCGATATTTTCTTATTTCCACTTCATTATTTTCTTATTTCTCATTTTAATATTAGAAGGTAAACTGAAGTTAATATTACTTTAAATAGGGATTTAGAGATTCCCAGTAAATGTAGGAGAATAACCTTTCCCCTCTAAATGCAACGGCTATAACATCGAAATAAATCGGAATAAGGTTAGAATCGATAAAAGGTATTCTCGGCGCGTGTAGAGGTTGGTGTCGCCGATCCGAACCGTTACCAAAAAACATAAGGGCATAGGCAGTCAGGAGGATTAAGCTATTTAATTTGATAATTTATCTTCTACAGAAAACTGAATCACAGGTTAGCGAAAAAAGAAATAGAAAACATATCGTTGGTGAGATTGCCAATTCTATGTCTTATGTGGATTTTAGCACCTTCTATGACATTAAATACAAAATATGCTTTGATGCATATGAGTAATAATTTTTTTTTTTTTTCTTCTTATATACAAAAATAGATAATGTAAAATACGCGAAGGTGGTTAGGAAAGGGATTGAATTTTAATTATAATTTTGAAGAAATAGCTCATTGGAATAATCTGGTTTCTTTGAACCAAGCCTTTCATTGAACCTCTTTGTGAGGTGAGGTCTTAAGAAAATTTTGTAGAGGGCTCTCAGAAGAAGTATTCAAAGTGGGGGGAGGGGGGGAGAAAAAGAAAAAGAAAAATGAGTTTATGGAGAAAGAGCCTTCTCCTTTTAATCCTTTTAGAATTTTGAGTGGTGTATTTTAGTGTAGCCGAGTCCTTTATGGCGGTTCGTCCTCTAATCTTACGCATAATTTTGAACCCGATTGTAGGAATTTGAATTTCATATATCTTTCAACCTTGGAGGTTATACCTCTTAAAAAATACAATTTTGCTGTTTTATTTACTACTTAATATCTCTACTAATTATTGTGTAATATTTTAATTAATATTAATAAATAAACATAACCTGTACCTTTACCTACTCACAAGGATGTTGTGATCAGCACTTTGTTAGAAAGTATTGTTTCATGGACAGTTGGGAGTGGTTTGGTCAGCATGCATGCTCAACCATCTTGTTTTTCCCCAGATAAAAGAGCCAGCGAGGGGTAAAGGAGAGTCGGAGAGAACACAGTGGGACGAATAACGTAAAACCACATCATGGGTCCAGATTTGAAGCATTCCCTATGGCTTTGTAATGCATTTAGTTTTGTGGAAGATGAATATAGAAAGGATGTTGTTTATTTCGTTTAACGTCACTTTATGCTGCTATGGCTAATCGGACGATGCTACGGTGGGAGTTCTAAATTTTGCACATCCAGGTATAATTAGGATCTTTAACGAGTACCTGACATCGCACAGGCTCGGGACCCCCATTTTACGTCCCTTCCGAAGGACGGCATAGCTAAGGATTTTTTACTTCCTTTAAAAAATCCTAAGGTCATCTGCCGGGCTGCGAACCCGCGATCTTGGGTTTAGTAGGCTGTTATGCTAACCACTAAACCATTAGAAAAAAATCTATAGCAAAACTACGTCAAAATTATCTTAATTGAGTACAGTAGACCCTTGGTTTAACGCGGCTCGTTATACCGCGGATTGGGATATAATGCGGGTCAAGCTCTGGTCCCGATCCTGATTCAATTAAAATTAATAATAAATAAGATAACATCGTGTGGTTTTAAAACCAACAATAGAAAATTTGAAAACAATTCATTAGAAAATTGAGTCATAAAAACTAGAGAAAAAAAACGAAAAAGTTCCAAAGTTTAATAAGTTCTGGGAAAAAGGGAACTCTGAAAATTAAGTTAAACTTGTTAAATTTTTGTTTTTTTTTAACACATTTCTAATTTTACTGAACATTAAAAGGAATTTGTAAAGGAAAAAAATGATAACTGGTTTTTAACGTAGGAAGTAAAACTAAATAGGACGTTTAGAATTAATTACGATTGTCTAACCAAGTTTCATTGTTTTTGTTTCAATATTAGAACTTTTTAAAGTTTGATTTTTATTAGAATTTTAAAAAAAACTTTAGGAAAGAGTGTGTACATCGCTTGTGTCGTCCTGGAAATAAGCCGAAATGTGTTGCTTAGACAATGTCGATTGAATATCTTCCCGGTAACCTACCTAGATGACGTACGGAGAAGTCTCTATTCTTGCCTTCTTGGTTCACAGAATCCCCTTCACTTCCTTTTTAAAAACTGGGTATTATTCCTTTAGTTGTTTCCCGAGTTTATATCAGAGTGCATTTTCATTATTTTTTGACCCCCAATAATTCATACTTCTGCCTATACCGCGGGTACGTCTTTAACGCGGGAGGTTTCATTTCCCCCTAACCCGCGTTATAACTAAGGTCCACTGTATTATGTTGCTACAAAAAGTACAGCTTTATTTTCTTTCTTTTTTTGTGGGTTATTTCTTTCAGTGTTGGAGTAAACTATGTGATAGAAAAAAATGCAAAAAAAAAAAAAAAAAAAAAAAAAAAAAAAAAAAAAAAAAAAAAAAAAAATATTGAAACACTTCGTAGACGGTTTGTTGTTGCTTTATTCCAACAAAAAATTACTAAAGAAAAGCTCCAGAGTCCTCCAAAAACACAGGATATACAGGTCTTGGTCTTATTGAGTTTGTATTGAGAGAAATACGAAAGAATCAGAGCCCAATAAGTCCGTTCTTCAAGTTTGAACAAGTGGCTTCGAGCGTCAGTGATTAGTTAGGTTGCGGTAACCAGTGGCAACACTCATTGTGAGCAACAATTACGAACTTTAATTGTAGCAATTAAAAACTTCATTTGTAAACGTGAAAGAACAAGATCCAGTGATACACTTTGACGAAGATTATAAATTCTTAGAAGATGTGAATAATACTCAAATGATGGATAATCTCGGAAGGGAATTATATTTTGTATTCATTGTTGCTAATTATTTGTATTATTTTTGTTAGTGTTCACGTGTTAAATTTTAATTTAGATGTATTTGAAAATATTGTAATTGTTCGGATCGGCGACACCAACCCCTGCACGCGCCGAAAATACCTTTTATCGATTCTAACCTTGTTCCGATTTATTTCGATGTTCTAGTCACTGCTTTCAGAGGGGAAAGGTTATTCCCCTACATTTACTGAGAAACTAAATCCCTGTCCAAAGTAATATTAACTTATATTTACATTCTGATATTAAAATGGGAAATATCGAAATATAAGGCACTAAATCAATTTTGAATTATTATTAATTTAATCAACAATTAATATACTACTGAACCACCAGTAAAGTTAATTCCTGATGAACTTTCTGTCAGAGAAGTGAAAATAACAAATTATAAAATAAAAAAGACAGAATCCTTAAGTAACATTATACCAATAGTTCTACAATTATATAGTAATGTGTCATTTACCTCTTAATCTGTGATTATTTTCACATTCTCCATGTTATAAGCCATTATATAATATAAGACAGAATCCTAGTTGAAAGTGATGATGTTAATTTCTGCTATATTTTCTCAAGGGAAGTGGAAATAAGAAAATATAAAAAACCTGTGATATACTTTATTATATTTATTTATAAACTGATATGTTTTATTGTATTACATTACTATAGTAATGCAGCTGTACAAAGATATGGAAGCATTCATTGCTACAGAAAGAAACGGTCCAAACTTTGCAGTCAGGAGAGGAGTGCGCCTAGGAGATCCTCTATCACCAATACTGTTTATCTTAGTGTTTGAAACAGTATTTTGGCGTATAGATTGGAAGAATGTCTGCATAAAGATCAACGTGGCTGAACTGTCTCCGATTTGCAGACGATATTGTTTTGTCGACGAGCAATGCAGCAGACCTCAAAATGATAATGGAAACTTTACTGGAGATGTGTACAGAAGTAGGCCTCTCGCCTAACTTTGATAAAACAAAGCTAATGACGAACGCAGAAAAGGTAGGTATAAAAGTTGGAAATCATAGCTTACAATACGTAGAAGATTATAAATACCTTGGACAGTTGGTCTCTTTTACAAATAAATCGTGGAAGGAAGTGGACAGAAGAACATCCATAGGTTGGGCTAAGTACTGGTCGTTGATAAACAATAATGAAAAACGATTTCCCAAAAGAGATAAAAAGAAAGTGTTCGATAC
Organism: Euschistus heros; assembly: GCA_003667255.2. Taxonomy (NCBI): domain Eukaryota; kingdom Metazoa; phylum Arthropoda; class Insecta; order Hemiptera; family Pentatomidae; genus Euschistus; species Euschistus heros. Next base: position 647,820 of record RCWM02000237.1, read on the forward strand.
ATGTATACTTCCAGCAATCTCCTTTGGTAGTCAGACTTGGTCCCTAACGAAAGCCCAAACAAGGAAACTGATAAGCTGGCAAAGTGGAATAGAAAGAAATATGATAAAGATAAGTAGGAAGGAGAAGGTTAGGAGTTGTATCATCAGAGAGAAGACTGGCCTGAAAGACATAATTCACCATATCGAGAAGCAAAAATGGGAATGGGCGGGGCACATCTTAAGGAGAACTGATAAAAGGTGTTCAATGGAAGTGACTGTTTGGACACCCTATTACTACAAAAGGCGAAGAGGAAGACAGTTGAAGAGATGAAGTGACTTCTTTAAGAAGAAAGCCGGACCACTATGCTGGAGAATGGCAAGGGACGGAGATAAATGGAAAGAGAAGTAGGTCCAAATCGCGAACCCGGCTTCCCAGTAGGCTGTTCTGGGAAAGTCTAGACCTATACTCCCTGAGGGAAGGCCCATGTTCAAACTCACAGAAGAATTTTGTTTGTAAATATGATAATTTGTAGATATGTTAAATTTTTATTTTTATTGTATTTATTTGAATTATGGTTTATTTGTTGAGTTATGGACATAATAAAAGGCTATTATTATTATTATTATTATTATTATTATTATGTTTTATTGAATTATACAATCTATCTCAATCTACTACAATAATACAATCTGTCTCACTTTAGGACAAAAAGTAATATCGATTACAAAGAATCCATTCACAAAATATGTATACTGAAATTGAAACAACAAATAAAAATATATAAAACACCAAATCCATGTACAAATGAATCTTGTTAAGTTTTGTAACACTTTTACAAGTTTTAAATTTTATCACTTTAATTGATAGAACAAATATAAATTTGTAAAACACCAAATCCATGTACAAATTAATCTTCTTAAGTTTTGTAACACTTTTACACATAAGCAGTATGAAACTGAAACTGAAAATGAAACTCATTTTGTTAACTTCTGTTTCACCTATTTACATTTAAGAAGACTAAATATCAATATAACAAACTAAACAACACAATCCAAGTTGAAACTGTAGAAGTGATTGTTTACATGTGAGGTTATAGGAATGAACTATCGAAAAATGTAAACTCGAAGTGAAGGGTAAGGATCGAACTAGTCGGTGTAGCGCGGGTCAAGCCAGTTTGGTGGTGTCGCCGATCCGAACAATTACCGAAAATATAATAATAAGTCTTTTATTATGTTCATCATTCAACAAAATGAGTATTAAATTGAAATAAATACAATAACAAATAAATTTAACATATTTTACAAATAAAATTCTAATATGAGTTTGAACATGGGGCTTTCCAGAGAACAGCCTACTGGGAAGCCGAATATTTTAAATTATATTTTAATTTAAACGATTATTTCTCATTTGTACCTAAAAAAGCATTATTTCAAATCGTTCAATATTGGTATTTTATAGCCCTAAACTTCTTCCCAATAACTCCCCATACAAACTATACATACAGTCCATTTTGCAGCAAACAATACATAGAATACCGACCCCTTCTAAAATTGTTGTACTCACTCACTTGCGTCGTAAGGTTTCCAATACTTTGCCTGCTGTTTTACCACAATATTTGCTGTGTAGAAAAAAAAAAAATGTTTCATTAAATATTATACAATTTATGAAATCAAAACAATTTGGTGTTCAATTTAATTTAACTGAATAAATCATTTCCTGATAAAGGTAAATAAGATAAGAAACGTGAAACCTCTGAAGTGATGTGTGTAATATTATTGGCTAGTGTAACTGGAGCTTCTCAAATTTCTTTCTCTTTTTTTTCCGAATCAAAGATCTTTAAGGAGAAAACTTCTTGATCCTAAAGAATAACAGATCTTGTTAGATCTTTCTCTAACTGTTATCGATGTATAATCAAAAGGTTGTTTTGTTGTAACAATGTTATTTTACATTTTTAGGGTGCTGAATTCTAATTTCTTTGCTTTCTTATAGGAGGTAGGTTTCATATCTGAAAACGTCAAATTCCATTAATTTTTTTTTTTTAGTTTTTATCTAATACCTTAAATAGTATATACTTTTTTAAGATGGCGTCTCTATTCAAAATTAAAATAGACTAAATTGAATACAAAAAGGCTGTAAAAGTTTGATTTTTTTAAACCTTAATCATATATTTATACTTGTCTTCAACTATAGACAATCATCGAATTTGCTTAATTTATAAAATGAAATAAAATATCTTGTGAGCTCCTGAAGTACTCCTGGTCTTATTTAAGCTTTCTTCGTACTTAATAAGATCCCTCATCCAACTCCTTTTTGGTCTTACAAGGGGACGTTTGCAGTTGTAACACAGATTTGAATGTCGATTTTTGTGTAGGTAGTAGGGACCTATAATAGTGCAAAACTAGAGTTATAGCCGCCAATGAGCATTAGGAGCCGAGAAAAAAAAAAAAAAAAAATGAAAATCACGTTTTATTTTTTTTCTCAGCTCTCAGTCAAGATAGAGAAATGATTCTTTCATGTTTAATTGCAGTTATGTATGCTATTAGATATAAAAATACTTCCGTTATGCTCAATACACTACCCGGCTTTAGGGTGCTCAAAAACTAAAAAAAAAAATGACAAATTTCCAAGGAAATCCGCTGTAAATCAGTGGAAAATTTTTTTCATGAAAAGCTGATGTCTAATCTCGATTCAACGCATCAAAAACCCTTATATGTAAAATTTTATCAAAATAAATAAATACTGATTTTTTACTCCTTTCGAGAACGTTAAAATTTTTAAGTTGAGATTTCATCAACATTTTCTACCGGCCATAACAACTGCTGCTTTCAACCAATTACAACAGTAATAGCATCACTAGAATCAGCATAACCTGAGATATTTCAATTCAGGGAAATCCTGCGACCTCCGGATTTGGGCAAATCTATGGAGTTTTAAGGCTTCTAGATGAATTTAAAATTTTGTCTTAATCAGTTGCGAAATATGTGAGATAGCGCAAATTATTTACATTTTTTCTGAAATTGACAGCCCTTTGTCTTCTAAAATCCTATAAAACTTTAAAGGTAAAAAAAAATTATTTTTGATTATGACAAAATTAAGTTTTTACATGTTTTTTGAGATGAGGAATCTGAAAATAATATAAGTTTTTAGTTTAAAAATTTTCCTCACCTATATTATATAAATAAGACTGACATAAAATGATCTTTTTCTATTATTATTTTAGTTTTTATACAATAAATTGCAAATAAGACCATTTAAAAAATATATACATTTTTTTAAACCAAAACCTGATATTAATTTTAGATTATTCATCAATCTTAGGATTTCTATGCAATTTGAAATAAAAATATGTCATTTTAAAACGTCTTATTTATATAATATAGGTGAGGAAAATTTTTAAAGTAAAAACTGATATTATTTCCAGATACCTCATCTCAAAAAACATGCAGAAACTTAATTCTAACGAAATCAATAATAATTTTTTGTTACCTTTAAAAATTTAATGTCAATTTCAGAAGAAATGTAAATTTAAATGTCAATTTCAGAAGAAATGTAAATAATTTGCGCTATCTATATTATATAAGGTCATCTAGAAGCCTTAAAACTGCATAGATTAGCCCACATCCGGAGGTCGCAGGATTTCCCCTTATTGAAATATCTCAAGTTATAGCTGACCTTGGATTTTTTCATTCACATCAGTTTTTGTCCACTAAAATCGGGAGTAAATCCAATGTTATAGGCATGGATAAAAAGCAGAATGTATGCTGATTCTAGTGATGCTATTACTGTTGTAATCGGTTGAACAGAGCAGTTGTTATGGCCGGTAGAAAATGTTGATGAAATCTCAACTTCAAAATTTTAGCCTCCTCGAAAGGGGTAAAAAATCAATATTTTTTGATTTTGATAAAATTTCACACATAAGGGTTTTATGGTGCGTTAAATCGAGATTTGAGGTCAGTTGTTAATGAAAAAAAGTTTCCACTTATTTACAGCGGATTTCCTTGGAATTTTGTCATTTTTTTAGAGCTTTTGAGCACCCAAAAGCCGGGTGGTGTCTTGAGCATAACGAAAGTATTTTTATATCAAATACCTTACATAACTGCAATTTAACATGGAAGAATTATTTTTCTATTTTGACTTAAAGCTGACAAAAAAAATAATAAACGTGTTTTTTTTTTTTTTTTTTTGTTTGTTTAATGTAAAACAAAAAAAAAAACACGTGATTTTCATATTTTATTTTTTTCTCGGCTCCTAATGCCCATTGGCGGCTATAACTCTAGTTTTGCACTATTATAGGTCCCTACTACCTACACACAAATCGGCATTCAAATCTGTGAGTTACAACTGCAAACGCCCCCTTGTAAGATACAAGATGGACAATAACCTAAAAAACACCATGTTTTTTACTATAGGTTACTTGCTGGGAGTGAATGTGACTAAATTCCAATTTTTATTTGTGGTGTAGTGTATTGCTGTATACGTTTTTCCTTTACACGTATACATAGAATGTAGAGCGTCGATTATCCGATCAAATGTTGTCAGGGGTAGTTCGGATAATCGGAAACAAAGTTATACGTATACATATACTGTAGAGCGTCGATTATCCGATCAAATGTTGTCAGGGGTAGTTCGGTAGTTCGGATATATCGGATTATCCGACAAAGTTATAACGGAAACAAAGTTATACGCATATTTTTAATTCACGTTAGTTTGTAGTATTGTTTAATTTTTCGATTAAAGTATTATGAGTGGCTAATTATTATTAGCTCTAATTAATTCCTGGAGTAATGTCGTGTTCGGCCTGTGCCTGTTGGATAGTAGTTTATATTTATCGATTGTCTCTTCTTTTTAATTCACTAAATGTGCCTGTGAAATATGACGCCTATGGGAATAAATATTAGTGTGCCCTTGGTGGTAGTACTGGTGAGATAGTTAGGTAGAGATAGGGCAGGGGGTGGGAGTTATGTATTGTATTATATTTAATGTAATGTAATGTAACTGTGCTGTGCTGTGCTGGGGGTGAGGTTGAAGCGGAAGTACTCTTCATGTTCTGCCGCCATTATTTATCGTCTTTGTTCTATCTCAGTATTTATTTAAGTCGGTTCTCTTAATAATAGCCTTTCTCTATAAGTGATGTGAAATATCTTAGAATGTAGTACTGTTTATAAGTTATTCATGTATTGTATAATGTTATTTGATGTTAGTAATTAATTAGTAGTTTATATTTTGATGTTAATAAATCATTACGAGTTCAATGTTTATTAAGTTAGGTTATATTTCTAACCAGTTTGTGAATTTTATTTCTAAAATCAGCAGAAGTGGTTCAATTGAATATAGCAATTTATGATCATTATTCTCTTCTTTTTTTTTCTGTTTTATGTAATTGCACCTCCCTTCTGAAATACCTTTATGTACATTAAATAAGCTATAAACGATCATTAAAATATTTATTTAAAACGTATCTTGATCTTTCGAAAATTTATAATAAACATTTTTTAAAAAAAATAAAAAAAGTTATATTCAAAATCAAAACATTTTGTTGAAAATATGTATGAACATCAGTTATCAAATCATTATGAAATGGGACTAACAGTTATGAAAGGAAGAGACCATGCCGAAGTGTCTAACACTCTGAGCTATCCTGCTTCTCTGAAGATCTGTATAATTGGTTTAAATTTGTTCAATTTCTTTTACTATACTCACAACAATTAGATTTTAACATTAAATTAAGAAGTACCTATCGGTTTATGTGAAACTCAAGTGAAGCAGCGGCATCGATATGTGGTTGCTATGCGGGTTCGACGAATTCGATGGAATCGTGCTTCGATGACGTAAAGAAAATTATTTATATAACTTTCTTATTTAAATTAAAAATATATTTTCTAATAATATTTTAATGAAGTAGGAATATAAATATAAGGGGGGTAGAATAATAGTAGAACCTGAATATACGGCAAATGGGTCTTTTCGTACCTTATAATTCTAGTCCACTACAAAAAAAAAATAAAAAAATAAATAATAATATATTCTTTACGCGTGTAAGGAAATCTGTCTTTAAAATATACGTTGTTTACTGTTAATGAATAGACATAATTTATTTTGCAAATTTCTGCTCCAAACAGGACGGTTAAAACGGTCAAATCTATGTGATTTTAATTAAGAAAGTACATCAGATAACTTCGTTGAAAAAAATTTAACCTATAAACTAAAATTGATTTAATTAAATTATCATATCATTTAAAATTGGCTTCCATGAAGTGAGAATAACCAGACAATTAAGAGTTTCCAGCCCGGCAGTCATCAAGCTGTATCTGAAGAACACGACAATTTCACTTGAAGGAAACAAAAATTGTACTTTCTGTGAGCATTTTGTGGAGGACTGCATGAGTCCTCTGCTACTGCATTGTTCTTAATTCAATGAGCCCAGAAAAAGCACACCCACGAAGACCAATGACATTGCCAATGTTGAAAATATTTTAAATATTCCTGATATTAATAAAATAAACAGTATTTATAATTATATCAGTAAAATATCTATACAAATGAAATCCAGTATCTAAATTTCTTATATATATCCATACAAACTTGTATAAACTTACCAGTTCATTAGTGGACTTGAATGGTTAACTGAGAGAACTCCTCCATACATTTATTTTTTTCCTGTAATTTATTATTAGATTAATTCATGTATTTGTATGTAAAAAGTGTATTTTTATTTCGTATTCTTTCCCATTATGTAAATAAATTTGGAATTGTCTGAGAATATACCAGACTCTTATTTGTACGAGAATTGTCTTTTTATATATAAAATGATTATCTTATTATCTATCTGATTTAATTAAATTCAATGAAATCTCACCGAACCGAAACTATTCCATCATTTTATCGATGCTGCAGTCGAATAACCGTTGGCATTGGACGAAGGAGAGGGGGGTGGGATGAAGTAAATCTAATTTAGCCTAGCAGATCCGAGCATGGCCGACAGCTTTGCCTTAATTAATAACTTTATGAAAACATCCGGTTCTTGATTTTGTTTTGTGTAATGGCTGTGCTAATCGTAGTGGCCGTGGAAGCTATCGTTAGGCTCATTTCCGACCCCTCTCATTCCAAATGAGTAGATAAAACTGTCAGAGAAGTTGTAAAGTTTGTTCCCTCCCGACCAAGTTGCCATTATGGCTAGGTCAGTTCCTACTGCTTTCTATTACATAGTAACTTTTTGTGCTGATTTATATCTCGTGTTACTGAATCCATGTCTGTCCGCCATTTGTTAAAACTTAACCCATTTTCCTAGTATAAGTTGTACGTTTTTTTAGGGATATCTGCTTTTAATATAATAAGTATATGGTTAATTTATTCAGTTTGTTTTATTATTTGTCTAGGCCATTTTAAGTTATAAGCAGAGTTGTACAAAATTTAATCATGGTGAAAAAATAATGAACATTTAATTATTACTACTTAACAACTAATTTCCTGGAATCAACCACATAATTTCATAGTGATTAAATCTTACAGTCATTTTTTAGTGAACTAATTAATGATAATAAATAATTTCAGTTTTTGACTGAAAGATTTAATCATTATTAAATTAGGTGATTGATTCCAAGAAATTAGTTGTCAAATAACTATGATTAAATTTGGATTATTTTTTAGCTATGATTACATTTGGATTATTTTTTAGCTATGATTAAATTTTGCCCAACTTTTGTTTTAAATCCCATGGCCCGAGTTTACAACTATTTTATAATCATAAAATTATGGTTACATTTCTCAATGTATGCATCTTATTGTTTAAAAAATTATAATACTTAGGCATACGTTTTGACGGATGATTTTAATTCCAGCTTTGAAAAAAAAATTGAGGACATCGGTATTTATCAAGATGGAAGTATAGATGGCACAGACCTGTCGCGCAGTGCCTTTTGTATATCAATTTTAGTCCAGTCAATAAAAATATTATAGAGTCCATGAAATATGCGATTATTTTTTACTTCCTAGCTTCGTTAGGAGTAGTTAGAAGGTACAACATACTAAAAGTCCCCGCCCCTGGGGGTCAGCTAACGGTGGGGGGGAGGGGAGAAGTTCAATTGTTTTGGTTTTTTTATTATATCTCGAAAACAGTGGACTCTAGAGAAATATGTTTTAAATCAAAATTTAAGCCGATTAAATTTCCCATAAAATTAATTCCGTTCATATTTGTAAAACTTTCAACGGTTTTCGAGGTATACGATATTGAAAATCGATAATTTTTACTTCACTTTTTGTCAAACATTTGCTTCTAGCGCCTTCCACGATCATTTCTCAGAAAAAATGTCAGAATCAGAGTTGTAGAGCATCAAATTTACTTTAAGTTTTTATATACGTTTTTGGCACTTGAATGAAACTTTCGTTTGAGTGAGGTAAAAAAAATGTTCAATAACATATATCTCGAAAACAGTTGGAAGTTCGACAAATATGTATACAAATAATTTTATAGGAAATTTAATTAGCTTTAATTTTGATTTGTAGCATATTTGTCTAGAGTCCTCCGTTTTCGAGATATAATAGAAAAACCCAAAAGTGGGACGTTCTCCCCTCCCCCTACCTTTAGATCACCCCTCAGGGACGGGGACTTTTAGTATGTTTACCTTCTAACTATTCCTAACGAAGCTGTGAATTCAAAAATTATCGCATATTCCATGCACTCTACACTCCTCATTTCATCTCTCATTGACTGGACTATTACCGGACATTCCCACTTTCGGCTAAACCCCCTTAATATAAAAACAACAATAAATTCATTCTCATTTACAATATTTATGTATTTACTTCATAACAATAAGCATATGCATTTTATTTATAAATGTTACAGACTACTTCAACATTTACTAGACAAACGCAAAGCTCCCAATTAATTATACTGATATACATCACTGTGATTAGACCTATTTGGACGTACGGTGTTGAGCTTTGGGGCTCCACTAAACCATCCAATTCATCTCGTATCCAATCCTTCGAAAAATCCTCAGTGCTCCTTACTTTAACAGCATTAAACTTATCCACGAAAATCTTAATGTTCCGTGTGTTGCTGATTTATCCCAAACCAGATACCTATCCTTTCATAGTAAGCTCCATAACAACTCAAATCTATCAGTTTCTCAACTTGCTTCCACTCTATTCCCGATAATCCTCGTTGGCGTCTGAAAAGAAGATGGCCTAGAGACCTTCTAGTGTAGAATGTTTATTAAAGTGCTACTGGTGAGTAGTTCTTTTCAAGTTTCGAAATGTTATTGTAATCTTTATCGACACATTTACTTGATGTATATATTTTGTACAGTTTTAAATTTCAGTGTGGATATAAAAAAAAATATTATAAATGCATTCTAATTTTTTTTTATTTATAAAAAATATAAAATTAACAGTATGTTGTACACGAATTTCTATCGTGTTTGTTGTTTATTTTATAATCAAATATTATTCTTTTAATATTTTTGAGGGAGAGGACGACGACGTTTCGTTTTATTTTTTTAATTGAACGTGAAAATATAAAAAAATAATGTTGATAGCTAAATAGGATCTGGGAACCTGCTGACTAGCCGCAATATGGAAATTTCTAAAGCTATGATGGGCATGCCTTTTGGCCAATTTGACTGCAGATAACCGGTATCTATCTTATCAGGTCGGCAGAGGTTGATGGACGTCCACTGTTCGTTTTCGTTGCATTTCTACCTCTTTGTATTGTATAGCTCTCTGTATTCCTCTACCTCTATGGATTATACTAGATACGTCAAGGTCATTTAGAGATGCTCCTTTGTTTGGAAATATGGAATATATCTTTTCTTTCATGAGTAGTGTTGTTTGCAGTATTTTTATTAGATAATACTCGTGTTGGCATCACACAAATATTTGGGTATTTCATTAACGGATATAGTTTGTGTAGTTGCTCTTACATTAGGTAATTCATTCTACCTCAGTTACCATCAATCAGATGACATTGTATACGTACCTAGCATCAATGTTTTAAGTTTGATCAATTCATTTATTTTTCATTACTTTTACAATCTGTTCGTTTACCTTTTACCTTTAGTCCAGTCAATAAACACATGCATGGAATATGCGATATTTTTGATTTCATAGCTTCGTTGGGAGCAGTTAAAAGGTAAATATACTAAAAGTCCCCGCCTCTGGGGGTGGTAAGCTGACGGTGGGGGGAGGGGAGAAGTTCAGTTTTTTTGGTTTTTCAATTATATCTCGAAAACGGTTGGCTCTAGAAAAATATGTTTCAAATAAACATTAAATCTAATTGGATTTCCTATAAAATTAATTCTATATAAATTTACCGTAATTCTAACCGATTTCGAGATATTCGTTATTGAAAATCGGTGATTTTACCTCACTTTTTGTCAAACTTTGCTTCAAGTATCTTTCAAGATTGTTTCTCAGAAAAAATGTCAAAATCAAAATTTTAGAACATTAAATTTACTTTAATTTCATATACATATACGTCTCTGGTATTTGAAGTAAATGTTTAACAAAAAATGAGGTAAACATTCGTTTTTTCCCTAAAATCACCGATTTTCAATAACGAATATCTCGAAATCGGTTCGAATTACGACAAATTTATATAGAATAAATTTTATAGGAAATATAATTAGCTTTAATGTTTATTTGAAACATATTTTTCCAGAGCCAATCATATCCGAGATATAATTGAAAATTGAACTTCTCCCCTCCCCCCACCGTTAGCTCACCCCCCAGGGGCGGGAACTTTTAGTATGTTTACCTTCTAACTACTCCTAACGAAGCTGTGAAGTCAAAAATGATCGCTTATTCCATGCACTCTACACCCCTCATTTCCGCACTCATTCATAGCTGACACAGCACATTTCATTCAGACAAAGGACGATACATGTAACTATCTTAGACGATGTTCCTCAGAACGTCTGAATCATAAAACAAGTGGTCACGCAACCACACCCCGCCTACTCCCTTTAATTATCGCCTCTTCTCTTCTTGCCGTTCTTATAATTATCCTTCATGGTCATCTTTACACTCTTCATTGACTGCTTCTTAAAACGAATTTATGACTAAGGATGTCGGTCGGGTTGAGTGGTGTCGGAGTTACTGATGAGCGTTGCTGAATAAATTCTGGCTCATATTAGGTAACAGTAACGATGTTTTATAAAGGTTCCAATAAGAATAACCAGACGGTCCAAGAAAAAACCGCCCGAACTTTTTGACCGAATTTGTATTTTTTTGTATTATATATATATATATATATATATATATATATATATATATATATATATATATATATATATATATATATATATAATTTTCTAATAAAATAATCCCCATAGAAGTGGCAATTAATTCATCAATCCTAATTGTATGTTTATATATATTATATTATATATATATATAGTCTTTCCTTTTTATCCAACCGTTTCCAAACAGTAATTATACCTGGAAAACCTCACTCATCTTCACTACCACTCTCGCGAGGAGTCCCCCAGGGATCTTCTCTTTCACCTACCCTATTTTCTATTTTTATCTTAATGACTTACCGAATCGCATCCACTACTCCCAATATCATCTTTATGCTGACGACTTGCAAATATATTTATCATTTCATCCTTCAAATATGCTAGAGGCGATTTGTAAGCTACAGAAAGACATAGATAGCATTAACCTTTGGGCAGTAGAGAATAAATTAAGTCTGAATCCTGAAAAAACAAAGGCTATCCTCATTGGGTCAAAACCTCACCTAAAAGCTCTTCCCTACTATCCACTGCTTTCCTCAAAAACCGCCCAATTCATTTCCAAAATTCCATTAAAAATCTGGGAATAACTTTCGACCAACATCTTACTTGGAATAACCATATCTCTCAAATCACGAGAAAATCCATTTTTATTCTTAAGCAACTCTCACATTACCGTGATTTATTACCATTAAGTACTCGAAAACTTTTAGTATCATCACTCATTTTCCCTAACTTTGACTACGGATGCACAGTATATGGAGGACTGTCTGAAGAGCTCGAGATGCAATGTAAAAGAGTAATGAACTGTTTTATTAGATTTATTTTCGGGATCTCCAGACGCTCTCGCATATCTCATAAGTATTCTGAAATTGGTTGGCTTTACCCCAGTTTTCGACGTCAATACTTCCTGGGTGCTCTCATATTCCAAACCTTAAAAACCAAAAAAACCACCTATATCCATGACCTCCTTACTCTGCGCTCCTCCGTTCACCTTTTAAATACTAGAACCCAACCCATCAACCTATACACTCCGGCTCATCGAACTGCATCCTTCGAGAAATCCTTTATTCCTCTTTATGGAATTCATTGCCCATCACAATTCGAAAAAGCTCCACTCTTTCTTCCTTTAAACAACATCTATTTCTTTACCTCCTGGATCTTCAATCTTCCGAGCAAATGTAAAACATGAATATTTAAGTTATATACATTATAATAGTACACATAAGATGTATCCTATTACAAGTTTCCTTAATTCATTTTTGTAACTCATAATTTAATTACTAATCAATTTTTATTATTATTTATTATTATCATTTATTATAATTAATTATCGTAGCCAGGCGATTGTTCTATGTATTGTACTCGTTTTGTATTCTTAGGGGACAAGTTTTCCCAGAATAAAGTTCATTTTTCTTTTTCTTCTTCTTCTATATATTTTTTTTTTTTTTTTATTTTTTTTTAAATTTTTATAAAACTTAATATTTGAAGGTAATTTGTATACAAATATACGATATATTTTGTTTTTGTACTTTGATTGAAAAAAAACAAAAAAAATTAATAAAATGAAAAACATTTTTAAATCGTGTATAATCCTCATAGTTCTGATTTGACTTAACGGTCAACCCTCACTAAGTTGTGAGGGATTGTTTATTATTTTCACGAACCAGTGCTATTTCCGGGAAGATATTTATCGACTTAGGGGCTTATAAAAATTTCAAGGTGAGGGGGGGGGGCGGAGATGCCCAGACTTGTAACCTTAACAGTCCATTATTTCCTCGAGCAACAGGTAGAGGGACTCCTGCTGTCGGCGAACCACAAGATTGCGTTTGTAATGCTTGGGTTGGCTAACCTGCAGCGGCACCTCGTCCTATCGGCGGAATAACTTTTCTTGTAGTTCCGATATAATAATATTTTATTAATTATTTACAATATTTATGATCTTCACCAACGGACCGGGGTGCAATAAGCAGTTTGTTCTCGTATAACTTCGATATGATCTTGATTATTACCTAACATTATTTTTATGTAATATCTCTATTTTGTATCAAATTATGTGCTAAGTAAAAAAAAAAAAAAAAAAAAAAAAAAAAAAAAAAAAAAAAAAAAAAAAAAAAAAGGAGAAGAAATATGGTGCTATTAGTCATATATTCCTGTAAGATATGTAGTTTGATTTGGCAGTATGATCTATTTTTTTTTTTTTTTCTTTTCTGGTAGGGAAGGGTAATAACTCAATTATGATCGTATCATCGTTCAAAACATTAAAATAAGTTTTTTTGACTACATACCCTGCTCTAATCCACTAGTATCTCAACTTGGTTCCTGATGGTCTAAGGCAGTTGGGTTCCTACAAAATGTTGCTTAGTTTCTTAACATGTTTTTGCCCTGTCATAAGGTTCTCAAAGCAAATTGATTTTTTTCATTATTTTGATATACAGTTTTTAAATGTCTATAACAACCGTTATTTTGATCATTCAATCGATACTAATCCAAATTATCTAAATTAATCAATGCCTCATAGATTATGGATTTCAGTATTATTTTGACATAGTTGACCGTTGGTTAAATCTAGGAGTAGATAATTAGAGGTACTATCAAAAATGAAAAACTAAATGGGTGACATACTTAGATCAGCATCATCTGTTCGCTTGCTATGAAGATGACACACGGCGTAGGCCGAAACTTCAGCATACAATAAATTCTATTGACCCCCGTGTTTCTTCTATAGGACAGTAGGTCCCTTGATTCACTTTATAAAATTAATATTGTTCTATTAATGAATCTCAATAAAATTCCATCTTTCTTTTTGCTTGTTTTTTTTTTTCTTCTTTCTTAATGGTTCGGCATCATGTGATTTTGCTTTCTAGGAGGAAAGATGTGATTAACTACAGTAGAACCTCGATAATCCGAACTAATTGGGACCGACGGTGGTTCGGACTATCAAATCGCTCGGATTACCGAACAAAGTGCTTTCCAGGCATAGTATGTAGAATGCAAAAAATGAACACTGACATACTAGTTCCAATAAAATAAGAAGCACGTTGTATTGTTAAAGGTAAATAGTTTGTTTTACGAAATACTACTGTGCTACAGTAAGGTAACTACTACCTATTGCACATGAATTTCGTAATATTTTACATAGTATTTATACAATCTTATACACACACAGAAGTACAATACGGTACACACAAAAAATTTATACTGTACAGAAAGATAAAAAAATTTATAGAAAACAAAAAACTAAACATTTGGAAAATAGTCACTCATTTTTTTCTGAACTAAGGTTGAAGAACGTGTTTTGGCTGCTAAATCACGGATTTTCAAAAAATAATTTTTATTTTTTCCAAAACGGCGTTCGGATTATCGAGCGTTCGGATTACAGGGGTTCGGATTATCGAGGTTCTTCTGTACTTAAAAAATTATATCATTCTGCTTAAAACTTGCATCGTCAGTTTATCCCGTTGGTTTATGCACTTATGTGACAAGTGAGTTACCATCAAGGTTCGTGCCGCTTTTAAATTTTACTGATCGAAAAGTAAATGTATTGTCCGTATAGTCTAGTTTAAGATTAATAACTTTATGATTGAAGCATAGATTTCCAAAACCAGCCAAGACCATTTTTGAAAATGTTTCACAGCAGGTCGGTAAAGGTAAAGGATTGGATTTGGAAGGGGTCTGATTTTTTGTATGGCCGTTCTTTATGTGATTTATTAACTACTTTTGGGAGAAAACATTCCACCTATTAGGAATCCATAAAAAAAATTTAGATCTAGTAGGAAAAATATTTATTAAAAAATTTTGGAATATAAACTTGGCTGGTTTTGGAATTCTACGCGTCAATTATGTCGCTTTATAAAATAACTTTAAAAAATCAATCTGTTATATAGGTTTTTTAATTTTTTTATATATTTTTCCTGTGATGATGATGATGATGAAAGCGGGCTTAGTGAAACTACGTAACTCCTGGCTGGAATCTATTCGAGAAGCATTGTACTCAGCGCGGTATGTTCGTTATCTGCTCGCTATTCCGTAGTTCCTCCGGCTGGTTGGTATCCTATCTTCCTCTTTCATTGTTCTCTATATATTGTTCAAACGTCACGTCATTTGTTTAGGGTATTTAGTAGATTCCTTTTTGTTAATATGTAAACTGTTTCTTTCCAAAGGTAATAACTGTGTTAAAGATTACGAAACACACATATTTCGCTGAAAATACATGGTAGTTATATTTACTTTGCACAAAATTTGATGTATTAAACATTTAGTAGAGTTTCAAAATGTCTTCTTAGATTTTTTATTCTATTATCTGTTCAATGTCAGGATTCTCTTGAATCCTATGACATGTTTGTTCATCACTTGTAATCATTCAGAAAAATGAGTAGGCTTTCATTGAGTATATATTGCAATCTGCATTACGTAAGAAAAATAAGTTATATATCATAGTCTTTAAAAGTTTTGAGGTCATAATTAGGGGGTTCAATAGTGTTTTTCCAAATCCAGTACAATAATTGCGTCGCTTGCACCATTCGATTCCTTTGAATCATTCTTCAAATTAAACTGAAAAGAGGAAAGTGTATGAGAAAACATTTTGTCTGGTCCATTGTGTTGTGTACTCTAAATGGATGTTTGCTTTCTAATTGATTGGCTGGGGGTTCCATTTTTTCTTTTTTTTTTTTTTTTGAAAATACGAATCGACTTATGAAATATTGTTTCTTTTAGGGAAAAAACAACAAAAACAAGATGGTTTATTAAATTCCAAATAATTGATTAGTCAAATGTATTATAGATTAAAATAAAACGATAAAGTAAAGCTTTAGCCGTCTGTGTTCATTCTTTGTTGTAACATTATAATAAAAATAAAAAATATAAAATTTACACCTGCGCCGACGATTCTTGTGAGCGCTAAAGTTCTGCTTTCAGATAATGGGCCACAGCTTCCTTGATATAAATTAATTAAAAATCTAAAATGGTTTACTTGTTAAATTCATATAATTATATATTTAAACTGTAACGGTTTTTTTATTTCCCTTCCTTGCCTGTCGGCTACACGGGTTTAGCAGAGATTACAAGGTAGCCACCACTGCTAGTTTCAACCGTTTAACACTATTATTGACTTTCTGTCCTACATTATCCTTTAATGATCTTTCACTAATCCCTGTTGAACAGATCTGCTACCTAGGACTCCACTTGGACAAACGTCTTACTTGGAATCCACATACAAGACTAAAAAGACAAGAAACAGCTCGTCGTTTTCAACTTATTCAACATTTTCTAGACAAACGTTCAAAGCTCCCAATTAATTACAAAATACTCGTATATATGACTGATTAGACCTATTTGGACGTACGGAATAGAGCTTTGTGGCTCCACTAAACCACCCAATTCATATAGTATCCAATCCTTAAAACTTAAAATCCTTCGAAAATCCTCAAGGCTCTTTACTTTGTCACCAATTAACTTACCTATAGAGATTTTAATATTCCATATGTTGCTGATTTAGCCCAAACCAGATACCTATCTTTTTATTGTAAGCTCCTTAACCACTCCCAAATCCCCTAATTTTATAACTTGCTTCCCACACCATTCCCTGTAATCCTCCGGGGTGCCTGAAAAGAAGATGATCTAGAGACCTTCTAGTGTAGAATTTTTATCAAAGTGCTACTGATAAGTAGTTCTTTTCAAGTTGTGTCACGTTATTGTAATACTTCACAGCACATTTGCTCGATGTATATATTTTGTACAGTTGTCAATTTCAATAAATTGTTATAATTAAAAAAAAAAAAAATTATTTCAACATAACATTTCAATATTACATTTAGCATTTGGCATTTGTATTCCAAATGAGGCGTTACGTCAATATTTCTTTTTATTTTCACGCCCAGTTAGGAGGTAACAGTCTCAGTTGGACGTATTCTTTCCCCTTCTAAACTGCAACAATTAATTTTCCACCTTTTAAAAACTGGTTTAATATTTTGGTTTTTTTAAAGGACTCTCTTTTTTCCTGTGTAATCCTTTTCGTAGGACACTAAAGGATACTACTTTGAGATCTGCAAGGATTTAACGATTTTTAACGGTCGCAGGATAGTCCGCCTTTGTTGTTTTGAAAATTAAATCTTATCATTTAAAATTGTTTATAATTTAAATTTTACAAAAATAATTAAAAAAAAATAAGATATATACAATGTATAATATTTAAATTTTATGCATCAAATAAATGAAATATCAATGAATAAATTTAAGAAAATTAATAACAAGTTTTTGAATCCCTAAATTTATTATTTATATTATTACTGCATTTTTATTCTAAATATGACGTCGTTATTTGAGGCAATACAACTGTTGTTTCTTAATGGCTGGTTGCAATGATAATACGAAATTTCACAGCTGCCTCGATTTCAATGGCTGATTCTAGAAAGCAGAGATAAAGAGGTTTCCGATCGGCATCTAGATAACTCTGCATTAGGCTGTAATCTTACCAAGGTTGTTAGGTTTAGTATTTAATTATTTCTCATAATTTGCTTGGGATACAAGTTATTTATGTACAGCTTACTCTTTGGTGCGCATAGAATGTTCATGGTTGGTACTGTTCTGAATTATTTCTTCAAGAGGGTCAGTATTTTTTTCTAGTATTTCGGCCCCATCTTCCAGGCGGCTTCTTCTAAGTCAACTGTAAACGAAATATAGGTATATGTATAAAGAAAACCACCTCTTTCATGTACGAGTGCTTTTCTTAAGTTTCCCATGATGCAGTTCGAACACCTTTACCCAGAATGCTTATTACAAGTCACAATTAGGTAACAGCTGTGAATGGAATGATAAGAGAGGATTTTTATTATAACCTGCACGACTACATCAATGTTAACCCCGAATATATAAAGAAGATCGGAATAAGGGCTTTAAATTTAGTTTCCTTTGTTACAGTGAGAAACGAAATTAAGTCTGTATTTCACTACCCAAGAGAAGTCAATTACCATTATATATGTAACAAAAAATTTGAAATATTTTGGAAATAATACAAATTTATGTCCGGAGAAGAACATTGTTGTAAATTTTCAAGTTCGTCTTCCAATCTTATATAATCCAAAACCAAAATAAAAAATTGAGTTCAGGAACAAAGTCTGACTGACGCGTTAGTTCGGATTCCACTGTATTACTCTTTTAAAATCTTATTAATTTTTGTACCTTATTGTAGGGCACAACGTCCTTTTTTAATCACATTTTTAGTACCTTTAATATTTAATATATGAACTTGAGTATCTAACATTGCCACCGATTGGAAGCTTGAATATTCCCTGTTCATAAAAAGAAAAAAATAAAATATTTATAAAATAACATTGTCAACTACAAGTCTTTAGTACAATGATGATGGGACACACAGTTATAATCTATTACACTTGGAGGAAAAGTATACAACTCGCCCTCAGTCTTTTTATATATATATATATATATATATATATATATATATATATATATATATATATATATATATATATATATATATATCAGATTTGCATACTCCTGCTCATTGCTCAGCCACTTTCGACAGATCTTTCCTAATCCGATCCTCTTCTCTCTGGAACTCTATCCCTCTCAACAGCCGCCATTCAAATACCCCTTCCACTTTCAAATACCACTTTTTAACTACCTACTATCCATCCAGATCCTTTCTTCCAAAAACTGACAATAGCCACTTTCTAGTTGTTATAAACTATAAACTATAATTATAAACAGTTTATATTTAAGAAATCTTTTTCTTTTCGTAAAAAATTAATGTAAATTTTCTGCTCTTTTTTTTTTTTTTTTTTTTTTTTTTTTTTTATTTATTATTATCTGTTACTTTGTTATGTAAATATTATTTTATTTTAAGGCTCTGAAGGCCCTTGATTGTACATTATTTTTTATTCTTAAGGGACTTAAGGTCCCAGAATAAATAAAGAACTTTATTATTATTATTATTATATATTTATATATATATATATATATTATATATATATATATATATATATATAGTAATAGCATGGTCTTTTAAAGACCTGAGGATAAGTTTTAATTTGTTTTTTAAGTTGTATTTTTGTACAAACTTTATATATTGACAATAATTGTAAATTTAGAAAACAAAACTTCTAACTATATTATGTAAATATAATTAAATTATTTATTAATATAATAATAATGATAATAATAATAAAGAGTTTGGGTGGTACATATTTACTGTCAGTGATCCTGGAAAATCAAGAAAAAAAATTATGGTTTTCTTTGGAATGTTGTATACTTGTCTTGCGTGTTGGAGTTTTTTTGTTAGCTTGGCGGACTTGATGAAAAAGTGACTGATATATCGCGTTTGGTTTGTATGCAGCCTTATTGGTATCATATGTTTATTTTAACATATAAAGCATAATTGAATTTCTTTTAGCTCAGCTGACTTTTATAATTAAACAAAAAAAGTTTAAAATTGAGCTTTTTTTTTTTTTTTTTTTTTAGAATTAACCCTCTTTAGGGTACTTTGAATCAATTATTTTTCTTAGATATTTCTTTCCGCTTCCTTCAGTATTTCATTCTTTCCGATGTTGCCTTTCTTCTCTCCTCTGATACTACAGTACCTCTTTTAGCTTTAGGTCGTTCTTGAAATATTTTATTTTCATCTTTAAAGAATTTTCTTATATGTTTTTAAATTGTTCATTGTTATAATAAAATATATATATATATATATTTTTTTTTATTTTAAATATATATTTAATGTATAAAATGATAAAAATATAATATTAGGGACACGGTAGGAGGTGGGGAGGTATAGAGGACTAGGAAGAGGGCGGGCCGGCCAGGTCGGCTTATCGATCCCTAACCTCACGCACTTGGGCAAGGCCTTTCTGCCTGTGTGCACTATCTTTTTGTATATAATAATCTTATAATAGTATTAGTATATTTATATTTAATCATTATAATAGATATTAATCATATTTATCAGGCAAACCATGTTAGTAGAATTATCATAAGAAAAATATTTCTGTTATCATTTTTTTTTCTTTGTTCACTTTCGTAGTAGCATTATGGGTGGGCCTTGTATTGGTATTTTTCAAGCGGATTCGCTTATTACCTGTCATTAACATTCAATATCTTTTGTTGATTAAGATGAGGAAACTTACAATGGGGAAGAATTGCTGACAAATGGACAATTTAACAAGAGAGAAAAAGAATAACATATATGGACATTTAAAAAAAAAAGAAAGTAATAAGTAAAAACGAATAAAAAGAAAAAATGAAATTAAGAGAAATGGTATTTGAATCTAATAGAGGTGTTTCATTTAAAAAAATAAAAAATGTTTATTGGTTAGGTAATCTAGAATTGAATTTTTATTTTTTTTTATCGATTAAAATCTTGTATTGAAGTATGCTGTTGGAGCCCCCGCAAAGTTGACAGGGTCTTTTGAATGAGTCCCCAAAAACTAAAATGAAAGGAAGATAAATAAACCAAGGTTTCGCATCAGCATCTCATAAGATGTTCCAAGATGCCATGAACGCTGCACGTCTTCGAAAGAGGTCGAAGAGCGAGTGGGCCCACGTCTACATTCAAACTACCAATGATGAAAAACACAGCGTCTTAATAATGACGCCAACTAATCGCCATCTTGTATTGCACTTTACACAACTAATTATCAAGTTGGGCTAACTATCATATGGCCGTTGCTAGGTAACGGCAGCCAAAGCCTACAGCCGCTGCAACGACCTCCTATATCGCTCACCTCACCAATAATATATTAAGTCTATTAATTCAATAATAAAATTCAAATTAATGCAACCATTTAAAAAAAATAAATAATAATAAATACAGATTATTGTAATGGCGTAAACATATGAAATTGAGCATTATTTCCTCAATGATATTTTCATGCATAAATAAAAGCATAATATAATGTAAAAACATAATTTAAAATCTAATTTCTAATTTTAATGTAAGAGCTGGTAATCCAGATGGACAGAGACTATTAAGTAACTTTTGCGGATAATGGACCTCATTATCAGTGCTTACAACTAAAGGCCCATGGATCATATTTTTACACGCAGTATCAAACAGCAAAGGATCGACATATTGTATTGGTTATGATTTGATTTGGCAGAAATTATTTTATTGATTTCATCTGGTTAGGTTCTAATTTCTAACCATACAATTATATAACAGTATGGCAATTCTCGTTTCTGACATTCAATATTGTACATTTAAATTATGATTATAGCACTTCTTAATCTTCCTAGAACTGTTAATATGATATAGTTCGAATTTGGAACGGATGGGTTAATCAGCTTTACCATTGTGGACTATGTTGGGGAATGATAAACAAATATCTATTTTCGAACTTCACCGGGATTCATATCCGCACCACATATTTAAATATTTTTTAATAATTTAATTAAGTATAAGTAATTTTTTAAAATCTATTTCTAGATGTATATAACACCTAATCTTTATAACCTCTCTTGAATGAAGGAGCTCGCCACCTATTGGTTATTTTTCAAACTTTACTGCGCGCCATATATCTATCGCGTTTTTAACAACAATTTAATTGAAAATATGTAAATTTCATTATTGCTAAACCTTCCTTAAACTGTGAAGATGATGTAGTTAAAATTTGGTACAGATTGGTTCAGTAGTTTTCGCGGTTAGCGATCACAAACGATTAATGGCTTGTCTTTTTATATAATAGTATAAATTATATTTCTTTTTTTTATTTGGACACGCAATGATTTTTTTTTTTCTGTATTGGTATTACTATGGTGTTAGTAGTAGCTTCGATATTATGCTTGATTGAAAGCTTTCATGATATATGATATAGCGAGTATGGTCGGTCAATCCTCCGTCTTGCTATAACTACTCCCCCCCCCTTTTTTCTTTTTTAATGAGCTCTTTGGAAAATGATATCAAAGGTTTTATTTTGTTAATTTAAAAAAAAGAAAAATGTGACAACGTATTCATACACCAAACCCTTCCATTATGAAAACTAAATAAATTTCATCTTGTTTATATTAAAATAGAGCCCAGCTGATTTTAGTCTGGACATTTGATTAATCCGAATAGTATTGAATACAGTTAATACAAACTAAATTTTTATTTAATTTAATTTAGACTTGAGTTTGGTACGTTGAAAAAAACGTCGCTGTTCAATTCAAGATATAGGTTTTAATAAGTCTGGAAAAAAAAAAAAAGTGACAAAAGTTGATGACAAGATATCCGTTGTAGAGGAAGATCGGGGTCAGAGATAACTTGATAGCTGACTCAGAGATGAACTTTATAGAGGCACCGCTGTCGTTAAATTGAGGTGGCACTGGCTGTAGCATATTGCCTCTCCCCGGCTCTAATCTTGTAATTTTAAAAGCCTAGCGCTCGCTTTAATATTTGTTTTCAACTTGAACTCTTAAGTGGAAAATATCTTGACTGTAAAATTAAACGGTTTAAAAGATAATTAAATTTCAAGAAAATTAGGTGATGAAATTTAAATTATATTCATCCTGTATAATATAATTTATTAGTGCTAGCAGTGTTGCTAGGTGTGAGAAATTTCCCTACTGGGGAATTAATGGTCTTATTGGAGAAATAGTGAATCCAAAGAAGAATTGGGAAAGTGTTTAAAATCAGTGGGAAAAATAAAAATAAATAAAATTTATATATTATTTATAATTTTTATTTCCTTTGTCCTCCGTTTTACTAGTATAAATAAACATCAGTATTTATTTAGCGTTCGATGTTCGATTGTTAATGTATAAATTATGGATGCTTCGATCTCTTTGATGTCTCAGAGGACGTTATGTCGCTAAATAAATGACGTTTATTATATTATAATTAGTAATAAATTGTTATTTGATAAACCTCTATACTTGATTTTTTTATTTTACACAAGAATACGGTATATGACAAATATGTTAAAATAATCAAGTTGTCAAAAAAAATAAATAAATAATAATAAATAAAATAAAATAATATTTTTACATATTATATGTTTTTGGGGATTTAAATTTTTTTTCCCTAGTGGGGAAGTTTCTTCCCACTCCACTGGGGAAAATATTTTATGTCTCCTGGCAACACTGGTACCCAAGTATTGCGTATTCTTGTGTAAAATGGTAGTTGTAACTTGTTATAATTTATCAATATCTGAAATAATAATTAAAAAAAAAAAAAAAAAAAGAATGTAATGATACGAGTTAGCTTCATGCGATTCCGATAGTGCGGAGAGATAACAAACTGAGCGACTACGATGAATCAGCTGTGACGTTTCTGTGACGCCTTGTGAGCTATTGGAAGTTTCAGGCGCTGCACGTCTTCGAAAATAGTCGAGTTAGTGAGCCCACGCCTTCAGTTACTTGCAATCAGTGTTGAGCAAAATTTAATCATAGCTATTTGACAATTAATTTCCTGGAATCAATCACCTAATTTTATAATGATTCAGTCTTTTAATGAAATTATATTTATTAAAAATATAATAAAATTACTGAAAGATTTAATCAGTATTAAATTAGTTGATTCCAGGAAATCAGTTTTAAATTCAACAGTTGTTAAATGATTAAATTTAGATTAATTTTTAGCTATGATTAATGACATGTCATAACTGCCGAAATTTGATCACCGTTTCGCCATTTTTTTTTTTTATTCTTCAACGCGTCTAGTCTTTATTTACTAACTTACTGAACCCCATTTTAATCAAACGATAATAACATGAAAGTTTTTAAAATTAATAATATTATATTTTGTTTTGAATTAAAAAAAAAAAATCTCAGTTTTTTAGGTTAATAACTTTCTATACTTAAAAAGAATATTTTTTTATCACATCACTGCTTCATCTTTCTATGAAGTCAATTAATTATCAGATCTTTAAATTGTTATTAGTGATTCATCTACCACGTAATTAAACAGCATTTTTACTATAGGTACAGGTCATTAGTAAGTGCAGATACTGACAATCAGTGTGTAAAATTTTGAAAACTAGCGTAGTAGCTACCCGTGTTTCGGTCACTAAGACGCCATTTTTGTTTGCTCCAGCTGATTTAAAGATCTGATCGCTGCCTAATTAATAAATACCAGTAGCCAATGTTCATCGATTCTAAATTCACAACGCCCCAATTATATTTTTTCTAATATTAAAATAAACACTCTCAATGATAAATTTTTATTGTACAAAAGTAAATCAGAAAAAAATAAATTGAAAAAATGCCAACAATTTTGTTTCGTAAACGCTTAATTAACTCATAAATGAAACTGTACTGCTAAGAAACCATTAGGTATTTATATTTATAACTTCTGAGATCCTTATATTTAGTAAAAGGAAAGTTTAATTGATTTAATTGAAAGAATTCATGTTTCCCCATTTTTTTTTTTTTTGGTGTATCCTATGATTCCATTTTTCTTAAACTCCTAACTTCATTTATTCATAAGAATTATATTGACAGTAAAACACAAAATAGGAATTGAGAACCATTCATGGAGTTGATAATTATTTAATAAATTACCAATCAGAAGTTTTTTGCATTTAAGGTTGAAAAATCTCCATATAGCCTATATTTGTAATTTTTCTCTAATGTTTAAGCTATTTCAAAATGTATACTAACTCGTCGAAATGATGTCTATTATTTGTTAAAAAATAATTTATATGAAAAAAATCGAATTAACAGTGATAATTGAGGTCAATTAAAACATTTCTACGATTATGAAAGTTTTACGATTCTCAAAACAATTCATGTTTTTTTCTAAATTGATACTAATGTAGAAGAGAAAATTAGAAAATATTGTAATAGTCTTACTTAAATATGAATTGTTTAAAAAACAGAATTATAAAAAAAAATAGTTATTTTCCAACAAGGAGACAACTCGAACCCAAAAATTAACATAATGATTAATACCGGGCAATGCTTGCTGTACGCCGTTACTAATAAATATGACGTCCTTCCTTTTCAGCTTCCTGCTTCTCATTAGTTTTCAGTCCACGTTTTGTTATGAACGAGTTTTAGAAATACTATTTTTTTTTGTAATTTGTAAGTAATAATAAAAAAATGAATTGCCCAGTTGAGTTGTCCGCCTGTGAGACTTTTTTAAACACAAAATATTACCTATTAGTAATAAGGTGCTACAATGGAATGACTGATGTAACATACTGTATTTACCTGAATATAGTTTGGTATTTTTTCTTTAAATTTGTTTCGGTAAATTAAGGGGTCGACATGTATTTAGAGTCGTTCTATGAAACTGTGCTCAACCAAACTGTTAAATGTTAAGTAAAATGAATAGATTGCGTTTCTGCTTGCGTTGTGAGTGATTTGATACAGTTCATATCAATATGTTGAGATGGGAAGACTAGTCGGTAAAGATGACTAATCGGCTGCTTTTGTTTTCGTTGATAAGTCGGCCATTTTATTCTTTTATACATCTACGTCTTTATTTAAGATACATTTTTACAATTTATTTATTTTAGGAATAGAAACTGTTTTTTTCTTTTTTTTTTTTGTAATCATTTATCGAACTTTAAGAAAGATATTATATAGTGTGCTAGAAAATTCTTCTGATTCACCTTTTTACATTAAATAAGACTAAATATCAACATAACACACCAAACAACACATTCAAGTTGAAACTGTAGAACTATCGATAAATGTAAACTCGAAGTAAAGCGTAAAGATAATCACAAAGATATTCAATTTTTGAATTGACTAATTTCAGCTCAGGTTGTGTGTATTTAATATCGGCCGTGCTTTAAGGGTTAAGTGGGTTGTCTGAACAGTTGTATTTTGTTAATTTTAAGCAGGATTCATTATTTAGTATTATTATTTAAAATTTAAATTAATATATTTATCAAGACGAATATACGTTATTACCTAAACGAGTGAAGATTGTTTTATTGCTGGTTGTTGATATTTTACTGACCATATTTTATGTTTTTTGGTATAATCTTTGCTTTTTATCATGCGTCATAATTCTGTCTAAAATATATATATTTTATTTTCCTTTATCGTTTTTTATTATTAAGACCTTATGCTATTTCGAATGGGAAATAAGAACTGTTATAAAGGCTTATAAGTTTAACATCCTGATATTTTTTTTTTATTTCTAAAGGCTTTGCGAGAAGACTCATATACCGCCATGTTTATTGAGACAACCGACGGAGATAAAGTTCAGAGAACAAACAGAAGAGAATCGACTCCACGCCGACCGTATCACAATATTTGCTTATCAGCTGATTCCGTTCCCTCGATAGATTGCTCTTAATGTTTTGAGCAAACAATAAACAATTATTGTTGATTCAATTGAAGGAATGAAAATCGAGTTGTTGTACGAGTATTATCGAGGGCTTTCTCGAGTGCTACTTTTATATCATATTTTGAGTATACTCTCGAAAAAACAAATCTTATAATAATCAAGTTGCTTTAATTCTTTTCGTTATAACAAAAGTACTGCTGTGTATTTTTAATACGCTTTTTATTAACTTCAGCTGTATGTAACGGAATCTTGCATCGTAATTTTCACCAATTTCCAGTTATCTGATTATCTTGAAAATTAGCACACGTGTCAAGGACCGATGGCAATACAATAATTGCACAACTTTGTTCTAATGTTCTCACTTAGTCTAGTTAAATTATCCCCAAAATGGGGTCTGCCTTGCAAAAGGTGAAGTAGTAGGTTTTATGGTCCAGATTCCTGAGAATAAAGTATCAAAAATGTGACTACATTCGATAAAGGGAAAATTTTTGGGGAGCAAAAAAACCCAACATTTTTCAGATTTTTGAAAAAAAAAAAAAAACTATACAAAAATGCTTTAAATCGAAAAATTTGTTAGTTACAAAATTAAAGTGTATTAAATTGTGCGCCTATAGACAACTGTTTAGCTGAATTTGATTTAGGCGTTGAGCCACAATCGATTGTCAAAAATCGACGAATTTCGCCAACTTTCTCAAAAAGTTAGTTTTGATCATAATATATTTGATACTAATAGTTGTAGGTCATTAGATTTTGTCTAAGATAGATTTAGTTCGGTTTGCTATTAAAGCGTGTTTTTTTTTTTAGTTTTTTAAACTAATTAATTGTTAATTGTTAATTGTTAATGATTTTTAGAAATATCTGTTTTGTCGAGCGATACTATACCAGGTATGCAAGTTTAAAATGTCGTTTTAATTCCAATAGAATGCGCTCTTAGCCTATTGAAGGATTTGCTTATCTCTAAACGCTATTTTGTTTGTTAGTCATTTGTTTACAAAAGTCAGTTGTTTTTAAGTCGTTTACGTGGACGTATCATACCTTTCTTTGGTGTTAAAAATGTCTAATTTTAAGCCAAATAAAGAGCATTTGCGGCATGTCATGATTTTATTATTTAATCAAAAGAAAAAGGCATCTGAATGTCATCGAATTCTTGTTGAGGCTTATGGCGATGTTGCTCCAACCGTCAGGACATGTGAACGTTGGTTTCAAAGTTTCAAACGTGGTGATTTTGATGTTACTGATCAAAAACGAAAAATCGACCAAAAAAGTTTGAGGACTTCGAATTGCAATCTTTATTAGACGAAGACAATACCCAAACCCAACAAAAATGGCAGAACAGTTGAATGTCACTAGGCAAGCCATTTCCGATCGCCTGAGAGCTATGGGAAAGATTCAAAAGGTTGGAAAATGGGTTCCACATGAATTGGAACGAACGACAGATGGAAAAACGAAAAACTGTGTGCGAAATGCTGCTTTTACACCACGAAAGAAAGGCATTTTTTTTTTTGCATCGAGTTGTAACTGGCGATGAAAAATGGATTTATTTTCAGAATCCCAAACGAAAAAAAATCATGGGTAACGCCAGGACAACCATCCACATCGAGTGCAAGACCGGATCGTTTTGGGAAGAAGACAATGCTGTGTGTGTGGTGGGATCAGAAGGGAGTAGTCTACTACGAGCTTCTCAAACCCGGCGAAACAGTCAATACCGAGCGCTACCGACAACAAATGATCAATTTGAGTCACGCATTGATCGAAAAAACGCCCAGAATGGCTCACAGGCACGCCAAAGTCATTCTTCAGCATGATAACGCTCCTGCACATTCAGCCAGATTGACTAAGGAAACGATTTCTTCGCTTGGTTGGAACTCCTACCCCACCCGCCGTATTCACCTGACCTGGCGCCTTCTGATTATCACCTCTTCTCATCGATGGGACACTCATTGGCGGAGCAACACTTCAACAATTTCGAAAACGTACGAAAATGGCTCGATGAATGGATTTCAAATAAAGATGAAGCATTCTTTTGGAATGGTATCTTATTTATAATGAAATGGATTTCTATTTCGGATAATCATTGATTATTCATTGTAATTTAATTATTAATCTATATTATTTTGATTCTTATAGTTCTAAAATGTAAATTGAGAAAAGCAGTGGGTTATAGAGATGTTATATATCTACGGTCTTTTGTTTATCTCAGTCAGGAGGGATTTGATTATTATTTTAGTGTATAAAACCCTAACCTGTGGCTTACAATTTATAATTATAAAACTCATTTTAGTTTATCCTCTCCTATTAGCTTTATAATGTAATACATTACAGATACTATAATGTATCTTTAGAATGTATTACATAGGTCTTAAACATATAAATAGGTACCTATACGGATCTTCTAATTCAGAATTAGGAGATAAAGGAGGTTTGACAGCGGTACGGGGTGCTTTTGTGCCAATTAGCTGAGAGATGGCTAGTGGCATGCTGTGGTGGCAGGTGGCATGAGGTGGTGGCACGCGACTCCACTGATTGTCATTGTCATTGCCACTGTCCCATCTAAGCCAATTAATTACAATCTTGCCGGGCCTTCTCATCCAGTTTCCTCATTAGCGGTGATTAATAGGGCTAATTACAGAGCCGATTGTCTTCGCCTAGACTGTCTTCTGTCTCTCTTATAGGTTTTCTTTTGTTTTCTTTTGTTTTCTTTATCGTTTATACAATTATTTTAACAGTTTTTAGATTCTGTTAGATTGCTTTACTATTTTTTTTTTGAGTCTCCTAAAAAAAAAAAAGAAAAAAAAAGTAAAGTAGTTGATAAGATGGCACACGAAATATGATCAAAATTAGAAATTGATGAATCATTTGCTTCAGTTTATGTTATTTAGCTTCTTAGAACAAACACTAGTTTCGAATGTTTAATCGAATGATCTTTAGTTTTAAAAACATACCGACATTCAAAACATCAGAGATTTGTTATGCAGTTTATATTTATTGTATTAATGTAAAAATATAAGACATGGAAATTAAATGGATGTTGATTCTGAGGATGAGAATAAACTAAGTCTAATTAGGGAAATTTAACGTTCTGGCATGTGTATTTCGAAATACCCCATTAAATATATAGACTTTATATATAGAAGTAAATTTGACCAGCTGTTAGATAAAAAAAAAGAAATTTTGGATCGGACGAATAGTTTTGGAGTTAAAGTGGAAAAGATGCAAAAAAAAACAAAAAAAAACGTGGATATCACAACAGTATGTGTTTTTCAGCGTGCTGACATGTGTATTTTAAGTGGCATTCTTAAAACTCCATATGTAATAGTCTAATAGTAAATTAAATCGCTATAAGATGAGAAAAAAAAAAAAAAATGAATCGATCAACTATTTATTGAAGGAGATTTAATTTTTAATATTTCGTTTTAAAGTTGAGGGTCAGTATGGACATGCACATTTGACTATGTGAGGAAATCCTTAAGATGGAGCAATGTACTTCGAAACATGTTGAGGAAAATAACAGAGTTATGCCTTTAAAAAGAAATATTATAATTTTGAAAAAGACAAATAGTTTCGGATCTATAGACAAAAGAGTACGACAAACATGTTTAGGCGGAGAAGTGGGATTGACCGCCAATTGACCAATTTCTATAATTTTTCCTAAGACCATATCATGGCGTAAAATAGTTTGATTTCATTTCGTAGGTACTAATTCTAGCTGCAATTAATATTTAAAGACTTTCTTCAGAAAAAGCTTCGTTTTAAACCGGTATTTTGGGTTTTTTTTTTTTTTTGCGATTTTGGGTATCAATCCGACGTCTGCCATGGTAGCAAACTTTACATTCGAATTCAGCACCCCAAAAAAAACATTTAGATCCTTGAGAATATAAGTTCGACAGTTTTTTCTTGAAAATGGACTTTTGGAGCCTTATTTTACCGCGACTAAATGTGGATTAAAATTAAACGATTTTATTATTTATTGTGATTCGTAAATATTTGATTTTAG
The DNA here is from genome assembly GCA_003667255.2 of Euschistus heros. Taxonomy (NCBI): domain Eukaryota; kingdom Metazoa; phylum Arthropoda; class Insecta; order Hemiptera; family Pentatomidae; genus Euschistus; species Euschistus heros. Next base: position 678,260 of record RCWM02000237.1, read on the forward strand.
ACTGTTTTTACGTGATGTATTAGTTTCATCCCCGAGTCTTTGAATTTATGGTTATTTTTATTTAGATTTTTTTGCTAGGTTAAGAGTTCTTCGTATTGTTATTATATGTACTTATTGTCTTATTTAGATTCACATTCATTACATTTCAGTTCGTGTACTCTGCTTTTATTGAAAGGATCTATTTTTTATTATAGGGAAAGAGCAATTCTAATGATCTGTTGTTCACTTCCTTATTGCTATTAGTATTGGTCGTTCTTTACTATCATGATGCACCTTAACTTAATAATAAAATCAAAACATCAAGTAGTACTTTGATGGAACGAAAATAACAAATAAGGAAAATTTTAGGAAGAACTGACTTCATAAATTAATTTAAAATATTTTGAAAAATTATAACTACAATTTATAATTAATAATAGATAATAAATAACTAAACTATTTTAAAATGAGACAATTAAATTGTAAGAATTTGCACGACCGCGAATACCGATAGTCAATGTTAAAATATTAAAAACCAACTTGTGTTTTAACTGCCCGGAATTACATCACCGCGTCGCCATTTTTGTATGTGTTCTCTTCCTAATTGGGATCAGCTGATTTGAAACATACGGTCACTGCCTAATTAATAAGGGCCGGTGTCCATAGTGACGAACTATTTATTCGCTCTCAACCCATATTTATTTTTATTTTCCAAGTATTCATCAAAATATATTTCTTCTTATTTTAAAATCTCTAAGATCTACTATTTTTTTTCCTTACTTACATTTTTAAATGCACCTACACTTACGCATCAAATCTTATCCACTTAGTTTTTTTTTTTTTTTTTTTTTTAAATACCATTTTCAATAGAAAAATGACAAATGGACAAAAAATAAAATCATGTTTGTTATTATATCCCTGAAGAAGGTCAACAAGGTAGGCCGAAACTTCGGCCAGCAATAAATTTTCATTATTTTTTTCCATCTCCGTGTTTCAAACCCAACTCGTTTTGCAAAACCATTATGAAGACTAAAAATGACTATTAATCATTTTAATTACAATGTCACTCAACGTTGCTGGTAGTGTACAGAATCACCTTAAAAGGTTTTAAAAAAAGTTTCTTTTGTTGTGATGTAGTTTTTAAAATTCGAAACATATATGTAATGTACTTTTTGGTGTACAAAAAGTAACCTATAAATCTTATATAAATTCAATAATTGATTTTGAAGCTTTAAACTTTAAATATTGTTACGGGCCACTGGGGTTATTGCTAATCACAACTACACTTAAATATTAAACACTAATTTATTTACTAACTAATAAATACAATTGGATTCTTAATCTAATATAAACTTACAGTAACAATTATCACGTAGGTCTTACCTACATCTAATTACACAAATTTCTATCCTATATAATAAGGTAATATTAATCATAAATAACTTAATTCTAGGTTTTACAATTACACATAAGAATCTGTAAGTCTATAAAACTGACCCACACAGAGTCTGTCAGGGTAAAAAACTGACACAGGCTTATCATTACTGAGTTTGCTGACTCATGATAGTCATTGACTCATGACTGACACCAATACTAAGTCACTGCAACTGGACTGTCACCGCCTCAGTCACTGACTGACCGACGACTCCCGTATGAATGCACCTTGGATCACTGATCACTGACTCTAAGTCATTGCCACGCGATAATTACTGCCACGGAATACTTACTGACTCTCCAGGCTGGGAGCTGGACAGTTTATATCCTCATCGAACATTCCAGACTGTTAGCGTCTGGATACAGGCCTGGGCCATTCTCGGCTGCATGCACGCCGGGCCTACCAGGCTATGGTCCTCGATCCCAGTTCCTCCCTCTATGATAATGTTGTGATATTATTTAAAGTTAATATTTTCAAGCTTTTCATTTGATTTTTTTTAAATTTTTTTATTTATTTATTTATTATTGAGCGCTACAGTGCTAGTCCGACCTTAGCTTCACGAAGTACCGTCAGCCATTCCTGTCTTCCGCCTTCCTCCTCCAACCATTCACTTCTCAGGTCATCCTGGACGTTGTCCAGCCATCTCCAAAATTATATTTTTTTTTTTTTTTTTTTTCTGATTAAATTTGCCTCAGCCTTAATCTAGCTCTTAATATTTTCCCTCTAGCCCTGCCGTTCATAATAGTTTCGGAGTTTTTTGGGAGGTCTATCTGCCTACTTTGACTATTGGAATGATGTTGGGTTTACCGAACAATTGTTCCAGCTCCAGGTTGGTTCTGATTCTCCAATTCCCGTTGTTATTCACAGGACCGAAGATTTTTCTGAGGACCTTTCTTTCCCAAATTCTCAGCAACCTCTCATTCTCTCGAGTCAGCACCTAACACTCGCTTCCATAAGTCACAACTGTCCCTATTACAGTTTTGTAAACAGCGATTGTGGCTGATCGAGGCACTTCCCAAAACCTCTAAGTTTATTAAAGGCAATTGTTATTATAGGTAATTTTTTTTTATTTAATTTTACTATCTTCTTAACATAATCCAATAATTGTATATTTCTGCTTAATCTGTTTCTATGTATAATCGACGCTATTTTTTTTTTTGTTGTAATCCTGCTTTTGGATGTACAGCCTTATACTTTTTAAAAAGTAATAATTGGTGTAGTTGATGACGCAGCACTGCCATATTAATGGACGGGAGGACACGGTTTGAAGCAGCCGGATGGATATAGAGCTGCTGACGACACTACACACTACACTACTGTAGCCTGGCCCATTGCTCACCCCAGCCACCGTCACCATTAACATATATCTACATAGATCTCTCCTCTCTCTCTGTCACTGTAATGCCTCCCCTCTCATCCTCTCCTCGCATTGCTGTCTGCCTTGTTGTTAATGAAATAGTTTGTTGTTTCCATTTTGTGTAAGATCTTTTATATGTTTTTGCAATCCTACTTACATCTAAAGCACCACGCCACAGTCGAGTAATATCCTTGCTTCCTAGATCTGCTCCGGTGGGTAATGCCTGAGCTTCGCCACTTGCCCCTATCACATAGCATCTTATTTCTGCGAAAATTGTTTATGTATTTAATGGCTACGGTATATATCATTTTTATATAATCTTTTTACCCAGCACATCTACGAAACATCACAGATTTTTATTTCAATCTATACTATTATATTAAAGGACAAACCATTTTTAGTTTGTGATCACTAAGCACGAAAACTGCTGAACCAATCTGTACCAAAGTTTAATAACATCATTTTTATAGTTCTAGGAAGGTTTAAAAATAATAAAATCTACTTTTTTCCAGTTAATTTGTTAATAAATAAAATGGATAATTTGTGAATAATAGTTTGAAAATCGACCGATAGGTGGCGATCACCATTCTACATGGAAGGTTACAGACGTGATATATAGAGCTTGAAATTGATAATTGAATTTATCTTACTTTACCTATGTTCAATTAAATTATTCAAAAATTCAGCTGGATTACTAACTCTTATATTAGTATTAATAATTATGCTTTAACCTAATTTTCAAACCTACACTTAGTGCAATTTTAACCAGGTTAAAGGTTATAACTAAGCGTGAAAATCATCATTGAAGAAATACTGCTCTATTGCATTCTTCAATAAAACTTTTTATCAATAAACAAATAGAACTTCTATTTATAGGTGTTAAATTATCTAAATTCTTTAATTATGAGGGCAGGCGAAGCCGCGACTAGAGATGTTAAAAATCTAACAGGCAGTGGGCTAGATCAGTGGGTAAGGAACTGGGACTTCAAGCTTCAGGGCTTTAGTTTTAGAGTTTTGCTTGAGGTAGATTTTTTTTTTTATTCAGCGGTGGATAGTCTTTGGTGTTGTGCGACTCCCTGGTGTACATTAACCCTCTCAAAGTGGCTACTCTTAATTGGGATTAACCTAAGGTTTTTTTAAATCTTTAAAAAAAATAAACTAGGTCCTCCAACAAGTCCTGTCGTTTTTTTCAAGTGGGCTATAAAAAGTCAGCTGTGAAGTGTGCAAACATTTTATTCATCGAAATATGAACCATTACATTCAGTTGTTTTCTCCCAACGCGATGCCAGGTCCCAAATTCCTTTTTTTTTAAATCATTTGTTTTCTTACGGAAAAAGTTGTCCAACTCCATTTCTAATCCCTGACGTTTGTTAAAACATTTTTTTCTTAGACTATTATCTAAAGCCCGGAAAGGATGGTAATCTGTTGGCGAAAGATTTGGAGAATAAGGTGGATGAGGCAAAGTTTCCCACCCCCACCCTAGCTCCATTAATTTATCGCTGGTCACTTTTGCTGTATGAGGTCGAGCGTTGTCTTGAAGCAGCAGTGGCCCTTTCCTGTTCACCAGTCCGGGATCAAAAGTTTAAGGTTTGACAAGACAGCGATACAATAGTTCACAGTACACATTGGCAGTTATCGTTTGTCCTTGATTCAAGAGCTCATAGTGAACTAACCCCTTTCCAGTCCAAAAAAAACACCAACAGGATCTTTTTTGGGTGGAGGTCTGGTTTTGGAAATGTTTTTGGCTGCTCATCTGCACTCAGCCATTGATATGATCGTCTCATTTTGTTGTACAATATCCACTTTTCGTCACAAGTAATAATTCAATCGAAAAATGGATCAATTTTTAATCGAGACAATAAAGAAGAAGTCGTTACCCGAACTACTTGTTTATTCGCATCCGATAGTTGGGGAGGTACCCATTTATCCAACTTTTTTACTTTTCCTATTTCTTTTAGGTAGTTCCAAGCTGTAGATTCGGAAATATTGAGCTGTTCAGCAATTTCTGAACATGTTTGGCTTGGATCTGCTGCGATTATATCCCGCACTTGTGCTTGTTCAACCGCTATTGGTCTTCCAGAACGATATCCGTCTTCCCTTCCGAAAACTAAAATTGTGCCTTCCGCTCACTAAGACTATCTTTGCCAAAGATGTGACAAATATTACGAGCGGCCTCTGTCGCTTTTGAACCGCGATTGAATTCTTACAGCAAAGCAGATCTAATTTTAATTTCAGTGCTCACCATTTTGACCGCACTTACTAAAATACACAGAGAGACTGAATTAAAGGTTGCCACTGTTATTGTGAAGAGTAAACATTATTGTTTAGGTAAGAACAAATGGGATTAGGCAGAAAGGAATTTACATGGTGTTAAAACAAAAATATAAAATATTGTATTAAAAAACGATAGGACTATTTGGAGGACCTGGTATTTGAAACCTTTACAACAATTATATCTTGTGTAAAGGCTGGTTGGTTCATCGTCAAACCTAACCTCTACAATATATTCAGCTACTGATGTAACAGAAAGGAACGATGAGGTATTGAACTCTAAACTTTTTTAAACATAATCACCAGTTTAGTTTGTTTTTGTACCGTTTGATAGCGATAGCCAATCGATATTTGTATTAGGAACACTCGGCTACTAAACGTAAATATTCCCAGCGCTGGAAGTACTCTTGACTCGAGTGGTGCCGAAGGCCGTGGTGCAGCCGCCGCCATTTCGATCCCTATATCTAGTCTCCCCTGTATCCGGTTTTAATTTGACTTATTGCCTAATTTTAATTTTGAAACTACTTATAATTGATAACGCATCATCTTAAAAGTATTTTTTATTTTTTGTACTATTACTTTTTTATTATTTATTTTTATTTGTTCATTGTTCGCCTATTTATATTTAATGCAGGAACAATGGAAAGTTGTATATGTGGTGCAGATTGTTTCATGGTGCTTAGTATACTTCGCAGCTGTTGTTTAAATTCTTATTATAACTATTTAGTTTTATGTAGTCACTTTCGAAATTATTTTAATATTTATAAATGAACATTACAACAGTGTTGAGAGTTGTTTTGCCTCAAGCGCCATTTTGAATTTCCGCCATGTTGGAACATGGAAAAGATTCCCCTAAATGTACCAAGTCCAGCAACTGCTGGAGGGAGATAAGGCAGCAATATTGTGGTCCTCTGGATAGCGGTCACAGCCGTAACTCATCCTCTTCTAATATCTTCCGGGCTCTCCTCTCCAGCGCTACCAAGGAGCTGGAGGATATTACAGTTTGGAGTTTAATATATATTGTCTACTTTAATATATTAACGGTGTTTGCTTTGTATTTTATGAATCATTTTATGAATGGTGATAATGTACTTGATGAATGGAATATCCCTAGGGCGTGATGAAAATGATATAGTTTCATTCATTATTATTTAAGAATGATGGTATTCACTCGGTTCCTATTTTATTACAGAGCTAGGCAATAGTCGCTATAACTACCACCTTCCGGTTACTAGTACTATGGTGTAGTTGTAGTTGCAACTACCAACTACTCATTTAGTAAGAAGTTAAAAGCCTCTTACTACGTTTTTTAAAACTATTTTTTGGTTGTAGGTTAAGTTAACAGCTGATTACTTGTCGGAAATACAATGCACATTTGTTAACTTATACACCTACAAATGTAGTTAGTACTATGTACTAAATTAGTTGTAATCAGTAGTTTGTAGCTATAACTATACACTCAACAGCAAAAAAAAACCGGATACTCAGATTTGTTCTCATAATTTTGTTAAATACATTATTCTTTTTAATTTGTGGTAAGAAATGGTTTATTTATAAGTTATTTACAAAAAAATATGCCACAAATGAATAATATTTATTAATTAATAACAAAAAATTATAAAATAAAGAAAAAAAAATAAGAAATTAACACATTTTTAAAAAACTTTATTCTTCATTTGGTAATTGTTCGAATCGGCGACAACAACCCCTACACGCGCCGAGAATACCTTTTATCGATTCTAACCTTGTTCCGATTTATTTCGATGTTCTAGTCGCTGCTTTTAGAGGGGAAAGGTTATTCTCCTACATTTACTGAGAAACTCTAAATCCCTATTCAAAGTAATATTAACTTCTGTTTACCTTCTAATATTAAAATGAGAAATAAGGAAATAATGAAGTGGAAATAAGAAAATATCGAAATATAAGACACTAAATCAATTTTGAATTAATATTAATTTAAACAACAATTAATATACTACTGAACCACCAGTAAAGTTAATTCCTGATGAACTTTCTGTCAGAGAAGTGAAAATAACAAATTATAAATATAAACAAGACCAAATCCTTAAGTATTTATTTGGCATAACTCCTATTTGTTTATTATTAGTAATCTATAACATTATACCAATAGTTTTACAATTATATAATATGTTATTTACCTCTTAATCAGTGATTATTTTCACATTGTCCATTCTCCATGTTATAAGCCATTATATAATATAAGACAGAATCCTTGTTGAAAGTTATGATGTTAATTTCTGCTATGTTTTCTCAACGGAAGTGGAAATAAGAAAACATGAAACCTGTGATATGCTTTCTCACATTTATCTATAAACTGATATGTTTTATTAAATTAATTATACAATCTGTCTCACTATAGGACAAAAAGTAATATGGATGACAAAGAATCCATTCACAAAGTATGTATACTGAAATTTTATCACTGAAATTGAAACAACAAATAAAAATATATAAAACACCAAATCCATGTACAAATAAATCTTGTTAAGTTTTGTAACACTTTTACAAGTCTTAAATTTGATCACTTAAATTGATAGAACAAATATAAATATGTAAAACACCAAATCCATGTACAAATTAATCTTCTTAAGTTTTGTAACACTTTTACACATAAGATAAGATGTAATAAGAAAACATGAATCGATAAAAACCCTTAATCATTGTTTTGTTAACTTCTGTTTCACCTATTTACATTTAAGAAGTCTAAATATCAATATAATAAACTAAACAACACAATCCAAGTTGAAACTGTAGAAGTGATTGTTTACATGTGAGGTTATAGGAATGAACTATCGAAAAATGTAAACATGAAGTGAAGCGTAAGGATCGAACTGGTCGGTGTAGCGCGGGTCAAGCCAGTTTGGTGGTGTCGCCGATCCGAACAAATACCCTTCATTTTTTTATCAGGTTTTCTGACAAGGGGTTTTCTTCTAACAGCGGGTTTTCTCACTCTTCTACGGAGAAAGGCGCTAATCCTGTCAGGCATAAAAGAAATTAAAACAATCCAATAAATAACACAGAAGTAGAATTTGCGAAATTTCTGTTATAGGAATTATTTTTTAAAATCAATTTCACATTCTTTCAAGACAGGGAGGTATGTATTTATCATAAAGCATTTTTTTCTGTGCCGTTTCACAACGTATTTAACAAAATTATGAGATCAAATCTGAATGTCCGGTTCTTTTTTGCTGTTGAGTGTGTATTGACCATTTGTGATTGCTTACTATACCAATATGTCTGGTAAAAGACCTATTCGGGTTTATGAGCTTGAGCTTGAGAGGTCAAGGAATACATGAAATAGATTTTGTATATTCCATACAAAATCCTTAATGCTTCTTATCATTTAGGATTGATTGCTACTTTTATTGGAACATTGATTATATTCACTAAATTACATGGATTATATGGATTATTACATGGATTGTATAAACTTTAGTTACATGGATTATATGTACTAAAGTTTTCATCTTTTCATTTCATTTTCATGAACTAAGATTTATTGGTACTCACCTATCATATCCATCGTGGAAGGGGGTTTATTTTAGGGGTTTTTACCTTGGGATTTTCCCGTTCCTATTGGAAACAAATTTAAAATGGAGCTATTGGAAATGTTTATCTGGTTATTCAAATACAAATCTGGATCGGTTTTAAACGATTTTATTATTCCTAACGAATCGTAAATATTTAATTTTAGGCTATTTTCTACATGATGTAGTATTTTTACTTCCTAGTCCTTACTGAATATATGGTTATTTTCGTTTAGATGGATAGCGAAATTAGAATTTTGGAACTTATTATTGTATGTTTTTATATTTCGGTGTATTTAGACTACAGTCATACTTCCAATAGAAGTGGCAAATAATTCATCAATCCCAATTGTATTGATCCTCCTATACCATCATGGTTTACCTTAAGTATTTCTAATCATCTTTTCGATTAATTCATCTTTAATAACGTATGTTACTGATAACTTAAAATAAATGTTGATATTTTCACAATGAACTCTCTAATCTAAGTTGTTTAAAAATAATATAGTGTTTAGACCTTCGCATTTTAAAAATCACACTTTTCCTTAATTTTTTTATTGTATATGGAGGCTGTAGTAGTGTAGATAATCAGATATAACTAGAGAAACGCTGTGGTAGGTTATATTGTCATGTGATGTTATCAATGAACTGTTCTGATTGTCTTATGGAAAGATTTGTTTTTTAATTGCTGTAGTTATTATAATGGATACTTGAATATGTTGAAAGAATCAGTATTTTAGCTGATAATATGGGGGAAAAAAAATAACAATTTAACGGAATTTTTTAACTGTACTCAGCATTCTCAGATACGCTGCTCGAGGTTGTCTCTGTGCGTATGCCTTTGCAGTTCGTTTCACTCTATGTATGCACACCTCCTGTATAATCAGCATAATAATACTATTCTAAGGATTATATCATACATATATTATATGTCAATTCTAATAAAATTTATATCATCATTTTTATATGTATTTTAGACCAACTGAAAAAATATTTCACTAAAAAGTTGATAAATTCTAACTATAATTTATGGTAAATAATAGGTAATTGAATAATATCATGGTGTTATTCATGAATTAAAACGACTGTTCAGATGAGAATATTTCTATGTAAAAGTTTGTGCGAGTTGTCATAACTTCGAGATGCTGCAGATTTTTGAAAATGATCAATAACGAAAGATTTTATCGTCCACTCTTAATGTGACAATCTGTAATCAAATTTTGAGAGCAAACTAGTGTCTTGGCTGCTCACGATTCTATCATCAAGTCGCCATTTTTGTCTATACTCTAACTAATTAGAATCAGCTGATTTAAATCATATGGTCGTTGCCTAGTGACCGCAGTCAATATTCACGATTTCCCAGTTCTCACGCTATCTCATAGACTAGTTAGATAAATTTTATTCAATTTTGAAATGAATATTTTATAAGATAAAATAAAATGAATACAACTGAACATGTTTTTAAAATGACATTAAAAAAAACATATAACATATTCAGTTTTGTGGTACTGACATTGTTTTTACCTGCTTTTTGTGGTAATTTCATTATCTTTTAATAATTGCTTTAATATCATAATAACTTTATTAGTGATTCTCTGGCATCAAACAACAAAGGGTTGACCTTTATATAAATTTATCCCTCATATTTCATTAATCAACCGCGACAAACTCAATAGCGGACATCGCAAACTAAAACAATTCTCTACTAAACATGGACAAAGTATTCAAACGTTTTCATATCACTCAACAGCGTTTGTGTTGTTTCTGCGAGGGACGAACAACACAAATGTTTAACCACATACGGTACACTTACCCTCAATCGAAAAGGACAGATTCTGTTTGATCAGGATCATAGTCCTAAGCGGTGACAATTGGACAGTTCAGAACCTTAAAATGAAATAATATTTTTATAACAATATAACAGGTACTAATAATAAAATAAAAACAAAAAAATATATATAAAAAAAAAGAAGATAATTATAAAAAGTAACAGAAAATTTAAAATTTTTTTTTTTTTTTTCAAAATTACTAAATGGAATTAAAAAGAAAAATCGTAGTAAGGATTTATTTCTAGTTGGTAGAACTGGAGAAAAAAAAATTGAAAAGGACAAACATTTGAAAAGAAACCATTAGTTTTCACTAATGTGTCTCATTTGTGTTTTACAGACAATTGCCTTTCAAATTATTCAGTTTTTTTTTTTTTTTTTTTTTTGTCCTTTGATGAACTTATTTTGTATTGAATATATATTTTTTATTTTCCTTTTAAACCTGTAACTTCATATCTAACTGTTACTCCATGAACAATTTAATATTTAGCTACAAACCCACAAGCAATTCACTTATTATGCAAAATTCATGGAGCATGATGGATTATTATCAAATACATGCCTCTTCCATTGGGATACATACTATGGAATGGAAAACAAAAAATAAATAAAATATTACTTATTATTTATTTATTTTTTTTTTAATTAACTATGGTAAGAAAAATATTCTTAAAAAAACAATTTTTATATCACACATTCAGAATGGATAAAGGCACAACTTAGAGAACTTCATTCATTATTAGTAGTATTTTTCCCTTGGATAATTAAGACAAACATCCCATTGAGCTAATATGTGTGATAAATCTACAGCAACAGCTGTTGTGGCAGAAACAATCCAGCTGCCTTCTAAATATTTTGATCATGCTGTGCCTTTTATATAAGGTCTTACTTAAATATACTTGAGTTGTGGCATCTTTGGTTCTGGTTGTGTGATGTAACTAACATCTTTTTACTGCTACTAATTTTTGTTTTGATTGTTACTAATTTTTATTTTTTTTGTTATAGGTGAGTACATTTGGATAATGGCCTAAGTAAGCTTTTATTATTCCTATTATATGTGACTGTTATTGATTACCAAATATATTATTTAAATATTCAATTTATTGTTTTGTTGATTCACTTTAATTATTTTAGTATTTGAGTAGTTCATTATCATTTATGGCTCTAGTAATATTTATTATCACGTTTCTTTATTTATAGAAAAAAAAAAAAAAACAAAAAAAAAAAAAAACAACTTTTCGATCTTGAACGAGAATACCATTGAATATTTTTTTTTTTTTATGTTGCGATCTATAATTTATTGATTAATTAATGAATTTATTCCTTATACAAATTTAGAATGCCTACCTTTGGGTAATCAATTTGATCAATTATATATAAAATCTTATAGCCCCCTTTAAACATTTTTTTCTTTTAAAGGGTTTGGTAGAAATTTAAATTAAAAAAAAGTGTATAGCGATTCATAAAAGCGTTGGATCTGTGCTCATTTAAATTGTAAATGAGATCCTTTTTATAGATTCCTTAAAAAAAAGAAAAAAAATCTGAGATAGCTCTCATTCTAAAATTAGATTCGTGGAGTTGTTTTATTTTCCTTAGCTAAGAATACTTCATCTTTTTGCATTAGTTAGCCGGATCGATATGTTCTCTATAAGGGTGGAGTGGAGGCCTTCTTGATAGGATGTCTGTTGTAATATCCGGGGTTTGCTATGACTGGCTGCTTCCTAGAGCCTTTTCAGCCCTTAATGGTTTGCTTTTAATTTTATCTTTAGTGGCTATAGCAGTTGTATTTCAACGCTCATTAACCTGTTTACTTGCATGTTTATGTGAGGATAGTGTCTAATCGTAAATCATTAGGTATATTTTATGGCAAACGTTAGTAAAGACTACAATAAAAAGTGTAAATTATGTGTATTCCGCTTGGAGCGCTAGTTAAACATGTGAAGGTTAGGATTAGAAGGAAACTTTTATAGTCCAGTCAATAAAAACATTGTATAGTGCATGAAATATGCGATAATTCTTGTCTTCAGCTTCGTTAGGAGTAGTTAGGAGGTAAACATACTAAAAGTCCCCGTCCCTGGGGGGGTGAGTTAACGGTGGGGGAAGAAGTTCAATTTGTTTTGGTTTTTCGATTATATTTCGAAAACGGTGTATTGTAGAAAATATGTTTAAAATTAAATTAAAAGTACGTTATTAAAAATCGATAATTTTAGAAATAAAAAAAAATGTTATCTCACTTTTTGTTAAAAGTTTTTTTCAAATGCCAAAAACGTATATATGAAATTAAAGTCAATTCAATGCTCTGCAATTTGGTTTCTGACATTTTTTCTAAAAAACGATCGTGGAAGGTAATAGTAGCAAAAGTTTGACAAAAAGTGAGGTAACATTTGTTCTTACTTACCCGAAAATCACTGATTTTCAATAACGTATATCTCGAAAACTGTTGGAATTTCGACAAATATGTATATAATCGGTTTTATGGGAAATTTAATTAGCTTTGATTTTGATTTGAAACATATTTTTCTAGAAGTCCATCGTTTTCGAGATATAATCGAAATACCATAAACATTTGAACTTTTCTCTCCCCACCGTTAGCTCACCCCCCACGGGCGGCGGGGACTTTTAGTATGTTCACTTTCTAACTACTAACGAAGCTATGAAGTCGAAAATTATCGCATATTTCATGCACTCCACGTCCCTCTTTTCAGCACTAATTGACTGGACTATTAAGTAAATAAAAATAATAACTCTATTTTTTTTTTAGTTATTAAAGTGCCGGAAATAAATGAATAAATGAAAGAACGCTAGAAATATATTTTTACATTGATTTTATGACATCTAATTGGAATTATAAACATAAAACAGGGGTTTATATTTACTGGTACATTGTTGTTTTAGATATTTCTGTAAAACAGCAAGAGTAAATTGAAGAATGAGTAAATCATACAAAGAATTCATTATTATCGCTTGAAGCACAGTCAGTAAATATGATCATGGAGGCATTGGTTTGTATATGATCTTTGCTTATTTTATTTTATAGTTTATATCAGATAAAAATAATTTTGATTAATAATGGGAACTGTAGAGTAAGAACAAAGAAATATATAACAAGTAATTGTAAATAATGCAATAAAAAGTGTAAATTATATTTAGACAAATCGAAAGTTCCGCTTGGAGCGCTAGTAGACATGTAAAGGTTAGGATTGTAAAGAATCTTTTAAGGATATACAAATAATGAATTTTTTTTTTAGATATTGAAGTGCCGTAAATAAATGGAAGAACGTTAGAAATTTATTTTTTACATTAATTTTACATCTAAGTATAATTGTAAACATAAACCAGGTGTGTATATTTACTGGTAAACTGTTGCTTTATATATTTTTGGAAAAGAGCTGTTGGAGAATGTGTAAATTATGTAAAGAATTCTTTATTTTCGCTTGAAGCACAATAAGTAAATATGATGATGTAGGCATTGGATTGTATAATTGATAAAATAGCAGTTTCCTTTTCGTAATGTTATCTTCAAGACAGGATCTTGAAAACAATAATGTCGATCTGTGCCTGGCTTATGAGTCCTGTGCCAGACAAGTTGAACTTATAATCTGATTTGAATTGCATTTTTATTTTGCCAGATTATAATCGGCTAATGAGTGCAATGGGGTAATTATAACGAAAAACCAAAACAGATTTAAAAGAAAACAACAAAAAAAACGTAGGTTGTATAAGTCTTTATTAAGAATAGTTTTGAATTTATTTTTTGTTAATATTGTAATCTTTCTTAAAGTTCGATAATTGATCACAAATAAATAATTTTAAAAAAAATGAAAAGTTTCTATTCCGAGAATAAATAACAAAATGGAAAGATGAATCTAAAATAATAATTATTATCTATAAAGGCCATGTTTTCTTTTTAATAAACTGATTTTTAAACGTAGTTATATAAAGAAATAAAATGGCCGACTAGTCGGCGCTTGTTGCCTACTAATCGCCGAAAACAAAAACAGCTGATTGGTCTGCTCTACCGACTAGGTAGTCTGCCCATCTCTAATATAACTATCGATATTGACTTAAAATAAGTCGATTATTTCTTAGAGGTAGAGTATTATATAAGAGAATATTATCGATAAAGGAGGCTGTGATCCCCCGCCCCCGCCCCTCAGCCCAGGTGAAGGTATTCAGGTGACCGCCAGACCGCCCCCTTAATGCTATCCCAAACCGATATTAAATTATCGATTAGGTTTTAATGGTTTAGGGGATGGGATATCTAATGTAATCCCGTTCCAGTATAGATTAACTAACTTTTTTACCATTAATAATAATAATGGCATTATCAATAACTAGATAATTTTAATTTAAAAAAAAAAAAAACGTTCAAAGGTCCCAATTAATTACAAAAGACTCATGTACATGACTGTGATTAGACCTATCTGCACGTACGGAGTTAAGCTTTGGGGCTCCACTAAACCATCCAATTCATCTCGTATCCAATCCTTACAATCCAAAATCCTTCGAAAAATCCTCTATGCCCCTTACTTTGTCACTAATAAACTTATCCATAAAGATCTTAGTATTCCATATGTAACTGATTTATCCCAAACCAGATATCTATCCTTTCATAGTAAGCTAAATAACCACTCAAATCCCCTAATTTCTCAACTTGCTTCCCACTCCAGTCCCGATAATCCTCCGAGGCGTCTGAAAAGAAGATGGCCCAGAGACCTTCTAGTGTAGAATTTTTATTGAAGTGCTACTGATGAGTAGTTCTTTTAAAGTTATGTCACGTTATTGTAATATAGGCTTCTTTCGCAATCTGTACTTTAGTACCACACCAAGAATGAGTACAAAACATAAAATACTTACTTCCCTTTCCTTGAATAGGGGTGTAGGCAGAGGCAAATAGTAAGACAGCACGGAGTGAACGACATTACTCTATGCAATATTGTTGGACTTATATTAGGGAGTTGATGTCCTCTAAGGTGGTTAGAAGACATTTCCGGGTAGGTGGATTAAACACAAGGACCCTGCGATCATCTGAAGGAGCCAAAACGCTTGAGTTGCGCGGATTGTACCCCTAATTAATGGAAAGAGTTATCTTTACAAAGTCCCATGGCTTCAAATGGACATTCTTACGTTTGAAGAAGACTGGGAGAGCAATTCGTTCAATGTTATGTAAAGGGCTTGGAATTATATGCAATAAAAACTCAAAAACATGCGCATATATATGCAAATATATAGGGTAAAATATGCAATTAAATACCAAAATATGCAAATATTTACATTACCTACCTATTTAGAAAAATAAAAAAAATGCAATACATACTTGTACATAAGTACGAACTCAAGTTTAAGTAACTAATTGTGTTGAAAAGGGAAACAATTCGAAGAAGACTATAAAAAAACAAAAAGAAATGGCGAATGTTTAGAAAGAAAACACATTAGAAGGGTATTTCAGCTGGACATAAATCAGTATCGAAACCAGAATTCTGTGAATCCAGTGGCAGTTTGTGTAACAAAAGTTTTTTCACTTTTGAATTCTTGCCTTTGTTTTATAAGTACTTTGCTGTTTTTATGTGCAGTAATGGACACGACTTTATCCAAAGAAACACAAAATAAAACGTCCCCATCGCACTTAAAAGTCTCGATTTTGAGAACTTACATTCTTTCCAAGAAGATCTTTTGTCTTTGCTAGAGCAATTTTCAAGAAAAAATAAAACTGAAGTAATATTCCAAGTTGTTGAGCAGAGCAAGAACAATAAATTAATCTGACTAAACAATTCTAAGAGAAGCAAATACGATCTAAAGTGAAGATTCACCATCTGGATAAACACGATCTTATTTAATTGATGGAAAAAAAAAATAAGATAATAATATTCACGTAGCTATTTTTTTGTTTTTATTTATATTTTATTTTTTTTGTCTGCTCAGAAACTTAAAAAAAAAAAAAAAAAAAAATCAAAAGTCACATGCGGATATGCCGGATATGTAGTTAAATATGCAATTACAGTTCAAAATATGTATTTATGACAAAATATGCTCAAACATGGAAAATAAAAAAGCGATATTTGTAGTTAAATATGCAGTTCAAAATATGCAAAATTAAAATAACTCAAATTCCAAATGCCTCCAACATAAACATTTTGACGATATTGGATGTTTTAGTTGTCTAGAAGAAATATGCAAATGCATATATTTCACAGCCCTAGTTATGTACAACCATGAGTAGATTGTTCTAGGTCTATCATGTTCTGGGGTGTCATTTCTTATGACACTTGGAATTTTTAGTTTTTCGGATAGGATTTCATTTATAACTTTAGCTAATTACTTTTCCTTTTCACTGTAACGGCCGACCTCTTAAGGGGTGGATTTTTGATGCCCTACTTACTGAAATGGAAATCTCACGCCAGTATTAGTTTGCGCGCAGTTCTGACCTGGACCTGATAAGTATGTGTGGGACGTGCTAAAACACTACGTTAGGAACCTCCTACAGCTGAAACATATGGTACTAATCGAGCGGGGGAGAATATCCCACGGGAGGCTCTAATAATATGCTTTTGATTCACGACTCGAAGGTTATACGCTTCAATCCGCGCCTGAAGTGCAATATCCGCAATCAACATTCTGAAGGGACCAATTTATTTTAATTTTTCAAAGTGAAAAAATGCATTTTTGTTGGCTACAGTTCATTCTTATAGAGTACGGTACAAGATATATCTTCCTCAGGATACCTCATTCCCTATTTCTGTCTAATATTTTCCTAATGATCTATCTAGTTCTCAGTTTTCCTTTAGTTCTCATTAAAAAAAGTTATGACTGGTTTCTTAGTGGAACTCCTATTTGGATAACATTTTATATCTCCTTTTAAATTTAATATTTAATGCTTGGAATGTTTTTTAAATATCCATTTAATGAAATTTACAGCTGTACAAAATATAAACATCAAGTAAATGTGTTAATGTGTAGCATTTCAATAAAAAATCTACACTAGAAAGTCCAGGCCATCTTTTCTGACGCCTCGTAGGATCATCGAGAATGTTGTGGGAAGCAAGTTGAGAAACTAGTGGATTTGAGTGGTTATAGAGCTTACTATGAAAGGATAGGTATCTGGTTTGGGCTAAATCAGTAACATAAGGAACATTAAGGTCTTTATGGATAAGTTTATTGGTGATAAAGTAACGAGCATTTAGGATTTTTCGAAGGGTTTTGGATTGTAAGGATTGGGATACGAGATGAATTTGATGGTTTAGGGGAGCCCCAAAGCTGAACTCCATACGTCCAAATAGGTCTAATCACAGTCACGTATGTGAGTCTTTTGTAGTTAATTGGAAGCTTTGAACGTTTGTCTAGTAAATGTAGAAGTAGTCTGTAACGACGGGCAGTTTCTTGTCGTTGTAGTCTTGTATGTGGATTCCAAGTTAGACGGATGTTCAAGTGGAGTCCTAGGTAGCGGATCTGTTCAACAGGGATTAGTGGAATAGCATTGAATGGTACTGTAGGACAAGAACTTCTAAGATTATGACGGAGAGTAAAGATTATTTGATGGGATTTGCTTTGGTTTATTTTAGTTCTCCAATTACCATTTTGTGAGGACAGTGGTAGGATGAGTGCGGATTGCTTAAAATGTAAAGTAGAATATGAGGTTTGATATATATATATCGATTTAACAAATTTTAACAATAAATTTTGCCTTGTTTATTAGTTTCCAAAAACAATTTTTTTTTTATCTGCCTGTGTTTTTCTAAATAAGAGAACCACTTTATTAAGTAATGCTGCCTATTTCAAATCGGTTGCTACATTTCACACAGCATATTTATCAATATAAATAAACATATGGCAATACATGGATTTAAAAATAAATAATTGATGCCTGTTTCTTCATCCGACGAAGTGTTGGGAGATGAGTGGGAGTCTACTGTATTAAATATTATAGTCACTTTTATGTTTTAATTTAATAAAACTATCAAATAATTAAAAAAAAAGAAACTGGCCCCCTTGAGCCTGCCGCCTAAAGAAAGAATCATATGGAACATGTTTTAAGGGTTGCCGTCTTGATCTTTGATGCTAATATGTTTTCTACTTTCTTTTTTTTTTTCGCTTACCTGTGATTCGGTTTTCTGTAGGAGATAAATTTTCTAATTAAATAGCTTAATCCTGCTGACCGTTTGTGCCCTTGAGTTATTTATTTATTTTTTTCTGCTTACCAATAAAATTTTAAATTTTTAACAATTAATATTTATTCGAAACTAGCTGAAAGTACCCTGCTCCGCTACGGTTTAATATCATTAGAATTAAGTACTTAAGTTGTCTTTTTGATTGATTTAAGTTATCAATAAAAGCTAAGCTTAAAGTTGATAATTATTATTACTTAAATAAACCTAAAGAATTCCATTATTAGAATAATTTCAATAAGTTAATTTTATATTATTTTGATAGTCCTCCAGTGAAGCTTCGAGGTAGAACTACCATCTTACCCAGCTCTGATACCAGACCATCAGCTTTTCTTATGGAATACTTTAAGTGAATATAGTCTCAACTTCTTCGATTTCTTCGAATAAAGTTTAGTCTTTCTGTTTCTATTTTTTGCGTACATATCAAGCATAAATTGGTTTAGGAGATTACGAAATTAAACTAAATAAGGTTCTTCACCTCCTCGCTCCACTAACATTTAGGCGTAAATATCAACTGCAGGCACAGCTTTCTTAAGTGGTGTATTGGTGTTTGGGTCACGCTGAGGGATGTTAATACAGCACCCATCTTCTCTATCGCAGAACATGAGACGATACTGAATCATACGGTTGATAGAACTTACTGATTCTTATCAGTTTACTAATTAAATGTTATTTTAAGAACATACCTACATATAAACCTTAAACATCAAAATGAATTTGAAATCGTTTTACGGAATTTTATTCTTCTTAAAACCTTCATAAAAAACTAAGGAGATATAGATTAATTAAGAACATATGTTTTATTGGTAATTGTTTAAAAACACCTGCACTAAAGTAGTATTTATAAAAAATAAATATTATTTTGATATTTTTGGGATATTTCTTGAACCCCGACTCTGATTTAAATAAAAATTTACAAAAACCTTCCCGGGGATATACTTAATAACTTCCCAAATTTTCACGGCGATTGGATGTATGGTTTTTGAATCTATCGAGTACAGACAGACACACACACGTTCATTTTTATATATATAGATAAACAGAGTTGAGAAAAATCAGGGGTTTTAAACGTGACTGCTTTTAATTCAGCTAGCTCCTAAAGCGTAAGTCCTAGCGACATATCTTATATAACAAAAAAATATAGTCCATTTTATATCTGATGTTAAGTTTTAGCAAATTTTCGATCCGTGCAATACCAACAGATCTAGAGCGTGTATACGAGGTGTGATCAAAAAGTTCCAGGACTTTTTATATACTATGGGAATGCAATGTCTCACAGCGATGCGGTTGGCAGCATTGTATTGCCTGACTCAACAGGAACACAGCTGTGTTTGCAGATCAATCATAACATCACTGAAAGTGACATTAGCACAGTTTGTTTGAGGTTAGTTTGATAGAGTTTGGCTATTTTATGAAAATGAATGTGAAAAGAAGAGCAACGTGTTTGTGTGAAACTGAACAAAACGTTTTCTGAAACCTTTTTGATGTTACAAGAGGCTTTTGGTGAAGAATGTCTAAGCCGATCATGCTGCCATCAGTGGTTCAAGAGGTTTAAAGATGGCATTTTTGTGTAAAAAACGCAATGACTGTCATTCCTCAGCCCCCGAAGCTCAAGAGACACCTGAAAGGACGAAGATTTCAAACATTTGACGAAATTAAAGAAAAAAAAAACCGAGCTGCTAAACCCCTTTACAAAAGAAGAGTTTTCTGGGGCCTTTGATCAGTGGAAACACCGGTGGGAAAAGTGTGTAGCTTCCCAAGGGGAGTACTTTGAAGGAGACAAATTTGAATAACCTGTATGTTGTATGAATAAATGTATAAAAATTCAGTCCTGGAACTTTTTGATCACACCTCGTAACTACGCGTAACGCACTCTGGCTCCCCAAAAAAGCATTGCTTTTGACCAACAAGGTCACGGGTAAAACATATTCCATATGAAAAAGCTCTTAAACTTAAAAACAGAGGTTTCAAACGTTAATTTTTTTTTAATTCAATCTAAAATTTTGAACAGCCAAGAAGAGGAATCGAACAAGATAGGTCAAGTCCAAGTTAATTTTTTTTCTTTTGTATTAGGAGAACAGAATACAGTAAAAAGGAGCTCATCCATTAGAACCTAATTAGCGTACTCATTGCAGCTCCTAACTGCTCCTACCTTCTTAATATCAAACTATAAAACTACGGGGGTTCTCCAAAAACGTATCAATTTTGACCAATGTAACCGGTATGACATGTTTCATTAAAAAAAAAAAAGTCCCGCTACAGACCTTGAAGGGTCTTGGGCTCAGTACTTAGGTAAGGATGTACTGTTTCTGGGTCAACGGTTGTGAAAGGAGGAGATTTGGCTGAAATCAAGGTAAACTGCCATGTTTTTTATTTGAATAAGGATAATTATTGAGAGTGGGTCTGTTCCAAGAGAGTCTTTAGACCTCCAACTCGATCCACGTCTGAAATAGTAGAAAAAAAAAATTTCTAAAAATCATAAACTGGTGTAGTAATTTTCTATAATAGTGTATTTATTTATTTCTCCTTACATGGGATGTCACTATTACTTAATGTTAATTAATGTCTCTAGACCTCAAACTCGATCCACGTTTGAAATAGTAGATAATATTTCTAAAAATCATAAACTGGTGTAATAATTTGGGATGTCACTATTAATTAATTTTCAGCCATATTGGCTGATTTTAGTTTTGAATGGCTTTATACATAATTCTTACTAATGAAATTTATAAAAAAACTTAACAATGGCAACATAATTATTAGTTGTTATAATGTATAATATATTTGCCGACATTAAGTTATATTAAATGAAGTCAGTCGATATAACTCATTTATGAAATATTTCTTTTAGCAAACTCCTCTGAAAGGATCTTCCTCCATTTCTCACTGTCAACGGCTTCATCTTTCTTCATGCCTTCGCCATCTACTTTCCTATTTCACTTTATTCTAGCTCTTACTTTCTTTGTTTTTCTTTTAGTCCCTTTATTTCGTTATATTCTTTTTTTTTTTTTTTTGTTTCTGATCTGCTTTATCCTTGCAACAGCAGCTCTCTTGAACTCATCACCACTGATGTTATATTTCTTTTACGCCCCCTCCCCCCCAAAAAAAGTTTTTTTTTCTGTTTAGTCTAGTTATGACAATTAATTTTTTCACAATGAATCGTTTAAGCAACGACGATTCGGACAGAATCTCAGATCTTATTAAATGTTAATCGTAATGTAAAAGTTAAAATTGCAAAAAAGGAAAATTTTAAAAATTAGGTTTTCTAATATTTTTTTTTATTGCAATTTATTTTAATGAAACTTGTTTAAGTCCAGTTCAAAAATGTTTATTATAGAATTCCGAACCTTTCTTTGTTATGAAAAAAAAACAGGCGTTTTTGTGAAATTCAAATATTTTAGTGTGCGATACTTTTGACGGGGAGTTTTGCAAATAGAATGTATTTAATTTTTGTATTGTTTCACTAATTTTGGGTTTTTTAAACGTAAGAAAAAACTGAAAAGCTAGCATATTTAACACATTTACGTTCGCTGTTGCGTATATTCAACTTTAATTTAACATTTTTTTTTTTTTATAAGTAAAAATATTGTTCTATATTATTAGATCAGTTTATTATTTAAAGTTTTTTATTATTAAAAATAAGTTTTTGATAAATGATTTGTTTATTTTTTCAATCTATTGAAAAATAATTGTACAATGGGTTATTTTTCAATGCTAATATGTACTAAGATTTAAATGTTAATTTAAGCTAAACAAGAGTTGCTACAATTAAATTGAAGGGTTTGGTGGATGAAGGGATTATGTAACAAAACACAATTTTGAGTAATTTATGCTGAAAGTATTTTTTTTTTTTATTATTTTTTTTTTTTTTTTTTTTTTATAGAAATATGTTACATAGCCCTTTCATCTTTTTTATCTCTTTTCTTCTACTTGACATTAGTGAGACAGGAGCAAGTAGTGCACTCTCCTGATCTTTTACTGATTTGTAATATTGCGCTTGGGTATATCTCTCTCAGCTCCTCTGGCAAATGGATTTCTGTTGCTGTATTTTGTTCAAGTCTGCTAGCATGTCGAATTAAGTTATCGTAAAATCGTTTATAGTTCTTCTGGTTCGGGATACGTAAGTCTGTGTTTAGTTTGAAATGTAGGGAGGCGAGCCCTGTTGTTAGTCTTAACACCTTGGACAGAAATGTCTTTATTTTTCCGAATATTTTTCTTATTGACAGGTCCTTAGATTTGGTTAAATCTATATGTGTTAAATTAAATAAATGTAAAAACGTCTCGTTGATGCCTTATAGGCACTATAGAACGTTTGTTAAGTATCGGATATAATTGTCTTAGTCCGAAGTATAGCTATTTACTTTTTGTATTGACATGTGCTTGACAGGGTTCCGTGTTAGCTTGTCAGAAATCTTGGTAGATCACTGTTTTTATCTGTGGTATTGAATGGTCCTATCTTTAAGATATTTCCATATCCGTTTGTAATAATAATTTTATAACCCAGCTATCAAGTTCAGGTGTAAATATAACCACCGGGAACATCGCTACTTGCCCCTAAGTAAAACAGCATGCAGTGTCCCTTTGCTCTCAGTGTTCTCTCTGAATTTTCAAACTGTTGGGAAGATTCATTGCTCCAGGCGATTTTAACTTTTAAAACCCGCTAGCAGGGGTCTCGACCCTGTAGCCCAAAAAGTTTAAGCGCCCCCTTCATCAACTTTCATTAGATCCAATCTCTCCAGATTCACCGATTTATTGGACAACTTCTACGCACCAAACTCCCAAACTTTTATCCCTTGGGGATTTAGTACTTCACCTAAGCCGTTAGTTCTACCTTGAGCCTCTGCTGTTATCGCTGTTGTTGTTGTTATTGGGTTGTCTGGAAAATTATTCAGTTATAACTAGAGATGGTTAGTTAGCGACTAGTCGGCCATTTTATTCAATTATATTTCGAGACTTATAAATAGGAGATGGTCTCGAGACCTTCTGATATATAACTTTTATTAAAGTGTTTAATTAAAGAAAAAAATAAAAGGTTAAATGAAAACATGGCCCTAATTGATTATAATTTTTATTTTAACAAATCTTTATTCTAGAAATAGGATTTTTTTTTTTTTTTTTTTTTTAATTACCTATACAACTTTAAGAAAAATTATGATATTAACAAAAAATAAATTTAATAACTTCACAAAATGAATAATCTTACGGAACCTATTATTTATTTTTATTATAGTTTAAGTAATTTTCATGGGGGTCACCTGTGGTGTAGTGGTTAGTATAGCAACCTAAACCCAAGATCGCGGGTTCGCAGCCCGGCAGATGACCTTAGGATTTTTTAAAAGGAGTAAAAAATCCTTAGCTATGCCGTCCTTCGGAAGGGACGTAAAATGGGGGTCCCGAGCCTGTGCGATGTCAGGTACTCGTTAAACATCCCTATCCTAATTATACCTGGATAGACAAAATTTAGGACTCCCACCGTAGCATCGTCCGATTAGCCATAGCAGCATAAAGTGACTTTAAACGAAATAAACAAATTAATTTTCATACGTTTTATTTACAAATAGCATACTTCGACGCGGCTTCGCCCGCTCTCGCAAATGAAGAACTAAGACTATTTTAATTAATAATTGATTTCATTTGTTTATCGATAAAAATCTTGTATTGAACTATGGAACTAAGCATTATTTCTTGAATGGTATTTTCACGCGTGGCAGTACTTTTTAACCTGGTTAAAATTGCATTGATTAGTTGTTTGAAGAGTACGTAAATGTATATTTAGACATCCAATTTGGCAGAAATAATTTTATTGATTTCAGGCTGGTAGGATTTAAATTTCTAACCATAAAAGTATACGACAGTGTGGCAAACCTCGTTTCTGGCACTCAAGACTATACATTTTAATTATTATTATAGTAAAATTTATTATTATAATACTTCCTAGAACTGTGAAGATGTTGTAGTTAAAATTTGGTACAGTTGAGTTTAATAGTTTTACCATTGCAAACCTTGTTGCAGAATGTCCACATATCAGTCGATTTTTAAACTGCACTGGGATCCGCTTGTCGCTCCATATATTTAGAGCTTTTTTAATAACAATTGAATTGAAAATAAGTAAATTTTATCATAAATTTCTACCTCAATATGACACCGTACCTTTGTAACCTCTCTCGAATGGTGCTCGCTACCTATCGGTTCACTATCAAACTTCACTGCGCACAACGTATTTATCGCTTTTTTATGGCAATATAATTGAATATCTTAAAATTTTATTATTGCTAAACCATCCTTGAACCATAAAGATGATGTGGATAAAATTAGGTACAGGTTGGTTCAGTAGTATTCGCGGTTAGTGATCACAAAAAAAAAAAAAAAAAAAAAAAAAAAATGGCTTCTCCTTTTAAACAGTAGTATTGATATAATCTCCATTGTCTTTTACAATAATTTTTAGTAAGCTTATGTTATATCGTTACTGTATTAATTACGGACATTAACAAAGATATGTTTTTTTTTTATAACAGTTTATTGAAATTTACAACTGTACAAAATATATACATCAAGTAAATGTGCTGTTAACTATTACAATAACGTGACACAACTTGAAAAGAAATACTCATCAGTAGCACATTAATAAAAATTCTTCAGTACTTAGTAAGGTTGCACTGTTTCTCTGACCCAACGGTTGTGAAAGGAGGAGATTTGGCTAGAAGCTCAACAAACAGCCTGTTTATTTTTCACTAATTTCGAAAAATTTTATATGTTCGACAGTTTTCATTAATTTCTTCTTCTTCTTCGGCTCTACAGTCCATTGTGAACCTTGGCCTCCCTGGCAATTAGTCTCCAGCAATGTCTATCCAAAGCTTTTCTTTTCCAGTTCATCATGCCCATCTTGTCCAAGGCCTCTTCCACGTCAGCAATCCATCTCTTACGAGGGTGTCCTCTTCTTCTCTTTCCAGGGAAGGTCACCTGGAAAACTTTTTTTGCCATTCTTGTGTCTGGCATCCTTTCTAGGCGTCCTAACCAGCTGATCCGTCTAGATTTTATAAATCGTACTATATTTTCACTTGGCATAAGATCTTCTATTTCCTGGTTATTCCTAATTCGCAATGCTCCTTGAGCGTACACAGGGCCAAACACGCGCCTCAATGCCTTCCTTTCGAAGATCCTTAATGCTTGCTGGTCAGCTGCTTTTAGTGTCCATGTCTCTGCGCCATAGCACAAAACGGGTCTGATTCTTTTTTTAACCTCATCGCTCACTATATTTTCGGAGTTAATTTCCGTGCCAAGATACACGAAGTGGTTAACAGCTTCAAAAGAGTGGTTTACAAGAGATAAGTTACACAGCTTTCTTCTAATTCCAGAAGCCGAAGATACCATATACTCTCTAATTCGCTTTTAAAGTTTTCTCATTTCTTGCCAGAACCACAATAATATCAGCATACCCTAGAATTTGGTAGTTTCGTCTCGCCAAAACCCACCAGACTTTAAATTCTTCATTGCTTTATGCAGGGATAGATTAAACAGGACCGCTGAGAGGGACCGCTTATCCTGCTTAGTGATGAGTCGTTCTGAGTGGAAAAGAACGTGGAACTGGTTTCAAATTTGAACCAGTTTGGAACGAAACCAATCGCCCAAGTTTTTCGTTCCACCTGGAACGAAAGCCAAGCCTAAAGATCTCTCGTTTCGTTCCCTCGGTGTAGTAGGGTTTAGATTGCACTTCTGGTTTCGGTGGATTACTCCTTTTTTCTCGGAAAATCTGAAGATTGGGCGAAGTCGCTCAATTGTGCGCTATATTTGAGCTAACTTCCTCTCTCCCCCAAAAATTAAATTCTTGAACGAATAAAACTATTTTAAAATTACACATTTTTTAATTAGTATACTTAGCTATTTAATCCTTCTTAATATTTTAGTACTTATAAAAGTTTCATTTATAAAATAGAAGGAGGAGGTTAACAGCTTGAAGTCACAAAAAGGTATGTAACGAAAATGGTAGTGGGATTAGTTAGGAACTGACGTGGAACAGACCGTAAATTCTGAATCCACTTTTAACTCGGAACGGCCCTTCACTAATATGTAGTAGGTTAGTCAGTCATACGAACGAAAACGGGTAGTGGTTCCAATCGTGGAACGGAACGTTAAGTCTCATTCCACTTTTAAGTCGGAACTGCCTTTTACTAATCCAGCTACCGACAAGTACACGTTTTTATTAATTTAAAATACAATGATGATAGTTGATATTTATGCAGAATATATAACTTTAATAAAATTGTCTCATCTCTCTCTTCCTCTCTGTATGTATAAGCTTTGATGTTCTCGGAAACATGTTGTAGTTTAACAAACTCGCTTCTAGTCCAGGCATTTTTAATTAATCTGCTTTTTAAGTGAATAATAAAATTGTAGCTTTTATGAGGAGCCATCTTGCCTTAAGAGCTTTCTCAGTTTAAATTCCCTTGGTTAGGAAAACTCTCACGAAGGGGAGGGGGGAGGGGAGGCGCCATCAAATTAATTCAGGAGGCAGCCGCCATTCCCCCGGGGTCCTTGATATTAGGGGATGAGGGTTCAACGCCTCTCTTAAATCTTCACTGCCTTCTGTATTTTTTTTTCTTTTTTCGTATCCTCAGCTCTGTTGGTGCACAATATTATTCCCTTTTGTTGTTTGTCCCTTGTTATTTTTCATTTATTCTGCCGGTCTATTATCTACTCTTTTCATGATGTCTGTATGACGAATCATCTGGGGAATTATATCAAGGAGACTTAAGTTGATTCTCATGCCTTTTATTATTTTTTTATTTTTTTGTAAAAAATCTTTGTCAATATTTTGAATTTATTGTTGACATATTTCTTGCCCAATTGTGAATTTTATCCATCAATACATTTTTCCGCTTTGATACAACCCTGAGCCAATATAGGTATACTTAAAAGTTTAGTATCTCTTATATCTCCCCCTGTTTATCTCTCTGTATATGTAGGTTTTTTAAAATCTTTTTGACACGAAACGTCCTTATAGACCACGTGAATATCATTTCCTCCCAACTCTCCCCACACATCCCTCCCTCCTCTTCTCCTCCCACCTCTTCTTCATTCTCTCAGACTGCATT
This sequence comes from Euschistus heros, assembly GCA_003667255.2. Lineage (NCBI taxonomy): Eukaryota > Metazoa > Arthropoda > Insecta > Hemiptera > Pentatomidae > Euschistus > Euschistus heros. Next base: position 705,930 of record RCWM02000237.1, read on the forward strand.
CTTCTTTCTTCCTCTCTCCATACTCTCCTCTCCCTCACCTCCTTGGTACCCACAAGGACCTTTATTTCCTTTATTTTTTCCCTATATCTATCCCTATCGAAACAGTCCTTATTTGAAATCCCAATCTCCCCGTTTCTTTCTTCATCAGCCTGATGTACCCCCCCAACTTATTATATTATATATACTACTTATGAAATAATAATAATATAATAATAAATAATATAATAAGTTGTATATATTATACTATAATATATACAACTTATTATATATTATATACCCACATTTTCCCAAAGATCTTCCTATTTATTCTGCTCAGGTTCATCCGGACCATATGACCGTAGAAACGTAGCCTCCTTAACCTAATGTCCGTTTCCAGGTCATCCATTTCTCTGTATAATTCTCTGTTCGGCCTCAGCCTATATCCTTCCGGTAATTTTATTGGCCCATACATTTTCCTCAAGATCTTCCTCTCTACTCCCAAAAGTTTCCTTAAGCTAGGAAGAGAAGCGGTCTCCATTCCATACAGAATAACTGGCTTGACAGCCGTGTTATAGTGTCTAATCTTCGCTCTTATTGAAAGACCTTTTTTACAGTATAGGATTTTTTTTATTTATTTCACTAAAAACAATTTATTTTTCTGTTGAATTTTTTTTTTCCACAATACATATATTGCAATGTTGAAAAAAAAAAAAAGATCTTATTTGATAAAATTTTTTGTCCAACTAAAACTTTTGTTGGCTGCATTTACTGCTAAATTTTTTTTTTTTTTTTTTTTTTTTTTTTTTTTTTTTTAAATTTTTTTTTTTTTTTTTTTTTTTTTTTTTTTTTTTTTTTTTTTTTTTTTTTTTTTTTTTTTTTTTTTTTTTTAACTCGAATTTCATATTGTTTAATCCAAAGTTTTTTGTTGGCAAACGAAATTACTGTATAAATACGAAAAAAAAAAAAACATTTTATTTTAAGTTATATAGTGAGAAATTAATTTTTTTTTTTTCCTTTTAAGGTAGATGAACTTTAAAGGTCTTGGCCTAGACTATATGTATGTGTTGAGTTTATTTCAAATCCATTTATTTTTCACTGAATGTATTAAATATATTGATATTGTTTCGGGTGGTCTCAAAACTTTTTACATACAGTGTATTTATCTTTGGGTGTAGCCTTCTATAATATTTATTTTAATTTATTGTTTTAAATTGAGTCAAGAATTTGAATCAAGAAATTAATTTTGATTGATTAAATTTGAAACTGAGTATTCAATGTTTAAAAAATCAAATATCAAAATTTTAAAATAAGACTGAAATGATGACCTCCACCAACTTTCTGAACCTTTATGGCAGAGGAAGTTTAGGGCACTGCTAAACAGACACAGATACATTACAAATTTTATATATATATATATTAAATATGCTTTACAAATTCTATAGTTATACATTGCCTGGAGAACTACATAATTTGGAAGCTCAGCTCTGTATGTCCAAGTCTGATTATAGCGATGCAAATGCATATTTTGCAATTTATAACAATCTTGGAGCTTTTCTTTAGTGGTAATATATATAATATATGTTTTTAATGCGATTTTGTTTTTCATATTAATATTTTGATTTAAACTCAATGTTTTGTTTTTACTTGGACAACATAGTGAACCTCCGCCTCTTGCCCTGTCAGTTTCGGGGATTTGCTATGATTTATTTAGCCGTAAAGAAGTTGAAATAACATGAGAAGCACGATTTCATTAATTATTCAATCGTTGCCAAGTTATTACTGGTAGTATCCAAAGCAGGAAAAAATATAGATTTATTCTTCAATGACGAGTTATTTGTTGCATGTTGCATGCTACGTGTTGCATGCTGTTAGTAAAATACTAGTTGCTGTTATTATTGTCCCTGTCCAATAGTCCCTATTTTAATTTTTCATGGTGAGAAGGCTAGATGTTAAATGTGCTTTTAACTGTTACGTGTTGTACTAGCTTTTATATCCTGCGGTTTCCAGTTAAATAAGCTATTTATTGAAATTTATGTAAATAAAAATAAATATACATTTAGTAAATGTGATAATAATACTCAAAATGACATGTCAATTTCTTGTAAAGCAACCATCCACTGGAAGCACTTCAATGGAAGTTCTATATTCGGTCCCGAGGCCACCTTCTTTTCAGACGCCTTTTAGATACTCCTTGTATCTGGAATAGAATGGAAAGCAAGTTACGGCACTAGTGGTTTTGAATGGTTATAGACTTTACTATGAAAGAATAGGTATCTGGTTTGGGCGAAATCAGCAACGTACGGTACATATAGATCTTTATGGAAATGTTTATTTATAACAAAGTAAGAAATTCTACGGGTGCTTGGTGTACGGGGGGCTGCCTGTTGAGCTAGAGATGAGACTAAGGAGACTAATGAATTGCTTCATAAGATTTATTTTGGGTGTCGAGAGACGGTCGGACGTATCTTGCCGGTACAATGAGCTAGGGTGGCCTTTCCCCGATTTTCGACGGCAATACTTCCTCGGCATTTTCCTAATCCAGTCATTAAAAACCAATAAACCTTCCTATATCCTAGACCTACTTTGCGTTACTCCATTCACCACCTGAATACAAGATCCCAACCATCCAACCTATACACCCCCTCACATAGAACTGCCTTCTATGAAAAATCCTTTGTCATCCGTGCTACCTCTTTTTGGAATTCCTTACCTATCCATATTCGCAAAGCCTCTTCCTTAACTTCTTTTAAACATCTTTTTTTATACATTTCCTCGATCTTCAATCTTCCACAAAAATGTAAATGTACGTAAGTGTGCTAAAAGTTTTACTGTTTATTGTTTTTTATTTTATTTATTTATTTTTTTTTTTACTCAACTTAAATTTTTTATTTTATTATTTTATTTTATTTTTTTCTTCTTTTCTTTTTGTTTTTTTTTTCTCATAATTTAATTTTTAACGCCGATGTGCTGAGTTTTAACTGATCTCAACCAGACAATTGTACCAATTATTGTGCACTTTAATTATTCTTAGTGGACAGTCTGTCCCAGAATAAAGTTTATTTTTCATTTCATTTCAAAATATTGAGGATTTTTTGAAGGATTTTGGATTGTTAGATTGCTTACTAGGAGAATTGGAAGGCTTGGTGGAGCCCCTAAGCTTAACTCCGTATGTCCAGTGAGGTCTAGTTACTGTCATGTAAATAAGACTATTGTAATTAATCGGAAGGTTTAAACGTTTTTCTAGTAAATGTTAGTAAAGTCAAAACCGGCGAGCAGTTTCTTATCGTTTTAGTCTGATGTGTCATTAACTTTTTTCTTCATTTATTGATATTTACAATTGTACAAAAACATATACATTAAGTAAATGTGTTGACAGTGAATACAATGGCATGTAAATAACTTGTGAAGAACTACTCTCTAGTAGCACTTCAATAAAATCTACACTAAAAGGGCTCTAGGCCATCTTATTTTCAGACGCCTCGGAGGATTATCATGGATAGAGGAGGAAGCAAGTTGGGTGACTAGTGGATTGGAGTGGTTATGGAGCTTACTATGGAAGGATAGGTATCTGGTCTGGTCTAAATCAGTAACATAAGGAACTGAGGTCTTTATGGATATGTTTATTGGTCACATAGTAAGGACCATTCAGGATTTTTTGAAGGAATTTAGATTGCAAGGATTGGATACGAGATGAATTGGATGGTTTAGGGGAACCCCAAAACTCAACTCCGTACGTCCAAATAGGTCTAATCACAGTCATGTAAATGAGTCTTTTGTAATTAATTGAGAGCTTTAATCGTTTGTCTAGTTAATGTTGAAGTAGTCTGTAACGACGAGCAGTTTCTTGTCGTTTTAGTCTTGTATGTGGATTCCAAGTAAGACGTTTGTCCAAGTGGAGTCCTAGGTAGCGGGTCTATTCAACAGGGATTAGTGGAATATCATTAAAGGATACTGTAGGATCATTAACTTTTAATTCTTGATTTATATCTATATTTTTATTATTATTATTAGGCAGGATTTTGACCTAAGAAAGATTACGTGAAGCTATTGTGATTCTTCTCTCCTTACCACGAGCCCAAATGATCCTCATATTCTCTCCATGTTCTTATTTCATATCTTCAGACCAAATTCTTCCAGTCTTCTTGATTCCGTTATCCGGTTGTACTCTCCACGCTTTCACCTTTCTTTCGTAAGCACTTCTATCCAGAGCTTCATCTGGGTTTGTTTTTGCATTTTCTAGGTCTTTCTTCACTTGTGTGCTCCATGCCATTGTTTTAAGGTCTATTGTTGCATTCAGGATCTGATGGGTCAGCCTGTGTTCGGATAGTCTGCGTATGTGTCTGTAGAATTTCAGTCTGCGTTTCCTGATGTCCGCTTCAATGTTTGAAAGCTTCTTTATGGTTTTGTTATGTTAGAGTCCGTAGCTTTTTTGTGGTTTTCCAGGGCTCGGTTTCTGTTTAATACCAGAGTTATGTATTTTTAATTATTACCTATCACTTATTTACTGCTCATTGTATTATTTAGTTCTCTAAGAATCGGTTAATTTATATCACTTCTTCATAAGCATTAACGTTTGTTTAATATCATTATGTTTTTTTTTACTATTTATAGATTTATAGAGCAAAATTGTGGATCTTAGCTAGGAAAAGACAACGTACTGTTCCCTAACTCCACGGTCTGTTAGAGGAGTTATGTAACTTCAGCTCTGGCCTAGTTCCTGCCTCCATAATTCTTTTTACTGGTTCCATTTTCCACGTTGGTTGACTATTGTCATTTATGTATTAAGAAACCCTCATGTACTTGACACTATTCCATCTTGTCTTTATTCCTGTATATTCATTTGTATGTAAATAACAGAGTAAATATTGTCATTATTATATATAGTAGAGTGTAAATTTTATTTCAATCTTAACTACTTCATTTGGAAAGATTTGCTTTAGAGGTTAGAAACGTCATTGAATATATGTATACTCTTTTGTTTTTATTTCCTTCTGATGTGTCGTGTCGTTTATATTTCGTTTATCGTTTGTATTCACCCCGAGGTTTCATGTTTCCTAGAAGTTTTTGTGTTTTAGGAAACATGTTCGGGACAGTTAGACAGTAATTATACTAAAAGTCCTGGAATTTTTGGGCCTGGGAACAGGAAAGGGGGGACGTGAAAGGTCCCTTATCTTGGTTTTGCGTTCATATCTCGAAAACAGCGCGTCGTATGCAAATCATGACTATTTAATAAATTAATGGTAAATAAATTATCTACAACTTTCATTATATTCACATTTTTTATATTCTGTACCGTTTCCGAGATATACACTTAGAAAATGTGAAAAGTTTCGAAAAAAAACAATTTCCCCTCAGGTTTTCTGTTAAACTTGCCTCCATATCTTCTAAAATGTTCATCGTACTATATAAGTCTTAATAAATAATATTGTATAAAATCGAATTTCCTTCAAAACACACACATATTTGCCAATTTTATTATCTCCAACCTGTCAAAAGTTACATTAATTTTAACTTTTCTTGGTAAAACGTATTAAACGTCCTTCACGTTTGCCAAGCACATAACTCGGAAACGGTACAGAATGTGAAAAATGTGTATATAATAAATGTTGTAGACAATTTAATAAGCTTTAATTTAGTTAATAGTAATTTTTTTCATATAACGCACCGTTTTCGAGTTATGACCGCATAACCAAAAAAAGGGACCTTTCGCGCCTCCCTTCCTGTTCCCAGGCCGAAAACTCCAGATCTTTTAGTATGTTTACATTCTAACTACCCTGAAGATGTTTCCGAAGAAAAACCTTGGATTACAGAAAACGTACTCTACACCCTATTTCAGGCCTTCATTGGCTGGAATATTTGTTTATCAGAAGTTAATGTATTTTATCCAACTAGGGCAGGAAGGGCGGGTTGTCCTACAGGTTACCTGTTTGTTACCAAAAATTGTAGGGTGGGAAGTTCGAGATTCATTTCGTGGGTCCGCCGCGAAATATATTTTAACTCGCCCAGGTGGGATTCCAACCCACGATTTTTAGTACCTAGGGCGCTTGGACCCTTGCTCGGCATCAAGTTCCCAAATGGTATTTAGTAATAATGCTGTGATGTACACATTGAAACAATAATCACTAGCTAACTAAGGAAAAAAATATGCATGATTTCTTTATAATTATCAAAATAATTAATGGTAACGGTCGGGTTAAGAGGAGGCAGCTTCACTTCCGAGTTTACATTTATCGATAGCTCTTTCCTATAACCTCACGTGTAAACAATCAATTCTACAGTTTCAACTTGGATTGAATTTAATATTTAGTCTTCTTAAATGTAAATAAGTGAAACAGAAGTTAACAAAATGAATTTCATAAAGGATTAAGTGTTTTATCAATTCATGTTTTCTTATTCCCTCTTATCTAATGTGTAAAAGTGTTTCAAAACTTAAGAACATTAATTTGTACATGGATTTGGTGTTTTATATATATTTTTATTTGTTGTATCAATTGAAGTGATAAAATTTCAGTATGCATATTTTGTGAATGGATTCTTTGTCATCCACAATACTTATTGTACTAAAGTTTAACAGATTGTATAATGTAAATAAGTAAAACAGAAGTTAAAAAAATGAGTTTCATAAAGGATTAAGTGTTTTATCAATTAATGTTTTCCTATTTTCTCTTATCTAATGTGTAAAAGTGTTACAAAATTTAAGAACATTAATTTGTACATGGATTTGGTGTTTTATATATTTTTATTTGTTGTATCAATTTAATTTAAGTTGTCTAATTATTTCAAAATAACATATCGATCTAAAAATAAATATGAGAAAGTATATCATAGGTTTCATATTTTCTTATTTCCACTTCCCTTGAGAAAACATAGCAGAAATTAACATCATAACGTTCAAGAAGGATTCTGTCTTGTATTATATAATCCCGTATAACATGGAGAATGGACAATGTGAAAATAATCACTGATTAAGAGGTAACTGACATACATATTATATAATTGCAAAACTATTGGTGTAATGTTATAGATTAATGTATTTTTAAACATTTTTATAAGCCTTATGATGGAGCATTTTCTCCGAAACATGTAGCTACATATGTTAAATAAATAGGAGTTATGTGAAATAAATACTTAAGGATTCTGTCTTTTAAATATTTATAATTTGTTATTTACACTTCCCTCACATCACAAAGTTTATCAAGAATTAACATTACTGGTGGTTTAGCATTATATTAATTTTCATTTAATATAAAATTAATTCAAAATTGATTTAGTGTAGTATATTTTGACATTTTCTTATTTCTCATTTTAATATCATAAGGTAAACAGAAGTTAATATTACTTTAAACAGGGATTTAAAGTTTCTCCGTAAATGAATGAGAATAACCTTTCCCCTCTAAAAGTAGCGACTAAAACACCGAAATAAATCGGAAGAAGGTAAGAATCGATAAAAGGTATTCTCAGCGCGCGTAGGAGCTGCCTCCTCTTAACCCGAATGTTACCTAATTAATTTTAATGAACTCATAATTTAATTTTAAGCTGATTTTCACCAACATTTTCGTGCTGATTTATTTCGTTAATAGTTTATGTCACCTTCCTGCTAATATCCAATATTAACATTTCTTTTGAAAAAGCTGAGCTGAATATAAGAGTGATCTGTTCTTGTGTCGTACCTTTTCTAAAGCTTTTCCTAGTATTGCGATGAGCCGAACCATCTGGTGAGAACTAGGATCGGTTGCTTATCCCATCATCACTAAATGGCTTGGCTTATTCATCCCTTGTCTCATCTCCTAATTAGTTCAATGAATTTAATCTTAATTTTTTTTTTACATTGCAGAAAACACGCGAAGACCATTTCCTAGCTTTTGACTGTTTAACTAAAAATTGGATTACATATAACTGATACATAACTTGGCTGAAAAGTTTAATTTATGCCGTTTATTTACAAACAATATCTTTATTTTTTACTTACTTGTGATTGATGTATCTGTAACAAATTGTTTCGATTCTAGATACCAAGCCCCAGATACCTACCCGTCCATGATAAAGCTCCGTGCCTAATCAAATTCCTCATTCGGAGGTGAGGTTTGGGGCCCCACTAAACCTTCCGATTCTTTTCTTATACAATCCTTACAATCCAAAATCCTTCGTAAAATCCTCATTGCTCCTTATTGTGTCACTAACAATCTGCCCCATAAAGATCTCAATATTCCATATGTTGCTGAAACTCCGTACCGACTCGAATCTATTGCCCCCCCAATTTGATTCTCATTCCATTCCTGAAAACCCTATGATGCGTCTGAAAAGAAGATGGCTTAGGGACCTAACATTATAAGTTTATTGAAGTTAACCATTGGATAGTTGTTTAACAGGTCATCGGCGTGTCATTATCAATTCACTGTTCCGCTAATTTACATATTGTAGGGATGCAAATATCAGTAAATAAAAATCTAAATATTATTTCAACTTATACATACATCATACTTAAAAAAAAAAATTGTAACATTATGTTAGTTTACACAATTTAAAATTTGTATTATTCAATTTAAATTATTTTATTACAACTGTATCTTTCGACTTGACCTTGCTACTATTTTGTATTCAATTATGTAATTAATTTCAAATATTCTTCTAATTATCTAAACAACTATTAATTCTTTCTTTAACAAATTTACTTTGTATTAGTTATTTATTTTATTTGATCGTTTTTATGAATCATCTTGGTCACAACCAATTTTTGTTATTTTGGCTCTGAAGAAGACCTGTCAGGCAGGTTGAAACGTTGCCACTCCAAATACGGTTTTTTTTTTTTTACTTTTTTATTTAAAACTTGGACGTGTTTATTTACTTGACTGCATCCCTGACCATTCCTTTGCTATTTAAAAAACAAAAAAATACACACACACACACACACACACACATATATATATATATATATATATATATATATATATATATATATATATATATATATCCAAAAAATTATCTCGGGTAGGGAGGTTCATTTTGAACCTATTTAAGGTCACTTACCTGTATACAAAGTCTTACGGTTTTTTTTTTTTTTATGAATTTTTTAGTAAAAATGGCCAAATCCATACATTTATGCCTTGTAACTCCGTTTTTTACTGGTATATCAACGCCATTTTTTTTTTCCCTGTAATTACTAATGCATTGTCCATGTAAAATAAAAAAAGATATGGTGCAAAAAAACAAATACCAAAAAAACGGGAGATCGTTAAATTTTGTCAAAGGAAAAAATAAAAATTATGAACTTCAAGTTTAGGTTCAATAAAAAAAAAAGTGTAAAAAGGGTGCCACCAGCGCACACTGACAATAATAATAAATCGAATCATATTTTTTATGCAAAACTTAACAAATAGTTGTTTCTTTATAGAATAGGTTAAACTGCATATTTTATATTTCTTTCTTGGAATTTCGATTTTATCAGAGTAAACGTTATCTACATTTTTGTAAACAAAAATCAGGGAACAAAATTTAACTAATTTAAAATTATTCATAAATTTAATTTGTAGAGTATCACAGGTATCGCTTAAAATGATCTCCACTATTTCTAATACAAGCACGATATCTTTTTCTTATTTCTGTGGTAGTTGTTCTAAAAATAAATTCTTCCTTCATTATGGTAAACGTGGCATTGATTTTTTAAATAAATTCATAAAAAAAAAAAACCTTAAGAGTTTGTATATAGGTAAGTGACATTAAATAGGTTCAAAATGAACCTCCCAACCCGAGATAATTTTTTGGCCAACGATCTTCCGAACACCCTGTAGATATATATATAAAGTAAATTTTTGTTGTAATATTGTATATTGTATACACTTAAGTAAGTCGAAAACTTTTTCGTTTCCTATTGACTTCTCTTGAAGGACACAAAAACAATAAAACGAATAATCCAATTTAACTGAGGTGAAGTGACGTAATAAATGATTGTGTTTTGTTTTATTCGATTGATTGAGTTTGTGACCCACTGAAGAAAATAACGTAATTATACCCTGTGTTATTTGTTGTTTTATTTATGATATAATTGGTAATCAAACTAATATTTTCTTATCGGTTCAAAGAAAAAAAACAAACAAAAAAGAAACTTAAAAACGATAACTATTATCTCGTTTATTTTCTAATTATGATAGCTTAGAAATTTAAAACCACCTTGAAAGGATTTAACGAGTTCATTGTAGTAATTCCATTGTGTAGTAATCGCTTCTCCTGTCCCAGGCAGTTAATACACTACACGACTATGTAGGCGAAGGTGATTTTCTTGTAATGTCTCTTAGGGCAATTATAAACATATTTACTATGCAACCTTCCTATTTTTTTTTTTTTTTTAATGTGAATTGCTCGTTGCATTGTACTGGATTTTTTATGGTTTTGCTGTGGAAATATAATAGTTTTTGTGGTTAGTGGTTTTATTTCCTTTCATTTCTTGATGTTCACAACTGTATACAATAAAATAAAAATGCATCAAGGAAATGTGAAGAAAATGGACGCACTGGCATGTCAATTGTTTGTAAAGCCATCCACTTCAATGAAAGTTCTTTGTTAGGCCGCGTCCACACTAGGGTTAGGCGATAGTCGATAGTTACTATCGATATATCGATAGGACATGCCTATCGATGGTCACTATCGATAGATCTTTTTTACCCTCAAGTTTTGAAACTCTCGGAATTATGCTGATTTATCTCTGTCCAGTGTCGAGTTCTTTTGTAATTGAATTCGGAATTCCTAGAGCTCAAGGGTTCTCTCAAAGATTTAGCCAAAGGAAACCAGAAATGCTAGTTTTTCTTTCGGGAAATGTGTGGCTCAAGGAGCACACTTGACTCTTGAAATTAAATATTTCGTTATTTTTCTTTTCTGAAGATTTGATTTGTTCATTATTATTGTAACCATGTACCTAAACTGTAAATACATTTTTAGAATTCAAATAAATTAGTTTTTTTCTCTCATTTTTATGATATAATCTTATAATTTATAATCCTGCAAATTTCAAATAGAAAGTAGGTAATTGAATTTAATTAAATAAGTTGAAATTCTTTATTGAATAGCTTTGGACAAAAAAGTAAGCAACTATCGAAAAACTATCCATAGCAATCGATAGTTCTCAACCGATAGTATCGGCCTATCGATGGTGCTAACTATCGACTATCGCCCAACCCTAGTCCACACCAAGGCGAACAGTGTTCGTGAACAATGCTTACTGAAATTGTTCATAGAAATTAAAAACCACGAACGTTCCTAGGCAATTTATGATAAGTAACAATGTTCGAGAACAAGGAGTGTTCACCAGGAGGCGGTAAACTTCAGAAAAAATAAATGTAGCCACCACTCCTTTAGTGAAATGCCGTCTCTATAATTAGTCTTCATTATATACTTTTAACCCAATCAAATTAATTAAATATTCAAAGTCCACTTGAGTCATTCTTGTGAATTTGTTTAATCCACTGCCATCTTCCATTCGCAAAGCAGACATAAGTCAATTTTCTAATCGTATTCTCTACACTGTTTTGGCCCACCATCTTCTTTTGTCTTCTTGATGAAGCTGCTTCTGAATTCATAATAGTCGCCAGAGAACATCACAAAATTAGATCTTCCTCGCTGCTTGACATGATTATTACTAAACTTTGTTCGCTTGCTGTGGACATAGCATGTTCATAAACATTTATACGAACAATTGTTCAAGAACATTGTTGGCGAACATTTGTTCCTTCAAATTTTGTTCGCAATGTTCACGTTGGCGTGGATGCTGCCTTAGAAGGTTATCTTCTTTTCAGCCGCCTCGAAGGGTTATATGTAATAGGTTGGGAAGCTAGTTGAGATAAAAGTGGATTTGAATGGTAATAGAGTTGACTATGAAAGGGTAGGTAACTGTTTTGGGCTAAATCAGCAACATAACAGGTACATTAAGATCTTTTTGGATTAGTTTATTTGTGACAAAGTAAGGAACATAAAGGATTTTGCATTGTGAGGATTGAATACGTGATAACTTTGATGGTTTAATAGATCCCTAGATCTCAACTTATATAAGAACACATAAAACATAAAAAAATAAAATAATGATAATTCGACAAAATAAACACAAGACTTCCGATTATTTGAAAGCTAAAGAACATTTTTTCTGCTCAAATTATATTAAATTTAGTTTAGTCTTACTATGAATCTAACCGTGCAGAAGATATTTTGGGGATACGTGAAAAAGTTCGAAATATTTGATACTTGGACGCAACCAATTAGAAAGCGATGGTGCTTCATGATCCAAAACTTGGATTTTGCTACACAAGCATAAATATAACGACATTTAATAAAATCAAAAGTACTTGACCTTTTTCATACCGAAATGTACAATTTTACTGGACTATTAGGAATACCGCGAAAATTTTGTTTTCCCACCCTCTGGACTCCACCCTCCGCCGAGGGTCGGACTAGGTCCGTTTAGTAAGTTTCTGCTGTATAATGAACTATACCCTTGACAACAAGTGGTATTTTATAAGAAACATTATTCTGTACTATTTGGGAATAACGAGATAAGTTCAATTTTTGTCCACAATAAGAAGTGTTCAAACCCATGAAGTTCTGTAAAATTGTCTGCTGATTGTTGAGGAGTAAGTTCGTGAGGGACCAATCTACAGGTCTTTTTCAACTTCCCCAAGGAGAGAAGATACTAACAGTATCTTTCGAAACACCACACTCCCTGGCAAGTTCGCGAGTACTTGTGGACGGATTCGACTCAACAGCTTCCTTCAGAACCTCATCAATATCCATTAATTGTCGCCCGGAGCCCTTCTTCCTTACCAGCGTCGTATCTCCGCTTCTAAATTTTGCAAACCAACGCCGCGCTGTGCGCTCTTCAGGGACACCTTCCCCTTCATATTTAATAATTTCACGAGTTGCTTCAGCGGCTGTGAATTATTTTTCCAATTATGTCTTAAAATTAAAAGAATTTCGTAGGACACTTTCTTGTTTCTTCTTTGAACTAAATAACTGGACTGAGGCTTTTTCTAAAGAAGTCCAGTGTTAGTAAACAAGTTTAGAGAATGCTCTAATGAGATTATTAAGTATGGGTAAATAATAAATATCATTAAGATATTTACAGACTTTTGAACTCTGGAATTTGATTAAACGGTCATTTGTTTTTTATACGCCTTATTAAAACTATATTTTACTAATATCTGCATGTAATATACTTTTGCAAAATGTGTGCTTAAATAATGGGTTTAATTTAATGTACATATTTTTATATTAGAATACGTCGATTAACTTTTTTTTTTTTTTTTTTTAAATGAATGATTACAAGTAATCCTTCATCGGACCATCGAGCATTTAACGAACTATAAAACGATTTATTTTTAGGCGAATTAATTGAAACCGAGCGTATAGGATTCCTTCCGCTCCATTGTTTCGAGATTAATCCATCTCTCCATTGAATCCATCTCATCGGATTTAACTGTTGATTGACCCACATTGACATGGTGAAGGGGGGGTGGGCTCTGATCTGCCCTGCCTGTACCAGGTTCCGCTGTGCGGCGTAATATTTTAGCAGGAAAAGTAGTTCTATTTTTATCTTCTCTCACTTGTTTCTTTGATTACATTTATTGTTAAAATGAGAATATAAAATATACTAATACTAGCATACCTCGTCAAGGCTCGCCCACTCTTTTAAGTAAACAATTTAAATAACAATTGAAGTTTGGAATTTAGCATTATTTCTTCAATGATATGTTCACGGATTGCAGTAATTTTTAACCTGGTTAAAATCCCATTGTTAGTTGTTTGAATAGTACGTAAAAGCATAATTTGAAATCCAATTTGGTAGAAATAATTTTATCGATCCATCTGGTTGGATTTTAATTTCTAACCTTAAAAGTATATGACAGTTTTGCAAACCTCGTTTCTAGCACTCAAGACTGTACATTTTAATTATTATTATAAAATTTATTGTTATAAACTTTCCGAGAACTATGAATATGTTTTAGTTAAAATTTGGTACAGTTGGGTTTTATAATTTTAGCATTGCCAATCCTGTTTCAGAATGGCCACATGTCGCTGCATATATTTATAATTTTTTTTTAATAACAATTGAATTGAATTTAAGTAAATTTTATCATAAATTTCTATCTATATATAACACCGTACCTTTGTTACCTTTCTCAATTGGTGCTCGCCCCCTATCCTTCGATTATCAAACTTCACTGCGCATCACATATTTATCTATATCTTATGGCAATGTAATTGAAAATCCTTAAATTTTATTATCGCTAAACCTTCCTTGCACTATGGAGATTACGAGGTTAAAATTTGGTACAAATTGGTTTAGCTGTTTTCGCGGTTATTGATCACAAATGAAAAATGGCTTGTCCTTTTATAAAATAGTACAGATTTTAGGGCAACGAGATAATGATGATAATTTATTTAATTTATTAATGTATAAAAATTGATATTGTTATCATGATATTATTATTGCAATACGTTTTTTCTTATAATAATTTAAATAGATATTGACATGGATAGGGATCTATAGTCATCTAGTAACGTTTCATTCACACAAAAAATGTAACATTTTACCATCCTCCAGCTCTTTTAGAGATGCTCGGATCCAAAATTTAATAAAAGTTTTCTGATCAAAAATCTAATCGAGAATACTTTTTGTTCTATAACATTTGTAGCTAGGATCTATTGTTCAGGAGCTATATTGGTTTGAATAAAAAAAAGTAACTTTTTGTTCACATTTTTAAGACGCGCACTAGCGTTGTAGGCGTTGCTCGAATCGAAAATTTGAACTGTTGAACTTATTATAACCAATACATAGATATAAAAACAGTAAATTGTAGATAGACATTTCCATGATCTATAGAAATTTTTGAATTTTTTTATAAGTGCCCATGCTGTGTGTGTTTTACAGATCTGCCGATTTTTTGAGGCCGAATTTACCCAACAATTTTTTTTTTTTTTTTAACAGGTCAATATTTGGTTGGATAGCCTTTCACATTTATCACGGACTCCTAGGCATTGGTTCAACAATTTTGTAGGTCTCCTGAGGGCCGATTTCTGCCCAAGCTTTTTGGAGATTGAAAATTAGGTTGTTCCATGATGAGCATTTGATTTTTCTCAATTCCGATAGATTTTAAAATGGATTAATGTCTGGTGACTGTGGTTAGACAAATCCTAGGAATATTTTACAGCTGCCAATCTTCGTTTTTTTTTTGTTTTTTTTTTTTGGCAGTTTTCTTGGAGTCATTGTCCTAATTAAACAAATAACTGTAATAAATTTCGTACACTTTTTATTAATTGCCCCGCAACATTTTCACATGCTTTTCTACATTAAAAATTCTATTGAAAATAACGGGTTCACCAATACAACTTGCGCTCAGACGACTCTAAACTCTGACGTCTCCGCCGTGCTTCACAGTGGGTTGCGATTTTTTTAAAAACAAGCTTTGTATAACTGCTTATAAATTAAATTTTTTGTAACTAGAGATAAAGTTTGATCACCAATGTAACCTATTTAATGGAGAATAAGGTAATGAGGTACGCAGTCAAAGAGAAACACCAAGTCTAAGTAGAAATACTTATGTATGGGTCAACAAAAAGAATAAAATGAGTCATCGTTCGTCGAGTGTGGTTCGGTGGCAATAAAGAAGACCTGCAAAGCAGTTCGAAACGTTGGCATGGATTAAAGTATTTCTTCTTAGGCAATTTACGTGGTGTATCTCTTTGACTGCATCCCTGTTTATCTTCTTCTCCTTTCATCTTAACAGTCAACTATACTTTTATCACTAACCTAAAAAGGCTGACTACTAATTTTCAATCTTAAAAATTATTATTGGCTCAAAATGTTTCCTCAAACGAAGCTAAAGAGGTGATTGGTGGGGGTAGGTTCCAAGTGTAGGAGACGGTTACCTAAATAAGCACCATTAGGCGCTCACCCCTGCCTCATGAATCACTAATCTGATCCACAACTCACCGTGTGCCGTTAGCACTTGTGGTTCCGCCATTGTGGGGGTTAATGGTGGTTCTGGATTTATGGGGCTGTGGTCGTCCTAGTATCTTCTTATATAGGAGGCCGAGGCTGAATATAAGAAGGATAAATCTCTTCCTTCATCATTATCGCGATGGGAGAACTGTTATCCAATGCTACCTGTATAAAGGCTGCCTTTGGGCCTCCATATCAACTTGTTTTTTGTTAAATGAAATATTAGTTTGAAATTCTACCTTTATTGTTGACATAGATTTTTACTGGAGCTGTGAAATAAGTAATTAATTAATTAATCTACTATATATTTGTCAAATACCACTCATTTAACACGAATTAATTGGAATGAAATTATATGTAGCTTCCTCTAGGGCCGTAGGTGCTCGCTAAGAAAGGAATTTAAAAAAAATCGGCCTGGATCGCGGCTATTCGCGAAAAAATCGATTCCTGGGTGAATAATTGTGGCTAAGTTAAAAAATAGGTTAGATGTTTAAACCGCACACTTTGACAAATTAAGTTCCTTTTAGTTGTGAACAAACAAAAATACGATCGATGTTGAAACCTTATAATATTGGTACTTTTCTTTGCTGCAGAGGTGGACCCTTACAAGTTTGAGTTGTTTCGTGACGGAAAGCTATTAAAAGGGGTTCGATGTAGGGACAAAAAACTGATAAGAATTATTCTCTTACGCTTTTGGAGTAACCCAAACACTAATACACCAATTTAAGTGAATCGCAACGTTTTGTTCACATGTTGAAGCTGAAAATTTAACATTTTTACTTAAAACTTCGTAACTCTATGCTTGATATAGTAAGCAAAAATAGAAACAGAAAGCTTTATTTGTTGACTATATTCACTTAAAGTATACCATAAGAAAAGTGATGGTAGCGAGCTGGGTAAGATGGTGTTCCTCGAATTCAGGACTAAATTTACTTATTGAAATTATTAAGAAAAATAGGTATTTTTGTCATACAATATTTGTTGTCCTTAGCGGGCAGGGTCCTGCTAGTTTATAAAACTAGAGCATGGACATGTCTTTTTTGTTTGCAATGAATAAAATAGTAACCCGTCTAGCTAGCCTACATTCTAGGTAGTGCGCGTAGCGATGTTCCTTTTTATTTTTTGTGGTTTTGTCATTTTTGTTGCTTGGGCTCAGAGCTATATAGTTTTTGAATTAATAGTCCCGTTTTTTATTTTTATTTTTTTTTATTGACATGCTCAAGTTTTTTTACAATTGGAATTTACAACTACATATACAATATAAAAATACAATACATCAAGTAAATATGATGATAATGATAAAAATGACAAATTACTTGTTTTTAAAGCAACTACCTATTGGTAGTACTTATAAAGTTTCTATATGATGAGGTACTGTATTAAAAGGTCCCGAGGCAGATGGTGTGGTTAAAATTTAGTTCAGAGTGATTCATTACTTTTCGTGGTTAGTGGTTTAAAAAAAAAAAAAAAAAAAAAAAAAAAAAAAAAAAAAAAAAAAAAAAAAAAAAAAAAAAAAAAAAAAAAAAAAAAAAAAAAAAAAAATTTGGCTTTTCCTTCAATATAGTAGTGTTGATATTTTCTCCATTGTCTTTTACAATAATTTTTTAGTAAGCTTATATTATATCGGTTCTATATTAATTACGGACATTAACTAAGATATATATGTTGTTTTTTTTATAACAATTTATTGAAAGTTACAACTGTGCAAAATATATACATCAAGTAAATCTGCTGTTAACTATTACAATAACGTGACACAACTTGAAGAGAACTACTCATCAGTAGCACTTTAATAAAAATTCTACACTAGAAGGTCTCTGAGCCATCTTTTCAGGCGCCTCGGAGGGTTATGTGGAATGGAATGAGAAGCAAGTTGTGATACTAATGGATTTGAATGGTTGTGGAATTTACTATGAAAGGATAGATATCTGGTTTGAGCTAAGTGAGAAACGTATATACCTAAGATCTTTGAGGAAATGTTTGTTTGTGACGAAGTAAGGAGCATTGAGGATTTTTCTAAGGATTTTGGATTGTAAGGATTGGATACGAGATGAATTAGATGGTTCAGTGGAACCCTAAAGCTCAACTCCGTATGTCCAAATTGGTCCAATTACTGTTTGTAAAATAATAATAATTATTGGTGAAAAAATTCACGTTGTAACCTTTTTTTTCACCATCAAATATGTAACATTTTAACACGGTCTAGCTCTGTTCGTGTTGTGCGGATCGAAAATTTGACGATAGTTCCCTTATCAGTAGCAGTAGATTATAAATAGGCATGATCTATTGTTTTCCCAGTCAGGGGGGAAACGAGTTTTTATTTGTTTTTAGTAGTTAGGTAATTATATATACTCGAGACTCGATTAACCGAGCCTTCTAATTTTTATTTCATGTTATTAATTATTACTAGCTGAAAGTACCCTGCTCCTATGGTGCAGAAAGTAAGTACTCCCTGCTACGGTTTAATATCATTAGAATTAAGGACAACTTAAATATGTAAAAGTTAAGCTTAGCGTTGATAATTATTATTACTTAAATAAACCTAAAGAATTCCATTCTTAGAATAATTTCAATAAGTAAATTTGACAATTTGCAAAAGGTAATTTTATATTATTTTGATAGTCCTCCAGTGAAGCTTCGAGGCAGCCCTTCTTACCCAGCCATCTTACCCAGCCATCTTACCCAGCTCTGATACCAGACCATCAGCTTTTCTTATGGCATACTTTAAGTGAATATAGTCTCAACTTCTCAACTTTTTTGATTTTTTTGAATAAAGTTTAGTCTTTCTGTTTCTATTTTTGCGTACATATCAAGCATAAATTGGTTGAGGAGATAACAAAATAAAGTAAATAAGGTTCTTCACCTCCTCGTTCCATCAACATTTAGGCGTAAAAATCAGCTGCAGACACAGTTTTCTTAAGTGGTGTATTGGTGTTTGGGTCACGCTGAGGGATGTTAATTCTGTACCCTTCTTCTCCATGGCAGAACATGAGACGATACTGAAGAGAATCATACACTTGATAGAACTCACTGATTCTTATCAGTTTTTTGTCCCGGCTGTGGAGAACAATGTTTCGCTTTTCAAACACCTGGCCTACAATCAAGACAGCAACTTCGTTAGCGGTAGGAGTATTGTAACGTCCTTAGTGAGCATTCGAAGGCTTCTTGTCAGCACTGATAACCACCTGGAAATCTTTTAGATCTTTCTGTTTGTTTACAACTATAAGGAACTTAATTTGTTGTCAAAGTGTGCGGCTTAAACATCTAACCTATTTTTTAACTTAGCTTATCTCCAAATACCATATGACAATTAATCTATTATTATTCACCCAATAAAAATTGTAATCTCATTTTTCGCGAATTAGCCGCGATCCAGGCCGATTTTCTAAAATTCCTTTCTTAGCGGGCACCTATGGCCCCAGAGGAAGCTACATATCGAATTTCATTCCAATCCATTCGGTGGTTTCTGAGATTTCGCGTTAATGAGTGAGTGGTATTTGACAAATATATAGTAGATTATTTCTTTTAACAAAACATTCGATTACCGAACTAAACATCAGGCAATCTTTGTTCGACAATGCAACGGGGATAGTGCTGAAGGAATCGTGAAGCCTACTAGGAAACAAATCTTCATTAACAGTTTATCATGAAGAGGAGTTTGTTTGGCTGAACTTCAATATCTGGAAGAAGTGAAGGGCCGTTCCGGGTTAAAAGTGGAATGATATTTTACGTTCCGTTTCACTATTGGAACCCGTTCCACTCAGTTTGACTAACTAACTACATACTAGTGAAGGGCCGTTCCGGGTTAAAAGTGGAATGAGAATTTAAAGTCTGTTCCACTTTTCGTTCCACGCCAGTTTGAAAAACTTACTACCTATGAACCATGCATTTTTGTTACATCCCTTTTTGTGATTCGAGCTGATAACCTTCTTCTATTTTATAATTAAAAAATCTATAGGTACTATAATATTAAGAAGGTTTAAATAGCTAATTATACTTATTTAAAAAATGTATACTTTTTAAATAGTTTTATTCAATCAAGAATTTATTTTTTTTAATAAAAAAGTTAGCTCAAAAATAGTGCACAATTGATCGAGAATTTTCCAACTGCATTGGTTCCCAGAAAAAAGGAGTAATCAATTCTCGTGACTGCTCCATTAGCTTTTAAACAAATTGCAAAAAAATCATATAATTACTTATGCTGTAAAACCCTGTGTGGTGTCTCAATCCGAAAGAAGAAGCCGAGTTCCGTCGGATGAATAGAAAATTTCAAAGAAAGCGGTTTATTTTGAAGATGCCCATGCGCGGGGTGGTGGAGTGATGGAGATCGGGGAGGAAATCAAATGCAGTCGGAACGACCTTGGGTGGAACGAAACTAGAGGTACAATATAAACTACTACACCGAGGAAACGAAACGAGAGATCTTTTGGCGTTGGTTTCCGTTCCAGGTGGAACGAAAAACTTAAGCGATTGGTTTCGTTCCAAACCGGTTCAAAGCTGGAACCAGTTCCAAGTTCCGTTCCACCCATAACGACCCATCACTATCTGGAAGGCAGAGGTGATGGAACATTATCGGATTTGATGGTTTTGAGACAATAGAGAGATCATGCGGCTGCACATAAGATGTTGGTACTTAAACAAAAGAAAATTATTGATTTTTTTTTTTTAAGCAAAAACTTTTTTATTTACATATCTAATAATGTTACTCATCTACATTATTATTGTTTACATAATTAGTATTACTTTGTCATTCAATAAATATATGTATTATGTCAATTACCAATGTTATTTTTTCTTCGTCGCTTAATTTAATCCCGAGTGAATTGAAAAATGTTTAGTTGTAGTATTCAATTGTTTTGATCTTCAATCTATTGAGTAGTTATTTCAACTGCGATTTCAAAGGATTTCGTCGGAGATAAGGAGAGCAGAAAATTAGCCTGACTTGCCAAAGTATGAACAGTTAGGTTAGGTCTGGAAAATATTTTGCTGTTCAATTCATGGGATATTTGAAGATCTTAACTGAAACAAATGCTCTTAAAATCATAATCTTATAGATAAAATATAATATTGCATAAATATATGTATAATGTATTTAAATTGATTATTATTTTTAAAAAGTATGTTTTTTTTTTTTAAATTTAAATTCTATAAACATTATTATACAATAAATAACTTATCGGTGTTGGTATCAATTTTGATTATATGTTATTTAAAACAAAATACTATTAATGAACATTCCTTTGCTTGTTATGAAATAAAATTTTAATTATTGAACAAAGTTTACGTGGTTCTTTTATATTAGTGACATTTGCTTGTAACAATACTTTTTTTAAAATTTGCTAGTTTAAAACTTCCTGTAGCCCTGAAAGCGTCTTTCTATTACCATGTTACAAGTTTTTAGTTATTTCATTTTGTTGTATTTAGTTTGTTTTTTTTAATTCAACTTTAAAAAGGCCTTTGCTGTCGGGCTAGAAGATTATTTTTAATCTAAGTTGGTTGAGTGGAAGGAGTTGGTCACCATGGCTACAGGTTCCCAGCGCTGCGTTGCTCGGCAACCCTCGTATTTCTAAATCACCTGACGCTAATCACTTAGGCGGT
The DNA here is from genome assembly GCA_003667255.2 of Euschistus heros. Lineage (NCBI taxonomy): Eukaryota > Metazoa > Arthropoda > Insecta > Hemiptera > Pentatomidae > Euschistus > Euschistus heros. Next base: position 727,489 of record RCWM02000237.1, read on the forward strand.
GTAATAAAAGATGGCGATTTGTTATGTGGACAGTTACCATTGTACATTGCTTAGTTTTCGTCATTTCTACTTTAAAACTCATGCTGTCGTCAAGAAGTGGATAAGTCTAAATTGTGCACTTTTTAGTTGGGCATTTTTGATTGTTTTCGAAAATCATATAATTACTTAGAATACTATTTGTGCCATAACAGGCACTTTAAGGCGCCTGTTAAATAGCACAACTTAAGCTAAATTTTACAATGCAGGTATTATAAACCTGATTTGAAGGTTAACAGTTAACTTGTTTTCAAGGTGATTGCAATTATCGTCTTTACCTCAACCACAGATATATTTATAATTTTACTGTGTTACATTCTTATTTTATTTTGTTACTTTATTTTTTGTTTAAAATTGTCGGGTTTTTTTTTTTTTTTTTTTTTTTTTTTTTTTTAATTATGAACAAATAAAATTTTATAACGCCTTTTTACTTAATATTAATTGTTTATACCACATTTGAATAGCCATATTTTATTTATATAGCCCCTTAAACATATGGATGGGTGATCGTCGATAGTTAGCACTATCGATAGGCCGATACGTTTGGTTGAGAACTATCGATTGCTATCGATAGTTTTTCGATAGTTGCTTCCTTTTTTTCCAAAGCTATTCAATAAAGAATTTCAACTAATTTTAATTAAATTCAATTATCCTCTTACTATTTGAAATCTGGAGGATTATAAATTATAAGATTATATAATAAACATGAGAGAAAAAAGCTAATTTATTTGAATTTTAAAAAGTATTTACAATTTACATGGTTACAATAATAATGAACAAATCAAATCTTCAGAAAAGAAAAATAACGAAATAGTTAATTTCAAGAGTCAAGTGTGCTCCTTGTGCCACATATTTCCCGGAAAAAAACAACCAAAAAAAACTAGCATTTCTGCTTTCCTTTGGCTTAATCTTTGAGAGAACCCCTGAGCTCTTGGAATTCCGAATTCAATTTCAAAAGAACTCGACACTGGACAGAGACAGATCAGCATAATTCCGAGAGTTTCAAAACTTGGGGGTAAAAAAGATCTATCGATAGTGACCATCGATAGGCATGACCTATCGATAGTAACTCGACTATCGCCCAACCCTACTTAAAAGGCCTAAAAAGATAGTCATAAACGTTGACACACAGTAAATTAATGTTTCTCGTCTTACGGTGTGCTTTTCTTTTTTATCCCACTTAACATATTCTATATTGAACTCAACTTTGCAGTGTTGAACGTTCCAAAATAATTCCGTAATATTATGGTTCTCCTAAAATTATACCACATTATTAGATTAGTAAAAGATTCTTCATTTGTTGAATTGTTGCTATGGTTACTATTGCCATGGAGACGTGCTCTAGATCATCTCCAACTACAATTTCAGATCCTTAATTGTTGCTATCTGTCAAACTTTATTCCTTCCCCCGGCTCCTTTGTAGAGATGATGTGAATAAATCCCTTGTAGAGATGGTGGGGGAGGGGGGACTGTTATTTATTGCGGGTTGCGCCGTCCCCAATTCATCATGTTCAGCCCCCTCCCCTCTCTCTAATAACGGTTACGTCACACGAAGGGAAAGAAATTGCCTCTTCTAGAAAAACAAACATTTGTTGATCTAAATCCCCCCTCCTCCGCCCTAATGTCATTAATTCTCCATGTTTGTCGAATAGTTGATATAGATCTATGTGTCTTTTATAAATGAACTACCAAAACCTGTGTCCTATATCTTTTAAAATAATACATTTCTTTTTTTTTAAACTATTTATTAATATTTACACCTGTATACATTATATACAACAAGTAAATATAAGAAAAATTATTTATTTAAAAAAAAATCCCTCATGTAGCCACCTGTTTAATCCAGGCAATGAGTGGTGTAGAGTGTATGAAATATGCGATAATTTTTTACTTAAATAGTTTAAAAGTAAACATACTAAAAGTCCCCGCCCCTGGGGAGTGAGCTAACAGTAGGGGGTGGTCAGGATAGAAGGTCCCATTTTTGGGTTTTTCGATTATATCTCGAAAACGGGGGACTCTACAAAAATATGTTACAAATAAAAATTAAAGCTAATTACATTTCCTATAAAATTGATTCTATACATATTTGTCAAACTTCCAACATTTTTCGAGATATACGTTAATGAAAGTCTATAATTTTCGAGCAAAAAATTATTTTTACCTCACTTTTTTTCAAACATTTGCTTTTCGTGCCTTCCACGATCGTTTTTCAGAAAAAATGTCGAAATCAAAGTTGTAGAGCATTAAATTTATTTTAATTTCTTACATACGTTTCTGCCACTTTGAAGCGTAAAAATGATTCTTTTTTCTATAATTTGCGATTTTTAATAACGTATACCATCAACCCAACGTATAATCGAAAAACCCATTAATGATACCTTCTCCCCTCTCTTAATTAAAGCTAATTAAATTTCCCTTAATATTAAGTATATACATGTTTGTCGAAATTCTAACGGTTTTCGAGATATACGTTATTAATAATAGATAATTTTATAAATTAAAAAAATGTTTCCCTCACTTTTTGTTAAACATTTGCTTCAAATACCAAAAACATATATATGAAATTAAAGTATATTTAATGTTCTACAATTTTGATTCTGACGTTTTTTCCGAGAAACGATTGTGGAAGGTACTAGAAGCAAAGGTTTGACAAAAAGTGAGGTTACATCTGTTTTTTCCCGAAAATCACCAATTTTCAATAACGAATATCTCGTAAACTTTTAATATTACCACAAATTTATTTAGAATCAATTTCATATGAACTTTAATTAACTTTTATGTTTATTTGTAACATATATTTCTAGAGTAAACCGTTTTCAAAATGTAATCGAAAAACCAAAAAATTGAACTTCTCCCCTCCCCCCACTGTTAGCTCAGCCCCCAGGGGCGGGGTCTTTTAGTATGTTTACCTTCTAACTACTAACGAAGCTATGAATTCAACATTTTTCGCATATTCCATACACTATAGAATATGTTTGTTGACTGGACTGCTGCAACAAATACCTATTTCATCCACGATGAAACATAGGCACCGTGGGAATGATGGAGTAGCTCTCTATATAATAATAATTTATAATAAAGACTTACAGTGTTGATCATTGATAACGTATCTGACTATGATGATTACTATACTCGTATATAATAATCCTTCCTAAATATGGAGGAGCGTGGGTTAGTTGGGATAGTGTTGGAGCCAGAAGACAGTTCTCAAAGGATGAAGCTCATTAAACCGACCATGACCTCCTGTGACTGCTAACACTACTAGAATACTAGGCTGCTAGGCTTCTATAATTACTAGGCTGAGCACCTTGTATCTCGTACCTTCTACCTTACAACTCACCTCTCATTATAACAATGGCTTCCCCTTCACTTCATCTTCAAGTCGAACTATGTTACTTCTTCCTCAATGGTTACGTGAAAGAAAAATCGAGTCAAACTTGTTTTGGTTCCTTTATAATCTAGTATATATTTTCACTATTCTACATATCTTTCCGGTGGAACAAAGACGTAACTGTAAAAAATGAAATTGTACAGGAGAAGCGAAAAACTGAAATGAAATAATAGGGCATAAAAAAAAAAAAAAAATGACCGTTTTATAAAATTCCAGAGTTCAAAAGTCTGCAAATATCTTAATGCTATTTATTATTTACTAATACTTAATAATCCCTTTAGAGCATTTTCTAAGCTTGTTTCTAACACTGGACTTCTTCAAAAAAAAATAAATAAAAAGGCCCGGGTTCAATTATTTATTTCAAAGAAGAAACATGACAGTGTCCTTCGAAATTCTCGTAATTTTAAGACTTTACTGGAAAAAAAATTTCACAGCCGCTGAAGCAACTCGTGAAATTATTAAATATGAAGGGGAAGTTGTCCATGAAGAGCGCACTGCGCGGCGTTGGTTTGAAAAATTTAGAAGTGGAGATACGACGTTGGAAAGATGGGCTCCGGGCGACAATTAATGAATATTGATGAGGTTCTGAAGGAAGCTGTTCAGTCAAATCCGTCCACAAGTACTCGCGAACTTGCCAGGGAGTGTGGTGTGCCAAAAGATACTGTTAGTCGCCATTTTCTCTCCATGGGGAAGGTGAAAAAGACCTGTAGACTGTTCCCTCACGAACTTACTCCTCAACAATCAGCAGAAAAGTTTACAGAACTTCATGGGTTTGAACTCCTGCTCATCCATCATATAGTCCTGACCTCGTACCTTCGGATTACTACTTGTTATGTTCCATGGCCCATTTTCTTCAAGCGAAAAAATTTGAGAATTTTGCGGAAGTTGAAAATGCTGTCCAAGAGTTCTTTGACAGCCATCCCAAGGAATGGTATCAGCGTGGCATCGAGCAATTGGCTAGATGTGTAATTACGGTAGATAACAATGGACTATACTTTGAGTATTAATTATATTTTATATCAAAGATATAATAATACAAATATTTCTTTAAGAAACGGTCATTTTTTTTATACACCCCATTAGATACAAGAGAGAAGGCAAAATTTGATCAACATCAATTATTTTATTTAAAGAACGACGAGATTTCAAAATAGCACCAGAAGAATTGGAGTGTAAGTATAAGCTCTCTTCTAAAAAGTCACCAAAAATAGTTTAAAACAGGATAAAACGAATTCGAAACGGTAGAGAGTTTATTTATGACAGGAAAAAAAAAAAAATTTTACTAAAATCGCAATCATACTATTTCTGCCCCGGCACGATCCAAGTTCTCACATTTGGGAACATTTTACCTACACCCCCACAAAACATGGAAGTTGTGACTCCTAACAAGAATTAGGTCGAAGTTCTCGGGGAAATGGGGGTCTATATTTACACCAAGAAAGTATGCCCATATTTGAACTAACACCACCTAAATAAAAATGTCTACTATCACATTTAAGCTAAAAGCGCGCATGACTAAAGGTGTGCTTCCAAATATAGCTTGAATTCTCCGCTTTCAAGATATCATTGTGAAATTATTTTTAAAATAAACATTTAGAACATGAAAACGATTTCACATGTCTCTCAAACGTTTACAGTTATCACAATGAACACCAATTTGTATTATAACTCTCAACTGGACGTCAGGGGTATTTATCGATATCTAGGTATAGGCTTGAGATCATCAGTTCTTTTGTTTTGGTTCTTTTCTTAAGAATGTTTGTTGTCAAGAATCGAGTTTTAGAATCGATATGTTCCTATTTATGTTTTTAAGTTATGATTTAGGGATATATTATTGTATTATTATTATTCTTACAAATATATCCCCAGTATTCCACTTTTTTACTTCATTTTGGTGTTAGTCCTCGAAGGAAAACATGAAATATAAATCGTTGTTAGGTATTGTGTGCCATCGGTTCCATTAGCGCTGAGGTGAAAAATGGCATGAAGGCCATCCGATGCACTTAAGAAATATGTTGTTATATGCTGCATGCTACCTCTGACAGGGAAATCCTTTTAGTTATAGCTAGATTTATTTTATAAAATGGTGAATAGTTAAAATTTAAACTGGAAAAATGTTGTTAAAGAAAATTTATTATATTTTTAATTATTTCTTGGATTCTAGATTTATCTTTATGTTCAGAGTTGTTCAAAATTTAATCATAGCTAAAAAATAATCAAAACTTAATCATTGCTTTTTGACAACTAATTTCCTGAAAACAATCACCTAATTACACACTAATTTAATCTTTCAGTCAAATAAATATTAGTTCAGTAAAAAATTATTAAAAAAATTTAATCATTATTAAATTAGGTGATTGATTCCAAGAAATCTCGAAATAAGAACGCATTTTTCATGTTTTTTATTTAAAAAAAAATGTTCATTTTATGAAATATATATTTTATTTTTGATGATGGTTTAATTATGATACCTTTGGATACATATAGAATAACCGAGGACGCAAAATTTGAATTCGACAGCTAAATTGCTACATTTTTATCCATATGAATTGCCCATTCATTTGATATATCATTCGATATATTTTCTGTACATTTTGAATTTTTTCGAAACGTTCAAAAAAGGTTTTTAAAATTCCTAAAATATGTCCTTTTCGATTTTTTCGAAATAAATAAATGTGATTCATACTATAATTGACTACGTACTGCCAACATTTATTCAGAATGAGATACAAATGGGTTCTTGATTAAATAAAATATATTTTATTTTTTATTTTTTTTTTTTTAAGACAGTGGATAATTTTCATAGGGGCGGAGTGGCTTCCCCCAACAGTAAATGTTATTAGTCCCAAGAAAAATATTTTTCTATTTTTGATCTGTGCTCTATGTGATATATCAAATTAAAGGTCATTTCAAATCGAATAGAATGCCGAAAATTTGAGCTATCTAGATGCAATAGTTTTTGGTTGGCGTAATCTTGATTATATTGAGTGACGGCCGAAAAATGTTTTTTCTTTTCGAATTTTTAAAAGCTTATAACTCAAAATTCAAAAAAATATAATATTTTACATTTTAACTAGTCTTGGTAGGTATAACCATGGAGTTAAAGTACTATGGAGAGGCCCTTCCCATATATTGTTCCGTGAGGGGCGAGACAAAAACATAACCTGCCACGCCCACTATGCCTAACTGGCGACTTGCATTCCATTGGGCTAGGGCAATTGAAAGGTTTCGTAATAAATAAAAAATAAAATAAGTAAATCGCTAAAATAAAATAAAAGCAGTATAAAGCCTAGGAAGCCAAAATTTGAACTGATAAGAGGTTAATATATTGATAATACGGTTCACACCAAAATGGCTGCCTGCCCTGGCTATTGAGAGATAAGCCCCCTCCACTTGTCTATAACTCCATGGGTATATCTTCTAAACCAAAAATCATACAAATCGTAGAGGTTATGGTTCAAATCTAATGTAGAACTGGTTGATTTGACATGGAATGACCCAATTATGATATTAGTATTAAGAATACGAACCCTTTTTTATATTTTATAGTTATTGTTGTGTAGTTATATTTTTTCGAATATTGACTACATAGTTTCTTTAGAGTATATAGCTCATTCGTTGAACATTGTTGTGCTATGTATCAAACCTTTAGGGTTTAATTTAATAAGCTTAATATTCGCGTGTTGCGTAATAGGGTGGCTGGCCCCTTCACAGCCTCTTGCGGGTGGTCCAGCAGTTCACACCCTTTGTTGGTGTGCCATATGTCTCTACCTGCCTATCCCTTACCGGCAAAATATTTTCAAAGGGAGTTTGAGTTGGAGTCGATCAGTCTAGGAGAAGATCTTTGAGAGAGAGGCTTGGAGAGCTGTCTGGTCAGAGGAGTTTGTCGGAGATGTCTGGTTCCTGGAGATCGGGGGCCTGGCCTTCCGGCCAGCCGGGGGATTCTCGCCATGTAGCCGCCGCTTCCCCCCACAACATAGCATTGTCCTTAAGATAAGTCTAGATTAAGTTCTTTGTTACCATATAAGTTTTTTGATTAACTAATGATTCTTATTTCCTATCTGTAATTGTATGTGTCAACACCTGATTTAAATATATCTCTGGATTTTTATTTAACAATAGTAAAATTCATTTACCAAGTTGCATGTCACTCATATAATTAATCTACTTTGATTACTCTTATTTACAATTAACAAATCTTAATTTCTGACCCCACGATAACCTTCTGGAGAAGATATTAGATTAATTATTAGTACTTAATTAGTTAAAAATATCAATTATAAATTGTCAGGAAATTAAGTCCTGGCTGGCTGGCATCCCTGTTTGTAGATTAATGCATGATCCGGACTGGACACACACAGAGGACATAGCAGTTGGGTATAATATGTGATATTGTATTGTTGTTGTATGTTGTAATAGTGTTTGTTGGTGGGGGGGGGGATGTCCAAGAGTCATTTGTTTTAAATTTCACTTTCTATTCGATTAGGCATTCATTTGTCTTCCTTAGCCGCTCAAAGGAGCCCAGACCGGAACCTTCACATTTTGGAAAGAAAAGAGATTAATGGCCATTTTGTTTTTCAAAGCTATGTCATTCATCTTAAGTGTTAAATGCTAATTTGTGGAACAATCATAATTAGATTTTATTATATATATATTTTTTTTTTTTACTTCGCTGATTTCGTTTCTTTAAACATGTACATCTTGAATTTTTTCAAAGGTTTTATTTTGGAAAAAATAAAGTTAGATTATGCCTGAGTCCGATACTTAAGAGTATGCCAATTTGATTTTGTACAAGTAATATTATTTGGCAGTATTAAATTAAAAAAAAAAAAAATTATTAATTAAAACAAAACAGAATCGATTTCCCCCTCTCTAGGAAAAACAATAAATCTTGCACAAGTCTATTAATGATCTACTGTTTCTGATAAGTACCTTTCGACAAATTTTCGTACCGATTTAAAAATACAATATTACTTTATACTGTATAAAATATGCACTGACAAGGGGAGGACTTGTTGGTAATATTTTTGGAGGTTCCTGGTCAAAAATTATTAGACACGTATTTTGCCGTTTCGACCAATGGGCCCTAGAAGCCGAGAAAAAAAAAATGAAATAGCATTAAACTAATTTATTTTATATCTCGAGTTTAGAAAATGATATCGACATAATTCTTGCACCAAGATTTTTAGTTTTGATTGCGTATTTAAGAAAAAATACAGCTACTCCATAGATTTTGGTTTAGGTTAATTAAATTCTAATTAAAGCTAAATGTGGTATAAGCTTTTTAGTTAGGTTTGCTATAGAAGCGTGTTTTCTATTTTTTTTTTTTTTTAAATTATGATTTTTAGTTTATGTGTTATTTGAATAAATATTTTTTCGTAAGGACTGAGAAGAATTGACGTTATTCTGTTCCAGATATATGTTATTTTCTGTTCCCAACGTGGTTTCGAAAACAAGAGATCACATATATTTCACTAAGTTTGGTGTCAGATTCAGAAGTGCCAAAACAAGCCTCTAGAAGCTCTACACATCGATTTTAGATATAAGGTATCATCTGATTGGTCAATTCATGGAACTCTCTCGTTCGTTCTTTGTTTTTTTAAAATAAACGTGTCGGTATATTACCTAGTTGTATTGCAATGTTCTAATTAAATGTTTTTACTTTAAATATCCAAATTGATCCTGTATAAAGTAATATTTATCCTTATTTGTTGATATAAGATGTTATTTGTTAAAAGGCCTCCTATAGGTGTCTTAATAAAAATATCTGAAGTTTTATCATCAAATTTTTAAATTTTTTTTTTTTTTTCGTCATCTACTGAACCACACCGATTTTCGACGAACATAGTTTTATGGTAGAAACGAAGAATTTTTTAAAGGACAAACAATAGATTGTCTAAGAATGAATTAATCTATTATTATGTTATTATACAGTGGACCCTCGTTATAACGCGGGTTAAGGGGAAATGAAACCTCCCGCGTTATAGACGTACCCGCGGTATAACGAGGGCAGAAGTATGAATTATTGGGGGTTAAAAAATAATGAAAACGCACTCTGATTTAAACTCGGGCAACAACTAAAGGAATAATAGACAGTTTTTAAAAAGGAAGTGAAGGGGATTCTGTGAACCAAGAAGGCAGGAATAGAGACAACTTCTCCGTACGTCATCTAGGTAGGTTACCGGGAAGATATTCAATCGACATTGTCTAAAGAACACATTTCGGCTTATTTCCAGGACGACACAAGCGATGTACACACTCTTTCCTAAAGTTTTTTTTTTTAAAATTCTAATAAAATCAAACTTTAAAAAGTTCTAATATTGAAACAAAAACAATGAAACTTGGTTTAGACAATCGTAATTCATTCTAAACGTCCTATTTAGTTTTACTTCCTTAGTTAACAATCGGTTATAATTTTTTTTTCCTTTACAAATCCCTTTTAATGTTTAGTGAAATTAGAAATGTGCTAAAAAAACAAAACCAATTTAACAAATGTAACTTAATTTTCAGAGTTCCCTTTTCCCAGAACTTATTAAACTTTGGAACCTTTTCGTTTTTTTTCTCTAGATTTTCTAAATGACTCAATTTTCTAATGAATTGTTTTCAAGTTTTCTATTGTTGGTTCTAAAATTATTATACAATGTAATCTTATTTTTTATTAATTTTAATTGAATCAGGATCAGGACCGGAGCTTGACCCGCGTTATATCCGAATCCGCGGTATAACGAGCCGCGTTATACCGAGGGTCTACTGTATTTCTATTTTAATTTGATTTATGGTTACAGACTGCTTCAACATTTACTAGACAAACGTTCAAAGCTCCCAATTAATTACAATAGACTCATTTACATGACTGTTATTAGACCTATTTGGACGTACGGAGTTGAGCTTTGGGGCTCAACTAAACCATCCAATTCATCTCGTATCCAATCCTTACAATCCAAAATCCTTCGAAAAATCCTCAATGCTCCTTATAATAATAAACTTATCCATAAAGATCTTAATGTTCCATATGTTTCTGATTTAGCCCAAACCAGATACCTATCCTTCCATAGTAAGCTCCATAACCACTCCAATCCACTAGTCTCCCAACTCGCTTCCTCCCCCATCCCTGATAATTCTCCGAGGCGTCTGAAAAGAAGATGGCCTAGAGACCTTTTGTTTAGATTTTATTAAAGTGCTACTAGTGAGTAGTTCTTCACAAGTTATTTACATGCCATTGTATTCACTGTCAACACTTGTATATTAATTTTTACAGTTGTAAACATCAATAAATAAATGAAAAAAAAAAAAAAATTGATTTATGTGGTTTTTTTATTAATCACTGTAATATTTTGTTAAATTTTTGATAGAAGCATGCCATCTTTTTCATCAATAACTATTATAATTAATTTAGTTTTATATACTCAGAGACTTATAAAATCAGTAGTTAAGACCCTGGAGGAAAACGACTCATTTTTAATAACAAATAAAAAATGTATCTACTGAATTATTTTTTTTTTTTTTTTAATTGCTAAGTCCGAATTTGAACTCTTCCACCTCAAAATAGTGAATTGTGATGAAACGATAAATAATAAAAAAAAAGTATTGCATTTTAAGAATGATCTGTGAAACGTTTTTGGAAGTTCCTCCCGGCTAAATCCGATGTACTCGCAGACCTATTAACTAGGGCGGCTTGAACACCCTGCTCACTTGTTTTTTTTTTTTTTCAAATAGATCCATCTATCAACGTGGATCGCATCTTCAGTTCTAAAACATACCAAATTTTCAACACATCAGCACTATATTACGTGGATTATATATACTAAAGTTTTTAAAAACGTAAGACAAGAAATTAAATATATTGGTACTCACCTAAGGAAATCTAACAGAATCTGAAATATATCAATAGTGGAAGGGGAAAGGGCCAGGAAGGTTAAATTGACTAATTGGATTTCTCCGATCCTATTGGAAACAAATTTAAAATGGGACTATTAGAAATTTTTATCTAGACGCCATTTAGCAGAAGGGAACCAATCCACAAAATATGCAAAAATGAGTTAGAGGTGGTTTTGTATAGGATTATTCCTTACTATTTTCAACAGAAAAGAACCATCTCTTCGTTCAGGTATTTAAATGGAATAATCGAAGTCGGAAAAAACTTTTTGAAATATAATACGACGTTTCAATTCATCGACATTTCAAGAAAAAGAATCAAACCATTTAAGATTTTCAATAGGGATTGGTTCCCTTCTGTTAAATACCGTCCATCTAAACAAAAATCTTGGGTTTAGTAGGTTGCTATGATAACCACTACACCACAGGTGACCACAGGTGAACTTACTTTCATTTAGATAGATAGCGAAACAGGAATTTTGGGTCTTCTTAGTGCATGCCCTGATACCGATCGCCGCCCAGTATTTCCCGTGTATATAAGCATTATTATATATAATCCAGGTAACATAGTACTGATGTGTTTAGCATTCGAAGCTAATATTCTAGTAAAAGGATTCCAATATAAACAGCAATTAATTCATCAATCCTAATTGTATTGATCCTTCTATACCATCATTAATTCCTCAAGTGATTTGGATTTTGATGGAGTCGGAGGAAGATGTGCTGTCAGAGGTGATTGGTTTCAGCATCGAACCTTTGGGCTCCCTCATATTTTTTTTTTTTTTTTTTTTTTTCCTTTTGAAAAAGTACTCATTAAAATAATATAGTAATTATAACAAAAATAAAACATAGATATTTCATTCATATATTATATTGGTAGACAATTGCATTCTTATTATAGACTGATAAACCTTTTATCCTGTTGGCCGTGGTCTCTAGTGAATGGGGAACAAGTGACTATCGTATAGTAGTGACGTAGTATAGCCTCTAATCGCTCAATGGCTCTGTCCACTTCTATAAATACCATTCCTTCCTTGCGTGTGTTCTCTTACACTTTATTACCGGTTTCTTGTTATTTATAACCTTCCTTATCTTATAACCTTTAACATCGGTTCAATTAGCATAACAATTATTTTATGAGGAATATATATTTTATCTTTCATTGAAAGAGATGGCAATGTTGAATAGACTGAAGACAAAAAGCAACTGGTGTCATGATTGCGTAACTGATTCTATTGATAGCACTGATCCCGATAGTGATTCTATCGCTAAATAAAATATTTGTTATCTCCACCTATATGTCCATTTAAGTAATTGTATTCTTCTATACAATAATAATTATGAGACAATTTAAAATACATAACTGTACACGATATACAAATAGTAAATACAGTAGAAACTCGTTAATTCGTCATGAGTGGGGGAGAGGGGGGGTGACGAAATAACGGAAATGACGGATTATAGAATTTTGCTGGTAAAGTAACAAAAAAAAACATTTAAACTATATAATTGTAATTTTTTTTTTTTTTAATTTATTGAATGTAAAAACGAACAAATGAACATTATACACATTGGACATGAGTGACAATGACAAAAAAAAACACAAAAAAAGCTAAACACTTGCCGCATCCCATCAGGTGTGAAATATCTGATTTACATTGCTGCTCGAAACTACTCAATTCACCTAGTTAACATTTCCTCTACTTCTTTGCATGGATAGTGGAAGAATCAGGAACGTCATCGTCATCATCTTTTTCATCGCTAGCTTCATTTTGAGCACTCAGTAATTGTTCTATAATTCCATTGTCATTAAAATCCTACATCTGTACTATCCATGTTTAACCAGCTGCTTACCTCTTGCTTATCTTTTCTCATATTATAACCTGGAGCAGAAGTTGCTGAGCCAGGTGCTAATGTTTTTGTAGGAAGAGCTTTCCAGTATTAACTGATTTGTGGGAATTCGTCAACTGCACTCATACTTCCTTATTTTTTAGTGACAAGCCAAATGATGCGGTTTAAAGATTAAATAAGTAGCAAGGGAGAACAAATGGATTACATACGTATTTAGTTTGTTATTCATAGTTGCCAATTAAAGAAGAAAAAAAAAGACGAATTATTGAGTGACGAAATAACGAGTTTCCACTGTATCCAGAAATACATAAATTATAAGTTTTTAATGTTATGCTAATAGTGCCGTTGTTTTTTGTTTTGTTTTTTTTAAATAGAAGTCCTCAGATTTATAGCTTTTTTCAACCAAATTCATAATTTTTTCAACCAATTTCATAATTTTTTCAACCAATTTCATAATTTTTTCAACCAATTTCATAATTTTTTCAATCAAATTCATAATTTTTTCAACCAATTTCATAATTTTTTCAATCAAATTCATAATTTTTTCAATCAATTTCATAATTTTTTCAACCAATTTCATAATTTGTAAGATTTGTAATTTTGTGTCAAATCAAGTGTTCGAATCACGTCATTCGTTTCGAATTATGAGTACAATGTAATTCTTATATGTAATTCGATTACGGATTATATATATATATACATAGTTGATTACGGATTACTATTTCTTGTAATTTAAGGTATGAATTATTTTCAGAATAATTCGATTACAATATTTCTTCCATTAAATAAGCAAATATATCAGAATATCAGTTTTGACCTCCACCATTTAAATTTTAAGTTTTCTCTTATTGTTAACGGTTTTGAACTATCGCCATATTTTTCTTAGGGAGAGGAGTGGAGGCTACATTTCTAAATTGAGAACGGCTCGTCCGATTTTTATGAAATTTGATAATTACGTTTCTTTCGTACTTAGTAGCATATATTTGGGGTTTTAACAGTTTTATTTATTAGCTGGGAGTGGGGGGGGGGGGGGCTATATTTCTAAATTGAGAACGGCTCGTCCGATTTTTATGAAATTTAATAATTACGTTTCTTTCGTACTTAGTAGCATATATTTGGGGTTTTAACAGTTTTATTTATTAGCTGGGAGTGGGGGGGGGGGCTATATTTCTAAATTGAGAACGGCTCGTCCGATTTTTATGAAATTTGATAATTACGTTTCTTTCTTACTTAGTAGCATATATTTGGGGTTTTAACAGTTTTATTAATTTAGTGGGGGGTGGGGGTGTGGAGGTGGGCTATATTTCTAAATTGAGAACGGCTCGTCCGATTTTAATGAAATTTGATAATTATGTTTCTTTCGTACTTATTAGAGTATATTTAGGGTTTTAACAGTTTTATTAATTAGTAAGGGGTGGGTAGGGAGGCTATATTTCTAAATTGAGAACGGCTCGTCCGATTTTAATGAAATTTAATAATTATGTTTCTTTCGTACTTATTAGTATATATAGCTTATTTCAACTAAATTCATAATTTTTTCAACCAATTTCATAATTTTTTTAATCAAATACATAATTCTTTTAACCAATTTCATAATTTGTAAGATTTGTAATTTTGTGTCAAATCAAGTGTTCGAATCACGTCATTCGTAATTCCATTTCCTTCACATTGTGATTTTAATTCTTGTTTCTTTTCCATTGAGGTATACAAATTTTTAAAAAATATATAAGATATTATAATATTTATATATTAAAACTTTGAAATCGAACATTAGATTCACATAATGAATGTTATAGTAAAATATATATATATATAATATATATATATGTGTGTGTATATATATATATATATATATATATATATATATATATATATATATCAATAGTAATGAGAAAAATATAAAAGATAATAAAAGAAGAAAAAAAATAGAGGAAGTATAAAAAAAAAAAAGAAAATGGAACTTACTTTGTTTATTTAAGTATTTCATATTAATATATATGTATATATATTAATGTAGAAAATATAAATGAAAATATTTTCGTAATACATCGAGTACGTAATTGGTACAATCAGTAGATGTGAGAGTCTTTACACTGTAGGTGATTACCTCTTCCATGTTCTGAATTCCTCTGCCAGAAGACAACATCGCTCTTGCTTTTAATTTTACTTTTGAAAAAAAGCATATTCTGTCGGATTCAGCATTGGTGAATATGGTGGCAGGTATCATATTGTATTGAAAGATTGCGCCATAACTTCTCTAACCTGCTGAGTTTTGTGTATAGCGGCATTGTCCATCACTAAAATACTATTGCTTGAAGCCATTCTTTATAGCTTTTTTCAGTATATATATATATATATATATATATATATATATAAATATTGATATAATGATTAATATTATTAATATTCAGTTAATTTTATAATTTTTTCAAACCAATTTCATAATTTTACCAATCAAATTCATAATTTTTTTCAATCGATTTCATATTTTTTTTCAAACGAATTTATAAATTATTCAAATAATTTGATACACTTAATCCCATGAGTTGTTGTTATCAAGAACTCATGTAGAAATCAATGTAATTAGATTGATGAAATTATTTAGACATATATACAGTGTTTTGTTTTCGTTTTTGTTTTGTTTTCGTTTTTGTTTTGTTTGTTTATAGTTCTATGCAGGGCAGTTATTATCCGGTCTTGTTACGGTAAAGATCTACATATTGTTAAACATGAGTGCTAGTTTTTCGGAAGAATCGGTGAACAGAGTGATACCTAGATTCCGGAATTCTATTGTCAGCAATAATGAGTCTTCTGCATCTTCACAATGTTCTATGGCCAGGCCGCTATGTAACCAGCAACGTAGAGGTAAGTAAGATTGGTTGAACGAGAAGGTCTCTCGATCAAGGATGCTGCAATTCAATCTGGCCTCAAAACCCAAACCGCGTACGCCATTTACAAAACATACAGAACAAATGACGGTAAAGTATTAGACAAAAAAAGAGGTGGTACCCACCGTATAAGTTTGACCCCCGATACTCTTGCTGCGATTGAGGAAGTAATTGAAGAAAACGCAGCCTACACCTTACAAGAAATAAAAGAGAAACTGTCTCAGCGAAACATTAATATTTCGATCTCTACAATTCATAGAGGACTATTTCAGTTGAGAATTACGTTAAAACGCGCATCAAAAGAGCTTGACCGCATGAACTCAGAGATGGCCATTCAGCAAAGAAAACAATACGCTCTAGATTTTGAAAGCTGGATACCTCAAAATCGCTCTCTCTCATCGTCTTCATTGATGAATCCGGGTTTAACCTACATTTAACAAGAAACCGGGCTAGGTCAAAAAGCTAACACGAAAGCTATTTTGACTATGCCGACAGTGCGAGGGAAGAACACAACTCTCGTCTTGGCTATCAACAACCAACAGGTCGTTCACTTTTCTGTTATATCCTCGGGGGCATGTAATGGTGACTTATTTTGCAAGTTTCTGATTGAATTGCTAGAAAAACTTGATCAGCTTGCCCTCAGCAATAGTATTTTAGTGATGGACAATGCCGCTATCCACAAAACTCAGCAGGTTAGAGAAGTTATGGCGCAATCTTCCCATACAATAAGATACCTGCCACCATATTCACCAATGCTGAATCCGACAGAATATGCTTTTTCAAAAGTAAAATTAAAAGCAAGAGCGATGTTGTCTTCTGGCAGAGGAATTCAGAACATGGAAGAGGTAATCACCTACAGTGTAAAGACTCTCACATCTACTGATTGTACCAATTACGTACTCGATGTATTACTAAAACTGCCAAAAGCTGCTGCTGGCAATCTTCTTCATTAACTAATATATATATACGAGGGTAAGTCAATAATTATCCGCAATATAGTTATAAAATTTTATTGAAATGAAATAGGAAACTTACAAGTACATCATTTTTCGACATAGTCCCCTTGCTTTTCAACGCACTTGGTCCAACGTTGTTCAAGTTTCCTGATGCCCTCATGGAAGAAGGTTTTGGGTTGAGATGCGAGCCAGGAATGCACCGCTTCTTTCAATGCTTCGTCCGAGGCAAATCGACGGCCCCTAATTGCCTGTTTGAGTGGACCAAACAAGTGAAAATCAGATGGAGCGAGATCGGGACTATATGGAGGATGATTCAATACTTCAAAATTGAGTTTCTGAAGCGTTTCTACAGTGTGGGCAGCTGTATGCGGACGGGCATTGTCGTGCAACAACACAACGCCTTTTGACAGCAGTCCTCGGCGTTTGCTTCGAATTGCAGGCTTCAGCTTAGCAGTAAGCATCTCACTGTAACGTTCACTGTTTATTGTTGTGCCCCTTTCCTGTTAATGTTCCAGTAATGGACCTTGTGAGTCCCAAAAAACCGTAAGCATAAGTTTTCCTGCGGACGGTTGGGTTTTGAATTTTTTCTTGCACGGCGAATTTGGATGTTTCCATTCCATACTCTGCCGTTTACTCTCCGGCTCGTAATGATGGATCCATGTTTCGTCACCAGTAACGATCCTGTCTAAGAAGTTGTCCCCTTCGTTAACATAGCGATCCAAATGTTTTGTGCACACGTCCAAGCGCGTTTGTTTATGCAACTGTGTCAGTTGTTTTGGAACCCATCTTGCACAAACTTTATGAAACCCAAGTCTGCTGTAAATGATTTCGTAGGCAGAACCGTGGCTAATTTGCAGACGATTTGCCACGTCGTCAACAGTTATCCGTCTGTCTGAGAGAATCATTTCACGTGAACGCTCAATGTTTTCCTCGTTTATGGCGGTAACTGGTCGTCCAGCTCCTTCATTTTGCGTAACACTTGTGCGACTATTTTTGAATTTTTCAATCCATTCATAGACACTCCGTTGTGGCAAACAATTGTTCCCGTACTGTACCAAAAGTCTTCGATGAATTTCGGCCCCTGATACACCTTCCGACCACAAAAAACGGATCACTGAACGTTGCTCTTCTTTGGTGCAAATAGAAAGTGGAGCGGCCATTATTAACAGCACGACAGCGATAACAAAACTAACCTACCAGCTTGATACGAACATAAACATAACAACGAATAAACAAAGCATGCGCCATCAACACAAAAGAACAGTACTGCCAACATAAACAAAAATATAGCTATATTGCGGATAATTATTGACTTACCCTCTTATATATATATTAGATACAATTGTACTTAAATAATTACAATAGTACACTTTTTTCCTTATTCTATTAAATAAATATTTTCATTTATATTTTTTACATTAATATATATATATATATATATATATATATATATATATATATATATATATATATATATATATATATTAATTATGAAATACTTAAATAAAAAAGTAAGTTCCATTTTCTTTTTTTTTTTTTATACTTCCTCTATTTTTTTTTCTTCTTTTATTATCTATTATATTTTTCTCATTACTATGTATATATATATATATATATATATATATATATTAAATATATATATATATATATTTACTATAACATTCATTATGTGAATCTAATGTTCGATTTCAAAGTTTTAATATATAAATATTATAATATCTTATATATTTTTTAAAAATTTGTATATCTCAATGGAAAAGAAACAAGAATTAAAATCACAATGTGAGGGAAATGGAATTACGAATGACGTGATTCGAACGCTTGATTTGACACAAAATTACAAATCTTACAAATTATGAAATTGGTTGAAAAAATTATGAATTCAGTTGAAATAAGCTATATATATACTAATAAGTACGAAAGAAACATAATTATTATATTTCATTAAAATCGGACGAGCCGTTCTCAATTTAGAAATATAGCCTCCCTACCCACCCCTTACTAATTAATAAAATTGTTAGAACCCTAAATATACTCTAATAAGTACGAAAGAAACATAATTATCAAATTTCATTAAAATTGGACGAGCCGTTCTCAATTTAGAAATATAGCCCCTCTCCCCACCCCCCACTAATTAAGAAAACTGTTAGAACCCTAAATATACGCTAATAAGTACGAAAGAAACATAATTATCAAATTTCATTAAAATCGGACGAGCCGTTCTCAATTTAGAAATATAGCCCCCCCCCCCCACTCCCAGCTAATAAAAAACTGTTAAAACCCCAAATATATGCTACTAAGTACGAAAGAAACGTAATTATCAAATTTCATAAAAATCGGACGAGCCGTTCTCAATTTAGAAATATAGCCCCCCCCCCCCCCCCCCCCCCACTCCCAGCTAAAAAATAAAACTGTTAAAACCCCAAATATATGCTACTAAGTACGAAAGAAACGTAATTATCAAATTTCATAAAAATCGGACGAGCCGTTCTCAATTTAGAAATGTAGCCTCCACTCCTCTCCCTAAGAAAAATATGGCGATAGTTCAAAACCGTTAACAATAAGAGAAAACTTAAAATTTAAATGGTGGAGGTCAAAACTGATATTCCGATATATTTGCTTATTTAATGGAAGAAATATTGTAATCGAATTATTCTGAAAATAATTCATACCTTAAATTACAAGAAATAGTAATCCGTAATCAACTATGTGTATATATATATCCGTAATCGAATTACATATAAGAATTACATTGTAATCATATTTCGAAACGAATGACGTGATTCAAACACTTAATTTGACAAAAAATTACAAATTTTACACATTATGAAATTGATTGAAAAAATTATGAAATTGGTTGAAAAAATTATGAATTTGATTGAAAAAATTATGAAATTGGTTGAAAAAATTATGAAATTGATTGAAAAAATTATGAAATTGGTTGAAAAAATTATGAATTTGGTTGAAAAAAGCTATAAATTAATAATGACAGCTGAGTGTTACGCTTCCGATTATCATCCATTTATTTATTTTTTTAAATAATAATAAGAATAATGTTGGTGATATTGGTCCAAAAGATCAGTTGAATGAACGATAATACATTGTAGGATCGGGTAGCTAAGCTATAAGCCAGAAGATTGGATATCAAGCTGGCATTGTTGTTGAGCCCTTCCAATATCGGCCTCCTGTATCTTCAAACATGGCGAGTCCAAACCATTGTATATAATAGATTGTGTATTGCCAACAGCCTCTTAAAGCTTCCTATCAAAAGCCTTCTTAAGGGGCTAACATTATGATCATTTTTAATGGAAAAGGATTATATTGTTTTTCTTAATTAATTTAATATGTCTTATGTTACTCATCTTTTAATTCCTCACTTCTTAAAGACATATTAGAGAAAATATTTTGCAGCAATGTGTAATAAAATGTGCATAAATACCTTTCTGAATCTCCAGCGGATTCATAAAGTGAACATTACGTAGCTAATTATTAAGGACTAAAGAAGCATTTTATCGTCTAGTTAAATAAAGTAATAAGAACTCCATTAGGAGATAAACAAGTGTTACCAACCTAATAGAGTTCAAATTTAAGTGCGATTAGAGCGCGAAGTTACTTGCTTTTGAGTTGAGAATATGAATAAAAATCTACTAATTATTAAATAAAAAATAATAATTTTTTGTTATTTTAAAAACATTTTAACTCCAATCCCATATCCTAAAACCTTCAAGAATGGTGTCAAAAATGGAGAATCAAAATAAATCCTAATAAATCTAACCAAATAACCTTTACCCTTCGTCGTAAACCTACGACTTCCTGTCCTACAGTATCCTTTAATAATATTCCACTAATTCATGTTGAACAGATCCGCTACCTAGGACTCCACTTGGACAAACGTTTAACTTGGAACCCACATACAAGACTATAACGTCAGGAAACTGCTCGTCGTTTTCGACTTCTTCAACATTTACTAGACAAACGCTCAAATTCTGCTTTACTAAAAAAGACTCATTTGCATGGCAGTTATCAGAACTATTTGGACATATGGAGTTGAGCTTTGGGGCTCAACTAAACCTTCTAATTCTTTCCGTATCCAATCCTTACAATCCAAAATCCTTAATTAATGCTCCTTACTTTGTTACAAATAAACTTATCCATAAAGACCTTAATGTTCCATATGTTGCTGAGTTAGCCCATACCAGATACCTATCCTTTCATAATCAGCTCCATAACCACTCAAATCCATTAGTTTCTCAACTTGCTTCCCACTCTATTCCCGATAATCCTCCGAGGTGTCTGAAAAGAAGATGGCCTAGAGATCTTCTAGTGTAGAATTTTTATTAAAGTGCTACTGATGAGTAGTTCTTTTCAAGCTTTGACATGTTATTGTAATCGTTATCAGCCCATATACTTAATGTATATAATTGTACTTTGTGGAATTTTATTTACTTTAACATGGAACATGTAGTTACTACCGGTGACCTGGTCAAAAGCGATACGTTTTTGGGGAACGCGAGGGCGTTACGCTTAGTTTGGTAGTTTGATATTAGGAGAGTAGGAGCAGTGAAGAGCTCAACTCTCGTTGTAATAATTAACACTAGCTCACTAATTAGTGAGCTCCTTTTGACTCTGTCAAAGAGTTCTCCTAATACGAAATAAAAAAATTCAACCTGGATTTGACAGATCTTGCTCGATCAATCTCGGCTGTTCAAAATTTTTATTTGAATAAAAAAAGTCACGTATGAACCTCTATTTTTAGGTTTAGGAGCTTTTTAAATAATTAACATTATTTAAATTAGTATAAAATGTCAAAATAAACGATAAAACAAAAAAGGGAAAATCTCAAATGAAATTACTATAATTTAACTGAAAGGAAATAAAGAATTGAATTATTTCATTAGATCTACCTAATACAATAACAACATTTTATATTGTTTTATCGTTTTTTGTGAATAAAAAATTACTCTCCTTTGGGAATACACAATACAATCTTACAGGTGAGTGGACAAAAATATAACATATGAACATCGACGTTGAAGGAGACAAACGTGTTCCATGTTATTCTTTCTTTAGCCGGCAAACTAAAGGGGTCAGTTTTTTTTAATCATGATGCGTGTCCTTCATAATACTCATCCGCTACGAAATCTAATTGTCTAATTTATCAAAGGAAAACGTTACTCCTATTCGACAAATCCCTTAGTATTTATATCTTATAACTATGAAAAGTTTTTTGACTCCAGCTGTAGATAAAATTTTGTATGCACCTCGGGAATAAACTTAATATTTTTTGTGATCTATTAACAACCTCTACTTTCAGGACTGTCTGATGAGCTCGAGATGAGATGTAAAAGAGTAATGAACTGTTTTATTAGATTTATTTTCGGGATCTCCAGAAGTTCTCGCATATCTCATAAGTATTCTGAAATTGGTTGGCTTTACCCCTGTTTTTGACGTCAATATTTCCTGGGTGCTCTCATATTCCAAACCTTAAAAACCAAAAATCCCGCCTGGCCTTACTCTGCGCTCCTCCGTTCACCTCTTAAATACTAGAACCCAACCCATCAACCTATACACTCCGGCTCATCGAACTGCATCCTTCGAGAAATCCTTTATTATCCGTGCTTCCTCTTTATGGAATTCATTGCCCATCACAATTCGAAAAAGCTCCATTCTTACTTCCTTTAAACAACATCTATTTCTTTACCTCCTGGATCTTCAATCTTCCGAGCAAATGTAAAACATGAATATTTAAGTTATATACATTATAATGGTACACATAAGATGTATCCTATTACAAGTTTCCTTAATTTATTTTTGTAACTCAATTTAATTATTAATAAATTTTTATTATTATTTATTATTATCATTTATTATAATTAATTATCATAGCCAGACGATTGTTCTATGTATTGTACTCGTTTTGTTATTCTTAGGGGACAAGTTGTCCCAGAATAAAGTTCATTTTTCTTCTTCTTCTTCTTTGTCTTGCAAGTTAGTAACCAGATATCGTTTGGAAGAGTAAAAAACTACTTTTCTCCCTTTGTCATAAATATGTACTATAATTTATAAAACAAATGACTTATATTAACAAAAGAAGGTCAATATAGAAAACGTCTTGTTGAGCTATATATGTATACATTTTTATATGAATAGTTTTTTTTTTTTATCTTTTAATTTCTGCAATGCGCTTTGGTATTGATGTTAATCCACCAGCAGTTTATAAATATAATTTATACTAGCATCCCCGTCGCGGCTTCGCCCGCCCTCATAAGTAAAGATAATTTCTACTAAAAATTAACGTTTTATTTGTTTATCGATAAGATTCTTGTATTTTAGCATGTGGTTCAGCATTATTTCTTCAATGATTTTTTCACCCATAGCAGTAATTATTAATCTAGTTATAATCGCACTGATTAGGTGGTTGAAGATTACGTAAAAGCACCATTAGACATAAAATTTTTAATTTTAATGCATGAATTGGTAATCAAGATGGATAAAGACTATTAATAAACTCTTGCGGAAAATAAACTGCATTATCAGTGCTAACGACAAAATGCCCGTGGATCATATTTTTACACACGATATAAAAAAGCAAAAGATCGACATTTTGATTTAGTAATAATTTGTATTCGGCAGAAATAACTTTATTAATTTCATCTGTTTGGATGTTGATTTCGAACTATAAAAGTATATGACAGTGTGGCAAACCTCGGTCCTGCCTCTCAACTTTATACATTTCAATGTTAGTTATTGTAAATTTTACCATTGCAAAACCTTCCTAGAATTATAAAAATTAATTATTTTGATATCGGTACAGATAGGTTCAGTCTACCATTATTAACTCTATTGTGGAATGGCACTATACACAATCGGTCAATTTTCAAGCTTCACTGGGATCCACATATCGCACACCATATTTAAATATTTTTTATTCAATAATTTTCTTGATAGTTTAATAAGTAAATTTTATCATCAATTTTAAGCTGTTTTGTAACCTCTCGTGTAGAATGTCACTCGCCACCTATCGGTCAATTGTCAAACTTCACTGTTGTCCACATATTAACTTTTTTTAATAAAATATAAATTAAAAATCAGTAGATTTTAATATTGCTAAACCGTCTTAAAACTATGAAGATGATCTAGTTAATATTTAGTACAGGTTGGTTCAGTAATATTCGCTGTTAGTGATCACAAACGAAAAATGGCTTGTTCTTTTATAGAATAGTATAAATTATTATTGTAGTAAATTTTCCTATTGTAAATCTTTTAAGAACTATGAAGATGATGTAGTTAAAATTTGGTTCAGATAGGTTCATTAGTTTTACTAAAACGCTATTGTCGCTTGCCACATATTCGATTTTTAAATTTCACTGGAATCCACACGTCTCACCACATATTTATAGCTTTTTGGATAACAAATTAATTTAATTTAGTAATTTTATTATCAATTTCTAGCTATATTTAACACCGGATCATTGTAACCTCTCTTGAATGTCGCTCGCTTTACTACACACCACATATTTATCGCTTTTTAAACAGTAATGTAATAGAAAATATATAAATTTTATTATTGCTAAACCTTCCTTGAACTATGAAGATGATGTAGTTATATTTGGTACAGAATAGTTCTATAGCTTTCGCGGTTAGTGATCACGAACGGAAATGGCTTGTCCTTCTATATATAACTTCATCATCCCCCGTCGAGGATTTTAACTAATAATTGATTTTTTTTTTTTTTTAATATATATATTTATCGATAAAAATCTTGTATTAAAGTGAACAATTGAAAATTATATTTTTGATAATATTTTCATGCATAGCAGCCATTATTAACTTGGTTAAATTTAGATTGATTAGGTATTTGAAGATAACATAAAGCATAATTAGACATTCAATTTTCAATTTAAATATATGAGTTGGTAATCCAGATGGACAGAGACTATTAAGAAACTGCATTATCAGTGCTTACAACTAAAGGTTCAAAATTCATATTTTTACACACAACATTAAACAGCTGAGGATCGGCATTTTGATTTTTAATAATTTTCATTCGACAGAAATAATTTTATTGATTGGATCTGGTTGGATTTTAATTTCTAACCATAAAAGTATGTGATAGTGTGGCAAAACCCGTTTCTAACACTCAACATTGTACATTTAAATTTTCATTGTTGCTAAACCTAGAACTATGAACATGATGTAGTTAAAATTTGGTATATTTCACTCCATATAGCTGTTTTTATAACAATTTAATTGTATCAATGTTCATCTCTATGTAACACTGTACCTTTTAACCTTTCATGTAGATGGCAATTGCCGCCATTTTTGAACTTCATTGTTATCCACTTTTTATTCATTTTTCAATAAAGAATTAGTTGAAAATCATTAGATTTTACTATTGCTAAACCATCCTATAAAGATGATGTAGTCAAAATTTGGTAGAGATTGGTTCAGTAGTTTTTGGCGGTTAGTGAACACAAACGAAACATTGCTTGTCCTTTTATATAATAGTATAACCTTATACCGCCATATGTTAGAATCGTATAGAGCTAACAGATAATTGTGACTTACAGATAATATACAAATAATATTGCGACTATAAATTAAGATATAAGGTATCCTATCTTTTTTGTTGGATCAAACTGCACACGGTATGCAAATTTGATTAAAATCGGTTCAGTAGTTTAGGTGTTAGCCGGCCCCTAGGCGGCGACACGTAATTTATATATATTAAGATTACATTATTGTATTTATAAAAAACACAAATATATTTCTTCTCTTTATAATTTATATTTGTTTATTCCGATCTAAAACGACAAAAAACTACTCATCGTTTTCGTCTACTTCAACATTAATACGAACTTTCGAAAATTCCAACTAAAAACAACAGACTCATTCTTGTCAGCTTGACAGTAAATAAACCTCTTGAGATATTCGGAGTTGAGGTTTGAGGCTCCACTAGACAATCCAGTTCATTTCGCATCTAATTATTACTGTCTAATACTTTTTAAAAATTCTCATTGCCATATTTGCTGATTCAACCCAAACCTACCCCTGGAATAATAAACTCCATAATCATTCAAATCCATTAGTCTTTCAACTTCTTATTCTATTCCCGATATATTTCCGACCGTCTGAGAAGAAAGTGATCTCGGGATCATCTAATGTAGAACTTTTTTTGAAGTTTACTTATGGGTGGTTGCTTTTAAAGCAATTGACATGTTTTTCTGAACGTTATCTTCATATTTACGAAGTACCTTTTTTTTTTGTATTTACAGTTATAAATTTCAATCAATATATTAAAAAAAAAAAGTTTATGTTCTTCAAAGTTTTGTATAAATAAATTATAACATAAATTAATAAAATAAACATACACAATATTTTTTAGATTATTGTACAAGATATCAAGCAGGCGATATTTCGACAATTCTGTTAATAATTTTTTAATTAGTTTTTCAGTATTTTCCTCGGGTACGTTACGAAATACATTCCGAAATAAGGTTTTACATGATTTTTAACTTTTTCATCATTTGTCGGTTACGTTTTGTGGCTTCTCCTTGAAAAGGTCTTCTGTCATTGACCGCAGGGTGGAAGTAATCCTTTGAAGTTGAAGTTGAGCTTCAAGAGCTTGGAACATCTGAAGGCACCAGGCACCTGTGACGCCGAAGAAGTTTTGGGCTTTGATGTCCTAATGAACGAGGCGTTCCTCAAGGTATCCGCTTCGGTGCCCCCATCTTCCGATCTAATAACCTCCTTCATGGTTCATCAGCCCCGCTCTCCTTATTCATCTTTATGTAAACATGTTTTCTCAAAAGTCAACGAGTCACCTTAGATAATAATATATTTATTTTAAAGAATTCCTACACGTTTTTACAGGAAATAGTCTATGCGTTACCATCTAGTACAATTGTCGGTACCCTTACATAAGCGTGGCTCCACCAGACCGACCTGACGCTACACCGACCAGTTCTATTCTTACGTTTCACTTCCAGTTCAGTTTTATCGATAGTTCTTTCCTATAATCTCAAATTCACTTCTACAGTTTCCTCTTGAATTGTGTGTTTTAGTATTGATATTTAGTCTTTTTCAATGTAAAAAGGTTTCTTTTATTCTTTTATTAATAGAAATTTACAACTGTATTAGAAAACACATCTAGTAAATATGCGGTATATATGAGATATAATGACATGGATAAAACTTGTAGAGGAACTACCCATTGGTAGTACTCTAATGAATATTTACAAAAGAAGAACACGAGGCTATCTTCTTTTCAGACGCCTCGGAGGATTGCCAGGAACGGAATGGAAAGCAAGTTGTGCAACAAGTGGATTGGGATGAGCAGTGAGTTTTTTATGAAAGGACAGGTATCTGGTTCGTGCCAAATCAGCAACATATGGGATATTAAGGTCATTGTGGATCAGTTCATTTGTGACAAAGTAAGGAGCATCTAGGATTTTGGATTGGAGTGATTGGATGCGGGAAGAATTCGATAGTTTGGTGGATCCCCATAACTCTATACCGTAAGTCCAAATAGGTCTGATAATCGTCATATAGATGAGTTTTTTGTAGTGAATCGGGAGATTTGAACGTTTTTCAAGTAGGTGTTGTAGTAGTCGAAATCGACGTGCAGCTTCTTGTCTTTTCAGTCTTGTATGAGGGTTCCAGGTAAGTCTCTTGTCCAGATAAAATCCAAGGTATCTTATCTGTCCCACATTATTTAATGGTCCTCCATTAAAGGATACAGGAGGACAGGATGAGGTAGGTTTTCAACGTTGGGTAAAGGTTATTTGCTGGGATTTGCTAGGATTCATCTTAACTCAACAGTTATGACACCATTCTTCAAGGGAAATGATATGTGACTGGAGTGTCTGGGAAAATATATATTTAAAAAATATATAAATTGATGTTTTCTTGTTTCCTCTTCCCTGATGTGTAAATGTATTACAATAGTTAGGAAGATTGATTTTACATGGATTTGGTGTTTTATGTATTTATATTTGTTATATCAATTTAAGTGAGAAATTTTCAGTTTACTCATTTTGTAAATGGATTCTTTGTCGTCCATATTACTTATTGCCCTAAAGTGAGACAGATTGAATTATTAATTAAAAAAAAAAAAAATACATAAATCTAAAAATAAAAGTGAGAAAGTCACAGGTTTCATATTTTCTTATTTCCACTTCTTTTGAGAAAATATATCAGAAATTAACATCATAACTACCAACAAAGATTCTGTGTTTTATATATTTATAATTCGTCATTTCTGCTTCCCTGATATCAGACAGTTTATCAGAAGTTAACATTACTTCTGATTATTTAGCATTATATTAATTCTGATTCAATATAATATTAATATTTTCAATATTAATTATGATATTTTCTTATGCCTCATTTTAATATCAGGAGGTAAAACAGTAGTTAATATTAGTTTGAAAATGGATTTAGAGTTTCTCCGTAAATGAGTGAGTATAATCTTTCCATTTTATTTGCACATAAATAAATACCTACAAAACTAAATACATAATACACAATACAAATACATAATAAATGCATTTTAATTGCACATAAATAAATACATACCTCTCTTTTCACTGTTCATTTTATTTTACGTACATATAAATCACTAAGTTCTCCGTAATCCGGACGATTTGCTGGTTCGGACGATCCCCTGTCAACAATTCGATCGGATTATCAAGGTCATACTGTATATTATTTTTGATAAATTACTGACATTATTGATTGACAAATATTTTCTTATTTTATCCATCATTCCAAATATTTCATTCTTTCCTTAGGGTTATGTGGTTATTATTTATGCTCACTATATTTGCGCTTTTTTCCCTATGTGTGCCTGTTTTCTATTGTTACCCAACGGAACCATAAAGTTTAGGACAAGAAAAGAAAAAAAATTCCGAAAGATATAATTTGATTCCGAATAAGAGTAATTGAATTTAATGTTCTTATATAATTGCATTTAGGAGGGGGAGGTTCTCTCCCCCCTTCAAGGTTAGAAAATTGAATTATTAAGTTCTTCATCTTATTATTGAAAAATTTTATTTTGACTTCCTTTTGAATAATTCAATTTTTTATTTTCTTCTGTTACTATTTATACGTATTTTCTTTTTCATTTCTTTTGGCTATCTTGATAATTGATAAAACAGACTCATTCTTGTCAGCATGACAGTAAATAAACCTTTTGGGATGTTCGGAGTTGAGGTTTCAGGCTCCACTAGACAATTCAGTTCATTTCGCATCTAATCATTACTGTCTAATACTTTTGAAAAATCCTCATTGCCATATTTGCTGATTCAACCCAAACCTACCCCTGGATTAATGTTATTCCCTTGTGATTTTCAATTTATTTCTCCCTTTATCATTCCATAGTAGTTACAAATAAAAGGAAACTGGAAATATATATTGAATATCTCGTTATGAACATTAGTTGTATTTTGAATCCGAGTTGATTGTGAGTTATTATAACAAGTCGACTCTTTCAAGATATTTTTAAAAGGTTTGTTGAATTGTATTTTAGAAGCCTAGAACGCACATTGTTAACATTTACTATAGAAAAAATAAATTGCTGAATTATTAATTTATTGTACTTACAACTGTATACTTATATACAATAAGTTAATTTTTGGATATTATTACAATGACTTCTCAGTACTATGTAAAGAACCAATGACTATTAAAGAAAATACGCATTATAAGGTCTCTTAGCTATCTTCTATTCATATGCTTCGGTGGGTAATCAGGAATCGATTGTGGAGCAAGTTGAGATACTAGTGGATTCAAGTTAAAGGATTGAAGTTAACAATAAAAGGATTGGCATCAGGTTTGGTTCAAATCAGCAATGTCTCGAACATAACCATCTTGAATAATGAATAAATAATTTTTTTTTTTTTTGTGACACATTAAGGAGCATTCAAGAGATCTAAATTATTATTGGGGAATATTGTCTCATCAATACTTTAATATTTATAATTTTACAAAACATCATGGAAAATATGGTATATTTATATTTTTTTTAGTGGTGGCTAGACTCCTGATGCACACCTAGCCATTTTAAATTGACTATTTGGGATAAAATTGCATGCTGATATAGAATAGAATAGAATAGAAAAACAAATTTTATTCTGGGACAAAGTCCCTTAAGAATAATAGTTACATGACAGAACTTAAGTTATATCTGACCTAGAGATTATAAATTTGATAATAAAATAAAATAATTAAAAGTAAATACAATTTTACAATAAAATAAGTAATAAAATGAAACAAAATTCTATACGCATATATATAAACACATACACGCTGCATACATACACTATATATGTATATGAATCAGTAAAAGAAAAAATATTATATAAGAAATTGATTAAACAATATATTTTTGATGTTGAATCTAGTAAAGGATGAAGAAAATAAAATGATGAAAAAAGAGTAAAAATGAAAATTATTTCAATGATAGACAAAACATTATCATATGAAGATTGTTTAAACAAGCTAAACTTTTATATCTGATATCCTTGGGTGAAATTTATTAAAGCATCTATATAATTAGATAGTATCCGACTGGAGGGAGGAAAGGTGGTGGAAGACGAGTGTTTTAAAAGTTCCCAGGGAGGATGCATTACGAATAGAAGGAGGAAGAGAATTCCAAAAAATAGCGGAGCGGGCAAGAAAGGAACGTTGGAAAGCAGTAGTTCTGTAGGATGGGGTGTAGAGATCGGAGAGGCGGGACCTTGTATGCAGTGATTGGATTGGGGACTTGAAATGTAGGATACTGTGAATAGACGGAGGGTTATGTGTGTTAATAACTTGGAAGAGGAATGAACCAAGGAAGTAATCTCTACGGAAGGAAGGCGAAAGCCAATTTAACTCGGTGTAAAGATGGGACACATGAGAGCGTCTCGAGGTTCCAAAAACAAATCTTATGAAACAGTTCATGATACGCTTTAGTCTATCTTCAAGAACCATCGAGAGTCCACCATAAATCACACATCCATAGTCAAATTGGGGGAATATGAGGGAGGATACTAGGAGTTTACGTGTGGATGGAGGAAGTAGGTGTCGGGAACGGTGGAATAATTTTAGGATGCCAATCGATGGTCGGGAGATTTGAGCAATGTGGGGTTTCCAGGAAAGGATTTGATCGATTGTTAAACCTAGGTTTTTAACGGAGGAGAGGAAAGATATAGGTTGACCATTTAGGAATAAAGTAGCGAAGTTGGTATTCGATCGAAGGAGGGAATGAGATCCTATTGCGATTGCTTGAGTTTTAGCTGCATTTAAAGTCAATTTATTCAGGAATGCCCAGGCACAGATTTCATCCAGGGCTTGCTGAATTTTTTTGATATATGTAGGTTGTCTATTATTTTGTTACTGCAAGTATATAAACATTGGTCCCGATATAATACATCTTTACCATACATGAACCCAGGAATCTTTGGGTATACAACCGTATTAGGAACCTTTAGAGGTTATTTTTTTTTAAATTAATTTTATTTTTTTAAATATAGTTGAAAACATCCCAAAAGATTCTATCCCAATGGTGAAGGTTGGTTCTACCCGAAACTAAACCACCCCAAAGAATACATTTTTAGTTACTAATATCACAGAATGGACCAATAAGATATTACACTTATTAATTATTATATTATTTAAAATATAATCACCAATTTGTATATGTTTGTACATTTTATTTAACGATAGTCAATCAATATTTGTATTAGGTATTGAGTGAAGCAAGTTGGGAGACTAGTGGATTCGAGTGGTTATGGAGTCCACTATGAAAGGATAGGTATCTGGTTTGAGCCAAATCTACAACATATGGAACGTTAAGATCTTTATGGGTTAGTTTGTTTATAACATAATAAGGAGCAGTTAAGATTTTTCGAAGGTTTTTGGATTGTAAGGATTGGATACGAGTTAACTGGAAAGTTTAGTGGAGCCCCAAAGCTTAACTCTGTATGTGCACATTGCTCTAATCACTGTCATGTAAATAATTCTTTTGAACTCTTGTTTAGTAAACGTTAGAGCAATCGGAAACAATTGAATGTGTGCCTATGTCACCAATTTCTTGAAACCCATTTTTTTGGGAAATAAAGGCCTATGACATGTGGTGTACATAATACCATGGTTTTTAGTAGTATAAGAAACCCCTAGAGGTCAGGAGAATCGGGTCTATTTCTCTATAGCCTAAGTATCTATAGCTACTTTTTGTTATAACACTTTGCGAAAGTTACAGTTCTTTGAAGTTCTTGTAAAATTAGTAAACCATGACATAGGCCCTTCAATTGCACACATTCAATTGCTGACTTTAAATGCAGTATTGACAAAGTATATAGCAAATGTTTTTAGCAAAGATTAATCAATAATCGATGTGTAATTTAACCCTTTTCTTGGCATGGTATCCATAGAGATGCCATCCTTTTTTTTTGTTTGTTTTTCAAAATGTTTAAGGGTATATTCTGATGTATTTCTAGGTTCCTTACCAACATTCCACTATCGCTGAGATACTCCAAGAGATAGAGAACCTTAATCTTGGTTTAGCATATCAGGAGATACCTTTTTTATTTAAAAAAAAAAAAAAAAAAATTAAATATCAGTCAAATGTTTTCATATCGAGGTCGTATTTGATCTCTTTAAAGGGAATTTTCATATCGAGTCGTTCGTACTTTGATCTCTTTACAAAAGACTTATTTACATGACTTTTTTTTTTTTTTTTTTTTACGGAGTTGAGCTTTGGGGCTCTGCCAAGCAAAGGGTTAATATCTCGTATCCAATCCTTACAATCCAAAATCCTTCGAAAAATCCTAAATACTTTGTCACCAATAGCTTATCCATAAAGACTTAATTTTCCATATGTGTGCTGAGTTAGCTCAAACCAGATACCTATCCTTCCATAGTAGCTCCATTTTATATCCCACTTTTCCTCCTCCATCCCTGATAAAAAAACTAGAAAAGTGAATACTAGTGAGTTTAGTTATTTAGTCACTCTAACTGAAAAAAAAAAAAAAAAAAAAAAAAAATTTTCTTTGCCAAGCCCTCCCTCATATTAGTACAATAAGTAGTATTGTTGTAGATTATATAAGAGTAGTTTTATATACATTTTGCGGTAATTTTTATAGTTCCTTAAATCCTCCCAGACCGCTGGCGGGTCCTCCATTTTTCATTTTTTGCTTTTTTTTTTTTTTTTCAGTTCGCGGGTAGTGCACAGAGTTTGAAAAAAATAAATTGCTTATTTTGTTTTTTTTTAGTTTTGAGGAGCGGACATTTTTATCTGGGCATTTATTTTTAGGAGCTGACATTTTTACGCAACTGCACTGAATTCTAACTCTAGCCAACGGCTGTTTAGATTGTTATTATCAATTCTCAGAAACTAAAGGAAATGTACCGCTAAATGAACGAAATTATAACAAAGAAATACTAACAATTCACACTATAGCTAACAACAACGGATACAATAAAACCACAATCGATAATATTTTAAGGAAACAAAAACATTAAAAAAAAAACTATGAATAATATATACAAAACACCCCCAGAGTTACAGCTACCCCTAAAAAATATATTTTGATACCATACTACGGCCCAATATCCGCTAAAGTCGGGAAAGAATTAAAAAAATTAGGTTTAAACCCTATATTTAAAATAGATAAACCATTGTCATCATACTTACCTTCACCGAAAGACAAAATAGACCCTTTCCAAAAAAGCGGCGTATACGAATTAAAATGTAATGACTGTGAAGCAAAATACACGGGAAAAACCGGACGATCGGTAAATCAAAGAGTAAATGAACATAACCACAAATTTAATAAAGACTCGGGAGTAAAAATATTACATCAAGTAGAAAATAGTCTAAAATTAAATACTTTTGAATCACTAGAAATAATAAAATCGTTTAAAACCGAACCAGATTTTTGTTTAAATGATCAGATTAACATATCCAATAGCCCCATTTTAAATTTGTTTCCCATAGGAACGGAAAAACCCAATGAGTCATGAGGGAAACCCCATTGTAAATCTACAACTTAACCTACATGCCCCCTTTAACTTCTCACAAATTCAGTGTTTTAGTTACCTGGAAGGTGAGTGCCTATGCTTGATTTCTTGTCTTATCTTTTTAAAAAACTTTACTATATATAATCTATGTAACATAGTACTGATGTGTTGAAAAATTTTTGTATAATCTCAATAGAAGTGGCACTTAATTCATCAATCCTAATTGTAAAGGAAATGTTATTAGAATTTTGTCATTAATGGGAGTGAGAAAAAAAAAGATTACTTCGGTTAATTCTAGGTTCAAAAAATAAAACCAACGTTAGCTTTTAACTCTTCAAAAAATAGATAAATAAACAGACAGGAAGGGATACTGCATCGGTTGGAACTGTGTTGTTTTTTCGTCTACATTGGTTCTTTTTTGAAAAGAAAAGAAAATATGAGTTCATAAGATATTATAAACTACTGAACAAAACAATAATTGATGTACACGACGCTAATTGTAAAACCTATAGAATAATAATTATTAAACAGATAAAGATTGAATACAAAAATTAATACATAAGTCGTAGATCCGTAATTGTTTTTAATAAATATTAATTATAATTAATGATTATATGATTGTTGGTGTTTTCATTGATTGGTACAAGATATGAGGAAATTACCTACTATTATCATTGCTTAAATTGAAAATTGCTCGGAATTGCTGTTTGAAAACAACAACAAACATTCGCCATTTTATTTTTTCTCCGGTGCCACAAATTATTATCAGCTGATTTAAACCCATGATGTAGTTCCGGTAACCAATAGTGACCAACTCCAAATCAGTATCCAACCACATATTAAGTTAATATCAATATTAATATTTCTTCCTATGTACTACAAAATAAATGTTTTAATGATAATTTTTTTTCTTTAATTTTTTAAATCCTCACCTGTCACTTATCCTCTGACAACAAGCTGATGTGGTCATGATATGCAAGATAATTGGCATGGCAGACAATGAAGGAGGTCAGGACCCAGCGGTACTTACTGTTAACTTGATATTTAATTAATTTAATTTAATTATTTAACCGAGTAGATCCCTTGACCAACTCCTTTTTAATCATCATTGGGTATTGTCAGGCATGCTTTTCGAGTCCATAGTTTCTTTCGGCCTATTAAGATTTAAGATTTAATTGGCCTACTTATTAAGTAGTAACATATTAAGTTGTTGATATCTCCGTTGAGTTTGTCATGAAATCTTTTGTGGGAAGTCCGGATGTGGTCTATACTATGGGTATGCCTAGGTCTGTAATGTTTTGTTTTTGAGGTACTAGGGTAAAAGTGCGTTTACACTGCCCGAACATCCTCGAGCATCGAGCATTCGTCGGTTTTCAACGATCACGAACGCAAACGAGCCCTCTGTTCACACTGCACGAGCATTTCTGACGATCAGTTGCTCATGAGCATTCGCAGCGAATAGATGGCACCCGGGCTATCCAAAATTGCGGTTTCCACGGCGGCCATTCTCATTCTATGAAAGACCATCTAGGGGAGGAAAAGCGAAAAAGGAAAGGGCGTCGCATGTAGGAATCGTCATTTTTCAGTAATTTCCTTGAAGGAAATTTTTTTTTAAAAAATTCAATAAATTAAAAAAAACAACAATAAAATCTATTGTAATTTAGCCAAAAAACATCACTTATTTTTGGGTCACCTGTGGTGTAGTGGTTAGCATAGCAACCTACTAAACCCAAGATCGCGGGTTCGCAGCCCGGCAGATGACCTTAGGATTTTTTAAAGGGAGTAAAAAATCCTTAGCTATGCCGTCCTTCGGAAGGGACGTAAAATGGGGGTCCCGAGCCTGTGCGATGTCAGGTACTCGTTAAAGATCCCTATCCTAATTATACCTGGATAGGCAAAATTTAGGACTCCCACCGTAGCATCGTCCGATTAGCCATAGCAGCATAAAGTGACGTTAAACGAAATAAACAAACAAACAAACATCACTTATTAAAAACAGGATTCAAATTGAGAATAAATATAAATAATAGAACAAATAATTTAAATATAAAATTAATAGGTACGATTATTAAACTTGAAATAATAGAACACATTATCTTAAATAAACATACTTTGAAAATAAACAATAGCTACCACACTCAAAATGGGAGGAGACACGTACTCTTCAACAGCTAGGCTAGAACTAAATTCGGCGAACACAATGCGCGTGTTAACACAGAGCGAGCGGCGAACGAGCGTCCTTTTGATGATTCGCCGGAAAACCGACATCGGGCGGATCAGGGCCGATCACGAACAAGCATTCACTTGGGCCCTGTTCGGCTCGCGGCAACTGCTTACACTGCCTGAGCCTCGTTCGTCACCCCTGTTTGTGACGAATGCTCGGGCAGTGTAAACGGGCTTAATGAGTCGCAACGTTTTTAACTGGAAAATTAGTATTTTTTTGGATTTGTGATTTTTTATTATGTAAATCTGTGAAGCGTACGTCCATAGTGGTGATAATGAGTAAGTATAAGTATTTAGTCTCTTCATAATTTTCAGCGTCGATCGTTTATGTAGAAGTGGATATGAAAGTCTCAGTCTTTTGTTAAGGCTTTGCCATTTTTGTTTCTCATGGGGGCCCCATGTCATCCTATCAAAAATTAGTCCGGTATTTTGAACAGTGTTAGTCTGTGTAATTGGAACATTTTTAATGTAAACTATGGGGCTATGTACTATGTCGAAGTGTTATTATGTGGTTTTGATTTATAGTTGTTGAGTTTTATTTTCCATTTCAAATTAATGGTTTTTTTATAACCTAATTCATAATTAAAGTACACAGTAATTTTTTTTTTCTGCAACTGTTAAATAATGGGAACATTATTCAATTAAAAACAGCTGATTAACGTTCCATTTTATTCTCTAATGAGTAAAAAGCTTAACTTTAATTCTCTAGAGTGTAAAGTAAAATTTCAGTGCCACCTTAATACATACCTTAATACGAAGTTCATTATTATCAGCTGATATTATAAGGAGCTTCACAAAACCATAAGCAATGTGTTGCTCACAGTTCAAATTCTAATTCAAATACTCATTTCAGCAATAATCTTAACTTCGATGCAAATAATTCAAATCAACCATTTATATCTAACGCCAATAATTGTAATATTACAATAAACATTTATAATAAATAATAATATGAGTACTTGTATTGCTACCTGAATAAAATTTATAAAAAAAATTTCATATTTTTTTTTTTTTTTTTTTGAACGGTTGTAGAAAAAATGTAATATTTAACTTGAGTATAAATAATTTTAATCACTCTCGGCAATTTACAGCACTCACCT
The DNA here is from genome assembly GCA_003667255.2 of Euschistus heros. Classification (NCBI taxonomy): domain Eukaryota; kingdom Metazoa; phylum Arthropoda; class Insecta; order Hemiptera; family Pentatomidae; genus Euschistus; species Euschistus heros. The sequence continues at coordinate 764,813 of RCWM02000237.1, forward strand.
TCGCTTCGCTCGCTCGCTCGAGTGAGTAAAAGTACTTCTTTACACTCTTGTCAAATAAATAACTATTTTTTTATTTTATCATAATCATTTATAGAAGTTTTAAAGAGCCGTGTTAATAGCTTTATATTAACCCTAATTTTGTTTTTAACTGTATCATTTCTATGTTTCTATGGAATTTTTTAATTTTAAAATTTGTGAATTGGTTAAGTGAATTTTGTGTACTAAGTTTTTTATTGTGAATTTTGAGTTATATGTATCACCAGAAAGCTCATTTGTTTCACTTTGTTTGTGGCTAAAGGACTTAGTTATGAAGTTATTACAGAGATGAATATTGATTTGTTAATCATTGCGTTTTTCCCAATGAACTAATTTTGCACTTGACTGACTATTCATATACGCCACAGATATCTATATAGCTATATAATAATCTACATATTATTTCCAAATCTACATAGTACAAGACTCATACATAATACATATAATGTGAGTGCTAAGCTTGGCCGATTTATTGTACGCCTGGAGAGAATCTCCCGTTCTGAAGCGTCAGCTGCCCCCCGGGGGTTGGCCGATATCCGCTGATGGATGAAAAATCAATGCCTCCTCGATATCTGCTCCCTCCTTGGAAATTATTTTATGAAAGCCAGATTTCTTGGATAAATGGCCTTTAGATGGCGTTGTTTAACATCCAAGAGTGCTGATGTCGAGGGCCCTTCGGGCGATGGGTCTTAGCGTCATCAATCTTAATGTATTTAGTATTTCAAGATATCATGAGAATGTAAATGGAAACTGTTAATATATTTATGAAAAGATTTATTTTCTCTTTAACTGATATACTAGCGGCTTCGGCCAGGAAACTTATCGACTTTAGCAACTAGCCGTTCTGTTTAGATAGAATCTGGTATCTTCAACTTTTTTTGGGATAGAGTATTGATATAAATTGTAATAAACAATTTTAACATAAAAGTGGTAGAATACTAATACTATCGAATGGTGGACCTTATGCCCACGTGGATGGATTGCATTGGATGGCGTCCTATGCGGCATATTGTAGGATCTTCCTGATGCGCATTCTCTTCCTTCAAAAGAAACTTTTCCTCATGACACAAGCTTAGGAAAGTTATGAGATTGGAAGTTACTTCGTGTCATATTGGTTTACTTCCTCCTGCGTTATGAAATATATTTGAAAAATTGCCGTAACTTGGTTGCGAAACTTATATATCTTTTGTTTTAAACATCATTTTTAGCACATATTTACGTATATCATAACTATTTCACTCTCGTTAACTAACTACTATTCGTATAGTTTTCCCAATTATGAAATTGTTTGAATATACAGAAGAAAGAAGTGCCCAACCCAATATTGATAATTTTCTGCTTAGAAGGTTTTCAATAGGATTTGGAAAAAATATAGAATTATAAATATTAAATATATGATATATTATAATGTATTATGTATTATAAGTTTTAATATATTATGTGTCATATACTAATTCCGACTGGGGTCACCTGTGGTGTAGTGGTTAGCATAGCAACCTACTAAACCCAAGATCGCGGGTTCGCAGCCCGGCAGATGACCTTAGGATTTTTTAAAGAGAGTAAAAAATCCTTAGCTATACCGTCCTTCGGAAGGGACGTAAAATGGAGGTCCCGAGCCTGTGCGATGTCAGGTACTCGGTAAAGATCCCTATCCTAATTATACCTGGATAGGCAAAATTTAGGACACTCACCGTAGCATCGTCCGATTAGCCAAAGCAGCATAAAGTGGCGTTAAACGAAGTAAACAAGTGTTGGAGCTTTTTCCTATATGTTCTAGCGCGTTAGTGTTGCTCCCATCGGAAATTTTACCACAGATTTCCTCATCATAGATAGAAATATCCATAATCTATTGTTTTATTTCTAGTCAGGGAGAAATTGAGGTCTTTTGTTATTATAAGTATGCCTTTTTTTTTTTTAAATTGAATTTTCGAATGATTTTCAGAAGCGGAAGTTGACATTTTTAGTTTGATGTAATCAGTAATATCCACCTAACTCTGGATGGTTCACAATTATTGAACTGTATCTTGGATTGTAATGAGCTCAGTTATAATCTAGGAGGCCGTATAATTGTATAAAAAAAAAGTAATATAATTGTGAATCATTACAATTAGGATTGATGAATTAATTCCCACTTCTATTGAGATTATTTTATTTGAAAACTAGTTTCGAATGCTAAACATTCATCTTCAGTTCTAAAACATACAAAATCAACACATCAGTACTATGTTACATAGATAATATATACTAAAGTTTTCAAAAATGTAAGACAAGAAATCAAAAATGGTACTCACCCTAGGAGATCTAACAGATATATAAAATATATCCATCATGGAAAGGGGATGGGGGCAGGTAGGTCAAATCTTTGTGATTTACTATGGGATTTCCCTTATGACTCATTGGATTTTTCCGTTCCTATGGGAAACAAATTTGAAATGAAGCTATTAGATATGTTTATCTGATCATTTAAACAAAAATCTGGATCGTTTTAAAAATATTTTATTATTTATAATGATTTACAAATATTTAATTTTAGGCTTTTTTCTACTTTATGTAGTATTTTTACTCCCGAGTTTTTATTAAATTTATGGTTATTTTCATTAAGATGGATAGCGTAATTGGAATTTTGGGTCTTATTATTGTATGCTCTTATATGTTCTTTTACTCTTTGATTTACCGATCGTCCAGTTTTCCCGTGTATTTTGCTTCACAGTCATTGTATTTTAGTTCTTATACACCGCTTTTTTGGAACGGGTCTATTTTGTCTTTAGGTGAAGGGAAGTATGATAACAATGGTTTATATATTTTAAATGCAGGGTTTAAACCTATTTTTTAAAATTCCTTTCCGAATTAAAAAAAAAAAATTGGTTATGATTGTGAATCATAATTCGCCCGGAAAAACTTTTGATATCGGCCAATAACGAGTCAATCATCCCGGAAACATCTGGAACAATGGAGCTTTTATCGATTTTTCAAAACAATTAGTATCATTAGAATTTTATAGATAATGGTTATAAACAAATTTTCATGTTTTTTTTTTCGAATTTGATGTTTTTTTAAGTTTTAAGTGTTCTCTATTTAATCTTTTGTTGTGTAATATTAAATTCGACATACTTTTTTTTTTTTATTATCTTTTTGTTTAAACTATTTATCAATCCTTTTTATTATTATGGTTTTTCCGTTAACGCTATCTTCCACGAGTGTCCAATCAAATTATTCTTATCGACCAAACACTGGTCCCGTTTATCCGATTAAATAAATCATTTTGTGTGATGGCCGGTTTTGTAAAAATAGATTTGCTTTTCATTCGCTATTCAGAGGGGAAGGAGCACAATGGAAGCCAATGGTTCCTAAATCATAGCGTTATGGAAGAGATATTAAATAGTTTGGTGCTTTACAGCCGTTCCAGAAATAGCAGCCCCTATCTAGCCTTCCGTTATTAGCGTTTACTGTTTACTGTTTGCTGCATTCTGCCTCCTTCATCTTTAATTGCTTTGTCGTAATAATAACATTCAGCGCTATTTCCGGTGTTTGATGCCTTCCTTATAATTAAGACCCGGATTTATGCGCAATCGCATAATTCCTTGTTTCATTTTATTAACTCATTTAATTGTTTCGTAAAATTTTATGTTGGATAATTTCCCGTAATTGGCCAACATTTTACCATCCATCAAATTTAAATATTTTATGTATGATAACTATTCAATTTATTTCTTCAGAATAATATAAAAATTATTTTGTGAAATGTGTTGAATTTTTTCTCCAACTAGGGCAGGAAAGACGGGTTATCTCTCAAAGTGAGGAATATCTTGGAGAAGTGTCCTCTGTAAGTTCTTAGGCGGTATTGCACATTTCATTTCCAGGATCATCGAATTCAAACATATTGGAATTTATAATTTAATTTAATGATTTTTTTTTTTCGTATTTATGTACTTTAATTTTGGTACCGTTCCACAATCACGTCTCCAGCTCCTAAGCGCGCCCAGAATACCTTTTATCGATTCTAACCTTGTTCCGATTTATTTCGATATTCTAGTCGCTATTTTTCAAGGGGAAAGGTTACTCTTCTTAATTTACGGAAAAACTCTAAATACCCTGTTCAATGTAATATTAACTTTTTTTTACCCTTTGATATATTTTTTATATACATTTATTGAAATTTACAACTGTACAGAATATATACATCAAGTAAATGTATTGACAACGATTATAATATCATGTTAAAACTTGAAAAGAACTACTCATCAGTAGCACTTTATTAAAAATTCTACACTAGAAGGTCTCTAGGCCTACTTCGTTTTAGACGTCTCGGAGGATTATCAGGAATGGAGTGGGAAGCAAGTTGAGAAACTAACAGATTTGAATGGTTATGGAGCTTACTATGAAAGGATAGGTATCTGGTGTGGGCTAAATCAGCAACATATGGAACATTAAGATCTTTAGGGAGAAGTTTATTGGTGACAAAGAAAGGAGCATTGAGGATTTTACGAAGGATTTTGGATTGTAAGGATTGAATACTAGATGAATTGGATGGTTTAGTGGAGCCCCAAAGCTCAACTCCGTACGTCCAAATAGGTCTAATCACTGTCATCTAAATGAGTCTTTTGTAATTAATTGGGAGCTTTGAACGTTAGTCTAGTAAATGTTGAAGTAGTCTGAAACGACTGGCAGTTTCTTTCTTTGATATTAAAATGAGTAATAAGAAAATAATGAAGGGAAAATAAAAAAAAATATCAAAATATAAGACACTAAATCAATGTTGAATTAATATTATATTAATTCAGAATGAATATAATGCTAAACCACCAGTAATGTTAACTTCTGATAAACTTTCTGATATCAGGAAAGTGTAAATAACAAATTATAAATATATAAAACACAGATTCCTTGTTGAAAGTTATGATGTTAAAGTTCTGCTATATTTTCTGAAAGGAAGTAGAAATAAAAATGAAACCTGTGATATACTTTCTCATATTTATTTTTAAATTGAAGTATTTTTTTAATTATGAATACAATCTGTCTCACATTTAGGGCAATAAGTAATATGGACGACAAAGAATCCATTCACAAAATATGTATAATGAAATTTTCTCACTTAAATTTATACAACAAATATAAATATATAAAACACCAAATCCATGTAGATATTAATCTTTTTAATTTTTGTTGAACTTTTACACTTTAGAGAAGAGGAAATAAAAAAACATGAATTTATAAAACACTAAATCCTTTATGAAATTTATTTTTTAACTTCTGTTTCACTTATTTACATTAAAGAAGTCTAAATATCAATATTACAAACTAAACAACACAATCTAAGTTTAGACTGTAGAAGTGATTGTTTACATGTGAGGTTATAGGAAAGAGCTATCGATAGATGTATCGATACGGGTCAGGTAGGTTTCGTGGAAACGCGCGGACCTTAATTTGACTTATACGGAAATTTAATATTATAATATTTAATATTTTTTGGTCGCGGAGCTAGCTAGGATTTTTTTTTTTAAACAATTCATTGAAATTCACAACTGTACAAAAATTTATACATCAAGTAAATGTGCTGTTAACTATTACAATAACGACAAACCTGACAAAACTTGAAAAGAACTAATCATCAGTAGTTCTTTAATAAAAATTCTACATTAGAAGGTCTCTAGGCCAACTTTTTTTCAGACGCCTTGGAGGATTATCAGGAATGGTGTGGAGCTTACTATGAAATGATTGATATCTGCTTTGGGCTAAATCTGCAACATATGGAACATTAAGATCTTTATGGAGAAGTTTATTGGTGACAAAGAAAGGAGCATTGAGGATTTTACGAAGGATTTTGGATTGTAAGGATTAAATACGAGATGAATTGGTTGGTTTAGTGGAGCCCCAAAGCTCAACTCCGTACTCGCGGCTAGGATTAAAAATTTTTTTCTCGATCCGATACGACCCTCGGTATTAGAGGAGATTTAAACATAATTATTGTATTACATTTTATTATTATTGTTGTTTTTGTTTGAGGCTGAATAATTTAAAATTTATTTAGATTTGTAACGTATAGTTTGGAATTCAGCTGTATTCATGGTTTAGGAGATCCCGTGACGTAGCTATACTCAAATTCTTTTTCAGATTTTTTTTTTTTTTATTTTTAACCCTTGATACTTTTTAGTAAAGTAATATAAAAAAATTAGTTGATTCCAAAATAAAATTAATTATTATTAATCTTTATAAACGTATTACATATTAATACTAAATGTTGGAAATTAGGCAGTTCTTGTTTTCTTTCGTCTTACAACCTTTAAATGCCACTACAAAATATTTAAACCTTACTAATTAAGGAAGAAAAATTATTTATTTTTTATATTTCGTTGCATCCCAATCACTACAATCTCATATTAACATTTAGTAATGGTGTCGAAATTGGAGAACTAAAATAAATCCAACTAAATCCCATCAAATAACCTTTATCCTTCATCGTAAACTTACGGCTTCTTGTCCTGAAGTATCCTTTAATAATATCCTGATCTGATAAACAGATAATAAACTGATCCCTTTTGAACAGATCCGCTATCTTGGACTCCAACTGGACAAACGTCTAACTTGGGATCCACATACAAGACTAAAACGGCAGGGAACTGCTCGTCGTTTTCGACCTCTTAAACATTTACTGGACAACCGTTCAAACCTTCCGATTTATTACAAAAGACTCATTTACATGACAGTGATTAGACCTATTTGGACGTACGGAGTTGAGCTTTGGGGCTCCACTAAACCATCCAATTCATCTAGTATTCAATCCTTACAATCCAAAATCCTTCGTAAAATCCTCAATGCTCCTTTCTTTGTCACCAATAAACTTCTCCCTAAAGATCTTAATGTTCCATATGTTGCAGATTTAGCCCACACCAGATACCTATCCTTTCATAGTAAGCTCCATAACCATTCAAATCTGTTAGTTTCTCAACTTGCTTCCCACTCCATTCCTTATAATCCTCCGAGGCGTCTGAAAAGAAAATGGACAAGGGACCTTCTAATATAAAATTCTTATTGAAGTGTGATCAATTCTTTACAAGTTATTTGCATATTATTTTTATCATTATGATCAAATTTACTTGTATATTGTCTGCAGTTTAAATATTAATAAATAGTTAAAAAGAAAAAAAATCTATTATTTCAAATAAGAGCAAAATCATACAGTAGTTATAATCTATTTTAATTTGAATTTAATTAATTCTTCACTGTAATTGATTAGTCATCATTGTATTTTTAACTTAAAATATTTTTTTTCTGTAAAACGGAATATAAAAACAAAGCAGAACGTATTTCTGAAGTACTTATTCGATTCTGAAAAAAACCGGATTAAGAAATAGTAAGGTTTCGTAAGAGCCTGAAGGCAGACCAACACAGCACAATATTTCTTCTTGTATCCGCTTATTTTCTGTTGCTAAAATAATTATATTTGTTGTTGTTGTTTAATCTTGCTGTTGCTATTTTCCTAAGTTTTAATAATTCTTAATAATCCCTAACCTCTTACAACAGATTAAAGCAATTACAACTAGTTACGTGATCGCTTGGTTCCAGGTTATTATCTAATAATAACAGTTATTATTTATTATCTGTTAAATTTTAATTGATTATGAACGTAATTCATTGAGAAAAAAAAATAAAGTAGAGGTTTGTATTATTTTTTACGTTCCTAATTCAAATACATTAAATATTTTTACTAATAACTTTTAAATTTAAATATGTTATTTTTTAACTTGATAAGTCTTTTATTATTTATAATCCAAGACCCTTTGTAAAAACATGGGGAGGGTGGGGGGTTCATATCAGATGAGAAATAAATTAAATATATTTGTTAAGTGAAGTCTCAACTACTGGTGAAAAAATATGTTCTCAAAAGCTGTCTAAAAATAGCCTTACCATCAATTATTGAGTTATTTTATGAAAAATTTAAAGTTGGTAATCAAGAGAGATTATTATTATTATTATTTTCACTGTATTTATCCCTTTTTCAATAATAAATTAATTGAAAATAAGTAATTAAATAATCTCGATCTGTAATGGAAAAATAGTAATGGAATCTCGAGAAACCAAAAGGTAACAAATGAAAGAGTCCTGCAAATAACCGACATTAAAGAAACTATTATCGACAAGTTAACAGATATGGTATTTCACGTAGAGACTTCCAAAAGTAGCTCTTAAATGGGTACCGACTGAAAGAAAGAAAAGGGGAAGACCTAGAAGAACGTGGGGCGAAGGAATAAGAAAAGCAATGAATGAAAGGAACCTCACGGATGATTGCCAGAATCGTGAACAATTAGTCGGATAGACAAACGCAAACGATATATATATAAAATAATTTTATTATTGCTAAAGAGATGAGTTAAAATTTCGTAGAGCTTTGTTTGGTAGTTTTTGCGGTTAGTGATCACAAACGATAAATGGCTTGTCCTTTATATAATAGTGTAGATTATATTCTAATAAAGTATTATATTATCGATTAATAAACAGTTGACGATATAACAATTAGAAAATAATGATGAATTAGTTGGATAATGATGAGGATATCTATAAATCATTATAGAGCCATTCCAGTCTTCTAGGAATAGTAGATAATTAATTAGTTATACATCATTGTATAAATATATCATCATATATCTCTGTGTACTACATATATGTATTACATATGTATGTACTATAAGATATTTTATAGCTATTTAATAGGCTAGCATTCGCTCTTATATATAAAGAACACTTATAATAATAAGTAATAATTAAAGATTTATTTGTTTGTAATCTTGTACAGTAGCATGCAATTAATAAACAATAATTCCTCAATGATATTTTCACGCATAGCTGTAATCTTTAACCTGGGTAAAATTAAAATATTAGATTTTAAATTTGTGAATCGCGCAAATATTTTTGGAATTATAGCGAGAAATGTGCCGAAAAAACGAGATCACAGAAACAGTGAGGGTTCCTTAGCGTGCTAGCATGGGTGTTTTAAAGGCCCTAATCAAAATTTCATATACGGAGTCCAATATATAATTTCAATAATTTGAGATAAAAAAAAAAAAAAAAAGAAATTTTAGATCGGATGAATTGTCTCAGAGTTATTGCCAAAAGAGTACCAACAAACGTGTTTTCACTTAAAACTGTGACTTACCGCAAGCAGTCAGTTTCCTCCCCTCCATATCTCCCTGAACATTGAAACAATTGACATTGCAAGAAAGTATATAGAACATTTGTTATAGGAAATTTCATTTAGATTAATTTAGTATATAGACATTTTTTTTTTGCTAGAGATAGCAGTTTTCTAGTTATTAACGAAAACCTGAAAAAAAGAACCTTTAGAGACCCCCCCCACCACTAGCTCCACTCCCACCCTTCAGTACTTTTAGTATGTTGTTAAGGACACCTTCCCCTACAATTGTGCAAAAAAAAAGGGCTCTTGTTTACAAGCCGCAATCAGAAATTGAACATGTTTAACTTTTTAGCGCTGCCTACCCTCCGCTGGCGCCAGCCAGCCAATGTGAACCCCTAGTAGCTCTCTAGCGGTATATTTACATTACATTGTTGCATTATTATGTACTGTACCTTAATGTAAAACCTCGTAAATGCCGCTCAAGACTTCTGGAACGAACACTGAAATTGAGTTATGAAGAAGTCTAAACAGGTAGGCCAAAAACTTAAAACTGTCTCCAGTAGATACCGTAAAATGATTTCTAGTTTAGTTTTACTTGGAAACGCCTGACGGAATTGGTGTCTTTTCTGAATAAGCGGTGTCACTAACTCCAATAACTCTTTAAATTTAGGAACTGACATTCTTAAAATGTTGGCATTAAATGATGGTTCCTTAAAAAAGTGTTGATGATGCCCTCAGATTGTTTCTTCTTAATATCCAGGATCAAATCCACCATCGCCTTTTCTTCCGTTTCAACATCTGTTCAAACAACTCTCTAACTCTAACATTTAACACACTTCTCAAAACGTCACGACTCACACCAATAGATGACATGTTGCGCGCACAAACGCAATGTTTTCAAGTCATAAACAACAACTGTTCTAGTGGCTGCTTACTTATAATGTGAACCCTTCAGATGCGCTTGCTGATGGAAATATTTACCAGCGGCTGGTTAGTAGCAACCGCTAAACAGCCTCGTGTGACCGCGGCTTTACCAGGTACCCACACATCATCGAAGCTGGGTATGCTCCAGGACAAACAAGGTGTCTTGAATGAGCAGTCGACATGTGGCTTACTGTATTAAATTACCATGTATATTAATTTTCAGAGAATATTCAGATTAATACTAGGAGTTGACCGAGACGTAGATGGGAAGATTGTGCCGGGTTAATCTTGGGATTTGGGTTTTGAGTGGGTCAGGGGAAGGTTTGTGGTCAACGGTTGGTGGTGATGGCATCGAACCTTCGGATTCGCTAATCATTTCCTTTATTATTATTATTTAAATTAATATTAAATTGACAATATTTTTCATTTTATTAATATTTTTTTTCTTAATCTGCTACCGATGTATAACAAGTTCCTTGGATGAAATAATAATACCATCGTACTGCCTGCCCAGTGAGGAGGTCGCCAACCTGACGTCACCTCCTACTGCAGGCATTTAGAGGCGTCATTGTGGGCAGTAGTTATATTTAAACGTATTTCTCATTTCTCCAAGATGGGTTGGAAGGTTTTTGAAGTTGTTGGACCTAATTTTATAGTTTACTTTATTGTATGTTAAGATAATGACAGGTCAGTCGTAATTATGAACCATTTTTGATGTTACTAATGTTATCTGTTTGCTAGTTTATTTGTCTACATATCGCACATCCAGAATGAAATAGAAAATATACATCACTGTCAGTATTATATTTTATTTTTTTAATTGGACACTTTGAACGAAAATGATGAATCAATCTAGTTAGCTTGTTTGCTTGCAACAGCTGTTTCCTCTTCATTTAATAGAATTCACTCCCCCCCCCCCCTCTTCTACACATCGGACTTCCGGTACAGAATTTACCTTTGCCCTTTTCAATATTTGCCCTCCTGATTGGGATCTTGTTTGGACTCGTGTTTATTTTGATTTCCTGCTGAAATATTTTTCTGATAACATTCCAGTACTCGCCTACAATTTTATTGTTAACAGTATAAAAAGAGGAGGTATGGAAAATGTCGTGTACTTCCTCGGTTCTATGAGGACTTGTTTTGTAGAACAACTTTTTTATTATTATTATTATATCTGTACCTAGGAGGTACAGAACACTAAGTCACATTTCCGTAACTTTACAGGAGAGCGGTTTAAAGAAAAAAATATTTCATTTCCTGAACTGTTTATTATACTTATGTGCACGAAATAAATCTTGACTTTCCCATTCAGGCTAGAATAGGTTGGTAACCCGTTCGAGTACATAAGGACGTTATAGATATTGAACGGAGAAATAGATTCGGAGTAATAGCCAAAAGAGTACCGATAAACGTGTTTTCGCGGAGAAATGGGAAATCTCTACATTCTTCCCAAGACTACAACTTCTCGAAAAATGGTCCGATTTCGAAATTTTTTTTTTGCTTTTCGTAGGGCAAATCACTAGTAATGGTTACCTCACCAGTTATTGGCAGGCTAATACAATTATCGTAATAATAAGGGTCTAATCCATTTATTTGTGATATCACCAGGATAACTATTTCTGAAAAGGATTTAAGATTCATTTACTAACGAAATTCTCGCTCTTATCCCTTTTGCAGTAGGCATTAAAAAATATTTTCCTCAAATAGTGTTCTGAAATACCTCTTTTTTTAGTAAGATCGTTTTTAAAAGTGAGGATTCTTAAGGAATTATAGTGAAACTGCTTCATTAATTTTTAGTTTTTGAGTTATGTACCTTTTCATTAGAATTCAGTCTTCCATACCAGCTCCATTATGTTGGACTATCTGATATTAATTAACAATAATTTTGAACTGACCATAACTGGTGTATAAAAATACGAGATATGAGTTATGGTCACCCCTATCCATTTCAATTTTCTTTGGTGTTACAAACGTTCTTTCTGCTAATAAAGAAAAAAATTGAATTTTCTTCATTTGATTATGTCCTTTTAAAACTTAAATAGTACATCCCTTCCAAGTAGTGGTCATGCTTGACCTTACGTTTCTTAACTGACCAATACTAGTTAATGTAGTTAGTTATATTCTGTACTTCGTGGGTGGATACTGCTATTTAAGAAAACTGGAAATATTGAAATAAGATAATTTACAAAAATACATTCCGATTTCTTTTAATTCGTTATTTTTTTTAGTGTGTATGATTACCATGTTGTATGCCGATACTGCTTATGTAAAAAAATCAACGAGAAATGCGGCTATAAGTCATATACTGATAAATATTTGTTTAGATACACTTTCAACTATCATTTCATGACGGTATTCTGAACTAAAAAGTAACTACAAATTTCGTGAATGAGTGTATCAAGTGAATGTATTTTTTAATATATATTTTTATATTTTGTTAGACCGCGTTGTATTAGTATTTAGATTATTTTTATAGTTACAGTTGTTCATTAATAAATAATCATTTTTAAATTATTAAAAGTATTTGTTTAAAGATTATTTTGCCGCGTGACCATAACTAGTCTTGGCTATGACCATAAATGGTACAACATGCCCATAACTGGTATTTTTGGCTTTTTGTAAAAAAAATAAAAATATTTATATGAAAAAAAGCTTTAGTGTATTTGTCAATTTTACATTCAATAGAATAAACTTTTGACAAGCTAGGTTTATAACCAAAGATGTCATATTATAAACTGCATGAACGAAATTTCCTTCTAAATTGACAATTTCCCTTAACTATGACCATAACTAGTGATGTACTGGTTTCAGCTACACTTAACAATATATTCAAAAAACCTTTCCTTATCTCGCTATAGGTGAAAAACCGACAATAACCGCTATTGTGGGCGGTTTTTGGTATGAAGCCGACGGCTGCCGTGGTGGCAAACTTCTGATTCGGATTCAGCGCCCCAAAAACTATTGAGATCCGTTGACAAAAAAGTTTTTTCACTAGTTTTTTTCTACAAAGGGCTTTCTTATTTTACTTTTTGCCGTGTTTGGAAACGGCAGCAGTGGTTTTTCTTACATAAAAATTCATGATCTTTCAGATAAAATTTAGTTTTTTTGGGAGAATTATTATGAGAGGTTTAGTGTCGTTGGCTCTGTACTAAAAGGACTTAGGTCCGGTAGAGGCCTTATTCGTTTTATGGCTGTTTTATATTTAATTATTTAACTAATGTTGGGAGAAACCTTCTAAAGATAGTCTAGTCGAAAAACTGTTAAAAAAAAAAGAATATATATATATATGGATAAATTTCTTGACTGTTACTATTAAATGTTTAGTAAGGTTCTTGAGGTTCAGTCATAAAATAAAAAATCAACTATTTTGGCGACGTTTCGAGACTATATTGTTCTCATAATCATGCCCTACAGTGAGTTTAAACAGACAGTTAACAAAAAAAACTGGTTACAATAAAATTATATAAGTTATACAAGTTATTTCAAAACATAAAGTTAGCTACTGTACAGGTAGGTATATAACAACATGTGTAGGGTAATACAAATATATATAATTACAGAATATAGAGGAGTATGAAGCTACATACAATGTTACTGGTGGATATGAATAGACTAATAATTTTAGTACACAACTAACCTAGGGGAATGAGTTTAAACAGACAGTTAATAAGGGTTAGTGGGGAAAACCCTATTTCTTAAAAATTAAGTTAAAAGGACTGTGTGGGTATTCCCAAAAACAGGTATTCCCAAAAAGTCCTTTTAACTTAATTTTTAAGAAATAATGTTTTCCCCACTAATATATATACATACACTGGACTAGGCCGGTTTGGAATTCTACGCCTCGTATTATTTATTACAACAGTATATTATGATATAGAGCTAGATATTTATACTGATGATGTTGATGTAGTTGTTACTTAGCTGAACTTAGCCAGTTTCCACGGCCTTAGACTTTCCCCTATACTCGTATAAGGTCATTCCGCCTTCTCGAACGGTTCGGTGCCTGGCTGATGTCATCGCTATCTTAGCCAGCTCATATCCTGCAGCTAGTCGATCCTCAGGGTCTACTTATATCGATTATATATTAAATCGATATATCATTAAGCTTATAACTGTTATGAAGAAAATATATATTTTTTTTATTGAGAAAATATATATACAAATTAAGGTGCGTAGGGTTACCGTAAAATGGGGTCACATTAGTACGGTGGGGTGAAATTAGTACACAATTTCTGTGGTGATATCCTTCTGGCAAGTTGTGTTGACTTTTACCAAATGAGAGCGTAGAATGAGTCGTTTCGTGGGCTCTAATTTGGTAAAAGTCGACACAACTACCTGCCAGAAGGAAATCACCACAGAAATAATTGTGTACCAATTTCACACCACCTTACTAATGTGACCCCATTTTACGGTAGTAAAGTGCATGATATATGCCATAATTATTGACTTCATAGCTTCGTTAGAATTAGTTAGAAGGTAAACATACTAAAAGTCCCCGCCCCTGGGGGGTGAGCTAACGGTGGGGGGAGGGAAGAAGGTTCCATTTTTGGGTTTCTCGAAAACGGTGGACTCTAGACAAATGCGTTTTAAATAAAAAAATTCCTATAAAATTGATTCCATACATATTTGTTGAACTTCCAACGGTTTTCGAGATCATTTGAAAATCATTAATATTGGCAAAAAAATAATTTTTACATCACTTTTTGTTAAATATTTGCTTCAAATGCCAGAAACGTATATATGCCATTAAAGTAAATTTAATGGTCTACATCTTTGATTTCTACATTTTTTCTGAGAAACGATAGTGAAAGTCACTAAATGCAAATGTTTGACAAAAAGTGAGGTAAAAATTATTTGTTTGCGAAAATTATCGATTTTCAATAACATATCTCTCGAAAACCGTTAGAAGTTCAACAAATATGTATGGAATCAATTTTATAGGAAATTTAAATAGCTTTAATTTTTAGTTGTAACATATTTTTCTACAGTCCACCGTTTTCGAAATATAATCAAAAAACACAAAAATGGGACCTTCTCCCCTCCCCCAGTCGTTAGCTCACCCCCCAAGGGCGGGGTCTTTTAGTATGTTTATCTTTTAACTACGCCTAACAAAGCCCTGAGGTAAAAAATAATCGCATATTTTATGCAACTGTACAGTGTGTTTATTGACTAGACTATTTTCTGAAATTCATTTTCTTGAGTTGACCCATCTTTGAATGTGCAATTTAAGCTAATTCGCCCTATCTATTGACATTTATGTGTACTAAAACGACAACTGCAGTTAAGAAAACGTGAATAAACAAAAAATATGTTTAAAAAAAAAATTAACCTAACACCTTTCACTTCCACCAATAGCTTCAATTTATGAATGGTTTGCTCCTTTTATTTGAATTTATAATTGGAAAACTCGTTCCGGAAGCTAAATATTCATCATGACTTCTAAAAACATACACAAAATCCAAAACATTAGAACTTCCTTACGCAGGGTATAAATATTTTTATTTATTATTTTTTTTTTTTTAATAAAAATTTATTGAAATTTACAACTGTACAAAATTTTATGCATCAAGTAAATGTGGTGTTAACTATTACAATAACGTGACAAAACATGAAAAGTACTACCTATCAGTAGCACTTTAATAAAAATTCTACACTAGAAGGTCTCTGGGCCATCGTCTTTTCAGACGCCTCGGAGGATTATCAGGAATAGTGTGGGAAGCCAGTTGGGAAATTAGGGGATTCGAGTGGTTATGGAGCATACTACGAAAGGATAGGTATCTGGTTTGGGCTAAATCTGCAACATATGGAACGTTAAGATCTTTATGGATAAGTTTATTGGTGACAAAGTAAGGTGTATTGAGGATTTTTCGAAGGATTTTGGATTGTAAAGATTGGATGCGAGATGAATTGGATGGTTTATTGGAGCCTGGGTATAAATATTAAATAAATTATTAAACAGACTAAAAATCGAATCAGGTGAATGTCTACGTTTTACTTCTTGTTGTACATTTTAAAATTATATTTATATGATCTGTGTATCAAATTGCTGATGTTATAATTTTTTCTTAGTCTTCAGAACTGTTGTTGAATGCCAAACATTCGAACGTAGAGAATGATTCATCAATCCTTAATTTAAAGATTTATCATTACCGTTGTATTTTTCACTCACGGAATCGATCGCGGTATTTTTTATTGAAGACGTTGATTAATACTTCCTCATTTCCTTGGCACAATCATAGCTATTATCTATGGTGAATAAAAACAATGGAATAACGAAACGATTCCAATTTTTTTTTTTTTTAAATCAGAACTTGGAAAGATTTGAAGCTTTTGATTTTAAACGAAATGATATCCATTACTTATCTATTACCAAACTTTGGAAAGAATCAAAGAATTGATCAATGGCCATCCATTAAGTTATTATCGTTTAATTTCGCCCTAATTGTGAACCCTTAGCCCAACTTCCTAACTTATAATGGCTCATTGTCGTTAAAGATCTTTACAGAGCAACCTCAACTTTTTGACCTCAATTTAACAGATTTTCGATGAAAATATTTATAAGGAACCCTTGGTTTTGGAATTTTAGTATGAAGATAAAAATTATTGAGTTTGAACAGCTGTTTATTGTGACTTCTAATAGGCATTATGGGTAATGGTGGTCGTATTGCATCATGGCTAACATAACACGTCTTGGTTTTAGTTACATATATTTATATACTAAAATCCCAGCCGCTGCTTCGTCCGCTCATATAACTAAAAAACTTTGATAATTTTTACTTATAACTGAAGTTTTATTTAATTATAAATAAAAATATTGTATTGTAAGCATGAAAAAAAAATACGAAATAAATTCATAATATATATGAATAAACTACATCTCGAATTTTTCTCTCGATATTTGAATGATTTGATTATTACGGTTTCCTGTCATGGAATGCCATAAATATTATAATAGAGAGAAACAGTCGAAGTCGGATGGCAACAGTAAAATAAACTTTAGTTGGAAATTTTGATCTTTTAAATCGTCATTGTAATAGGGTGTATAAAAAAAAAATGATCGTTTTATCAAATTCCAGAGTTCAAAAGTCTTTAAATATCTTAATGCTATTTATTATTTACCAATACTTAATAATCCCTTTTGAGCATTCCCTAAGCTTGTTTACTAACGCTGGACTTCTTAAAAAAAAAAAAAAAAAAAAAAAAGCCTCAGTTCAGTTATTTATTTCAAAGAAGAAACATTACAGTGTCCTACGAAATTCTCGTAATTTCAAGACATTACTGGAAAAAAAAATTCACAGCCGCTGAAGCAACTCGTGAAATTATTAAATATTAAGGGGAAGGTGTTCTTGAAGAGCACACTGCGCGGCGTTGGTTTGAAAAATTTAGAAGTGGAGATACGACGTTGGAAAGGGAGAAGAGCTCCGGGCGGCCATTAATGAATATTGATAAGGTTCTGAAGGAAGCTGTTGAGTCAAATCCGTCCACAAGTACTCGCGAACTTGCCAGGGAGTGTGGTGTGTCGAAAGATACTGTTAGTCGCCATGTTCTCTCCATGGGAAAGTTGAAAAAGACCTGTAGACTGGTCCCTCACAAACTTACTCCTCAACAATCAGCAGAAAATTTTACAGAACTTCATGGGTTTGAACTCCTGCCTCATCCACCATATAGTCCAGACCTCGCACCTTCGGATTACTACTTGTTTCAACCCATTTTCTTCAAGGGAAAAAATTTGATAATTTTGCGGTCCAAGAGTTCTTTGACAGCCATCCCAAGGAATGGTATCAGCGTGGCATCGAGCAATTGGCTAGCAGATGGGTAATGACGGTAGATAACAATGGACTATACTTTAAGTATTAATTGTATATTATATCAAAGAAATAATAATACAAATATTTGTTTAAGAAAATGTCATTTTTTTTATACACCCTATTAGATTTCTTCAGTCGTTGGTCTAGAGAGAATTCTAGCCTCAATGATATTTTCACGCATACTTGTGTAAATTTTTATCCTTCTACCGATGCCCTGATTAGTTGGTTGAAGATCACTTAAAAATATGATGGGAGATCTAATTATTAATTTTAATGTACCTGTTGGTAATCCAGATAGACAGGGAATATTCACTGTATTATTCGTAGGGCTGTGAATTATATGCAATAAAAACTGAAAAATATGCAGAGATATTGAGTAAATTATGCAATTAAATACCGAAAAATATAAGTTAGGATTGATGAACTAAGTGCCACTTCTATTGAAATTATTTTATTTGAAAACTAATTTTCTAATAAAATAACACACTAAACAACACTTCTGTCAGAGAAGTGGAAAAAACAAATTATAAATGTAAAAAAGACAGAATCCTTAAGTATTTATTTGGAATAACTCCTATTTATTTAACATTTGTAGCTAGATGTTTCGGAGACTATGTTCCATCATCAGGCTTTTAACTTTTTTTAAAAACACATAAATCTATAACATTATACCAATAGTTCTACAATTATATAGTAATGTGTCATTTACCTCTTAATCTGTGATTATTTTCACATTGTCAATTCTCCATGTTATAAGCCATTATATAATATAAGACAGAATCCTAGTTGAAAGTGATGATGTTAATTTCTGCTATATTTTCTCAAGGGAAGTGGAAATAAGAAAACATAAAAAACCTGTGATATATTTTCTCACATTTATTTATAAACTGATATGTTTTATTGAATTAATTATACAATCTGTCTCACTTTAGGACAAAAGGTAATATGGATGACAAAGAATCCATTCACAAAATATGTATACTGAAATTTTATCACTGAAATCGAAACAACAAATAAAAATATTTAAAACACCAAATCCATGTACAAATTAATGTTCTTAAGTTTTGTAACACTTACACATAAGATAAGATAATTTTAATGGGACCACCTCTGAAGTTTTGTAAGAATCACTTTTACACAAAAAAAAAAAAAAAAAATACAGACGAGTTGAGAACCTCCTCTTTTTTGAAGTCGGTTGATGAAATAAGAAAACATGAATTGATAAAACACTTAATCCTCGTGTTGTTAACTTCTGTTTCTCCTATTTACATTTAAGAAGTCTAAATATCAATATAACAAACTAAACAACACAATCCAACCTGAAACTGTAGAAGTGATTGTTTACATGTGAGGTTATAGGAATGAACTATCGAAAAATGTAAACATGAAGTGAACCGTAAGGATCGAACTGGTCGGTGTAGCGCGGGTCAAGCCAGTTTGGTGGTGTCGCCGATCCGAACAAATACCAAAAATTCAAATACTAAATGCTGATATGCCGGATATGTGTATAAATATTCAAGTACAGTTCATATGGTTCAAGAAGCATCTTTCCAGCATCGTTTTACAGTGAATGTGTGGGCTTTAAAATATGTAAAATATGCAAATGCATATATTTCACAGCCCTAATTATTAGCCACATATCGGTTGATTTTCAAACTTCACTGGGATCCACATATATTTATAGCTTTTTTACTAATAATTTAGTTGAAGATAAGTAAATGTTATTATAAATTTGTAGCTCTATATAACATACTACCTTTGTAACCTCTCTTCAATGGCACTCGCCACCTATCGGTCCATTATCAAACATCACTGCGCACTGTATAAAAAATATATCGTTTTTTTAATGACAGTTTAATTGAAATTATAATAATTAGATCTGGCATAATGCATAATTAGAGATTCGATTTGGCAGAAATAATTTTATCGATCTATCTGTTTGAATTTTTTTTTTTTTTTTTTTTTTTTTTTTTTTTTCCTAGCCCCTATGGCAAACAAAAGTTTTGATACATTTTTCATTATGATGATCCTGCTTATTTTACTGCACCAAGGTGCATTTTAAGAGGGTTCTGAAAAGAGCAATGGTTTGTAGAAAATAGTATTCTGAGTCACTATCTAGTGATGGGGCTCACTAGGGTTTTTGGGCATTTTGGATTTTTATGCCTAACCATAAAAGTATATGACAGTTTGCAAACCTCGTTTCTGGGACTCAAGACATTTTAATTATTATTAAAGTAAAATTATAAACCTTCCTAGAACTATGAAGATGTAGTTTAAATTTGGGTAAAAATTTTGAAAAATACAGTTGGGTTTAATAGTTTTACCAATGCAAACTCTGTTGCACGATGTTCACATATCGGTAGATTTTTAAACTGTACTGGGATCCATATGTCGCTCCATATATTTATAGCTTTAATATCAATTGAATTAAAAATAAGTAAATTTTATCATACATTTCCAACTCTATATAACACCAAGCAATTTTGTAACCTCTCTCGAATGGTGCTCGCCACCTAACGGTCGATTATCGGACTTCACTACCCAACACATATTTATCGCTTTTCAATGGCAATATAATTAAAAATCTTTAAATTTTATTATTGCTAAACCTTCCTAGAACTATAAAGATGATGTGGTTAAAATTTGGTACATATTGATTCAGTAGTTTTCGCGGTTAGTGATCACAAACGAAAAATGGTTTGTCCTGCTATGTAATAGTGTAGATAATAATAACGGCGCTCGCCACCTATCGGCTAATTTTCAAACTTCGCTGTTATTCATACATTATCGGTTTCTTTAATAACTATAAAGAATTGTAAAATCAGTATATTTTATTATTTTTATACCATCCTTGAATGATGGAGATAATGTGGTTAAGATTTGGTACAGATTGGTTCAGTAGTTTTTGCGGTTAGTGATCAAAAACGAAAAATGTCATGTCCTTTTATATAATACTAGCTGAAAGTACCCTGCTCCGCTACGGTTTGATATCATTAGGATGAAGGACAACTCAAGTTAGTAAGAGTTAAGCTTAACGTTGATCATAATTATTACTTAATTAAACCTAAAGAATTTCATTCTTAGAATATTTCGAGTTCCTCAGTTGTTTGTTGCGAACTGAATCAGTGAATCATTTCCTACATTGTTTACTTTTAGATTGATGGGTTTACTTCAATGTTGCAATATACTCATCTGACCTGAGAAAAAGGTATATTCTAGGTTCAAGGAATGAAATTCAGAAATGCTAGGTACAACTTGTAAAATACAACTTGGGCCTGGTTGAGAAAAGCCGATTATCTTGTGACCGGAAAACTGAAGGAAGAGTAGTTGGGGACGAAGCTACTGGTGAAACAATGTTGGTTGGTTGCTCTTAGGAATGTGTACATCGAACTGGCCTTACATGTCATCACCAGAGAACAAAAGTCTTTTAACCTCCTCTTTAACATAAGTCTTTTAATAGCTTCTCGTCACGAAACAACTCAAACTTGTAAGGGTCCACCTCTGCAGCCACCATGAGTTCACAGAAAGTACGATATATAAGGTTTCGACATCGAACGTATTTTTGTTTGTTTAGAACTATAAGAAACTTGATTTGTGGTCAAAGTGTGCGGCTTGAACATCTAACCTATTTTTTAACTTAGCTTATCTCCAAATACCATATGACAATTAATCTATTATTATTCACCCAATAAAAATTGTAATCGCATTTTTCGCGAATTAGCCCCGATCCAGGCCGATTTTTTTAAATTCCTTTCTTAGCAAGCACCTACGGCCCTTGAGGAAGCTGCATATCGAATTTCATTCCAATCTATCGGTGGTTTCTGAGATTTCGTGTTAAATGAGTGAGTGGTATTTGACAAATATATAGTAGATTATAGATAGTAATATTTTGCATTTTTACAAAAATACAGAAAACTATGTATCATAATAAACGTATCGATACAACAAATATTTGAGGAAATTATCGATATTTTTAAAATATGGTGTATTTTAAGGTACCCATCCCTTCTAGTCTGTACACAAATTTCTATTCTTGTTATTAAATCTATGGTTGTTTTGTTGTCTTTGTATACTCCAACTAGGGCATAAATGACATGTTTTCCAATGAGTTACCAATCTATTTATTCTGTTTAGTGTATGAAGGTTGGGATTTATTCTGTGGGCCGCCTAGGAAATAAATGTCATCCTCCAGGAGTTACGGGAATACTTCAGTATCTCTAAGGCCTCTATGAATGTCTCATGTATTGCTGTGTTTTCTCTCTTCTACTCCATTTCGAAGTAGTTTTATTGTTATTTTTAATATTATTGCTACTTATTATTGGTACTTACTGTTGTACTGTAGTCTGTTGGGTAGAATCTTTATTAATACATTTATTTTCTATTTTAAATTTGGGATAATTCAATTATAATGTGAAATTGATTACGATACAGCTGTATCCCTGGTTTATTATACATTAGAAATAATAATAAAATATCAATATGGATCCTACACGATAGGCCCTAAGGACAAATATTATATTATTATATGGGCACTACGGTTCTACAAGGACCCGGGTCTCCTCCACAACGGACCACCAATCTCTTCGATCCCGAGCTCTCTCTCTCCATTCCTGAACCCCCATCCGCCTCAGATCCTCTTCCACATCATCCATCCATCTGATTCGGGAACGTCCTCTCGCTCTCCTGCGATCTGTTTTCCCGTATAGCATTTTCTTTGGCACTCTTTGTTCGGTCATTCTTTCTACATGACCTAACCACTTAATACGCGCTCTTTTTATCATGGCCACGATGTCGGGTTCCCCACAAAGGATTATAATCTCTTCATTATATCTTCTCCTCCAAAAACATTCTCGAAGACTCCACCCTATATTCTCCTCAACACTTTCCTTTCCCAGGTGTTGAGCATCATTTCTGATTTTTTTGTTAAGGGCCATGTTTCGCATCCATACAGTACCACTGGTCTTAACAATGGTCTTGTAAATAAGAATTTTCATTCTTTTAGAAAAAGAACCGAAGTTGAACACTTTTTGAATGGAGAAATAGCACCTGTTTCCTTCTCCTATTCTTGATTTTATTTCACTTTCAATTCGATTGTCTATTGTCCAATTAAACAGAATTGGAGATAAAGGATCACCCTGCCTTAGGGCATTAATACTAAATTCGTCTGACAGGGAATTTCCATACTTTACTTGACAAATAGTCTTGGTTAACGTCATTTTTGTCAGTCTAACTAGTTTTTTTTGGTATGCCCATATCTACCATAATTTTTAGGAGTATCTCTCTGTCCACACTGTCATATGCCTGCTGAAAATCCACAAAGAGAAGATGCATTTCTACGTTGAATTCATGACACTTTTCCATTGCCTGCCTCAGGGAGAATATCTCCATTGCTCCTGAGCCTATCTGTGGAAAAGCATGGAGCCTAGCGAAGAGTGAGAAGGATGGGCTCTATAAACAGAATTGCCTCTTAGAACTGACATCAAGAGACAGTCAAAGCTGTTTCTAGGAGGGCACTGCAAGAAAAGGAGTATACAACTTCTTAATCTTGATAGGGCTAACCTCGAATACCTGACAGAAATTTATACAGGGCATTGCAGACTTGACAAACATGCTAAGGAAGATGCATTGCAAAATGAAAATCACAAAACTTCAAACCATATTAGGGCGGGGCAGATTCTGCAATACGGCGCGGAGAGTCATCAAGATGACAAACGCGCAGGTGGTTTTACCGAACATCATATGCGTATAATGTGATATGATTGGCAAAGAGTCGGAGGTTACTTATTCTTTTCTGTTCACTTTTTATTTTATTATTATTAAACATGGGAAGAATCCATCTCAAACCCTATATGTAGACATGAATCCAATTGGGAAGAAATTTGTTGTTTTTGCAAATTTATCTCTGGCTGTTAGTGCCCTAGGATTTCCCCGATGGATGCTCTCAGTCGAAATTAGTTGCCATTGGAAACCATCTTCATCCTCATTGGGTAATTGGAATCCATCCCTTGTTCTGACAAAATTGTGTACTTTCCGCCAGATCTATATCCATATTGATGGGTCAGTGAAAGATAAAGGATTCCAAATGTGCTTTCAATGTATCGTCGGGCTGTAGATAAACGTTTGTTAAAGTTTTGTTTATCTTGATAAAGAAGAATCCGCTTCTAAATCCGCTTATAACATCGCGATGTCTGACCACTATGACAAAATCCGACTCGAAGATATCGTCGGAGAAATCGCTGTGTGTGTCTCAGCCCTTATCAGATACATGAAAACACTAGGACTGTATTCATACAATACAGGAAATACGGCAAAGGCACAATGAGCCATAAGGCTGAGGTGCTACAGGAAATGCCGGTTTAAAAAAAAAAATAATAAAAAAAAAACACCAACAGAGCTGGAGCCTGTCAGTCAAAGCAATGTAGATCTTAAACGGTAGGTCATAGCTACAGATGTTATATTATCAACTAGCTGAAAGTACCCCGCTCCGCTACGGTTTAATATCATTAGGATGAAGAAAACTTAAATTAGAAAAAGTTAAGCTTAACGTTGATAATTATTATTACTTAAATAAACCTGAACAATTCCATTCTTAGAATGATTTCAATAAGTAAATTTGACAATTTGCAAAAGTTAATTTTATCTTATTTTGATAGTCCTCCAGTGAAGCTTCCAGGCAGCACTACCATCTTACCCAGCTCAGATACCAGACCATCAGCTTTTCTTATGGCATACTTTAAGTGAATATAGTCTTAACTTCTCAACTTTTTTGAAGAAAGTTTAGTCAAAGTAAATAAGGTCCTTCCCTCCTCGCTCCACTAACATTTAGGCGTAAAAAATCAGCTGCAGACACAGTTTTCTTAAGTGATGTATTGGAGTTTGGGTCACGCTGAGGGATGTTAATACTGTACCTTTCTTCTCCATGGTAGAACATGATACGATACTAAAGAGAATCATACACTTGGTAGAACTATTGATTTTTATCTGTTTTTTTCCCTACATCGAACTGGCCTTACATGTCATCACCAGAGAACATAAGTCTTTTAACCTCCTCTTTAACATAAGTCTTTTAATAGCTTCTCTTCACGAAACAACTCAAACTTGTAAGTTGTAAGTAACCTCTGCAGCTACGATGAGTTCACAGAAAGTACCAATATTATAAGGTTTCGACATCGATCGTATTTTTTTTTGTTTACAACTATAAGGAACTTAAACGGTGGTCAAAGTTTGCGGCTTAAAGATCTAACCTATTTTTTAACTTAGCTTATCTCCAAACACCATATGATAATTAATCTTTTATTATTCACCCAATAAAAATTGAAATAGCATTTTTCGCAAATTAGCCGCGATCCAGGCCGAGTTTTTTAAATTCCTTTCTTAGCGAGCACCTACGGCCCTAGAGGAATCTACATATCGAATTTCATTCCAATCCGTTCGGTGGTTTCTCAGATTTCGTGTTAAGTGAGTGAGTGGTATTTGACAAATATATAATAGATTAAAGTATAGAGAGTTACACAGGTTATTTCAAGACGTTTCGAGACTATATTATTCTCATAATCATGCCCTACAGTGAAAAAACAGGTTACAATAAAATTATATAAGTTATACAAGTTATTTTTTTTTCTTTCTTTTTTTTCCATTTATTGATATTTACAACTGTACAAAATAATATACAACAAGTAAATGTGTTGACAGTGAATACAATGGCATGTAAATAACTGGTGAAGAACTACTCACTGGTAGCACTTCAATAAAATCTACACTAAAAGGTCTCTAGGCCATCTTCTTTTCAGACGCCTCGGAGGATTATCGGGATGGAGGAGGAAGCAAGTTGGGTGATTAGTGGATTGGAGTGGCTATGGAGCTTACTATGGAAGGATAGGTATCTGGTTTGGGCTAAATCAGAAACATATGGAACATTAAGATCTTTATGGATAAGTTTATTGGTCACATAGTAAGGAGCATTGAGGATTTTGCGAAGGATTTTGGATTGTAAAGATGGATACGAGATGAATTGGATGGTTTAGTAGAGCCCCAAAGCTCAACTCCGTACGTCCAAATAGGTCTAATTACTGTCATGTAAATGAGTCTTTTGTAACTAATGCGAGCTTTGAACGTTTGTCTAGTAAATGTTGAAGTAGTCTATAACGACGGGCAGTTTCTTGTCGTTTTAGTCTTGTATGTGGATTCCAAGTAAGACGTTTGTCCAAGTGGAGTCCTAGGTAGCGGATCTGTTCAACAGGGATTAGTGGAATATCACAAGTTATTTCAAAACATAAAGTTAGCTACAATATAAATATATAAAAATATGTGTTAGAATAATTAACTGCATATAATTAAAAAATATGGAGGAGTATCAAACTACTTAAAACGTTGCTGGTGGATATGCTATTAGTATCTACTACAAAATTATAATAATTCTAGTGCACAACTAAACTGGGGAAATTCTGAAACAAAGGGTAAGGGATGAGAGGTTAAAGTGGGTATTCCCAGGTGCAGGTAGAACCAATTTCTATTATTTTTGTGTAATATATAAATGGATAAATGATTTATTAATTAATTACATTCAGACTAATAATATATATTTATATTGTCATCGTTCTTCTCCTCACAAGTGTGGTTCGGTGGCCCTGAACAAGATCTGCAAGGCAGGTCGAAACGTTGGCACGTATTAAAGAATTTCTTCTTAGACGTGGTATATTTATATTAATATACATCATATAAATCATATATCCAATTATGTATTACATACATACTTTCATAGAGAAATGAAATGGCAATGCAAAGAACAAATAAAATGTACATACGTGAAACAAAACAAAGAGTTGTTGTATAAAGAACGTTTCAGTACTGTCTGCTTTTATGTTTACTTTCTCTTCTTGCCAGCTAGATCTCACATTATTTTCATTTTGCAGCGAATTGTGATCACAAATGCGATGTATACCTCACAAAAAATGATTTTAAACTGAAGATGCGCTATTTATTACGAACTAAATGAAATGGGAAGGGATTCAGCGTAACAAATGAAATAATCTAATTAGTTGACTTGAGGTACGCATGATGGTATAGAAGGATCAATACAATTAGGATTGATGAATTAATTGCCACTTCTATTGAGATTATTTTATTAGAAAACTAGTTTCGAATGCTAAACATTCATCTTCAGTTCTTCGAGGTAACTAAAACACTACAACTAGTTTTCAAATAAAATAATCTCAATAGAAGTGGCAATTAATTCATCAATCCTAATTGTAATCTAATTAGGTTTACAGTTCTCAGTAAACAAATATAGGTATAGAAGTAAAAAAAAAAAGGAAGTTCATTTTTTGCAGTTTATGAGAAGTAATTTGGGTCTCCTTATAGACGTAAATGGAAAATATCATTTCGTTTTATTTTTTATTAGAAAAAATGTTTACATTAAAAAAAAGAAAAAAAAAAAAGGTTCCGTTAGTTGAACGTTAGGATGATGGACGCTTCATTATATAAAAAAAAAGTTTCTTATATGTTTCGGAAGAAAACTAGTTATATAAAAATCATAATTAGTTTATATTATTTAATTACTTTTTTAAAGTACAGACATTGCAGACAATGAAAATAAAAATTTGAATGCACTGTTAATTTTTCTTTTGAGAAAGTTTCCCCAAAGTTGATAATACAGGCTAGGTTCCATGTATAAGGACAGAGGTGAAGTTTTAAACCATCTTGAAAATTGAAGCTGCCTCCCCTAGCTATTGTTTCAGCTCTACTCGAGTCTTTTGTTGTATCAGAGCCCCCTGGTGTAGGAATAACGAACCTTATTATTCCATCCACCGCCTTCTAAATTTAGGGTCCGAGTCTGTAGAGGAATACGGAATTCTGAATTTGGGGCCGCGATGTTCTGAGAATAAATCAAATCATATATCTTTCCATTCTTTAAAAACATAAAAAAAAACAAACTAACTTATAAAAACAAATATAAGTAATAAATAAGGAATTTTTACTTTTTAAAGCCAGTTTAGACTTAAAACTTAACCAAAATGCATACAATTTTAATTTAGTCTTCCATTAAACTCTAAACACTTATCTATACTATTATATAAAAACACAAGCTATTTTTCGTTTGTGATTACTAACCGCGAAATCTACTTAACCAATCTGTACTGAATTTTAACTACATCATCTTTATAGTAGGTGGATTGTTTAGCAATAATAAAATTTAAAGATTTTCAATTATATTGTCATAAAAAAGCGATAAATATGCGATGGGTAGTGAAGTTTGGTAATCGACCGATAGGTGGCGGGCACCGCCGCACAGTGGGACGAATGGCCTATCTAGGAGGAAAAAAGTCATTATGAAAATTAATGAAACTATTGTGATAGGTGTATAGTTAAGTAGTTCGTGGAACATTATCAGTGGTTCTTTCGTTTTTGGAGGTGGATTTCAAGGTAAAAAGAATGATCAAAGTAGTACCTACCTCGACAGGTCAAATTTTGTTAAAACTATTGATTCTTTCAATCTAAATTTGTGTATCATCCTATTGATATTTTTTCATTATTCTTTTATAATTATTGAATATAGACGATCGTTATACCAGTAAGCCATGCTCAAAATAATTTTTTTATAATTTGACCTATAATATAATTTTTTGAAAAGTGCCGCAAACTAAAGTATTTTTTAAACTAAAATGGTCTATTACTAAAAAGTACCCCAAAGTACCTCTTTGAAATTCATGGTACAGGTGCCTTAGAAGGTATATGAAATAATCATGAAACATTTAGCTGCTTCTTTTACCTGCTTTTTTTGTCTGAAAACGAATTTTCAATTCCGCGAAGGGAGTTATTTCGTACTTGGCAAAACCGTAAAGGCATGGATTTAGTGTATATTACTATATTTGAAAAACTTAAATTAGAGGATATTATTCCAACATCTTCAGCTGCAACTGATGAGATATATAAATTGGTAATTACGAAAATTAAAATTAAATAATAAGAAGCTAGAAAAAACCGTAAAGTCATATTACATTTTATTGGCTCCAAACATCAAGGAGATTGAGAAAATTACTTTGATAAGAAAAAAAATAGTTTTACATACATTTATTAAGTTTTAATACTCCAAAATACATAAGAATTAATGTATGTAAGCAAGTTTTTTATTTCTTATTTTTTGTGGCATTTCGATAGTTCCTATTTAAATGGAGTCTAAAGCATAACTGAGTAAATAGTTTTGTTGAGTAGGCTAACAGGTCAGTTAAAATATCACAGAAAGATTTGAAAACAGTATCGCTTTATAATGTGAATTGGATTAGTACACCGGAAACATCTCATTTATACGATACCAGCTTGACGTGTTTTTTTCATTCATTACTTTTTTAAGATAATTAAAAATAATTACTGTAAATAACCATTGGAAGGTTTAAAATAATCAATTTTACTATAATAATCATTAAAATGTATAGCCCCGAGTCCCAGAAACGAGGTTTGTTCAAGCGTCATATATTTTTGTGGTTAAAAATTAAAATCCAACCAGATTGATCGATAAAATTATTTCTGCCAAATTGGATGCCTAATTATGCTTTTACGTACTCTTTAAACACCTGATCAGTGCAATTTTAACGATGTTAAAATTAATGCCATGCGTGAAAATACCATTGAAGAAATAATGCTAAATTGTATACTTGAATACAAGATTTTTATAGATAAACAAATGAAATTCAATTATTAGTTAAAATTATCTAAGTTCTTTATTTATGAGAGCGGGTGAAGCCATGAAGGGGTATGATAGTAAACTAAATAAAATTGGTAAATTTTTAATTAGGTCGATTCTTCTATACTCTCATACGTCAGTCAGCTGTTCTCTCCTAGTAGTTCAATATTTATGGCAAAAACGTTTAGGACAATCTCACAAGCACCTTGGTACCTGACAAAAAAAAAATCATAATGGGCTTCAAGATCATCCCAATTAACTGATACAAGACATGTCCAGCACGATTATACCCAATAATATCCATAGGAGATGAAAAAGGAGCTGGATGATGGGTTTCGAATAAAATGAAATATAATGGACAAGCGAGATGGAAATGCCACACATAACCTTTCATTTTTTTGTTGACATTAACAATAATTGAAATTAACCAATAAAAACAAAAGAAATGTTTAATAACAATCAGCTGATTTTTAATGCGTATTTAACAGGTGTAAGCGATTAAATAAAGTATAACAAGATTATTATTACAATTTATATGATCGAAACTTTTGTTTTCATATATTTGTTTGTTAAAAGAGGTCATTAATAGAAATTATATAGAAAACATAAAATATTTATAATTATTTTAATATTGATGACATTTTAACATAAACTCTTCATATATATCGTTTAATGGTACTTATATATTTTTTCTGCTTACAGGTAAGTTGAAATGCCTTGGTTGGGATATGACTTGACGTCGGTAAGATTTAATTTATTTCTTTAATTAGTGTAGTAATTAATTATTTTTCTAGCTTTTATAGATGAAGTTTTACTTTACAAATACTTTAGAGTAGTGAGCGATCAGTTTTTATTGTCATAGTCAATGTACATATATCCTTATTGGAAACTATAAGGAAATGCCGACAATTGTTTTTTAAATGAATTTTTTAAAAGATAATTATTATGTTTTTTATTTTGTTTTACATTCTGTGCATACATTGTTATACAGGGTGTCCAAAAAGAGTATCGGGTATTTGTTACTTCGATAAAACAAAAACTCTTAAAATAAAAAAAAGAAGTTTATTGTTAATTAATACAATATAAAGTGGAAAATTATTCTGAAAAGATGATGTTATCTAAATAGTGACCGTTATGCTGCTGGCACTCTTCTAATCGGGAACGATGATTGGCGATCACATGCTGACACATAGCTCTCGATATTGCTGCCATTTCTGACCTCATGTTTTGCTTCAATTGCCTCAGGTTCGTCGGATTACTCTCATAGACCTTACTTTTTAGGTATCCCCATGCAAAATAGTCAAGTGGACTAAGGTCGGGGCGGCCAGTTAATGTTACCTCTTAGCGAAATGACCTTATTAGGGAATAATTTGTTAACAGCTTCCATTGCTTGATTTGATGAATGGCAAGTGACCACATCTTGTTGAAACCCCGTTTTTGAGTTTTTGGGTGTCCAAAAAGAGTATCGGGTATTAGTTACTTTGATAAAACTAAAACTACTTCAACAATTTTGATAACATACTCTTCAGTGATGAAGCTAACTTTCATCTGAATGGTCATGTCAATAAACAGAATGGTCGGTACTGGGCAGAGGAAAATCCGAGACGAAAGCATGAACAACTCATGCACAGCCAAAAAGTCGTTGTTTGGGCCGCTATGTCTGCTAGAGGCATAATCGGTCCTTATTTTCATGAAGATCGAAGAGGCCGACCACTCAATGTGAGTAGTGACCGTTATTGCGATATGCTGTGAAACTGAACAAGAGTCTGGTCCAGAGTTACAGGAATTTCAAGGTTTCAATTCAAGAACATGGTTTCAACATGCCATACATCAAATCAAGCAATGGAAGCTGTTAACGAATTATTCCCTAATAAGGTCATTTCGCGTAGGGGTAGCATCAACTGGCCTCCCAGGAGCCCCGACCTTAGTCCACTGGACAATTTGCATGGGGATACCTAAAAAGTAAGGTCTAAGAGAATAATCCGACGAACCTGAGGCAATTGAAGCAAAACATGAGGTCATAAATGGCAGAAATATCGAGAGCTATGTATCCGCATGTGATCGCCAATCTTCGTTCCTGATTAAAAGAGTGCCAGCAGCATAACAGTCACCATTTAGATAACCTAATCTTTACCAAATAATTTTCTACTTTATATTGTAATAATTAACAAAAAAAAATTATTTTATTTTAAGTAGTTTTTGTTTTATCGAAGTAACAAATACCCGATACTCTTTTTGGGCACTCTGTATTTTAACCGACGTGGACATTACTAACAAAAAATATTCAAGATAGATAATATATACAGAGTGATTCCCTCTTAGTGTAAGTAAATAAATATTAAAACTAGACTTCTTAAGGAATTTTTGTCATCCCGAAATAAAGATTAGATTTCAATTTGTACATCCATAGAAACATCTTATGAATCCTCCCTTCTTCAGTGTTTAGTGAAAGGATTCAGTAACATTTTCGATTACTGAAGTAATAAATGAAATCCAGAATTTCATACTGAAACTGAATTCGCTATCTATTGAATCGTAGCTATCTTTAATTATATGTTGCAGATAATAAATGCTATTTACTTTTTACTAATTTATTTTTTGAATTATTGTTTTAATACGTACAGTTTATTATCTTTACCTCTCATGTGGATCGTTTTTGTTATATCGATTAATTTTTAAATCGAGATACTGGTATCGAGAATCGATATTTTCATAATGGTACGGTGAATCGAAAATTTTTGGCACCAACACAAAATATCTTTAAGTAACACCACGTCAAAGAAGAATCCTTTAATACGTGCCAACGTTTCAACCTGCGTTGCAGGTCTTCTTCAGGGCTGTAATGAACAAAATACCAGAAGTGACAAAAATAACAGACCGATAACCGACGTTGGCACGTATTAAAGAATTCTTCTTTGACGTGGTGTTACTTTGACTGCATCCCTGACTACTATCTTCTTCTCCATTCGTCGTCCGGTCAACCATACTTTTATCAAAATATCTCTAATATTTATTTACTTTAGGTTCTTAAGAGATGTTTATTGGCCTTCTTGAGCTAGACGAGATGTTATTTTCCATGTAAGTGTATTCACAAGACCTGCCTGCCTCTTTGCATTGACAACCAACCTTTGCATCAAACTGAAAAAGTGACATACTTAGGACTTACGCTTGATAGAAGGCGGACATGGGGCCCACACGTCAAGACAAAGAAACTCACTTCTATACTCAGTACCTTACATAGGCTCAAAACTACCTTTAAAACAGAAACATAACATTTACAGTTACTTGCTAAAACCCATCTGAACATATGCATCGCAAATTTATGGACCGGCCAAAAGAGCGCATATTCAGAAAATACAAACATTTCAATCCAAATTCCTAAAACTGATAACAGACTCCCCTTCTTATTTCTCAAACGATATACTACATACAGACTTACATATTCCGACAGTTAAGACCTATATTTATAAACATAATCGACAATTTCATGAAAAACTACGCGGAAACACTGACTAACAGATACATAATCTGGCAACAGTACAGTTGCCTGACATAACTCAACGGAGGCTGAAAAGGAAGTGGATGAGGGATCTCCTAGTCTAATCGCTAATAATTTAGTTTCACGCCTGGAGATTGTACCACTGGGTGCTGACTCCTTCATGCCTGATCATGTCTGTTGTTTTAATGTAACTTCACATTCAGTGGTTGACCATTGTGTACAGTTGTGAATAAAATTATAATAAAAAAAAAAATGTAAGTGTATCCTGACACTTCCGTATTCTTATCTTACCAATATAATTAGGTTAATAAAGGTACAAATATTAACGTGTATAACCAATTATAAGTAAATATAATCGTATTATTAGATAATGAAAAATATGGGTATCATTAGGTTGAGATGTTAAATTAGCGCCTTATAGGAAGATAAGATACCCGACCCGCCTGGCGTAGCAGTACAGAAGCAGGCGCTGTGTCCTATCAAAGGTTCCTTTGTATCCTATCCTATCCTGTAGGAGTCATCGTCCATATTGTCCTTCATCAAATTATCGTCCTTACTAGATCCTCCGCAACTATCTTAGTTCAGGTTTTCATTGTAAAAGAAATTAATTTAGTAAGTGACAATAGGAGATAAATAAACCATATATATGGTTTTAGTGATTAAAATTGAGAATGGATGTTCTCATTTTTTAAGGTGTAAGGTTTTTTTTTTTTTTTTTTTTTTTTTTCCACATTTATTTCTTCAATTCAACCGTATATTATAACATAAAAATAATCTAGTAAATGTAAAGATAATGTTCGTAATGTCATGCCAATTGCTTGTACAGCAACTACCCATTGGTAGTGCTTCAATAACAGTTCTATATTAATAGGTCCCGAGGCCATCTTCTTTTCAGACGCCTAGAAGAATCATCTGGGATAGAACGGGAAGCAAATTGAGATACTAGTGGATTTGAATGTTAACGGAACTTACAATGAAAGGATAGGTTTCTGCTTTGGGCTGAATCAGCAACATATGGTACATTAAGATCTTTATCGATAAGTTTCTTTGTGAAAAACGTACGGGGCATTGAGGATTTTTCGAAGGATTTTGAATTGTAAGGATTTTATACGAGACAAATTGGATAGTTTAGTGGAGCCCTAAAGCTCAATTTCTTTTGTCCTAATATGTCTAATTAGTGTCATGTAAATAAGTCTTTTGTAATTAACCGGAACGTTTGAACGTTTGTCTGGTAAATGTTAAAGTTGTTATATTAAATATATTTCTACAGTATTTTACAATTTAAGTTTTCATATTATATTAATTACTATTATAACTTTTAAAGCATCGGATACTTTTTTTTTTTTAAGAAGAATAAATTTTTTGAAATTTACATATTCTTGTATTTTATTTATTTATAAATTTATCGGTTGTGTCATGATAAATCTATTATTATTTCCTGAGGGGGGGGGGGAATGATGCTAAAAGCTGGTTGCTTAGCGACGAGTTGAACCTTCTAGGCCAATCTTCGTCTTTTGTTTACTTTCCTCTAAGTGAAAATTAAATTATAACCATAGGTTCGAATTTCAGATATTTAGAACTTAAATTATTATGTATTACTTTCTTATTGCTTATTATCTCTAAGGATGGTTGATCGTAGAAATTGTCTGTAAGAACTGCCTACAAATAACATTGTAATCCAGATATAAACTTTAACTCCTCGATAATGTCGGGAGGGGGGATTTCCATCCGAAAAAAACTGTTTCTGTTTTCAAATAAAACAATGAGCATTTAACAAAAACAATTGCCTCTCTTTTTAGTGATGTACTTTGAGTATCTAAGTACAATATTTCTTCTACAGTGATTCACAAATTAGTATTCATCTCAGTAATAGCCTCACAACTAGAGACCGGATTTCTGTTTTATTGCACATTTAGTTAGCGCTCTCTAACCCAAGTAGTTATCTCATTTATAACCTAAGGATTCTTATTCTTAAATTTTATTTTGCACGAAATTGCACAAATTTGACTTTTTGAGCTTAATTGCACGAATTCGGGTTTTACTGCACGAAATTGCACAATTGAACCAAATTGATCTAATTAACAAATTATTCACTAAACCATTTATTTTTTGAAAATTTTACTTACGATTATTAGGCAACATTCATAACAATTATTTATATTAAATAGGTTAATTAGTTTTAAATTGAAAGTAAAAAGTCGCTTAAATCAAATGTATTTGTGACCTATTACAATACTTTTAAATGATTGTATTGAATTGGGAGCTTTGAGGATTTAGGCAAACATTGAGGATCGACGTACTTCCTAGAACTAAGACGTTTCCTCAAAAAATTTTACTGCCCGCTTCCCGTTTCATTCCCCACTTTTGATTTAGCACAAAGGGCTAGTTGTTAACAAGATTTTAAACTATCAAATTTGAAAATGCCAAAAACGTCCACGAGTGTTTCTACAAAATTGAAACAATGAACCAATGAATATCCAGAGCTGATACTTGTTTGAAACTCACGAAGAAAGCTTAAAACGAATTGGAAATGAAAAGGGAAGATGTTTATTTTCGAAATTCGAGTATATCCTTGAGAAAAACTACGGCTGCATTCGTTAAAAAAAATTAAATTATTGTATCAACGGAAAGGAAATAGGAGCTGATAATCTGGATCTATCCACAATCGCATGCTACAAAAATTGTCCTGTTACTTTCATAGATGTAGAACGTTCGTTACTTTTCTTTGCTAAAGAACATTTTATTAAGTGACAGGCGGCATAATTTTACTGACAATGAGAAATATTTTGAAATTTATAATGTCGTACATTTTCACGAAACTTTTAAAAACTAATTTATTTTTAAAAAACATTTAATTATATTTCGTTTCTACGTAAAAGGAAATTTTAATAAAGATATTTTATATTTCTTTTAATTAACAATTTTGTTCATCTCCTTTTTTCTCCAAATTTTAAAGTATTTCAGACTGAATTAACCCTAAAACGAAACGTTTGTCGAAATGTCCTTAAGTTTATTCATGGCTGGTTAAGTTTTGCATATTTGTGTAAATAAATGAATTGCTGCATGTATTAAGTTTTTAAATTCACGTTTTGAGTTTTTTACTGCACAATTTTGCATATTTTGAGTTTTTTTTACTGCACGATTTTGCATGTTTTGAGTTTTTTACTCCACAAAAATCCTGTCTCTACTCATAACTAAGTCCATTAGATAAAAATAAAGTTTAGTATTACTTGCAAAGAGGTGGCTTGTTTCTTTTAACAGTTACTTTTTGATAACCAGTTACTGTTAAAATATTCAATAGACATGGTATTCTTAAATAGCAAAAGAAAAGAAAAAAAAATAGCCAGAAAAGAAATGAATAAAAGTGTTTTCATTTTAGTATAGTTAAATAAGCCATAAATATTCGGGGTCACCCGTGGTGTAGTGGTTAGCATAGCAACCTACTAAACCCAAGATCGCGGGTTCGCAGCCCGGCAGATGACCTTAGGATTTTTTAAAGGGAGTAAAAAATCCTTAGCTATGCCGTCCTTCGGAAGGGACGTAAAATGGGGGTCCCGAGCCTGTGCGATGTCAGGTACTCGTTAAAGATCCCTATCCTAATTATACCTGGATAGGCAAAATTTAGGACTCCCACCGTAGCATCGTCCGATTAGCCATAGCAGCATAAAGTGACGTTAAACGAAATAAACAATAAACAAGCCATAAATATTCGAAATAGTCTGTAAATGAAACCAACAACATTTTACAATAAACAATAGTAAAAAGCCTGAGAAGCCATAAACAAATGGCTTAATATTACAATGGTTTAATTGAAAACTAGTACTACTAGGTTATTAATTTTAGAATAATATATAAATAATAGTGTATAATTGTAGAATAATATTATATAAATAATGTAGTGTGATTTCTATTTGCATCTAGAATAGAATCTGAGGATCTCCTGCTGAAAGGAGGGAAATTTGGAAGTTTTCATTTCTAATGGCTACCGATAGAATGCGCGCCGGTTAAACAGTAACTAGTTATCAAAAAGTAACTGCTAAAAGGAACAAGTCACCTCTTCGAAAGTAATGCCTAAAGTAAAAAAATAAATAGAATTCCGGTGAAACCCATTACTCATAATTCACAAACTTAAAGCACAAAATGGACTTATTCAATTGTCACAGATATATTTCTTCATTATTATATTTTCATTTTGTTTTAAATGTATCCTCCATCTTCAAATTAGTTTAATTCAACTTAAAGAAATTGTAATTTTAAATAAAATTATTTCTTAACAATTAATTTTTAGATATTTCTTCTCTCGGTTATTTTTGTACGGGCAATGCACTCTACTCTACTTTGAGGCGGTGCCCTATTGGGTGAACACTCGATATCGAACGGCCCGATATCAAAAGTTATCTTGGACTCGATATTAAGAAAGTTCTTATCTATTTTATACCCTGTCCAACTTTATCTTGTAACTTTCATTATTGAGAACGGTAAAGCCTCTAGCAAAAGAGAATCATGACACTGGTGTTAAGATAAAACTCACGAGCGGTATCGGTTCCAAGTTATATTTTATATATATTTTTGGGGCGAACAAATTATTGCAAGTTATCTGTCTATAGAATTGTAGTTATCTTCGGTAATTTATTTTCACTGTATTTTATCACATCTTTAATTACAATTACTCCAACCATTTTTCATAAATTATTTTATTTTATTATGATTTATTGAAATTTACAACTGTATTAATACAAAATAAATAAATAAATTTATTTGCGCTTTGCGCTTTTCCACGTTTGTAGGTACTCTTTTGTCTATAACTACGAAACTATTAGTCCGATCCAAAATTTCAATTTTTCATCTGAAAGCTGTTTAAATTTACTATCAGATGCCAGCACGCTAAACACCGCTAACTGTTGTGAGTTCAAAACTTTTTCGCACATTTTTTGCTATAACTGCAAAAATATTTGTTTGATGCCATATTTCTTTTTTTCATCTCAAAGTTAGTTAAATGTATTATCAGATCCTATATATGAAATGTTGATGAAATTCCGCAAAACCTTCAAGCTAGCACGCTTATGGTGCCTGTTTTGGCAAATATGACGTGCTGGCATGGGCATTTCACGGAATTTCATCAAATTTTCGTATATAGGATCTGATTGTAAATGTAACAAACTTTCAGATGAAATTCGAAATTTTGGATCGGACAAATAGTTACGGAGTTATAGACAAAAGAGTACCTTACCTACAAACGCCTTAACTTGGAGAATCGCAAAGCGGAACTCTCCTCACAGGGAATTTTCTCGTACTAATACATATTTTTAAAATAGTTACTTATATATGTATATTAATAAATTAAAATGGGTTGTTTCCTACCGACTCACACACATGTCAAACCAGTCTCTATAGGATTACAGAAGCCAACAAACAAAAAAAAGTTTTTGAAAACTTTTTATTTTAATAGCTGATTTTTATAGATTTTTGTGTGCTGAATCCAAATCTGGTCTTAGTTTTTTTTTGTATCACCCATAGTTTTTGAGAAATTTTCTTTTTTTATATAATTAAAAAAATCATATATAACTGTTTCATATAAATATAAAGCATTATATAACTGTTTCTTGAGGCCTAACTTTATATGTAGGTGTGGTAAGAGAATGTTTCTAGGATCTACAAGGTTTTTGCGGAGAATGTTCTTCTCGCCGGGTTTTAAAGGCTCCCTCACAGGCCAGTTCTTTCTGCACCAATGTTGATCCCTTGCTCTACTGTCCCATTCACACAAAAAACATGGAAATTTGGTAAAACCGCCTTGCTGACCAAGAAGCATGCATGTTACTTTCAAGTTACCACTTATCATCCAACCATGAGCCGAATAACCAATTTTATTTAACACTATTTCTTGGTTTTCATAGCTCTCTTTCATATGTACAGAACGGCCTACAGGTATAGATGCATAAGTGTTACTATTGTGTAATAAAACTAGCTTTTAAACTAGTTTTGGAAGAATCAATTAACAGCCTTCAGTCTTCTTTTTTGTATTCAACACCAAACTCTTTGATCAGGCCTGGAATGTCTGAGCAGTATACTAAATCACCTTCTTGTTCAAAAAAATTCGAAAACTGTTGCTCTCTCTTCCTATACACACATATGCTAGTTCCACAAGCCAACAAGTTCTTTTCTTTTAGTCTAGAACCAAGCAATTCAGCTTTTTCTTTTGTTAACCCAAGATCCCTAACTAAGTGGTTAAGCTCAATCTGAGTAAACAGCTTAGACTATATATTTGCTGTAGCACATTGCAACTCTTCATCATCTTGCTCATCTATATCTATATCTGTTTCAGCAGTCCTACCAACTCTTCTATATTCAGCACAAATTATTTTACAATTTTATTTGTAGTATATAAAAGCTGTTAAATTCTGTAATAAACCAAAAAAAAACTAATATATTGATGTGCAAATGTGAAAAAATGGTAGGTGATACGGCTTAATAATTGTCATATTTGGATTTAGCACCCTAAAAAACAGAATACTAAGGTTTTTTAAGTAAAAAGGTTTTTTCATTGTTGGCCTGTGTTATCTCTCCAAATCCGATATTCTGATTTTTCAATCTTTTCCTCTTTCTTTGGAAACTATTGAATTTACGGATATCTTTTAGATCTTAAATTAAAGATAATTTAAATTTACTTTAAATTATTTCCGGAAGGTGTTTTTGTAAAACTAGTACATTCATCAGTATGCGGCCGAGAACTTGACTCTTGACAGAAAAATTGCAAATTTTTTGAAAAATCACCATTTTTTGTGAGCTCTATGTAGAGCAATCAATTAATTTACAGAGATGCAACTAGACTTAAATTAACAAAAATTTGCCCTAGTTAACCCTTCTTATTCTCTGACTGTATTCATCCATTATAACAAAAAATTATCGTTGCTTAGCGACGAGTGTTAAGCTTCTACACGAGCCTTATGTTGCCTAGCAACGGCTGTTTTACTCTCTGATCTCGTTACAATATTATCTTTCAGCGATCGTTATCTTCTTATCTTATAATATATATAAATTACGTGTCGCCGCCTAGGGGCCGGCTAACACCTAAACTACTGAACCGATTTTAATCAAATTTGCACAACGTGTGCAGTTTGATCCAACAAAAAAGATAGGATACCTTATATCTTAATTTAAAGTCGCAATATTATTTGTATATTATCTG
This sequence comes from Euschistus heros, assembly GCA_003667255.2. Classification (NCBI taxonomy): domain Eukaryota; kingdom Metazoa; phylum Arthropoda; class Insecta; order Hemiptera; family Pentatomidae; genus Euschistus; species Euschistus heros. The sequence goes on from RCWM02000237.1 coordinate 805,076, forward strand.
CAAGTCACAATTATCTGTTAGCTCTATACGATTCTAACATATGGCGGTATAAGGTTATACTATTATATAAAAGGACAAGCAATGTTTCGTATGTGTTCACTAACCGCCAAAAACTACTGAACCAATCTCTACCAAATTTTGACTACATCATCTTTATAGAATGGTTTAGAAATAGTAAAATCTAATGATTTTCAACTAATTCTTTATTGAAAAATGAATAATAAGTGGATAACAGTGAAGTTCAAAAATGGCGGCAATTGCAATCTACATGAAAGGTTAAAATGTACAGTGTTACATAGAGGTGAACATTGATAATAAAATTTACTTATTTTCAATTAAATTGTTATAAAAACAGGTATATGGAGTGAAATATACCAAAGTTTAACTACATCATGTTCATAATTCTAGGTTTAGCAACAATAAAAATTTAAATGTACAATGTTGAGTGTTAGAAACGGGTTTTGCCACACTATGACATACTTTTATGGTTAGAAATTAAAATCCAACCAGATCAAATCAATAAAATTATTTCTGTCGAATGAAAATTATTAAAAATCAAAATGCCGATCCTCAGCTGTTTAATATTGTGTGTAAAAATATATACTTTGAACCTTTAGTTGTGAGCACTGATAATGCAGTTTCGTAATAGTCTCTGTCCATCTGAATTACCAACTCATATATTAAAATTGAAAATTGGATGTCTAATTATGCTTTATGTTATCTTCAAACACCTAATCAATCTAAATTTAACCCAGTTAATAATGGCTGCTATGCGTGAAAATATCATCAAAAATAAAATTTTCAATTCTTCACTTTAATACAAGATTTTTATCGATAAATATTTAAAAAAAATTAATTATTAGTTAAAATTATCTAAGATCTTCACTTATGAGAGCGGGCGAAGCCTCGACGGGGGATGATGAAGTTATATATAAAAGGACAAGCCATTTTCGTTCGTTATCACTAACCGCGAAAACTATAGAACTATTCTGTACCAAATATAACTATATCATCTTCATAGTTCAAGGAAGGTTTAGCAATAATAAAATTTATATATTTTCTATTAAATAACTGTTTAAAAAGCGATAAATATGTGGAGTGCAGTAAAGCGAGCGCCATTTAAGAGAGGTTACAATGATCCGGTGTTAAATATAGCTAGAAATTGATAATAAAGTTACTTAATTCAATTAAATTGTTATCCAAAAAGCTATAAATATGTGGCAAGCGACAATAGCGTTTTAGTAAAACTAATGAACCTATCTGAACCAAATTTTAACTACATCATCTTCATAGTTCTTGAAAGATTTAAAATTAGAAAGTTTACCATAATAATAACTTATACTATTATATAAAAGGACAAGCCATTTTACGTTTGTGATCACTAACCACGAATACTACTGAACCAATCTGTGCTAAATATTAACTACATCATCTTCATAGTTCCAAGAAGGTTTAGCAATATTAAAATCTACTGATTTTTCATTTATTTTTTTATTAAAAAAAGAAAATATGTGGACAACAGTGAAGTTTGAAAATTGACCGATAGGTGGAGAGGTTCTACGCGAGAGGTTACAAAAGAGCTTGAAATCGATGATAAAATTTACTTATTAAACTATAAAGAAAATTATTAAAAAAGATTTAAATATGGTGTGCGATATGTGGATCCCAGTGAAGCTTGAAAATCTAACGATTGTGTATAGCACCATCCCACAATAGAGTTAACAATGGTAAACTGAACCTATCTGTACCGACCTCTAAATAAATAATTTTTATAATTCTAGGAAGGTTTTGCAATGGTAAAATTTACAATAACTAAAATTTAAATGTACAATGTTGAGAGGCAGGACTGAGGTTTGCCACACTGTCATATACTTTTATAGTTCGAAATCAACATCCAACCAGATGAAATCAATAAAGTTATTTCTGCCGAATACAAATTATTACTAAATGAAAATGTCGATCCTTTACTTTTTTATATTGTGTGTAAAAATATGATCCACGGGCCTTTCGTCGTAAGCACTGATAATGCAGTTTATTTTCCGCAAAAGTTTCTTAGTCTTTATCCAACTTGATTACCAATTCATACATTAAAATTAAAAATTTTATGTCTAATGGTGCTTTTACGCAATCTCCAACTGCCTAATCAGTGCGATTATAACTAGATTAATAATTACTGCTATGCGTGAAAAAATCATTGAAGAAATAATGCTGAACCACATGCTAAAATACAACAATCTTATCGATAAACAAATAAAACATTAATTTTTAGTTGAAATTAGCTTTACTTATGAAGGGCGGGCGAAGCCGCGACAGGGATGCTAGTTGTTATATAAAATGTGATTGGCTTCTAAAGTGAAGTAATCTTGATTAAATAAATAATATGTGCCTCCAGTGCCAGTTTGATAATAATATCAACATTTCGGTAGATATAACCATATCCAATGATCATTTGGCTCTGAGAGAAATTTCAGAAATGTCGACGACATATTGTCCTCTCCCTCTCCCCCTCCCCTCTGAGGGTAAGAGATAGAAGTTGGGAGAGAGAGAGATAGAGAAGGAATAGATTGACTGCTGGGAGGTGGCCAACTTATTAGTGTTAGCGGTCCAAAGCAATTTAGCTTCATTGGATCACCTCCAGGTGTCGCCTTCGCCTCAGTTCGCTAATTTATACAATTTCATTCCCTTATTCCGAGCTCCGAAGATACTTTCCTTATCTGCAATTATTATAGTCCGCGTGAAATCAGCCTTAGTATCTCGATTATCCATTCAAAGAGATGGCACGGGGAGGCAGAATGAGATTGGCTGAATTCGAAGCTTGGAAATTTTTTTTCCACCATATTGCTATGATATTGAACCTAATAGGGGAGAGCGTAGTAAAAAAAAACAAAGCAACCTGATAAACCAAAGATTTCGTTTGGTGATAAACAAAAAATTTCGAATTCGGCCAGTGGCAGGTTGGAATTAATTCCCGGTCCCAGGGGAAGAAAAGAATAAAAACTAAACCGCATTGATCGAATTGAGCATTAATAGCTCTAAACAATTGGAAATGAAAAATAAATGGTCCCCTCATTATAAACATACCGTTTCTTGTTCCTGTTTCCAAGGTTACAACTTCTAAACATTCTTCTTTTGTTTAATTAGGATAATCCCCCTAAATAGTTGTTGCTACATCAGCAGACCAATCTAGATCTGTAAGATACATAACAATGGACCTAATAAGTTACTACAAATAGGAGACCGGGGATGTCGCGTTACCCTGTCTGCCTAATCCTGTTGTAAAATTTGGCATTCCTAACAATCACTTACCACATATTCAAGTCATTAGGGAAATCCCACAGTAAACCCTAAAAATTTAACTTACCTACCAACTTCCCCTTTCCACGATGGATATATTTCAGATATCTATTAGATCTCCTCAGTTGAGTTCCAATGTTTGATTTTTTGTCTTACATTTTTGAAAACTTTAGTATATATAATATTCATGTAACATAGTGCTGATGAAACTGGTATTCTAGTTTAGAACAATGGTGGAGTAACTAACGGATAAATCATAGCTGGAGGTTTGAATAAAAGGAGAAAACAGTGGAATTCTTTATTTGTGGCCTTTGTGCGGAGTTGAGGAAAAGTGAAGAAGGAGGAAGAGTTCCCCCAGCCCAGACCTCACAACAGGTGGCCCCAGATAAGCCTCTTGCCAGGACCCCACTTTCAGGGGAAGTAGATGGGGGGGGGGTTAGGGGTGGCAATGTTTTCTTAATATCCCTTTTAAGGCCTAACATCGTATTCTGTTCACTTAGCTCGAACTGTTGAATCCAAGCAACAGTCATTTGGCCTTGAAATAAAACGAATTTAGTATTTCCTTTTAATTCTCTTATTATGTTTGCGTGGAAAAACTGCTACTTAGTATGGTGCCCGTGCACTTTTCTTCAGTTGCTACCTAGCGGTCAATTTATGGAACCAGGAGATTACTCTGCCATTATTGAGTTCTATGTTTGTTTACTTTGTTCACGTTTAGTTTAGGTTTACATCAATTATAGATTTAGTGTTTTGTTTTATCTATTGAAGGGCTCTACAGCTCTTGAAGAACCTTGGCCTCCACCACTCCTGGCGATCCTTGGCTTTTGTTTTCCATCTTCTGATTCCCATTTTTTGGAGATCCTTTTCGACATTTTGTAGTCACATCACCCTCGGTCTCCCTCTTAGTCGTTATCCGTTAGGCCTGCCTCTGTATAAAATCCTCTTGGGAACTCTCTGTTCTGGCATCCTTTCAACGTGACCGAGCTACTTTAATCTTGCTTTCTTTGCGTAAGTGACTATGTCGATGTCTTCGTAAAGTGTATTCAGCTCTCTATTTGGGCGGATCCTCCAAATTCCTTCTTGACAAACCGGTCCAAAAATCTTTCTTAATACTTTTCTTTAGTGTTTTATATAATTTATTATTTCAATGTTAGCCCTCAATATTTTTTTTTTTTTTTTTTTTTTTTTTTTTTTTTTTTTTTTTTTTTTTTTTTTTTTTTTGGCGCTACAGTCCTTGCAAGACCTGGGCTCTGCCACCATCTTTCTCCACTCTAAAATAATGTTAGCATTGATGAATTAATTGCCACTTCTATTGGAATTATTTTAATACCAAACAGTTTCTTACATCATTTCAGTCTCATATGCTTCAAATCTCTATCCTCAACAAGCCATTACATTATACGGCACCCTTTACATTATATGGCAATAGGATACAACAAAAAGATTAATTTATAAAAGAACCAAAGTTGATCCCTGAAATACTTGAGAAAAAACAAAATTATTTTTTTAGTACGTTCCAACTTTGTTATTTGAGACCCATTCGCCTAAAATAAAAACATTGGACTTTGTTTTGTAGTAACATTTTCCGTCAGCTACGAGTTAAATACAGCAACGTTTTAGTTTTATATTTTTTTGTTTTTTTTAAAATATATTTTCTATTTAAACTGAAATATAAATACCTTAAACCAATACTAATGCATCCACCCATGCGTCAGACGACAATCGAAGGTAAAACCTTAATCAAAAACTAGCTAATCACACATATTTACTAAAACTAGTTTAGACTTAGGCTTCTCAGATTTTCAGACTTATTCGAAAAAGACACACACTTACGAAGACTTCAGACTTTTCAGTCAAAAACACTTAGACTTACACAAGCTTCCTGTAAGTCATTACTGGTCATTTAAACAAAAATCTGGATCGGTCTTGAACGATTTAATTATTTTGTAATGATTCATAAATATTTAATTTTAGACTATTTTCTACATGATGCATTATTTTCACTCCCGAGTCTTTACTTAATTTACGGTTATTTTCATTTAAATGGATTCCGAAGTTTGAATTCTGGGTATTATTATAGTATGCTCTTATATGTTTTTTTTATTTTTTGATTTACTGATCGGCGTTAAAAAAAAAAAAAAAAAAAAAAAAATTGTCCTTTTTTTATTATTAAACTCTTATTTAAATTCTAATTTAATGTTAAAAATTTAATTTTAATTTTTACAGATTCATAAATTTTAATGAAAAAATTTTTATTGTTTTGCGAGCACCGGTTAAGTAAGAGAACAGCGTATAAGGGAGAGATTACTCTGTTCATTTAAAATCAATTCTGGTGATTTTCGTTATTTTATTTAAGTTATTTTTCCTTTGTGATCACTAACCACGAAACCTTCTGAACCAATCTGTCCTAAATTTTAACGTCATCTTCATAGTTCAAGGAAGGTTTAGCAATAATAAAATTAATGATTTTCAATTAATTTGTTGTTAAAAAAAACGATGAAATGTTGATAACAGTGAAATTCGTTAATTGACTTATAGATGGCGGGCACCATTCTACATGAAAGGTTACAAAGATACGGTATTATATAGAGCTTTGCATTGATGATTTACTTAAATAATAATTTAATTAAATTGTTATTAAAAAAAGCTATGAATATGTGGTGTGAAATGTGGATCCCAATGATGTTTGAAATTCGACCAAGCGACATTGCGCAATTGAGCTTACAATGGTTAAACTATTGTTACGGTCTGGTGAGGTTGAGGGTACCCTGGGCGGCCCGGGGGCAGGTAGCTGGAAAGGCCGCCAGTGTGGCCTAGACTTGGTGGTGCCGTGGGCATGGGCGAGCAGGTAGCCGAAAAGGGCGGCAAATGGCCTGGAAGGGTCACGGCGGGCCAGAAGGCCCTAGATCTGTAATCTGGCCAGATCTAGAATGTTCGGCGTAGCTTTAAATAGGCCGACTTCCAGCCTAGTGAGTCAGTATTGAGGTGACAGTGGTCAGTGAGTGATCGGTGGGGCAAGTGTCAGTCAAGAGTTTGTGACATCCTGAGTCAGTATTTATGTGTCAGTGATCAAGTAACGATCAATCAGTCAAATGTCAGTGACAGTTCAGTCAGTGAGTTAGTGACAGTGATTAACAGTGTCAGTGAGTGTAGTGTAGTGTCAGTGAGTGTAGTAACAGTAATCTGTGTGTCAGTGTAATAGATTCTTATGTATAATTGTGACACCTAGTATTAAGATAAGTATTGTGTAATATACATATTAGTGTAATTAGACCTAAGTATAATTGTTATTAGATTAAGTAGCTTAAGGGACCTATTTGTATTTATTAAGTTGTAAATAAATTAGTGTTTAGTATTTAAGTTGTGATTTGATTAGTCATACCCCCAGTGGCCCGTAACACTATTAATCCCATATGAGAGTATTTTAAACCCAAGTCTCGCTACGCTATATATTATATGGTACTATACATTGGGCAGGACCGAGCGTTGGGTTGTAGTTAGTGAATGATGATGGTGGTGATGATAAAATATACAAATTAATATATATATAACCTATTTTTGAAATTACTATCGCCCTCTGGCGGGATATAGATGAAAGGAATTAGGTAGGAACAGATGGTGTAACAGGTTGCAATTAGCGAGCTCTGTGGCACTGTCTGTGTTGAGTCAGCTGAGGATCAACTTACTGAATTGGATATTTCCAATGGTGACTTCACCTTTCCTCGTCAATTCTTTCCCGGTCGTTATTTTGCAAAGGAAATGCTTAATATGTATAATCAGTTGGATAGTATTTAACCTAATTCTACCTGTTAGCCGAGCTTTCTAACTTGGTGTATGTAACACATATATTATTTCATACCTAAATAGATATAACAAATTAATCTAAGAAATCAGTTGATGATATAGGCATAATAATAATAATCTGTATATTGAATTGCTCATTTTGTGAATGATCGTCTGTTTTTAAAACTGAAGATGAATGTTATAGATCCAAAACTAGTATTCTATTAAACTAAATTCCGTTTTAAAATCTTTGACATATTATTTATAACAAATGCAATAGAGCTAAAAAAAGTACCATTAGCATTATAAAGCCATACTTCAATGGACATTCTCAACTATCTTCAAAAAACAAATTGATCCTACACAAAATTTTTCATACGTCCAATACTAACTAGTCCAGTCAATAACCATATTGTATAGTGCATGAAATATGTGATAATTTTTCACTTCGTAGCTTCGTTAGGAATAGTTAGAAGGTAAACATACTAAAAGTCCCCGGCCATGGGAGGTCCCATTTTTGGGTTTTTCGATTATGACATTGATTTAAGTACCAGAAACGCATATATGAAATTAAAGTAAATTGAATTCTCTACAACTTTTATTCTGACAATTTTTCTGTGAAACGATTGTGGAAGACACTAGAAGGGAATCTTTAGACAAAAAGTGTGGTCAAAATTTTTTTTGTTGCGAAAATTATTGATTTTCAAGAACGTATGTCTCGAAAACCGTTGGAGTTTCAACATGTATGTATAGAATCATTTTTTATAGGAAATTTAAATAGCTTTAATTTTTAATTGTAACATATTTTTCTGCAGTCCACCGTTTTTGAGATATAATCGAAAAACCCCCAGGGGTGGTTACTTTTAGTATGTTCACCTTCGTTATGTTTGGTCACCTAACTATTCCTAATGATGCTATGAAGTCAAAAATAATCGCATATTCCAGACACTCTACACCCCTCATTTCAGCTCTCATCTACTGGACTAAACATATTCTGTTCCTTTCTGGAGCTATACCTTCGACGCTACAGGATATTAAAAATTATTTCATGAGTATAGTTAACAACTCTCCAAGGTACACCTAAATTTCAAATATAATATCAGACATATATACCTACCTTCAGTTGAATATTACACTCCCTTACAGACACAAATGTTCTTTTCCCTTACATTGATTTCTATCTTCATTCAAAAAAGAAATGCATGTATATTACATATGACCTTAGTAACAAACGACAAGCTAAAACGTCTAGGAAAGTCGCCTAGCAACCTAACCTAAACCTGTTCACGCTTATTTCGGTACAGTATGTAATTTTTTTATTTAATTCTTCTTTTCTTTTATTGTATAGGTTTTTGCAAAAAATTTCCTACTGTAAATAAATACAAATAGTTAAAATACCAAAATAAAAAATGTAATTAGAAGATTCTGTACTATACTTAAAGAAATACCGTTCATATGTAAATATATGTTATTCATAGCCTTTTGGAAATTTTTGTAAAGTTTTAACAATAAATATTTATTATTAAAAAAAAAAAAAAAAAAAAATCCATTTTAAGTGGCAAATAAATAATTCAATTGTTATTGCACAATGAGTTATCGCTAAAAATTAGTATTACTTTAATACTCTAAATATTGTAATTTTTTTATGCTTCAAAACATTTGATACGCTAATCGACTTGTCCAGAGTCAAGTTTAGGGCTGCCACTTTATCAGATACATGTTGCTTAGCAACGAGCCTAAAACACATTGCCGAACCTATGTCGCCTAGCAACGGCTTCGCTAATTTTCTTTAAATATTTTCTTTTTGTTGACTTTTCTATTTAAAATATTCAAATTCACTAAAAATGACGTTTTCATTGGTTTATTTTCAGCCTTTATAGCTGGGTTAAATAGTTCATAGCTTCCTTAATAGTTGGTTTAAAAAGAGAAACAACTTCTAAGAAATTTCATGTTTTATTTTTGTATACTTTTTTTATATTACTTGTGGAGTAATAGATAATGAGGTTATATTATACAATAGTTACTCTGACCTTACTTGGACCTAGGAGCTGTACGTAGGGAGCCCTGAAGATATAATTGTTGGATCAATGCTGACAGTTAGCGCCATCTCCTGGTCCTGCACGCTACCGTCGTAATGTCTATGTCAATATTATGTCTTTTCACAATTAGCAAAATACAATGGCTTATGGCTCATAATATTTATAACTTTTACCAATCCTTCCAATCCAAAGTCCTTCGTACTATCCTAAATGCTCCATATTATGTCTCCAACAAAATCCTTCATAATGATCTCAATATACCTTTTGTCCTTGATCTGATACCTGTTAAATTCTCCAAACTCCATCAAAATCTTTCCAACCATCCTAACCCTCTGGTGGCTCATTCATTATCCAGTTCAACACATCCTTATAACCCAGCTCGCAGATTGGCCATTGGCCACGAGACTTATTGTAAATATTCAATACTGGAGTTCTGGCGATGGCCATCTTCTCTACTCAAGTCCTGTGCGATTGTGCCATTGCGCTCTCTCTCAGCCTCCACTGGATTTTACTAGTGACGCAGCTGATAGAACAGCCCTGGGAACTCTCTGTGCCCGGCTTGCCCTCCTTAAGGGGGGCGAGCTTGGATCGGGGTTTTTTCTGGAATGTTTGTAAATTTTGTATATAGAGTAAGAATGTAGTTATGATTCTTTGTTTTCTTTCTTAATTTTAATTTTTTTTTTTTAAATTTTATTTATTAGTTTAAAAATTCATTACCTATTTTATATTATCATTTAGTCTATTCTATTATCTCTTGGATATTTTATTTTATTTCTTGTATATATATATATATATATATATATATATATATATATATATATATATATATATATATTTGATCTTTTTTTTCTTGAATTTTTAAAGCTGTTTATTTAGATTTTCTTATCATTGTACACATTGTGTAAATGAGTCTTTGTCATCAATATTACTCATTGCCTTTGAGTTAGACAGCTTGTAATTATTCAAATAAAAAGTTTAAAAAAAAAAAAAAAAAATGATTTTTATTATTTACTTATTGGGATGCTTATGTTTTAATATTATTGCTAAGGTTCAGATCATTATCATGCATATTTTTTCGCCTTTATTTTTACAAAAACGTGAGTTGATACCTTACGAGATAACTTCTTAAATACATCTACAATGTAATAGCTATTCACATTGTGCAATCTGCAATTGTTGAAGGATATTGCCTATGTTAATTCATGAGGTGAACTCATTATAAGAATTGTTGACAATAGAAGTTGATGATTCATCCTCAAGGAATTTTAATAGCTTGCCTCATGGAAGATCTTATAAAAATATTTAGATTAGAATTAAAACCGTTTATTATTTAAGCGAAACAACTTCAAGGTGCGTTATCTGTTAAAAGGTTTTCCCTGCCTACTACTATAAACATAATGTAATTAATAAAACATGAAGCCGTTGTTTCAGGAAATTATTTAACGTGATGGATTAATTACTGGAATTCCCACTTACACAGTTCATTGGATGTTGGGGACAACGTTGTATGCTTTATTTCATGTTATTAATTTTCTGGCATTGATATTTATTTTGGTTGGGGGTCTTTACGGTACTTCGACACCAGCGCTTCGGTGTCACCTCAACTATTTCGACCATGTCAGGTTGTGCCACCAATGAATTTGAAATAGACATTGCCTTTTATTATCATACAACACATCTTTAGGAAATAAAAGAAATGAGAATCATGTGAAGAAAAATTCACTTAGACACAAATTAAACATTTATTTTAAAAAAAATATTCATTAAATAGTACAATATTTTCCAATATAAATAAAAAATAACAAGAAAAGAACAATATCTTGGAATATTAAGCAAAATAAAACATTTATGTCACAGAACTTGATGGAAGTCAGTTCCGCCGACCAGCAATATATGAAATGCACAATAGCCTCCAAGGGTTAAGTACTGTTTCTTAGCCAGGTATTCACTCCAACACCCAGGCTCTTCTTGCATCCATCTAATGGTAACGGTCGGGTTAAGAGGAGGCAGCTAACTGGCATGACCCGTGCTACACCGACCAGTTCGATCCTTACGCTTCACTTCGAGTTTACATTTATCGATAGCTCTTTCCTATAACCTCACATGTAAACAACCACTTCTACAGTTTCAACTTGGATTGTGTTGTTTAGTTTGTTATATTGATATTTAGTCTTCTTAAATGAAAATAAGTGAAAGGGAGGTCTAAAAAATGAATTTCATAAAGGATTAAGTGTTTTATCAATTCATGTTTTCTTATTCCCTCTTATTTAATGTGTAAAAGTGTTACAAAACTTAAGAACATTAATTTGTACATGGATTTGGTGTTATATATATTTTTATTTGTTGTATCAATTGAAGTGATAAAATTTCAGTATGCATATTTTGTGAATGGATTCTTTGTCATCCATAATACTTATTTTCCTAAAGTGTAACAGATTGTATAATGTAAATAATTGAAACAGAAGGTAACAAAATGAATTTCATAAAGGATTAAGTGTTTTATCAATTCATGTTTTCTTATTTTCTCTTATCTAATGTGTAAAAGTGTTACAAAATTTAAGAACATTAATTCATACATGGATTTGGTGTTTTATATATTTTTATTTGTTGCATCAATTTAATTTGTTGTATAATTATTTCAATAAAACATATCGATCTAAAAATAAATATGAGAAAGTATATCATAGGTTTTATATTTTCTTATTTCCACTTCCCTTGAGAAAACAGCAGAAATTAACATCATAACTTTCAACAAGGATTCTGTCTTATATTATATAATCCCTCATAACATGGAGAATGGACAATGTGAAAATAATCACTGATTAAGAGGTAAATGACATATTATATAATTGTTAAACTATTGGTGTAATGTTATAGATTAATGTATTCTTAAACATTTTTAGAAGCCTGATGATGGAGCATGTTCTCCGAAACATGTAGCTACAAATGTTAAATAAATAGGAGTTATATGAAAAAAATACTTAAGGATTTTGCCTTTTAAATATTTATAATTTGTTATATACACTTCCCTCACATCACAAAGTTTATCAAGAATTAACATTACTGGTGGTTTAGCATTATATTAATTTTCATTTAATATAAAATTAATTCAAAATTGATTTAGTGTCTGGAATTTTGACCTTTTCTTATTTCCACTTCATTATTTTCTTATTTCACATTTTAATATCATAAGGTAAACAGAAGTTAATATTACTTTGAACAGGGACTTAAAGTTTCTCCGTAAATAAATGAGAATAACCTTTCCCCTCGAAAAGTAGCGACTAAAACACCGAAATAAATCGGAAGAAGGTAAGAATCGATAAAAGGTATTCTCGGCGGGCGTAGGAGCTGCCTCCTCTTAACCCGACCGTTACCCATCTAATTCTTACCCCGAATTGTAGCTTCATATCATGCCCGTTTTCACAAGTCATGTTCATCGGAATGAAAAAATAGGATGGCTGATTTTTCATCTGTAACCGTGCGAAAAATCTTCTTCAAATTCCAAGTCATATTGAAACAGATAGACTAACACACACAATAATTTTTTTTTTTTTTTTTTTTTTTTCCAAGCCCCTATTTGATATGAACATGTATTTATTGATTCATTTCTTGTGGTCTGGTCTTTTTCTGTACTAGGTACATTGTAAGACCTACAGAAAGTTTTGAAAACATAATGTGATGTTGTTTGTTGAGAAAGATAATGTTTAGGTGATGGGGCTCACCTAAACCTTGTTGTTAAACTAAACACACAATAACAATAATAAACATAATTCAAAACGCCTAGGGAAGGTTACGGTAACAGTAAGGGAATAGTTGAAGTAAGTGACACCTGAGCGCTGGTTTCAACGGACCCTAAAACATACAAGGGCCGTCTTTACTTTTTAGGTGTAACATTTTTTTCACATTCAAAAATGTAACATTTTGACACGCTCTCGCTCTGATCAGAAATTTAATTGAGAATATTTTTTGTTCTATATCATTTGTCACTAGGACCTACCGTTAGGGAGCTATATTGGTTTGAAATGAAAAAATTCATATTTACAACTCCTATTTCTCTCAACTTTGTTTATTTCGAATAATCGTTAATTGTTAAATTAATTTAAATAATTTGACCCTTTTAATTCTAAAATGTAAATTGTGAAAATCAGTAGATTATAGATAGAAATATCCAGGATCAACTGTTTTTTCCAGTCAGGGGAATAGAGTTTTTTTTTTTTTATTGTTTTCTTTTTTCCGTGGGAAAATGTTCAATGTCTCGGATGACCATACGCACTGTTATTTAGTTCATTTCCACTTCCAGAGAATGCGCTAGCATACGATGTACATCTTGAATCTGATAATTTTACTTGGGGATATCATTATATGTTGTTAGGCGTTCCTAAATAATAAGCTATGAAAAACAAAATTTATTTGATACATTCTAGCTGCTCAGTAACCCACAACAGTTTTCCTTCGTATTCACCCACAATTTTCTGAGACCATAGATTCCTTATCAAGTATTCGTTAACATCACATTAAGCAGCTTGCACGATTTACACGGTTTGTATTCCGAAACGCTGCCGATTTTGAAGAAGGATTTAGTGGTTACGTTTTTACTTGCAAATCGTACGTAGGCGTTCAGTTGCAAATCGTTGCAAAACCAAATTATGATTTGATCAATATGATGCCCAATTGATATGAATGTAATTTTTCTTGTATAATTAGCAGAAAAATAGATGGTTTTAGTTGGGCAAGCGTAATAAGGGCCCCTGTTGACCTTTTTTTTTTTTTTTTTTTTAATTGGTTTTTTCTTCTGTACTTACTCAGTTTTGCAACAGTTTAGGGGACTTACTCTGTTTTGCAACAGTTTGAGACTTACTCCTTTTTGAATATAAAATAAATACATGTCGTGAGTTGATTTATAGAATTGAAATGATGGATTAAAAAATTATTTTACGTTCAAAAATGTTACTTAGCTTGGTGAACAATAAAAACGGATAGTAAAGTAATAAACGATATATGTACATGCATGGACTAGTCTATGTAATCACAATACACATTCTCTTTAATAAATTATTATTTTTCCTCATCTTACTTATAGACAGAATTATTGTAAAACTTCTTTGAAAACTGTTAAAAACAATTTATCATTAAAAATATTTGTATTCATACATGCGATTATTTTTTAGAGTATTGAGGAGCAAAATAATAAAAATCAAGTATTGAACTAGGTAGTAGTATCAAAATATTATTGTCTCTGTTTTTTAGTGGGTAACTTTAAAATTCAAAACAAATATCTTTCTAAACACATTTTTTTATAATGTTTAAAAACATTTATTAGTTTAGTTTAACAAACAAAAAAATGAAAAATAATTAAATGGACTAGTCAGTAGTAATTACGATCACGATAACATGTAACTTTTCTAAACAGCTAATTTTGTTTCTTCCACCTCGTTTATTTTTCCTAAATCTGACAAACAATATGTATAATATGGCAGCCATATTGTGAGATACTCCCTTTTGGTACTGTGATAGGCATGGTTTTAATCCCTTTTGCTACAGTACGTGATTTTTAATTGTATATTTGAACAGCTTTTCCTTCGTTTTTAAACCTAAAACCTAGTCAGCCTTCTGCGTGGCAAGGAGCTGGATCGAACGGTTTATAAAACTCAATTTCGATTTCCGGTGGATTTGCTACGTTTTGTAATTAGGCGCCTCATATGTCATTTCATTTAACTTTGGAATTTTAAATTTGAGAATTTCTGATTATTATTAGACATGGTTTATTTTTTAATTTTCATTTGGATTTCTCTCTTCAAAAAATACCCCGAATACTTCAGAACACGTACTAATGTGTTGATTTCATTTTTAGCCTCTCAATGAGGTGGTGGAAAAATATATGTTGCACTGAGAGGTCTATTCAGGGTTCCAGGATTAGATTTTCCGAATTGGATAGTTTACTAGAGTAACATACCACACTAGTCTCGCAACCCATCCAATTGAACATGTCGGTTTGCTAGTAGATGAAATTTAACCGAACTCCTACATTTTCTTATTATGATTGTAGGGTAAACTAGACGGTTATTAATAACTGATAAGTACTTTCACAATCTTGTAAAATTACATTCCAGTAATAATGCTTGTTGTAAACTTTCTTTTTTAGCTTAAAGTAATTAAGGGAAAATAACTTTAAATTTCCAGACTACTTCAACATTTACTAGACAAACGTTCAAAGCTCCCACTTAATCACAAAAAACTCATATACATGACTGTGATTAGACCTATTTGGACGTACGGAGTTGAGCTTTGGGGCTCCACTAAACCATCCAATTCATCTCGTATCCAATCCTTACAATCCAAAATCCTTCTAAAAATTACTTTGTCACCAATTGCTCCTTACTTTGTCACCAATAAACTTATCCATAAAGATCTTAATGTTTCATAAGTTGCTGATTTAGCCTAGACCAGATATCTATCCTTTCATAGTAAGCTCCATAACCACTCAAATCCACTAGTTTATCAAATTGCTTCCCTCTCGATTTCCACTTATCCTCCTAGGCGTCTGAAAAGAAGATTGCCTAGAGACCTTCTGGTGTAGAATTATTATTGAAGTGCTACTGATGAGTAGTTCTTTTCAAGTTTTTACATGTCATTGTAATCGTTATTAACACGTTAGAGATATTAAAAAAACAAAAGAACTTTTTTATTTACAATTTATTGAAATTTACAACTGTACAAATATACATTAAGTAAATGTGCTAAAAACGCTTACAATAACATGGTAAAACTTGAAAGTAACTACTCATTAGTAGCACTTTAATAAAAATCTACACAAGAAGATCTCTAGGCCATCTTCTTTTTAGACGCCTCGGAGGATTATCGGGAATAGAGAGGGGAGAAAGTTGAGAAACTAGTGGATTTGAGTGGTTATGGAGCTTAACATGAAAGGATCGATATCTAGTTTGGGCTAAATCATTAACATATGGAACATTAAGATCTTTCTGGATAAGTTTATTGGTGACAAAGTAAGGTGCATTGAGGATTCTTCGGAGTATTGGATTGTAAGGATTGGATACGAGATGAATTGGATGGTTTAGTAGAGCCCCAGAGCTAAAAAAAAAAATAACTTTAAATTTCAAGTTTATTGAAGTATTCTTTCTATAATTATAGGATGAATATTGCTTAAGAGTGTCAATAGCTGTCTGGTTTACACTGACCAAGCTAGTTTTGAATCTTTCTTTACAATAGTTGAAGATTACGATCTATATTTGAGAGTATTGCAAACTAATATTTTGTGATATTGTTCGCTATTGAGCTAGGAGAGGAGGTGTGGAAGATGATATTGGGCCGTGGGACCTTCCCAACGGTTTCTTGAGATTTATTTGAGCAGATGTTGGCCGAGCATTGTCTGGGAAGGGGAGTGAGGGAGCTTGTGCCATCTCTATAGTCATAGCCACCAAGGAGTAACTGTTACCTTTTCTAAATATTATTTGAATATTCCAAAATATGTTAATCTAATATTTATTAGTTTTCCAATTTGACCGATACCTCATATATGGACGATTCTCAGATTACGGGCAATTTTTGCTCACTGCTATAACAGAGAAGAAATATTTCTCCGTAGTAAAATATTAAAATTTAAAGTATAAATTATTGAATTGATTTTATGATAAGAGGTTTTGCTTAAGCTACTGGAGTAAAAATCAGCTTCAGACACGGTTTTCTTAAGTGGTGTATTAGTGTTTGAGTCACGCTGAGGGATGTTAATACTGTACCCATCTTCTCCATGGTAGAACATAAGACGATACTGAAGAGAATCGTACACTTGATAGAACTCACTGATTCTTATCAGTTTTTGTCCCTACATCGAACTGGCCTTACATGTCATCGCCAGAGAACATAAGTCTTTTAATCTCCTCTTTAACATAAGTCTTTTAATAGCTTTCCGTCAAGAAACAACTCAACTTGTAAGGGTCCACCTCTGCAGCCATCATGAGTTCACAGAAAGTACCAATATTATAAGGTTTCAACATCGATCGTATTTTTGTTTGTTTGCAACTAAAGGAACTTAATTGTGGTCAAGTGTGCGGTTTTTAAACACCTAACCTATTTTTTAAACTTAGCTTATCTCCAAATACCATATGACAATTAATCTTTTATTATTCACCCAATTAAAATTGCAATCGCATTTTTCGCGAATTAGCCGCGATCCAGGCCGATTTTTTAAATTCCTTTCTTAGCGAGCACCTACGGCCCTAGAGGAAGCTACATATTGAATTTCATTCCAATCCGTTCGGTGGTTTCTGAGATTTCGTGTTAAATGAGTGAGTGGTATTTGACAAATATATAGTAGAGGGGTCACCTGTGGTGTAGTGGTTAGCATAGCAACCTACTAAACCCAAGATCGCGGGTTCGCAGCCCGGCAGATGACCTTAGGATTTTTTAAAGGGAGTAAAAAATCCTTAGCTATGCCGTCCTTCGGAAGGGACGTAAAATGGGGGTCCCGAGCCTGTGCGATGTCAGGTACTCGTTAAAGATCCTTATCCTAATTATACCTGGATAGGCAAAAATTTAGGACTCCCACCGTAGCATCGTCGATTAGCCATAGCAGCATAAAGTGACGTTAAACGAAATAAACAAACAAACAGTATATAGTAGATTATATTTGAATAGTCAATATACTAATGTATTAAATGGGAATTTAAAAAGAAACCAGAAATTTAAAGGAGAATATTTTTTTGTTCTATAAACATTTGCCACCAGGATATACCGTTTAGGAGCTATCATTATATTGGATTGAAATGAAAAAAGTCAGGTTTGGTAGCCCTATTTTCTCTCAACTTAGTTTATTTCTAATAATAATTGAGTGTTATTCTAATTTAATTATTAATATTCCACTAATCCCCGTTGAACAGATCCGCTACCTAGGACTCCACTTGGACAAACGTCTTACTTGGAATCCACATACAAGACTAAAGGAACTGCTCGTCGTTAAAGACTACTTCACATTTACAAGACAAACGTTCAAAGCTCCTTAGTCATTACAAAAGACTATTATACATGACTGTGATTAGACCTATCTGGACGTACGAGTTGAGCTTTGGGGCTCCACTAAACCATCCAATTCATCTCGTATCCAATCCTTACAATCCAAAAATCTTCGAAAAATCCTAAATGCACCTTACTTTGTCACCAATAAACTTATCCATAAAGATCTTAATGTTCCATATGTTGAAGATTTAGCCCAAACCAGATATCAATCCTTTCATAGTAAGCTCCATAACCACTCAAATCCCCTAATTTCTGAACTTGCTTCCCACACCATTCCTGATAATTCTCCGAGGTGTCTAAAAAGAAGATGGCCCAGAGACCTTCTCGTGTAGAATTTTTATTGAAGTGCTACTGATGAGTAGTTCTTTTCAAGTTTTTACATGTCATTGTAATCGTTATTAACACGTTAGAGATATTAAAAAAACAAAAAAACTTTTTTTATTTACAATTTATTGAAATTTACAACTGTACAAATATACATTAAGTAAATGTGCTAAAAACGCTTACAATAAGACGTCCCAGATACCTTCTAGTGTAGAATTTATATTAAAGTGCTACCGATGAGTATTTCTTTTCAATGTTTTTTTGTCACGTTATTGTAATAGTTAACAGCACATTTACTTGATGTATATATTTTGTACAGTTGTAAATTTCAATAAATTGTTATTAAAAAAAAAAAAAAATTAAATTATTAGTTTAAGTAATTTGATTCTTTTAATTCTAAAATGTAAATTGGGAAAGGTAGTATAATATAGACAGGCATATCCATGATCTATTGTTTTTGTTTATATTGATTATTGAGGTATTGAGTTTTTTAGCTATCAAATGCTATATTTTTATAATAATAATTTATTTTTTATACCAAAGTATCGGTATCAATTGTCTAACGAAACTACGTAAGACTTACGTATCCTAGAAACACTCATAAGATATAGACACATCACGTGTGCAGATATAACTCAAAGCAGGCCGAAGAGAAGTTGGATGGAGGATCTCCATTTTGAATCACGCCTGGAGATAGTACCGATTGTTGATTTCTAGCTCTTTGTTTGTTGTTTGTTTGTTTGTTTTTAATAATACCTCACATTCGCTGGCTTTACACAACATATAAGTTTGCTAATAAAATTAAAAATAGACACGAAAATTTTTTGGGGGGGGGGGGGTTGGGGGGGGGGGGGGGGGGGGGGTTTTTTTTTTTTTTGGGGTTGGGGGGGGGGGGGGGGGGGGGGGGGGGTGGTGTGGGGGGGGGGGGGGGGGGGGGGGGGGGGGGGGGGGGGGGGGGGGGGGGGGGAAGAAATATATTCTGTTGCGATGAGCTGAACGTAGACTATTGACCTCAGCTGACCTCCGATTTATTCGATTGACCTACCCCGGGTCACCTCCTGCACCTCACATCCCACTGGACGAGATAGATCACGAATGCTCGTTCATAACTTACAATGTGTTCAACAGCTGATTTTTCCTCAGCGCTGCCTATATTATGAATTTGTCACTAAGTGGATCAAATATTAGTTCATTAAAAATTAATAAATTTTATTTGAAAGTATTGCTTCGTTGGAGTTTTATTGAATACTTTATTAATATTAGCTGTAGTCCTTGATGACACAATAGCCCCATCTATTGATCTTTCATCTAGTTGACTTCTGTCTATTGCGCTAACCTATTCCATTTTATTTAGTGGAAATTAGATTATTAATAATTAATATTTGTGAATAGATTTTATGTAATCTATACTGTTATAAATAAAGGACAGGCCATTTTTTGTTTGTATCGCTAACCACGAAAACTACTACATCATTCTGTACTAAATTTTAACCACATTATCTCTATAGTTTTAGGGAGCTTTAGCAATTATAAAATATACTGATTTTACAATTCGTTATAGTTATTAAAGAAACCGATAATGTATGAATAACAGCGAGGTTTGAAAACTGGCCGATAGGTGGCGAGCGCCGTTATTTTTACCTATACTATTATATAGAAGGATAAACCATTTTTCGTTTGTGATCACTAACCGCTAAAACTACTGAATCAATCTGTACCAAATTTTAACCACATCATCTTTATATTTCTAGGAAGGTTTAGCAATAATAAAATTGAAATAATTTCAATTATATTGCCATTGAAAAGCGATAAATATGTGGTGGGTAGTGAAGTTTGATAATTCACCGATAGGTGGCGAGCACTATTCGAGAGAGATTACAAATGCAGTCCACTATCTGCAGGAGTTTCATTATAGTCTCAGTGGATAACCAACTCATACAATGAACATTAAAACTGGATATTTATTTATGAAATATTCACGAATATATTCAAAAGCATTAACAAGTTTTACACTTTACTCACTGTTATAAATTCTAAACTATATTACTGCCGTTCCATCATATGTGTCTCCATGGCGACGAGTTAAAAACCTCTAAGTGTTTATGTTGCCTAAAACAATCGCCGTTCTCGCCAACGGGTCATTCCAAGTCAAATAAACCAATTCTACATTAGATTTGGACCTTGACCTCTCCGATTTCTATGATTTTGGATGATTTGGTGTAGAAGTTGTACATACCAAGGCTAGTTAAAATGTAAAATATTACATTTTTTGGACTTTTGATTTTTGAGTTATAAGTTTTTAAAAATACAAAATACTACTCTTTTCGGTCATATACATACGTTTCCTAAGTTTTTGAGAGTGCTGAAATGGAATTCTCGGGCTAAAAACATTTTCTATCACATTTTACGGTGTAAAATCTAAAATTATTCTAGTGAAGTATCTTCAATATATTGTTTTCACAATAACCGACATCGGATTCGAATTCAGCACTCAAAAGAACCCTTAAATACAAAATTTCATCTAAATACAAAAATAAAAATTCGTAAGCTTCAAAATTTTCCTGACGCATGAATTACGCTTAAAGACAGTTGAACGTATCAACTTGCCCAAAATATAGGGTGGTAATACGCTTGAAAAAGGCTTCGGTTTCATCATCCTATCTGGTTTCAAACTCAAGTTAAAAATCAAAATGTTCTATACGCATTTTTTATACTCTGTACCGTTTCCGAGATATACGCTTGACAAATGTTAACATTTTCTAAAAAAAAATAAAGTTTCACCTCACGTTTTCTGTTCAACTTCTCATCATATCTTCTAAAACGTTCATCCTACGACAAAAGTCTTAATAAATAATATTGTAGGACATTAAATTTCCTTCAAAATTCACATATATGTACCGATTTATTTTCAAATTGTCAAATGTTACATCAATTTTAACGTTTCTTGGTAAAATAAACATACTAAAAGTCCTTCACATGGTCAAGTTGGTCTCCTGTTCCTAACTGTATCTTAATTTGGTTTCCTGCCTAAAACCTTACTACCTGTTCTCTTAGTACTTAGCTTGTGATATGTAATGACCATTCATTTATAAATACGATGTAACCTCTTCGGGTCCATGGTTCCAGCTGAGCTTTCTTCCGCCCGAACTACCTTTGCGAATTCTCCGAAAAGGCGGCCCTTTAGGGTACGGTCCTAGAAAAGGCCTTCTTCATTTCTCTTGATCCTTCCTTCTTCGTTTCTCCAGAAGCTAAGAGTTTTGAATATTTCTGTGTCGGCGGTCTTTGATGTAAAACTTTTCTGGAACTTATTCTTGAAATATTTCGTTGGCTTTAAGGGATCTAGGGCTCTGATGTTTTCGCCTTGCCTACCTAATCCTCCAATTATCTCTCAATTCCTTCGGTCACAAAACCGCCCTTATATACTATACGCAGTCAGTGTTAAGCAGGATTTCTTTTCTTCTTGTCCTCGTTGCTTCTCAAGCTAGTAACTTCCATTACCTGTAAATATATTTAAATAATGTTCTCTGAATTCTATTTATATCCAGATTGTATGTATACGATCAACAGTAATTTATTTTTGGGTACTAATCTGTTAAGACCGTTCCGTTCCCTTCTCCAGCGCGGTATATATTATGTAACCTCGGTATATATATTATGTGTATGTATTATGTATGTATTATGTATGTATTACGGTATATATATTATGTATCTCGACTTGTATAGACCTGCAATCAATATTCTTTCATAATTAAGTTAAATATTTTGCTTTTTCATAACAAGGCTTCGCCACTAAAAAGATAGCGGTTTGTTTATCTTTTGAGCGAGCGGAAGTGAATTCCAGGCGAAGAAGGCCGTGACCATGACTCACACAGTGTTTACAGAGCCTGTTAGCAAAGAAGACTTTAAAATTAGGTGTCTAGATGAGGCACCAACCGGAAGTGGATTTCCATTATACTTCACTTGTTTTCGTTGTCGCTGATCGTCGCTATTGTAAAGCAGGTTTATGGTTAAAAATGTAATAGGAAAAACGAAAGTTTTATGATTTTATGTTATGAAAAACTCCAACTGTCTTATATAAACTTCAACTGTCCTTTAAAGTTTTAATACCTTTAAAAAAGACAGTAAATCTTACTATTAATTAAAATTATTGATGTATTGGGAAATAAAACAAAAAAAAAAATCGTTATAAAACCTCAACAAAAATAATACAATTTAAAAACTTCAAATTAAAAAAAATATATATAAAAACTTCATGTTGCATCTTTTAAAGTTCATTAGGAAAAGACTCTAGCCCACTATTTACAAAGTTTTTTTTCACTAAACTGGATTTCTAGAAAAAATTTTGAGTATCATGAAGATCACATTTAAGATCAAAGTTCGTTGTACGCTAAAATTGTTCATAATTTTATAATTTACCACAAGGCAGTACAGGTACTGGTACAGCGGACTGTTGCAGGCTAATGATGAGTATCGATCATTAGGTGACGTCATCGGTGACAGCTGTCCTGACGTCACCAGTGGTGGTGAATCAATCGTCAGCTGATTGTCTGCTACGCGGAACCGCCCACTGCCTTCTGTAGCTATATCTAACCTCATTCAGTCAAGGAAATGGCATTTCACATCATTTTGATAATTATATAATCTCTATAATATGATTTGATATTATATCAGGCATTTATTGCTTGATTATTCTAGACATATAATTTCTACAAGCTTAATAAAGACGTCTGATTAAAGTGAACCGGCATAAAAAATAAAAATCTGTTTAGTTTCTTTGCAAAGTTCTAAACGACTGGAATCAAAAACATGTTTACATTAAGGAAAGGTTATTGTTATACTGAAGCTTCCCCCTACGAGTTCGAGTCAGACTGAAGGCAGAAAATATATTTTCTGTTTTTAGAACGGTGGATACACTTCTAGGTCGGGAAAGAAGGTTCCCTTGATTTGTGGGAAAAAAAACCGGCGATTGAGTGTGATTTAGGCCTTGTCTCCTCCTTTCACAACCGTTGGCCTAGCAACAATACATCCTTACCTTAGTATTGAACCCAAGACCCTCAGTTCGTTGTAGTGGTACACGTTTTAATTATATGTACTTTACTTTTATTTATACTATTCATTTCACTAGCCAGAAGACTGACCTCATAACACATAAACTATCCATTTCTCCGCAAAGTCGAATTAAATAGGTTTATCGAAATCGAAATAAATCGATTAGTCCGTCATATAACCTTACCGACTATTCTCTAATTATCTTTAGAACCCAGAATTTTCCTGAAATATCTTAGTGACCTTGTATCAGTCACCATGCAGTTCCTGACTCCGAGAGATAGTTTGCGTTAAAAAGAATTTGCATAGCTTTGCCCCGATGTAAGGTTTTGGGGGAAAATATAACATAACACATCTGTGATCATCTCAAGTCAACTATATTTTACAAAATATCAGTACAAAAAAATCTTTTGAAAAATACAGAACAAAAAATGAGTTATATATGGAACATTCATTAAATCTCAGTGAATGCTGAACTCGGACTAGTCTTCTGAGAAAGATATTTTGTGAAACCTATTGCTCTTGCTTTCTATCATCACAGTATCTTAATTCTCAACAAAAATGTCCTCATTCGTTTCTGGAAATTTTAAAGTATTCTGCAGACTTGTATGAGTGCGGGGACTTGTCCCTTTAACAGTGCGTGGCTTTGCCCCATTTCGACCTTTCCAAAATGGCGGTTGCTCCAACAATGCAAACGACTGACGAGAGAGGTTTTAAAACAGAAACTTGAAGGTCAACCATGAGGCTTATCGCAGTAAGTTTGACTTTGGAAATACCTCATACCATATTTGAAATAACTTGACTTAGAACAAAAAAATATTACATTAAAACAGATAAAAATAAACACCTAATTTTTTTAGCCAAAACTAACACTATCACCACGAGTTTTGTTGTGTGGTTTTGGTGTGAGGACTAATAAGACGAGCGCTGCCTAGCAGCTGCCTACTTTTCTAAAAAAAAAAAAAAAACTGCGTGTCTTTGTCCCCACCTACTATACCGGGTGGTTGGTTACCTCTTAGAGTAAAAAAAAAAAAAAAAAAAAATTGGGTGAAAGAAGATCAAAAATTTAGCAAAATGCCGCAGACCTCACCTTTCTATCCCAATCCGTTGCAAATATACGATAAATCAAAGACTTTTTTGAGGAAACCACGTTGTTGTTTTTTTTTTACCATAAAAGCTGTAATATCTCCATTTTGTTTAAATATTTTTCAAACTTTGACTACATTTTCGAATTTAACATTATATTTTCTGTAAGAGTGAACTAAAGATCAGCTTGATCTTCACCTTATTACGGGAAGTTACAATGTCTTATATTACTTTAACGCTTACCGATTTTCGAAAAAAACTATCCACAAATCTGCAAATCTCCCTAAAACTTGCATATTTAATAAGCTTTTGAATGATATGTTACAAGTAATGATTCCATTTCGATTTCATTTAAAACTTTAAAAACATGGTGTTCTCATTTGGCATACAAATCAATTTCATGTGTAATAAAACATTATGATAAACACTTAATGGAAATGTGCATTTTAAACATAATAAACTCTTCATTGAATAAAAAGCAATGAAAAAAATTATAGTTTTTTTATAGAAATAAAGGAAAACTGTCAATAAAGCTATACACCAGATCAGAGGATCTTATGTTATTACATTTATTATTTATTATTATTATTTAGGATTTATTTTATTAGATTTTCAATGTAAGGTTTAAAACCCAATAATAATGAACATAGACCTCAATTTTGCCGTTAGCTTCTGAATGTAGATTGTGTTGAAGTATACTACTTTTTGAGGTGAGTTTTATGGGCAGATGGATCTGTTTTTATGGTACAGGGGAAGGCATTTCTACCTATCCATGTATATCTTAGGATTATTCATCTTTGTAGTGCTGTAAATTGAATGCTAACTTCGAAAATGTGGTCAAAGTTTGAAAAATATTTAAACATAATGGAGAAATTTACATGTTTTATGGTAAAAAACGTCGTTTACTCAAAAAAAAAGTCTTTGATTTATCGTATGTCTGCAACGGATTGGAATAGAAAGGTGAAGTCTGCTGCATTTTTCTACATTTTTGATGTAGTTTCGTCCATTTTTTTTTTTTTTACACTAAGAGGTACTCATCCTGTATAAGAAGATACAATGAATAATAGGACGCAGAATTCCAATTTCGCTATCCATTTAAATAAAATTATCCATAAATCCAACAAAGACTAATACAGGCTAGAAAATAGCCTAAAATTAAATATCTATGAATCATTAAATAGTTCACATCCATTTAAATGAGCAGATATATATTTCCAAAAAGTTATAAATAAAACTATGTTGATAATTTTTGTATCTTTGTTTTGTTTCATTTTCTCAGATTTATTTAAAGCATCAACATTTCTCTAGTCCTTTTTATTATTATTCGTTTTATTTTCACCTTTAAATTATTTAATTGCCAGAGCGTGATTTATTCAAAGATCATTCAGAAACCAGGAAGGTTCTTTAAGGTTTCTTCCATAGAGGTCCCATCATTGTGGAGACCTTTGGTATTGTAATCTTCCAAGGCGGGCAGCCAAGTTGGCACAAAGCCTCCACCCCCTGAAGAACAATAGACCGAGGTCCCGGGGGAATGAGAACTTTATAGGGGACCATTCGATAAAGATAAAAGAAAGTGGCAAAGAAAATTGAACGGCTCCTTCGCCAATTACCCTATTCGAAGAAGAGGGGGGTCGATGGAGGAGGAGTAGGGGAGAAGCATCTTGAATTAAATTAAATATCACGTATCAATATACCCCAACAACTGTGAGGATATTGAAAATTCTTCCGAATTCTATTACAGACTCTAACTAATATTAGCACTACTCATAAACTAATATCTAACCTAATTAAAAAGGAATATCGTCTTCACAACTGGGTGATATAATTCTCAACATGTTACTCAGTTATTTTCCTTGGGCGCCATTTTTTAAGTTCCTTAGGCGTCAGGTTTCTTATTTGTTGACATCGATGTTTCTTTTGACAGGTCTATACTTTTTTGGTGTAACGTTTTTTTTTTTTCATCCCAGGTTTACAAGACAAGAAACTACTCGTCGTTTCCGACTACTACTAACATTTACTAGACAAACGTTCAAAGCTCACAATAAATTACAAAAGACTTATTTACTTGACAGTAATTAGACCCATTTGGACATACGGAGTTGAGCTTTGGGGCTCCACTAAACCTTCCAATTCTTCTTGTATGCAATCCTTACAATCCAATTCGTAAAATCCTCAATGCTCACATACAAACTTATCCATAAAGATCAAGATAAAGATGTTCCGTATGTTGCTGATCTGGCCTAAACTAGATACAATTTGGATTGATGAATTAATTGCCACTTCTATTAGAATTATTTTATTTAAAAATTAGTTTCGAATGCTAAACATTCATCTTCAGTTCTAAAACATACAAATTTTCTAACACATCAGTGCTAATAATATTATATTTTTTTAAAAACTTTATATATATATATATATATATATATATATATATATATATATATATATATATATATATATATATATATAATCTTTGGAATATAGTACTGATGTGTTGAAAATTTTGTGTGTTTTGGAACTGAAGATGAATGTTTAGCATTCGAAATTAGTTTTCTAATAAAATAATCTCAATAGAAGTGGCAATTAATTCATCAATCCTAATTTGTATTGATCCTTCTATACCATCATACGAGGGTGAATAAAATATAAACGGTAATTTCAAAATTATATTTATTGAATAATATTAACAGAAACTATACCTTCAACATTTTTCAATGTAGTCTCCTGCATTATCTACACACTTCTGCCACCGATTTGGAAGCTTGAATATTCCCTGTTCATAAAAAGACTGAGGGCGAGTTTTTAACCATTAGCGCACGTGCTTTTCGACGTCTTCATTGTTTTCAAATCGTTTTCCTCCAAGTGATTCTTTCAGGGGCGCAAACAACAAAAATAGTCACAAGGGGGACAGGTCTGGACTGTAATGAGGGTGTTCGAGAGTTTCCCAGCCCATTTCTTCCAATTTATCCCTTGTCAACAATGCGGTGTGAGGCCTTGCGTTGTCATGGAGAAGGATGACATCTCTAATGGGCACACCTCGTCTTTTGTTCCGGTAACTGGTTTTTGCTGACTGTAGCACCTGGCAGTAGTAAGCCGCATTCACTGTTCGTTGACCGTGAAAGAAAATCAATGAGTAGAACTCCCCTTGAGTCAAAAAAAAAAAAAACTTTTCCGGATGAGAGACGATTGGCTTTCACTGGGCTCCTTACTTCGCCACTGCCTTACTTGCCATTTTCGATTCGGGGGTGTAATGGTGGACCCACGTCTCATCACATGTGACGATGCGCCTCAAAAAATCTTCACCTTCTTCTTACATAATCTATTTGAAAACAATGAAGACGTCGAAAAGCACGTGCGCGAATGGTTAAAAACTCGCCCTCAGTCTTTTTATGAACAGGGAATATTCAAGCTTCCAAATCGGTGGCAGAAGTGTGTAGATAATGCAGGAGACTACATTGAAAAATTTTGAAGGTATAGTTTCTGTATAATATTATTCAATAAATATAATTTTGAAAATTACAGTTTATATTTGATTCACCCTCGTAGTATACCTCAAGTGAAGGCAAACTATATATTTATCCTTTCATGGTAAACCACATAATTTAAGATAATTTGATTCTTTTAATTCTAAAACGTTAATTGGGAGAAGCAGTGGATTATAGGTAGGCTTATCTGGGAGAAATTGAGTTTTTTAGCTTTTCTTTTTTTTCAAATGGCTTATTTTTATAATAACAATTTATTTATATACCGAAGTATCGATATCAAAAATTGATTTTTTGGTTTTAACGAATCGAATTTACAGAAATTCAAAATTCAATTGAATTAATGAAATTCGATTGAAATTTACCGATATGGAGAATTGAACAATGTTTGTACCGACATATCACTAATATACTTTTTTTTGTTGTTTTTTTCCAAACGAATCGACCACTTATTAGGGTTGGGCGATAGTCGGGATAGTCGATAGTTACTATCGATATATCGCTAGGTCTTGCCTATCGATGGTCACCCATCTTTTGATCTTTATTGATAGATCTTTTTTACCCTCAAGTTTTGAAACTCTCGGAATTATGCTCATCTGTCTCTGTTCAGTGTCGAGTTATTTTGAAATTGAATTCGGAATTTCTAGAGCTCACGGGTTCTCTCAAAGATTAAGCCAAAGGAAAGCAAGTTTTTCTTTCGGGAAATATGTGGCTCAAGGAGCACACTGTGACTCTTGAAATTAATTATTTCGTTATTTTTCTTTTCTGAAGATTTGATGTGTTCCTTATTATTGTAACCATGTGAATTGTAAATACTTTTTTTTTTTTTTTTTTTTTTTTTTTTTAAAATTCAAATAAATTAAGTTTTTTTCTCTCATCTTGTTGTTGTTTATTTCGTTTAACGTCACTTTATGCTGCTATGGCTAATCGGACGATGCTACGGTGGGAGTCCTAAATTTTTCCTATCCAGGTATAATTAGGATAGGGATCTTTAACGAGTACCTGACATCGCACAGGCTCGGGACCCCATTTTACGTCCCTTCCGAAGGACGGCATAGCTAAGGATTTTTTACTCCCTTAAAAAATCTTAAGGTCATCTGCCGGGCTGCGAAACCCGCGATCTTGGGTTTAGTAGGTTGCTATGCTAACCACTACACCACAGGTGACCCCTTTCTCTCATCTTTATGATATAATCTGATAATTAATAATCCTGTGAGTTTCAAATAGCAAGTAGATAATTTAATTTAATTAAATTGGTTGAAATTCTTTATTGAATAGCTTTGGGAAAAAAGGAAGTAACTATCGAAAAACTATCGATAGCAATCGATAGTTCTCAATCGATAGAATCGGCCTATCGATAGTGCTAACTATCGACTATCACCCAACCCTACCACTTATGATCACGCAACAACTTCATTTCCTTTTCTTGGTGCGGAGTTTCCTCTGCGTCCAACAATCCTTCATACGATCGCTGACCTTTTTCCGCTGCTCTTCCGGTTTTCTTAGTTCTTCTTGCGGCTTGAATCCTTTCTAATTTATTCAATACGTTCTTAAATCCATTTCTGTCTAATAATTGGTTTTCGGAGATGTTTAATCTTTCCATATCTCTTTTTTTTTCCCTTAATCCATGCTGGTGTGTGGTGAATATCCGTTTGGTAAGCCTCTTTTGGTCCATTCTGTACAGGCTCCAGAATTGTCAACCTCTTCTCCATCCACTTTCAGTTTGAACTACACCTATAATTTTTCTGAGAATTCTTCTTTCCAAGGCTTCTAGTCTGCCTATCTTGTAGTTCATTGACAGACATTCCGTGGCATGTAGACATCTTGTCTTCACCACGGTATTGTTGTAGTGTTTTATTTTAGCATTCCAGGATAAGCAACCATTTATTATTAATTTAATATTTGTGGAACAGCACAATGATTTCACACCTGCGACCTCATGCTTTTTAAGTACTGGTAAGACATCATAGCTCGAAAAAGATACACCAAAAAAATAAATAAGAAATAATAAAACTTTAAACAAATATTTTTCACTGACCCGTCTTAACCATAATTGTTTAATTATGTAAATCTTATGTAATTCTGTGCGCCCTCCGCTTTCTTAATGTTGGTTGTTAATAAAAATTTCATATTTTTTTAATACATTATTTTTTTTTACTAGTTAATTATACCTATTATATTTTGTATGTTTATTTATAATATTACTGGTTAATATTAACTTATTTTTGTCCTTTACAGAAGTGAAACAGGAGTGGAGGACCTGATGGCCGATATCAGAGAGCCGCGAAACAAAGTCCGTGCCAAACTGAAAGGTAATCTTAATCATAAAAGCTAAATCATCTCTAAAATCCGAAGCGACTACTATTTTTAGTAGGGTAAACCAGATAGAACACTCAAACTTAGAAATTAGAAAAAAATAAAATTTAACCCAAAAAAAGAGATTTAATAAAATTTCTTTTAATTCCTACACTTAACTGTGCTAAAATACTTGCAATTTTGTCTTTATTTTAAAAGATATCCTTATGGTGTCAATAACTGGTTTTACATTATTTATTGTCACAATATTGTAAAATACATTCCAGTAATAATGTTTGGTGTGAACTTTCTTGTTTAGCTTTAAGAATAGTAGTTAAGGAAAACTCACTGCAAATTTAAACTTTATTGGACTATTCTTTATATAATTATAGTTGGAATATTTATTTATTAATAGGGTATCAATAGCTGTCTGGTTTACTCTATCAAGTTTTTATTTATTTATTTATTTATTTTTTATACTAATTGGTAATTTGCTCTATTTTGCACTTTTGAGATACCTAGAAAAAATATTGGAATATAAAGGAATTTAATTTTCAATTAATAATCAAGTAATATTCTCAGGCAATAGAAACAAGGTTACCAGTTCGGAAATTTTTTCTTCAAACTCTTTTTACTTTAAAAAAAGTAAAATAATTAATATAGCATTATAATATCCATGGTTATAAATTTAAGTATTTCAATCATCTTACCTATTTTCTATAATATTAAAATAATATAGTGAATATATTGGGAGTTGGAATTAATTTTAAAGGATTTTTTTCGATTTTTGAGCATTTATTTAGAAAAAAATGGTACAATGTATATTATTCAAAGTATTGTCCATTGCTAGCGACTACTTTTTCCCATCTTTCTGGCAATTTACGGAGACCAGCTCGGAAGAAGGCTTCGTCTTTGAGGCTATCCATGAATCCACCCATTTTTTGCAATCTTCATAAGAAGTGAACCGCTGGTCAGTCAGGGGTCGTGTGTAATGCTTCGAAACAAGTAGTCGTCAGAAGGAGCAATGTCTGGAGAATACGGCGGGTGGGATAGGACCTCCCATTTCAACGTTTCCAGGTATGTTTTGACCGGTTTAGCAACATGCGGCCGAGCGTTTGTCATGTTGTAAGATTACCTTGTCGTGCCTTTCCCAAATAGCGGCCGTTTTTCTTCAGTGCACGGCTCAAACGCATCAACTGAGTTCGGTAGAGGTCTCCCGTGATCGTTTCATTCGGTTTCAGCAGCTCATAATAGACCACGCCCATCTGGTCCATTTTTTCATCGCCAGTGACGATACGATGCAAAAAACCTTTCTTTTTGACGTTGGAGCAGTTGTTCACAGGTTAAAAATCGCCTCTCAACGTCTCTCGGCTTCAAATCGTAGGGAACCCAACGTCCTTGCTTATGAATCATTCCCATTGCTTTGATGTGTTTGCCGACTGTTGACAAGTCGACTCCCAATGACAGACAATTCTTGAAGGGTTTGACACGAGTCTTCATTTAGTAATGCCTCTAATTCTTCATCTTCAAACTTCTTCGGCTGGCCAGGGCGTTCCTTGTCATCCGTGTCAAAATCACCATTTTTAAACCTCCGAAACCAGTACTCACAAGTGGAAATCGATGGAACATAGTCCCCATAAGCCTCGCAAACTAACTGATGGGCTTCAGCTGCTTTTTTCTTCAAATGAAAGCAGAAAAGCAAAGCTTCCCGCAAATTCGTCTTACTTGGCACAAAAGTTGACATGTTTAGAGAGCAAAAAAAATAATGTTGTTCACACTTCAGAGAAATGACACCTACTGAAAATCAAAGCTAAATGATGACGCTTCAACATGAATATAGCAACAAGTTGGCCCGATGGGAATAGAGACTAGTAATACCATCTCTTATCAATCCTTTAAAATTAATTCCAACTCCCAATAATTTGACAAAATGGAAAAGGCATCTCACAGACTGCTTATGCTTCTTATAAAAGTGCGACTCCCGCAGAGTTAACTAATTTTTTTTTGTACAAATATGTCTATATTTGATAAATATTAAACAATATTTAATTTTACATTTATAAACATCTATCATAAAGTAATTAGAAAATACAAACTGAAACATGGAGATATGATTCCGAATTCTTTGCTGATTAATTAATTAAATAGGTTCCGAGTAAACAAGGAAACTGAATAACAAAGATAGGGGAGGGGGTTTCTGTGAAAAGATCAAACTGCTTGTTAAGTAGTTAACTGCTCCAACAGTGGTTAGGTTGAACGAGTCTTAACTGATAGAGACTCTCTTCTCTTCAGGAAACATTTTTTCCTTGTGATATCCTTTATGCATGTATTATTAATTATATTATATCTAGTTATATTTGAAGCCATTGGTGGAAGGTGTTAATTCAGTTTTTTGAAAAATATTTTTTTTTTTTGTTTATTCCCATTTTCCCACCTGCGGTAGCCGTTTTATTACACAAAAATGTCTATAGATCGGCCAATTAGCTTAAATTGCAGGTTTAAAGATGTATCAACTCAAGAGAAAGAATTTCAGAAATTGCAATAAGGTGTTAATTCAATTACGTATAGTATATAAAATATAATAGAAATGAAATAATGGAAGAGAGATAAAATAGAAACAACTTTATAAAGAAAATAATAACGTCCGGAAAAGTTCCAAACAGTAACACTGCTTCTCCAATAAAAACACTTCTGAACATTTTAATAAAAGTGAATTAACATCTTCTTCCACCAATGGTTTCAATGGTTGAATACTATTAGAGTTATAAAGCATTGAATATAAGTGCAGAGAATTTTCTTTAAGGCTATTTTCTGCCAATATTTATTAGTCTTGATTTTAAGATTATTCACTATTTTTAAATAAAAAATTATTTATATTCATAAGGTATAGTTGACTGTGGAGTATAGGAAATCTTGATAGTTAGGGTAGGCAGTCATAGATAGTCAGCAGATCAAAATAAGATTGTTTTTTATTTTAATTGTTAATGCCAACGTTTAACAACTAGTACTCATTTTAATTTATTCCCATTTTAACCTTAATTCAATAGTCTTTATGGCCTTTAGATATTGCCTTTATGTTACTATCCTTTCTCATATACATTTATTTATTTATTTATTTTATTTTATTTTTTTTTCTCACTCATACTTATGTTTTGTGATGTGTGTTTTTTCATATATTTTTTACAATGTAGTCATACCTTTTTGCTTGTTTTCTTTTCTTCTAGCCCTGATGAAGACTTGCAATGCAAGTCGAAACATTGGCTTTAACAAAAAAATTATTTATTTTACTTTTTTCAAAATTGCCAGAAAGAATTTTTTGTTAGTAAATTATACAATCTCCTTGACCGGTGTCACATGTGGTGAAGTGGTTAGCATAGTAACCTACTAAACCCAAGATATTTTATTGTTTCTGCTGTGGATCAAGGTCAAGAGGTCTACTTAGCCTATATAAAACTGGTGGTTACCCTTAATTGGGGGAAAAACATGACGGTTGAGCTTGGTTCCGGCCAAAGTCTCCTCCTTTCGCAACTGTTGGCCTAGTACCAAAATTATTGAATCCAAGACCCTTGATGGGTCGTTGCGGTTTTTTTTTTTTTTTTTTTTTTTCATAATAAATTTATCTGAAATTGATATAAAATATGTTTTACTAAAGGATTTAATTAATTGAATCATTTCTGCTCAGAGATATGTTTACACATCATTTATGTATTTATGGTTGTGTTTTTCCATATTATTTCTTTATCGAATTAAAGTCGAAAGGTTTAAATTTAGCACACCAATAATATTATAAACAATTATAAGATGCTAAATTTACAGTTTTTTACTAACATAAGACCTGTGATTTGCCTTTTCATCTAGATTGCTTTAAAAAACAATGTACTAATTATATTTTGTTTATACTTAAAGTTTACTGTTGTGTATCCTTTATTTTTGTGATACCATCTAGAAAGTATTTCTAGTACTATAAAATAAAAAACAATAAAATTATTTTACTTGAGAATTTGTTTTTTATTTTGTTTTTTATATTTGAACTCTTTCCGTTCAGAGTTTCAGATAAGCAATAATTTTAAAATTTTATAAACCTATATTTTTAACTTAAATTAATTAATTAATATTATGCTACTATAAATGAAACAAGCAAAGCTAAAGTTACCTATTTTTGGATTTTCTGCTGACTTTACAACTAAAAGATATTTTTATCGAAAAAAAAACAAAAACCACTATGTTAATATTTATTTATTTTGTTTTATATAAGTTTTATATTTATTTTAAACAAAGCCAGTTAAGAAAACTGAAAGTCCGAAAATCGATACTTTGGACTTAGTGTGTTTCACTTGTAATCACACTATATCACTAAAGGAAAGCATCCAAAATTCTTATTATTTCTAACCTCATTGTGTGGTTAAATATTTTATAATTATTATAATGCTTAATTAGTTAATCATTGTTATATTTCTTAGGAGAACAGTTGTTATTGTTAACTGAATGTAAATCTATTCCACTCTGTCCATATTGGGCAGTACCTATGATTCTGTACCCATCTATAGACATTTCCTTTTTACTGGCTGGATCCTTTATTCTAAGGTGCCCTTGAAATACTTAACCTTTTCTTTAGAGTTCAATAAGGCTTATGTAACCATTATTACTTCCTGTTAACAGCTTTAACATTTCTCGATGATGTTTTACAGTGATTGAACAAAACATAGAGCAAGAGGAGCACACCAACAAATCCTCGGCAGACCTAAGGATAAGGAAAACTCAGCATTCAACGCTTTCAAGAAAATTCGTCGAGGTGATGACTGAATACAATCGGACTCAAACTGATTATAGGGAGCGGTGTAAGGGCAGGATACAGAGGCAGTTGGAGATTAGTAAGAACCTTTTTTAATTTAATTTAATTTTATTTTTTTTATTTATGTATTTTCCCTGGAAATTCTGTTTTTTACGAAACATTGTTATTATCTATTTCTAATCCTACGCACGTAACCTCTTCAATTTTTCGATTCAAATTAAAGCAGGTCTCTTAGACCATAACATTTTTTTTATGCATTGTATAGTGTTAAGTGGGGAACAGTGTAACAAAAAAGTCATTTTTATTTATTTTTTTAATTAAAACTGTTTATTTTAACACCTAGTTATTGACCATAAAATCTACAGTCTTGAAATTTCATATTAGGCTTAAAATAATATCAAAATTATACTTAAAAACTAATTATTTTTTTAGTTATCTGTAATTACAGTTACAGTGTGCCCTAAGGGTACAGTGTAACAGTAGATCAAACATACATCAAATGAAAAAAATTGAATACCTTTAACCTCAATTATGCTCCATAACAAATGTTTGGTAATCAAAATTAAAACATTTTTTCTTGACATGACTTAATATAAATAAGTAATTCACCGTCTTTCTCTTGGCAGATTTTCTCTAAAGTAGTCCCTTTTCAATCAGCTCTTTTGCTTAACGCCTACGAAGAAATATATAATCAAAAGGTATGGAGTATAACATGTTAAACTGTACTCCGTTACATTGTTCCCCATACCTCTGTTGACTGTTATATTAGACTGTTAAATTATGACCAGTTTCACATAATATCGCTCATGTATTTCAATAGTGACACAATTCAAAACATCAGTTGTTTGTTGTTTTTTTTTATTTATCATCATGTTCAATTTCAATACTCCTCTTCTATGAAATGTCAAAAATGTATCGAATTAACTTCAAATCCCACCTGATACATCTCACTTGCAGTTGGGATTTAAAGATAATTCAGGTACATTTTCGATATTTTATACAAGACTGTAAGAATTTCACATCGTTTTAAATGTTGGTTTTTGAGTCCTAACATTTACCAGGTATGCAAGTTTAAAATGTCGTTTATTTCTTAAAATATATACACAGTAATTTAAAAAAAAAGTATAATATATTTTATTCAAAGTACTGACCCTCGCTTTCTACACATTTTGTCCATCTCTCGGGCAATATATGGATACCATTCCAAAAGAATGCTTCATCTTTATTTGAAATCCATTCATCGAGCCATTTTCGTACGTTTTCGAAATTGTTGAAGTGTTGCTCCGCCAATGAGTGTCCCATCGATGAGAAGAGGTGATAATCAGAAGGCGCCAGGTCAGGTGAATACGGCGGGTGGGGTAGGAGTTCCCAACCAAGCGAAGAAATCGTTTCCTTAGTCAATCTGGCTGAATGTGCAGGAGCGTTATCATGCTGAAGAATGACTTTGGCGTGCCTGTGAGACCATTCTGGGCGTTTTTCGATCAATGCGTGACTCAAATTGATCATTTGTTGTCGGTAGCGCTCGGTATTGACTGTTTCGCCGGGTTTGAGAAGCTCGTAGTAGACTACTCCCTTCTGATCCCACCACACACACAGCATTGTCTTCTTCCCAAAACGATCCGGTCTTGCACTCGATGTGGATGGTTGTTCTGGCGTTACCCATGATTTTTTTTTCTTTTGGGATTCTGAAAATAAATCCATTTTTCATCGCCAGTTACAACTCGATGCAAAAAAACCCTTTCTTTCGTGGCGTAAAAGCAGCATTTTGCACACAGTTTTTCGTTTTTTTTTTCCATCTGTCGTTCGTCCAATTCATGTGGAACCCATTTTCCAACCTTTGAATCTTTCCCATAGCTCTCAGGCGATCGGAAATGGCTTGCCTAGTGACATTCAACTGTTCTGCCATCATTTGTTGGGTTTGGGTATTGTCTTCGTCTAATAAAGATTGCAATTCGAAGTCCTCAAACTTTTTTGGTCGATTTTCTCGTTTTTGATGAGTAACATCAAAATCACCACGTTTGAAACTTTGAAACCAACGTTCACATGTCCTGACGGTTGGAGCAACATCGCCATAAGTCTCAACAAGAATTCGATGACATTCAAATGCCTTTTTCTTTTGATTAAATAAGAAAATCATGACATGCCGCAAATGCTCTTTATTTGGCTTAAAATTAGACATTTTTAACACCATAGAAAGGTATGATACGTCCATGTAAACGACTTAAAAACAACTGACTTTTGTAAACAAATGACTAACAAACAAAATAGCGTTTAGAGATAAGCAAATCCTTCAATAGGCTAAGAGCGCATTCTATTGGAATTAAAACAACATTTTAAACTTGCATACCTGGTAGAAATACATGTGCGGTATTTAGTTAAATGTTTTTATTTATTATAATTTAATTTAAATTTATCTACTCTTTAATTGAATAAATAAAAATAAAACAATATTATGTTTACACTTAAATTACATTGAAGCGTATGTTATAATGACTCCATAATTTTGTAGCGGGTAGAACAACAACTAATGAAGAACTTGAAGAAATGTTGGAACAAGGGAACCCAGCTGTTTTTACTCAAGGAGTGAGTTTCTTTTTTTTTTTAATTATTGTCGGCAATAATTAAGTTTTAGTGATAACTTTAAGACAAAATTTTTTTTAAAGTATTCATTCTGTTATTATTTATTAAAAATTTTATTCTGCTTCATTCTCAGTTATTTAACTAACTCATTTTCTCTTTACTATTTTCAGATTATAATGGAAACCCAACAAGCGAAGCAAACACTTGCGGATATCGAAGCAAGACATGCTGATATCATAAAGTTAGAGAATTCCATTCGAGAACTCCATGATATGTTTATGGACATGGCAATGCTTGTTGAGAGCCAGGTATAAATAAAGGATAAATAAATGCTCAATACGGTTTACATTATTATTTTTTTTAATTTATGAATTCCATAAAAGTAAATGAGTGAATAAAAAACCATTTATTTCAGTTGTATATTTATTTCTGTTGTTAATTTTAATTTTTTTTGAATTTAAGAATTTAAACCTAAATATTTCTGTAAAGTTTCGTTTTGATCTGATTATATTTATCGCTTGCAAATTGAAAATCAATACAGATAAATTAATTTTAGTATGATGTAATTGGTGTTATATTAGTTTCTAAGTTTTAAAGATTTTTATTTATTTTATTTTTTTCTTTCTGTGCCTATGAAACGATAGATCCAGTATGAAGGATATTTCGATTAAACTAGACTCTCACCAATCCATTAGTTAATATTAATAATCTAATAAGTTTCTTAAATATTTATAACCTTACCACCCTATAACCTTAGTCAACATGAGCCAGTTGAAATGAGAGTGATAGGAAGCCCTAAATACAACTATGAATACCAATTATTTAATTTATGGACAGATTTTCTCAAAATAATGACTTATTGCTTCTTTTTGGTTTTTAATATAATTTTTTAAAGGTTAGTTTTAATATATATAAGAAAAAAATATCTTTATTTACTTTTTTTGTGACATTATACTAAATACTCCAAACAGTTAATATCTGAAAACTGTTCATATTGAACAAACTTAGACTACTTTCATTCTGGCTCACTTGTTGAAAACTGATATTGAATATTTCAAAAACTGTATAATTATAAGAAGAAGTTTTTTTTTTTTTTTTTTTTTTTTTTTTTTTTTTTTTTTTTTTTTTTTTTTTTTTTTACAACTGTGACAAATATATTCATATTGCAAGAAATATCATTATAAAAAGGATGAGTAATAGGTTATTCATATTTCATGATATTATATGTTTAATAATTTTTTTTTTTTAATTGTTAATTTGAAACTTAGATATGAAAACTAAACGAATGGAAATAGTTCCTTTTATGATTGCTTTTAAAAAATATTATCTACTATAAATAATGAAAGATATTTGGAAATATCATTGTGACAGTACTATATATTTTGTCACAATCCCATCGACTTAGACAGAAAGACGACTGATAAACTTTATAGGATCCACATGATCTTAAAAAACAAATGACCAACTCTTTCATTAAATCATTATTCCATTTATGATTTTTAAACAATTTAACTTTTATTGTACAGCATCATTATGGCTAATTATTATATTCATATTTGGTTTTCTTTGGGTATTGTGATATTTGAGAAAATTTACTGTTCCTTTTTATTAAGGAGGCCTTGTCTTGATTCCAGGAACGTTTTAAAATTTTTTCCTCAAGCAGTTAAGTCAAGAATTTTTTTCCTCTGGTTATAAAATTGGGAACTAGGCTTATAAGGGCCAATATACCATTTTTTATTTAAAAAGGAAAATAATTTTACTATTCAAATTATAGTTAAAGAACCTAAAAATAACATTATATCAATACTACATCAATATATAAAAATGAATGACTAATTTAATAAAAAGCAAACCATTTTTCACTAATTTACACCTGTCTTCAATTACAAGAAGACAATCAGCAAATGTGCTGCAAAAAATTAATAAATTAAAGGTGTAAAACAATAGGGGTACCAGTAGCCATCGGTACCTCCTCTTGACATTATTTTAGGGTGTTTGTTACTTAAGCGGGTCCCTCATCCAACTCCTTTTTAGCCTTTGGTACATATTCTTGAGAATATTTGTTGAAGCCATGTTTCAACATTTTTGTTGAGTCATCATTTAATCTAAAATATGCATAGTGGAGGGATGGTGGCTCAGTGGGAAGTCCGTGGACTGCCATGCTTCTGGCAATCTAGCCCGAGCTAGAATCCCAGCTAAAGGCAGACTTTTTTTAAATGTGAATAATACACTCCCTGTCAAAAGTATTGCAACACCCATAATTCTCAAGTTATTCCTGGTTTTGACCTTAATCCATACTTTATTTATATTTACATTAATATTGTTTATTAAATGAGAGACATTAGAGATTAGATACATCATTGTTATTCACTATTTACCAACAAACGATGGTATTTTGGTTTATTCATTTCAAATTTATTTTCAATTCAAGTTTATCTTCTTTGGTTAGCCTCAAGTCTGTTCTCTCTTTTCTGATTAGTCTTGTTATAACAAGATTAGTAAAAACATTAATTTTATTCACAATGGATCATTTAAGCCATGATGATTTGGTAAGAATATTCTTTACGTCTTATTAAATGTAAATTAAAAATTTGAATTGTAATTTAAAAGTCAAAATTTGAAAAAGTAAGATTTTCTAACTTTTTTTTTTATTGTAAGAAATATTGTAATTTATTTTAATAAAACTTGTTTATGTCCCATTTAAAAATGTCTATTATAGACCAGAATTTTTCTTTATTATGAAAAAAAAAATGAAACGTTTTTGTAAAATTCAAATATTTCAAAGTGTTGCGATACTTTTGACGGGGAGTTTATATATGCATTTGAAGCCTAAAAATGTATAATTTTGGCTAAATATGTAAAAATATGTTAGAAAAAAAACTTGCTAAATGGTTTGTTACTTATAGATATCAACTTAAATTTTTTTTTTTTTTTTTTTTTTACTATAAATTTTATAGTAATAACCCAAGCCATATGAATTTGATGCTTACTTTTTTTTTGGGGGGGGGGGGGGAGGGGTGGAAATCATACTTTAGATTTGTTTTTAATGTTACAATAAACAGAACCTGTAACGATTGAACTGACTTAGGGACTAAATCAAAGCAGAAGGACAGTGCACATGGTGTTGGATAGAATTGCATACTAATACTTAACATTTTAACATTTAGCTGTTATTAATTATTAATGTTGTATTATATTAACTAATTATATTAACATTTTTTTTTTCTTATAGTCTGCCATCATGTTATTAATATTTTAATTTAACTTATTTTTGGTCATTGGAAAAATTTATAATTTTAATGTTATTGTTTTTGTT
Organism: Euschistus heros; assembly: GCA_003667255.2. Taxonomy (NCBI): domain Eukaryota; kingdom Metazoa; phylum Arthropoda; class Insecta; order Hemiptera; family Pentatomidae; genus Euschistus; species Euschistus heros. The sequence goes on from RCWM02000237.1 coordinate 846,143, forward strand.
TAATCATAGTATTTTTATGAAATTAGCAAAGGAAATCGTTGTTGCTAGGCAACATAGATGCCTAGATGTTTTAATCTTGTTGCCAAGCAACATGTATTTAATAAAGGGCAGTCAGTTGAGTGTGAAACTTCTTTTGTTTTGGTTTGTTTTAGTTTCTCAAGGATAAAAAAAGAAAGAAATGTGTAATAAAAGATAAAGTAATAGACCAAATGTTAACTAAATAATAATTTCAGTCTAGTTGATATTATTCTATGTATTTTTCTTTGTTAATAAATAATTGTTTAGAACCCCTGATGTTATAAATTAATCATTAAGTATATTTTGAATAAATGTCTTTACTAAATACTCATTATCATTGAACATAAATAATCTAGAATATTATGACTTGGACAATTTTTTTAATAGTTCAGTTTATTTTTTTTCTTGAACCCTTAAGGATTTAAGTGTTTCTTTAAGCTTTAAGAAAAATTGTTTTAGCACACAGCGAAAAATTGCCATTTCCATTTATTGAAATTTTTAAACATCTAATTTTTTTTACGCAGTCTTCTGGTTGGATATTTAGAGTTTCCTCTGTATTATAAAAATTGTGAATGATGACAAATAGAACAAATTTTCATTAAATTCACAATAATAGGTAAAAATGTTATTTGAACTTCTACACAGTTGGCATTTTCCAGTGACCAAAATTGTTTTTATTTTTTGTTTTTTATTTATCTCACATTATTTAATTCATCAAATAACAATTATATTTAGTAATAGATGGCATGTGTTATGAACTAATAAATAGTATATCACTAACCTACTTCCTTTATGTGTTTGCTTGTGCACTCGTCACCTTAGGGAGAGATGATCGACCGTATAGAGTATCACGTTGAACATGCTGTCGACTATGTACAAACTGCGACCCAAGACACAAAGAAAGCTCTGAAGTATCAGAGCAAAGCTCGCCGGGTGAGTTACTCACGCACGGCGAACGTTTTTGTGTTGTTAGAGTGTTAGTCGCCGCAGCGACTTTTAAGTGTTTTTTTTTTTATATATATAAATGTCTTTTCATTTATTTGTATGTTTCTTTTTTGAAATTTTTTTTAATATTTATTTTCTTTTCTCTTTCTTGTTTTCCTTTTTCCTCAAATTCACCTTCTGCCTCCTCTTTATAATCTGTTATTTAACAATACACTGTGTTTCTCATGGTTTCATTGTTATATATTAACCCGTGTGGGGTACTTTTCTTTATTTTCTTTTTTTAATTATAATATATGTATTTATTTTTGTCTGGCATTAATAATTGAATAACTTGGTCTGTGTGCGCTTGCGGTGTTTTGCTTGTATCTTTCTCTCTCTGTGCCTATCTACCCTGTCCCAACAATCTAGGGTGAACTCGTCGACCAAATACAATACAACGTAGAGAATTCAGTTTACGCAGTTTTAGAAGGAAAAGGAGAACTGACGTTGGCCGAAGAATACCAGAAAAAGGCCCGACAGGTAAATCATTTATTATCTTTATTCTTTTTTTTTTTCTTCTTCATGGAATTTCAAGGTCATTCTAGTGATTTCAAAGTTGTTGTTATTTAGTTACCGTATTAAATTATTTATTCATTATAGTCAGTTTTTTTTTCTATCAATATAGTAACTATATTTACATATTTACTACCGAAAATTTATTTTAAGTGTTCTGGCATTCATCCTCTACATAATATAGTTTTATTAAATATTGAATAAGTTCTATAATTTAAAGTTTACCTCTAAACAGCAAGAAAAATTATGGGGAAAAAAACAAAAAATAAAAATAAATAACTTGTATATATAATAACAAATATTATAGGTAAGTTAAAATGTTCATTTATCAATAAAAACAGAAGTCCTTCTCACTTGAGGTACACCATGATGGTATAGAAGGATCAATACAATTAGGATTGATGAATTAATTACCACTTCTATAGGAATTATTTTATTAGAGTACTAGTTTGGAATGCTAAACATTCATCTTCAGTTCTAAAACATGGAATATATATGTACTAAAGTTTTTAAAAATGTAATGCAAGAAATCAAATATTGGTACTCATCTGAGGAGACTTAACATATATCTGAAATATATCCACCATGGAAAGGGGAAGGGGCAGGTAGGTTAAATTTTTGGGATTTACCATATGATTTCCTCTATGACTCATTGGATTTTCCCATTCCTATTGGAAACAAACTTAAGATGGGATTATTGGAAATGTTTATCTGGTCTGATCATGTGACCAGATGAATTTTTAGTATTCAAAACTAGTATTCTAATAAAATAATTCCAATAGAACTGTCAATTAATTCATCAATCCTAATTTTAGAAGTCGTTATATTATTAAAAAGCAGTTTCAATTTGGATACTTGTCCAAAATTATAATTTTGTAATTAAGATTTAATAATTTTTTTTAATTTATTTTAGAAGAGTGTAAAAAAAGAAAGTACATTTAGATTCCATCTGTCATTTTTTAATGTTTTTATTATTTTAATAATGTTGAAAATAATAGACAAATCAGATATACTTTTATTATTGATTGGTGAATTTTTTTCCCTCTTATATTTAAATTCTTTTTATTTGAAAAATGCTTTCGAATATTGAACATCATCATCAGTTCTAAGGAGGGAAAATCAGCTGATACTTTTAATTTTCTCTGCTTAGAACTGATTTTGAATGTTCAATATTCGAAACTAGTTTTCAATTAAAAGACATTCCAATAGAAGTGGCAAACATTACATTAATCCTAATAGGTTATTAATGTTTTCAAAGAAAACAACTTGGATTCATTTACACTTAAATATATTAATAATCAACTTAAATTTTTTTTCTTTTTTACAAAAATGTTAGATATCCTAGGAATGACCTTGAAGCCATAAAACTAGGTAAATACACTACCTTTATTTACACAGGGCCTCCTTGATTTTAAATCTATCAATTCTCCACTGAATGCAGATCTATCTCCAACAATGCAAATCAGGAATCCTTTAGTAACAGAAAGCACATTATGCCCTCACTCTCGAACCCGACTGTTACATATCAAACCCATGGAATCATTATTATTTATATTTTTTTATTATTTTTTTTTGTTATTTAAACTAAAACAAGCATATGATCTCGTTATGTTACTTTTTTCTTTTTTCCTTTTTTTTTATTTTTTTTTTTTATTTATTTATTATTTAATTTTTGAAGCAACTCAAAAAAATAATTAATCACAAAAGTTATACATTGCATTTATAGGTTTTTTAATTCAGTAAAATAAATTCCTCGATAATTGTTTGTAACATTAACCAGCCATTTGCTAACATACAGTTCTTTGTTTCTTTTTTATGTTTTTTTTTTTCATAATTATCGTTGAGAATATTTCAACTATTAACTAAGGATATTGAATTATAATGCAGTTTAGACTGGACTTTATTTCAAATCAACAATGAGAATCATAAATCATACAATGTTCCTCCGCTATGTATATCTTATCTATTTTGTTTTCACTTTTTGTTAGATTGGTTTGATGACCTTGATAATGCATTTGTTCTACAAAAAAATATATTATAGAGTAGGATGTTTAGAGGGATCAGTCATAAAAAGTCAGGCAATGTTCAATATAACAAAATTTTTTTTTTTTTTTTTTTTTTTTTTGCCGTTTCGGGCATATCGTTGATGGTCATCATCAGGGCTGAATAAAAAATAGTCTAATACAGAAACATAAAAGAGAAAAGGAAAAAAATAAAATGGCAAAATAATACGGTTAATAAACAATTTGAAATGATCTGAAAAAATGTAGATAGATTCCAATAAAATTATTAAGAAATTAAATATAATAGGGCTAATAAACAATAATTCATTTATGATTATGATGGCCATCAGTGATATGGTTGAAACGTTGGCAAAAAAATAAAATAAATAAAGTATGTTGATTAATATCAAACTGAAACAAAAATTATTTCCTACTGATCCTTCTCAACAATAATCATCCAGTCTTTCAACACAGCTCTTTAATATTATTGAAATAGTAATTTCAATAACTATTTAAAATATCAGTAACTATTTAAAAATAGTTTCCATTTTACTTTCTATTTTGAATTCCCTCTTCTTATCCTTCAAATTAAAAATGAACAACATAAACTACCAAAATCAAGATATCATATTATTTTTTCTGTTGATTCATCTAAGCAAATGTGCCAATTAAAGACCCTTATTCTTTATTTGTAAACAATACATAGTTTTGCAGATTTTTTAAAAAAATTTGTAAAGAAAATAATCTTTTAAGTTAAGCATGAAGAATCTTTTTTTTTTCTTTTTGTATTGCACTTTAATTTATAAAATAAGAAAAAAATTATCATTTTATTTTTATTTTGTTGTTCTCTTTTTCTTTTTAATTCATTTTATAATCTATAAAAATTAAATAAGAAAAAATACTTTAAAACAAATAATCTTTGTAGTTTCGAATTCTTTATATAATTCACTTTCTCTGGGCTGCAAAATAAATTATGTTGACTTGATTGCATCATTTTCTAAACATATTTAGATTAAATAAGTTAAGTGAAGAAGTAAAAGAACTCAAAATGATGTCTTAATAATTAACGTTTCTCTTTAATCTAGTTGGAAAATTATTTACCGATATAAAACTGTCCAGTTTAAACTGTATTATTATTGTATTGTATTTATTTTTTTTTTCTGTTCTTTAAATTCTTTTCTCTACTTATTTCTTTATTTATCTTAAAATTTATAAATATTTGGAAATCTGAGATGCGGTTATGTGACGCTGATAACGATGAAGGTTTGTTAGCCCTCGCTGTGTAGCTGACCTTTAGCATGCGATAGATGTTATTACCCCAAGTCGGTTATGCCTAAGTGTGCCGTATTTGTCATGGATGTCACCCAATCTTCTCAGTACTGTATTGTTTGTCTGTCCAATAGTCATTTGCATTTAAAGTGTGTAAATACAATTACCTTACCCTTGTATATATTTTCATTTATGTATTATGTAATATGTATACTTTTGTATTGTGTAATTTGTTTATTTTTTTTTTTCGATGATTGTTAATATTACTATTGTCATTTTTTACTCATTGCTATTTCAAAAGTGCAGTTGGTTTTATGAAAATGTCTTTTTAGATAAAATAACTAACCAAGATTTAAAATAATTTAAATAACTTTAAGAGACATTTTCATAATTATATGTGTTTTTATTTGTTACTAAAAAAGAAATGGAGGCGTGGTAGCTCAGTGGGTAAGGCACTTGACTACCAAGCTCCGGGGGCACACCCAGCCTCTACAAAGTGGGTACCCTTAATTGGGGAAAAACCTGGTGGTTTAGTGTGATTTAGGCCAAATCTCCTTTCACAACCGTTGGCTCAGAAACAGTACAGCCTACCTAAGTACTGAACCCAAGACCCTTCATGGGTTGTTAGTGCTACAGGTTTAATTTATTTTACTAAAAAAGAAATATCAATCAGTTTTATTATTTTATTTATTATATCAATAAATGTAGTATGATTTTAAAGACACTGAAAAATACTAGTTTCATATCTGCCAGTATCTAATGATTTTTGATGGACATAGTGTATCCTTGGCCACTCCTTTCTGACAAAATAATTTTTGTCCTTTAGAAAATTGAATAAATCTTTTCATCTTTTAAAAGGACACTCTCTTCCCATCCTTTTTACTCAATTTTTTATGGCCGAAGGATATTCAGCCATTGTCCCTAATTGTCTGTTTAATTCTTCCCACAGGACACTGAAAAAAACTATTTTCAGATCCTACTTTTTAGCTCATGGCGCCCAAAGTTGTTTACGTGCATGTTTGGTATGTGATAGGCTAGTGATGTGGTAACTTTAGGAAAAGTAGATTATTCAAGGTCATATGTAAATGAGTAAAATTTTGGGTTAGTCTTGGCTTTTGATACGTCATTCTTCATTGAGTTGCGGGTCAAATCTGCTTTGCATATGTGCAGTTTATGTGCAATTTTCTAGCTGGGGACCTCTACCTCCTCAGTCAAGATTTTATCAGAGGCTAAATAGGCTGATTCACTTTAACTATCATTTTTAAGTATAGAATCATTTCCAGCCATGTTTTCGCAGTATATAAACAAATAGTAATAATTCAGACAATGACCAAAGTTGAGGGAAAATTGGTGTAAATCCGACTTAGCCACTGTTCTCGCTACCACAACCAAGGTTGCCTTTGTCTATCAGACAAGAGCTGCTACTATGTCGTTATTAAGGGAACTATTAGTTGTACCACCATTCAAAGAAATATATTTGACTATGGAGAATGCAGTATGACCACAACTCCATGTTAAAAAAAAAGGTGTCATACTAATATACTTTCACTGCCTGATATTAGAGGAAAGACGACAAGGGTCATAACCAGCTGGAAAGCCCTGTTGCCAGCTCATTCAGAGAATTCACTGTTCCCTGCATCGGCCTTATCTGGCACCGCTCCAAAAGCTGTTTCATCCTTATCTTCTAATGTCATGACAACGACTCTTTTAAGTGAATCACATCTCAATCTTTGCTCCCTTGATCATAATTGTTTTTTTAATCTATAGCGGCTGATAGTTGATCAAATATCCATATTTTCATCATTATACTCTTCATTAAAATAAGCTGTCCAGTCAATATAATGCTTACTGTCTACTATAAAATCCTCCTCCATTTCACAAAGTCTCACTCACAATTTTTAGCAACATAATATCTAATATGAGTCAAAAATAATTCTGTTGTTAAAAAGACTGATACAGCTGCAAATGAAGTTGGTATGCAATGCCCCTCTTATCATTGCATGGTAAAAAACCTTACTATTTGAAGGTAGTAGCAAATTGAAATTGAGGTCTGAGATCATTAAAATATTTTTTCTAAATTATGAAATTAAAATTATTGAAGCCTTGGAGGTGTTATATGATAAATATTCAAATGTTAAATCATTAATAGCCCGGGGCGGTGATTCTCAACCTTTTTTGTCCCATGATCCTCAAATGGTAAAAATAAATAAAATTAATATTTCGTGACCTCCCCTCCCATAATATAATAGTTAGACTAACTATTAATAATCGAATTTTGACTGTAATCATAAACTTTTTTTCTTTTTTTTTTTTAATATTATATAATCAAACTGCAACAATTTTATGTTTTTAAAGAAATATACATAGTAAAGAAATTAAAAGAAATTAAAAGTGACATCAAACAGTGGTATACATCGTATCGGAGAAACAGAAGAGAAGAATAGTAGTAGTGATCACTAGATTGAGGATTGGCCATACTCGCCTCACACATGGCTACCTTATAATGAGAGAGGCCTCACCGAAATGTTTATACTGCCTATGCCAACTAACGATCAGACATATTCTGGAGGAATGCCCGCTTTACGAAACTTTTTTTGAACAGGAATGGCTGGAAAGAAGACTCTCGGTAATGTTTGGAGATAACAAATACAATATCAACAAAATTATCACATTTTTGAAACAACATAACTTTTTCGGAAAAATATAATTTAAAAAAAAAAAAAAATAACTAAGGAACCAGGAAACTAAAGACCTTGGAAGTTTAGTGTCCAAAAACAGTAAACCCACCTACCTACCTACCACAGTAAAAAAGAAATGGAATACAATTATTAACTGAATGATTAAATGATTTCATTATTGTTTTGGAACCTCCTTATAATATCAGTCAACCTCCTCCTGGTTGAGAACCACTGCTCTAAGAGAATTCAAAGCTCTATTCAAAATGAAGGTTTTACTTTAGCAGGGTGACCACCGATCTGGGATTTTAGAATCCTTGAAAACCGGGAATTATGCTGGAATTTCATCACGGAAAAAAAAAAACCTGAATTATGTTTGAATTTTACAATTCACCTGGAATGTAGTGATTTCGTAAGATAATCGAAAAATGGGATTTATTTACTCATCATTAATTCAAATGGCAATGTAACTAATTAATTAAAACATTAAACGCACTGGACGCTTAGTGAATACAATTTAATTTAAAAACCGCAATATCTCAAAAATAAATGAAAGCAGGTCGCGAGGGAGACAAGTAATTTCCAAGTCGGCCACCACTCACCGGTGCAGCACTAGCACTGGATCATGGTTTGAGACGTTGTAAATTGATTCTATAAATATTTATCCTATTATATTGTAGTTTGTTTTTATGTGTTATATTATAAGTATGTTTTAGTTTACCTAAATATATGCAGTTGATAGTGAAAGGCATTATTTTTGTTAGTGTAGACAATAAACAGAGAATAATGAAGGTCTTACAAATTTGTATTCCAAAAAATATTGTACAAATAATGAATTAATCACAAAAATGTGCCAATGAAACCAACGAGAATCATGAAGAGATAAACAGAACACAAATTTTATATTAAAATTTAACTGGAATTTCATGATAAATAACCTGCAAAATCTAAAATTATGTTTAAGTCTGATTCGGTGGCCCCCGTATTTAATTATTAATTTGTAACCTTGTGATTGATTGATTGTTATTGTATTGCCTCATATTTTAGTAATATCACCCCTAAAACTGACATTTCTAGTGATACAACTAGATGAATAGTTATGTTTTTTTAATTCCCATTTAAAATTAATTAATGAAGAATGAATTAGTTATTAAAATAGGTTTAAAATTTAAGTATATGTATATATCTTGATTTCTGAACCACCAGGAAGTGAAAGAAGAACTCTGAACCAATAGAAGGCATCTGGGACCTAACCTTTTAATTTTCATATTTATGTTTTGTTTTTTACTGTGTAACTGATGATGGTGTTGGTTGTTGGGGTGTGCAGTCGTGGAAACAAAATTAAAATACTAATTTAACATTTAAATTAATGATTGTAAATGAGGCCTAGAGTTTCAAAACAAGCCAATTCCAATTTCCAGATTTTTTTTTTTTTTTTAATGGATGTCTTTTGGCTGAAAATTGTTTTCTCACTCAAAAATGTAACATTTTGACACGTTCTAGCTCTGTTTGTGTTGCTCTCATCAACAGTCTGACGAAATTTTCCTCGTCAGAAATTTAATGAAGAATACTTTTTGTTATATAACATTTGTCACTAGGAACAACTGTTTAGGAGCTATATCGATTCGAATGAAAAAAGTCACATTATAACTTTTCAATTCGCTCTAGCTCTGTTATTGTTACTTGGATTGAAAATTTAACGACGCCTCTTCAGAATGTGAATATTCTAAAATCATCAGCAGGAGTCTCGTGGGGATCCCACCCTATTAACATGTTATTGTTATATACGACTTTAGTGCGCTCCCTATTTGACTATTGCTCCATAATATACAACGAAACTAAGTCACCCTTCATCAATACCTTAAATACTATTCAAAACACCGCTATAAGAACATGCTTAGGTGCATTTAAAACCACACCAGTTAATGTGTTGATGGTTAAAGCAGGTGAAATGCCATTACCAATGAGAAGAATATGGCTTTCAAAGAAAAGAATTATAAAAGCAAGTGCCGATGAAAGAAACCCTATGTGCGAAGCTATTTCTGCAAAGAAAATTTATGCTCCAAAAATTTATAACCTTGTCCTTGAGATGCACACGCTGCTTCAAGGAGTGCACATTACACGCGGCCCCCTAGATCTAGCCACACCTGAGCCTAAAGCATTTATTCTACTCTCCAGCAGACCAACGTTGGATGCACAAAATCCTAAAAAAACTTACTTTCCAGACGCCATAAGACAACTAACATTACTAACCGTATCAAACAACTACACCGGTTATATTCAGATTTTCACAGATGCTTCAAAAACAAAACTACAGACATCAATAGCAATAATAGATACAAAGAAAAATTTTAAAATTTCTACTTCAATCCCTACCAAATTCAGCATCGCATCTGCCAAAATGTATGCTATTTACAGAGCCATAAACTACTGCGAACAAACATACACTGATCAAGACATAGTCATCTTAACTGACTCAATTTCATCGTGCACCAAACTAGAGAAGATACAGACAAACAAGATAAAATCCTACATAGATTTCAAAATTATACAAACCACAACCCAATCGAAAAACAGGTTTTCTTTTCAGTGGGTACCTAGCCATGTAGGCCTCTCCGGTAATGAAAAGGCGGACAGAGTAGCTCGAAATAAACAAGTAGAAAAGGATAATGCTCAAGTTCCAACTCTAGACCTACTCAGAGCTATAAAGAAGCAGGCGATAAAAGAATGGCAGGACAGGTATGACTTGGAGTCACAATCTAAGGGCAGAGATTATTATCAAGTTCAGCCCAAAGTGAGCCTAACCCCATGGTTTCAAGCCATCCGTACCAATATTGATAGAAATCACATTGTAAGAATAACAAGACTCAGAACAAATCATGGCTGTACAAAGAAATACCTTAACCTGATGAAGATAGAAACCAATGGAAAATGTGAGGTGTGTGACTTCCCGGAAGACCCCAGGCATATAATATTCAGATGCAAAAAGCTCGAAAAAATCAGGTCTGAATTAAAATTTAATTTTAATCCTCAAGAAGAAATAGAATACTTAAAAGAACAGGACAGGGATAAAGTAGTTAAATTAATTGAAGTTTTAGATAAATTAAAAGCTAAACTGTAATTAAAGAAGAAGAAAGAACAAAGAAACCAATCATAAAAAAAAAAAAAAAATTAACGACAGCTTTCTTGTCAGAAATTTAATAAAAAATATTTTTTGTTATATTATAATTGTCGCTAGGAACCAACTGTTTAGAAGCTACATTGGTTTAAATGAAAAAAGTCAATTTTTTCCTACATTTTTGAAGTTTTGGGGCTTTGTTTGACACACTCTTGCAGAGATCGAAAATTTCATGACAGTTTCCGAACAAAAATTGAATGGAGCATATTTTTTTTGTATAACCTTTGTAATTAGGACCTATAGTTTAGAAACTATATTGGTTTGAATGAAAAAAAAAAAAAACGCTTGTGAAACAGCTGTTTTCTCTCGATATTATTTATTTCAAATAATAATTGATTGTTAATTTAATTTAAGTAAATTGGGAAAATCAGTATATTATAGATAGACATATCCATGATCTATTGTTTTTCCCGATAAGGAAGGAATGGAGTTTTTTAAAAATAAAACTGATTCATAGCTCATTACTAACCTGGAAAGAAAAAGGTCCAGTCAATTATTGGAATTGAGTTGAAACAAAGACTTTGAGGATGTAGGGGAAGGTGCTGTACCTAAAGCACAGTTGTACCAGTGGACATTTTTAATTAAGAGAGAGTAGGAGGAGGGAAATTGAAATTGTTAGATTGGTAGTGCTGCAAGCATCTGTCTGCAGTTGTACGTGTGGTTTCAAGATTGTCAGATCAACAGTTTTGTAGAAATTATTAATTTTAAGTTTTCTTCTTTCAAATCCTGACCAATCCAACCAGAGATTTTAATTTTTTTAAGACCTACAGTTAGAAATTTTCTAGGCAGTAATATTTCATTGGGTTGTCCGATAAATATATCATAACTTCATATGTTTTCATATCAGTTATCACTTAGGGGTTTTTTTAATACAGAGCTTTCCACACAACATGGCATCCAGTTGTACCTGTGAACACCATTGCCAGATGAACCTGTGGACAGATAGTTAAAGTGTCCCCAGGTAGAAAAGATTTTTCTTTTTGTTTATTAATTCATCATTTCAATCATAAATATTGCGGAAAAGTTTGTAGGCATTCCGCGTGATATAAAATGCCTAAATGTGGATACCTACCATTCATTTAACCTTTTTTTTTAAGAGGAGAAAACTCGCCACTTACTATTTATAAAAAACTATTCAATTAGTGAAGATGGTGATTTCACAAATGTGATCTTGGCTGATCCATCAAGCGAATATTGTAATTTTTTGGATGAATTGATGAATGATTATAAACAAGGTAAAGAAATTGAAGATGAAGAAATATATGTTGGTAGCTATGTTTTCTGTTGTAAAGCATTCTATAGCGTTGATCAAAGAAAATGTAGACTCGTTCACGTACAACATTTGGTACTTAAAGAAAATTTCATCAAATGATAGAACCCCAAAATTTATTCTTCCGGATATCGCTACTGATTATGAAATTGAAATAAGAAATATCAAAAGAAAATTATTACCGCCATCTTTTATAACTGGCACTGGAAGATTATGTAAACAATTACATTTTCCTACATCTTTTCATCGATACAATCTCTAATGATTCGATTTTTTCCATAAAAAAAAAGTCTGTGACACTCGTTAATTATAATTTTAGGTACATAAAAGATTTATTTTTGTTAAAAGGTTTAAAAATAATTTAAGTTTCTATTAACTTCCATACGCTGAATTTATTGTAGTCACCTTTCTAGTCGGCCTTCTAGTTAAATAATCAAGTCGCCTTTTCTTGTTCAAATATTCTATTTTGTTTAGTACATTTTATAAAAAATTATTGCTGCTGCGTTTCTCTAAATATCATTTCAATTATTGCTATAAACCTCTGAAGAAATGAATGTCCATTGGTACAACCACTAGTGTTACTAATAATTGAAAATTACTTTTCAAAATAAAGACACCAGGGTTCGATTGCCACTTAAATTTCTTATTGAATGGTACAATAACCACTCAGATAAATAAAGCACCGAAAATTGGAAAAAATTATAAGTGAAAATTGTCCACAGGTACAGCACCTTCCCCTATATAACCTATATTATTTAATAGTTTTTCTACGAGATTACCTTGAGGTGGATGGTTTTCTCCCAAAAGTAGTTAAATCAGATATAAAACGGCGATACAAAAAATGAGGCCTCTTCTTAATCCAGCAAGACCTTTACCTTTATCGAACAGCTGTGAAAAATTTTAAAAAATGGACTTGGCTGGTTTTGGAATTATACGCCTAAAATATTAAATTATTGTTTTATTTATGTTTCCATGACTGCACACTCCAACTTTTAATTTTAATTTTTGTTTGATAATATGTTTATTATGTAATTAGGAATTAACTGGATGTTACATTTATAAAGTAAGTATGATTTTTTATTATATTTGTGTTGAAATCTATTTTATTTTGACCAACTGCACACTTGAAAGCAACAATTCAATTAGAATAGAACAATATTTTCAAATATTTATATATTTTTTTACCTAATATCTAATATAACAATTTTCTTTTTTTCTGTTCACAGAAAAAAATTTACATCATCATCTGCCTGATAGTATTTTTATTGATATTAACCATTTTGCTTTTTGTGTTTATATTATGAACACGAGAAGAAAGTAAGCCTATAGAGTAAACAATCGCAAAAGCTCCGTATATGTTTTTATGTCGATTATATACTCACAAAATTGGAAGCGAAATAGCAAGTGATTGAGACCAATTTGATGACTGTATGAGGAAGTAATATCACCAACTTATATAACAAAATAAAATTAAAACAAAAAAAAAAAATATTTGCTACAATCTTTTAGAATTGTATGGTAGCGATAGGGTTTAGAAAAAAAAGTATATTGCTATTTACCCTTTCAAGATTTGGCAGAGACAATAAAATAGTGTTTTAAGGTCTTGAGAGAACATATCTTTGTTCTGTCGTTATCTATTTATGTATCGTAAGTAATTTAGGTTATCTGAGTAAACAGGAGTTTAAGTATCCACAATTACCAAATATCTACTCAAAGTATTGTCAATTGCAAAACTGTTATAGTAAGAAAAGAAATACCTGTAAGGTTAAATTATTTATTATTGAAATAGCAGCACTTATATTAAATGTATATTTTGCCCTCCTTTATCAAATTTTACTGTATTTATAAATATTGTTAAAATTTAAATATGGCCATTCGAAAGTTAATATTCCTCCTATTCTTTATTATTAGAAACTGTGCATAATTTAGATAAAAGTATATTCCTCTTTAAATTAGTATTTAAGTAGATTTTTTATTTTATTTTATTTTTTAAAAAATTACTGTTGTTTCTAACTTAATATATATTGGATTAAGAAGGTGCTCGGCAGCATTAAATATCAAAGTTACTGCCATTATCATAAAAAAAAAAAATATATATATATATTGATATTTTGTATAATATTGTCAAAGTTTGCCCTGTGTATAACTTACATTATGTAAATTATATAGATGTATATATTAAACATTATTATTGCGAGCTCTTAGGCGTGCACTGATAGATTTTTAGTTTAATCAAGTTAGCATTGATAAACACATTGTTCTAAGGGCTTGCTTTGTATAAACTTTTAGTTATAGACTTTTTTAAGATGTATTTATTAAAAGTCCGAGTCCATTTAATAAAGATCTTTATAAATATAAATATATATGTATTTATTATTTATAAACAATTAGTGTTATTGAGATTGTATAATTAGTTATATATATATATAAAATAATTTACAGTATTTTGTTGTTTTCCATTTGGAATTGTATTTTCAAATAAGAAAGTGATCATTTAAATAGTTGTCACTTGTTGTGATGTTTTTGGAAATATCGAACAAAGCTGCATTGTATTAATACATTTAAAACTCTATATAGTTTTAAGATTTTATTTGAACGGTTACCAAAATTGTAGCAAAACTCCTTTATATTTTTATTTTTGAGGAAGATATTTAATAATGCTACGTACTGGTAACCTTCTGAAGCTTTAATGAAGAAATAACCGTGGATAAATATCGACTTGAGTATTGTAACTATGAAACCATGAGCGAATAGTGCAATTGTGGTTTCTCTGAGCCTAGTCACTAACTGTCATTTCATGGAATGGTCATACATTTAATAAACTTAATTTATATAGAATTGTTTGAGATTCAATTGCTTAAAATAACTTCTTTTTTTTTTTTTTTTTTTTTTTTTTTTCTTTTTTGTTCAAAATACACTGAATATCATATATTTGAGAATCAATGTTAATTTATATTCGTCTCTCTTAAATTGTTACACTAGTTATCAAATTAGCTCCTTTTTGTATTTTTTCGAGGAATAATCTCAACTGAGAATTAATTGTAAAATTTGAACTCTTCGTCTAGAGAAACCCTACGCACCAAATTATCTTAAAATAAAAATGTGTTCATATTTTAAAGATAACTTTATTAAAATACTTACAATTTTTTATTGTCACTTTTGTGACCTGTTTCAAGTTAAAAACATAAATATATATTATGAACATATTTATACAAATGATTATGATTGTTATACAAATTGTCATTGTTATTATTGTTTAAGCTATAAGGAGGAGGAGAGGCTGAAGGGAAAAACTTTCTACTTAATTAGTAGACATATATTATCATTTATTAAAATTTGATCTTGACATATTAAAAATAGATTCTGTTTTTTTTTTTGTTTTTTTTTATTTATCAATTTAAATTAATTTTTTGTGGTAATGCTTTTGTTTGAAGTTCAATATTTTTTTTTATTTTAATTTTTTTTTATGATTTTTGTAATGCAGTTTATCTTAAGGTTATTTAAATGGAGTATTACTTCCGTTCTTGTTTCTATATTGTTTTAATATATTTTTTGATTGGATTTTGTTTATGTATGAGCAGAAGAAGATTATGATCCTTATATGTCTTTCGGTACTTGGCCTCATCGTTGCCTCGACAATTGCTGGTTACTTTGGCTTTTAAAACTGTAAGTTCAATAAAACTTTTTTTTTTTTTTTTTACAAATAATAAAGTATATTACATTATATTATCTAAGCATTAAAAGTTTCGACTTAAGAGCAAGTAAAAATTTTTTTTTAATTATGCTGTTTGAGAACACATCTTTCTTATTTTCCCTTAAGTATCTGAGTGTAACATTGATTCTAGGTGACATTCCTCTACTTTATCATGTCATCAGAGTTGGGCAAAATTTAATCCCAACCGTTGAACACACTCTTCCTTCCTACGCACTCCTCCAAAACCCAAATCCCCCAGGTCGGCCCTGACACAATCCTCTCATCTTCATCTCGGTCTACCCCTAGGTCATTTACCTGACGGCTCAAAACTGATTACTTTTTTTGGAATTTGATCATTTTTAAATCCAGCGACTTTACATGCTCATTTTAAGCGTCGCGCTGCTATTATTTGAACTATATTTACCGGATATAACTCGCTCAGTTCCGCATTGTGAAGCCTTCTAAATTCTCCTGTTCCTCTATCCTTTTTTGGGCCATATATTCTATGCAGTACTTTATTTTCGAAAACTTTAAGGTGTTGTTCCTCCCTTAATGTCAGCGGCCATGTTTCGCATCCATAGATACGGTAGTATAATAGTTTTGCATACCCTAATTTTTAAATGTTTGGAGAGTAAGTGCGAACTGAGTAATTTTGCGACTGAGGAATAATAAGCATCACTGGGTTATAACCTAGCCCTTATTTCTTCTTGAATTTCATTTTTCCTCGATTTAATAGACTCCAGATGTTTGAATTATCAACGTATTCAAACTTTATCCCGGAGATATCTACATTACTAAAATGTTCTCCGTTTCTACTACTAACCCTATATTTTTTTTTATTGGTATTAATTACTAAACTAATTTCGTTACCGGTTTTCATGAGCGTAGTAGCGTTTAGTTTTATAGATTCCTCATTTTCACCAAAAAGTACCAATTCATCGGCATAACCAAGAACCAAGCATTTACCACCTATCTCTAATCCTTTTCCCGTAAGTATTACCTTCCTAATGAAGTATTCTAGTGCTAAGTTAAATTATACCAGAGAAAGAGAATCTCCCTGTATTAAACCCGAATGTACCTCAAACTTTTCGGAGTAAAAAGTACCGTTTTGGACTCTATTAAATGTTCCAGACATGCACATCTTTACTAGCTCAGCCAATTTCTTTGGTATCCCCAATAGACTATTTGACAAATAATATTCTGGAACCAATCACCTAATTTAATCAATATTAAATCAGGTGATTGATTCTCGGAAATTAGTTGCCTAATAGGTATGATTAAATTTTGTCCAACTTGGCGTATGATATGTGGTCACTGTTGTACACCTTTGTAAATATTCCTTTTTAAAAAAAAAATCGTTAATAATATAGGAACTCATTTTAGCATTTATTCTTCAAAGTAGGATCATTTCTACTGACATCAGTTTGTTAAAAATTTGAAAAACTAGGAATTTAAAATATTTTTCCTTTGCAGATTTGTATGACATTATTAGTCAAAACACGAGAGACAAAACAACAATGTTCAGTAAAACTTTGATAGAAACACTCTTAATGGGATATCGGAAGCAGCTTTGCCAGATGTGGGGATTTTTTTTTTTTTTTTTTTTTTTTTTTTTTTTCATTATTCGTGAATTTCTATTCTTAGTGGGGAAATGGGGAATCCAAAGAAGAATTGAAGAATATTTAAAAATCAGTTTGGAACAAAATAGTAATAAAATTTGTTATCTTAAAATGAGTGAACAAAAAATAGGAATAGTCAAAGAGTTCAAATATCTTGGAGAATGGATCAGTTGGAACAATGTAGAGAAAAAAGTAATGGAATCTAGAAGAAATAAAGTTGATCTAGCCTTCCAACTCACCAAAAACACCTACAACAAAAAGTCCCTCTCATGGAATGCAAAAATAAGACATTACAGCACAGTAATTAAGCCAGAAGCACTATATGCAGCTGAAACACTGTCCATTACCAACCATGGCCCAATTGAACGATTAGAGATCAAAGAAGGAAAATATTAAGAAAAATTCTAGGCACCACATTCCATAACAACAAATTAATCCACACCAGAAATGAAGCCCTTTACCAAAAAATTGAGAAACTTTCAGACACAATGAGTAAGAGACGAATTGATTTCTATGGACACATCCTCTGAATGAACCCAAATAATCTAACTAGAAAAATTGTTGACTACTTCCGCAACAAAAAAACCAAACCAAATTGTTTAAAGGAAACAGAGAAGGACTTAAACGAACTCCATATCACAGAAAATATGCTCACAGATCAAGTCTAAGCTAAGCCCTCTCTTGTTCATACTAGTGTTGGACTCTGCCCTAAAGTAAGCAAAAAATAGAATGAGGCCATACCGTCTTGGATATAGGAATCTTCAGAGTGTCCAGTATACGGTATTAGCTTTTGCCGACGATATGGTTGTACTGGGAAATAACTGCCTTAATTTACAGTTTAACCTAAGGATCCTCCAAGCTGAACTGGAGATAATAAATATGGAAATAAATATCTCCAAAACAAAATTTATGAGGATCGGGAGAAAAAGAGACCATGGGGACCGAATCATTAGGCTGGCAGGAAACCGTCCGGAGCAGGTGATTAAGGGACATTAAGGAAAGAATAAAGACAGCTGGAAGATGCTTTTGGTCCCTAAAGACAAGAAAGAAGTCTCAAAGGCCACTAAGAAGGTTCTTCAAGAATACTTTCCTCCCTATTCTAACTTATGCAAGCGAGTCTTGGACCCTCACTTCCAAACACAAAAGCCAAATCCAAGCCATGGAAATGCGCTATTTAAGAAACAGGAACACTACAATAAGAGCAAACTTAGACCTGAGGCCTTAGTCAAGGGCTGAAGACAAAATTGCCTGAGTTACCCATGAGGCCAGAGTAGAGGGAAGACGACCACAGGGAAGACCTGGGAGGAAGCAATCAGAGAGGCCTTTAACAGAAGAGAAATGGACTGGAGGAGGAGGCAGCTGATGCAAGACAGGGCTTCTTGGGTCAGGCTCCATAAGAAGGAACCTCACACCGCTCAGCGGTAAAAGAGGGTCGGATTAAGTAAGTAAGTAAAGATAAAAGTGCAAAAAGAATAACCAAAGACAAAAAAAGAGAGGTTCCAATTCAAAATCAAAACGAAATCTGTATGCATGATTTTGTTATTTAACACAAGGATACATAATATAGCAGAAATGTTAAAATAATAAAGTTGTTAAAAAAATAATAATAATGATAATAATAATATTTTGACATAATATATGTTTGGTTTACATGTGAATTTTGACTGGGGAAATCAGGTGGAAAAGGTGATGGAGAACTGAGTAAATTTTGTCCTAAGTGGGGAAATTTACCCCCACTCCTCTGTGGAAAATATTTTATATTACTTGGCAACAATGATTGAAAGTAGTCATTGTTATTAAGGGTTAGGGCTGCTATCTGAAATCAGAAATTTCAGTTTTATTGAGGTTCTTAAAGTAACAATAGTAACACCATTTTAGGTACCTTTAACATCAACTGAATGGATTCGCCGAAAAACATTCTAATCGAGAAACATAAAATTTTGGGTAATCAGTGAAAGAAAATCATCTAAAGTTTTTGTTAGTTTTGCAAGTTAGATTTTATATTTAAATATTAATTTGTTATATTGTCCGCTTTGGAGTGCGGGATGTACTGCACTGGAGCCTTTCTCGAAATAGAACAAGCCTTTGACCGAGTCTGGCACCAGGGACTGCTTTACAAACTCTGTAATTTCCTTCCTCCTACATACTTCCTTATTATGCAATCCTATCTTAATGATAGAACATTCAGAGTAAGTCACGATTCCGCCCATTCATCCCTCTTTACTCAGTCTGCCGGAGTTCCGCAAGGAAGTATCCTAGCTCCCATCCTCTACACAGTGTATACAGCTGACATCCCGACCAATCCTAGCACTGTCCTCACCACTTACGCTGATGACACATGTTTGTTATCAGTAAATAATATCCCTTCATTGCATCCCAGGCACTCCAATCCCACATCATAAACCTTCAAGAATGGTGTCAAAATGGAGAATTATAATAAATCCCATCAAATAACCTTTACCCTCCGTCGTAAACCTACGACATCCTGTCCTACGGTATCCTTTAACGATATTCCTCTAATCCCTGTTGAACAGATCCGCTACCTGGGACTCCATTTGGACAAACGTCTCACTTGGAATCCACATACAAGACTAAAACGACAAGAAACGGCCCGTTGTTATAGACTACTCGAACATTTACTAGACAAACGATCAAAGCTTCCAATAAATTACAAGAGTCTCATTTACATGACAGTTATTAGACCTATATGGACATACGGAGTTTAGCTTTGGGGCTCCACTAAATCCTCCAGTTCTTCTCGAATCTAATCCGTACAATCCAAACTCCGTCGTAAAATCCTTAATGCTCCTTACTTTGTCACGAATAAACTTATCCATAAAGACCTCAATGTTCCATATGTTGCTGATTTAGCCCAAACCAGATACCAATCTCTTCATAGTAAACTGCACTCCCACACGAATCCATTAGTCTCTCAACTTGCTTCTCATTTCATACCTGATAACCCACCGAGGCGTCTGAAAAGAAGATGGCCAAGAGACCTTCTAGTTTAGAACATTTTTTGAAGTGCTACTAGTGAGTAGTTCTTCACAAGTGATTTACATGTCATTATAATCATTTCTTCAAATTTACTTGATGTATATTAATGTACAGCTGTAAATATCAATAAATAGTTTTTTTTAAAAAATTTGTTATATTTAGATGTATAATGACATAATGGAGTACTATATCATGCTATACTACGTACTATTATACATTTTATAACGTTTAAAATCGCCACTTCACAAATTTTGAATTGTTCGGGTCATCACTGTTTCATATGTGTTTTTTTTCATTCATATTTTTTTTATTTATTTGTTTTTATGATTTTTTAAACTCAAACTTGTGTGTTTGTATGTTGCAGAAAACAAAAGGAAGTGAGAAGGAATGTCTCTTCTAGTCATTTTTGTTACTCATTTAGTCTGTTAGGAACGGTGGTTGCCACTACTTTCTCGTATATATTTTGCATACACCACATCAAATATTTGAAAACAAAAGTAAAAAAAAAAAAAATTGAACAATTGTACAGGTAGTTTCAGAAAAAAAAAAAGTATATATATATATATCTATTTGTAATAATATATTTATATGTATATTGAAATGTTTCTTCCAAAATAATAAATAAACCTTCTACATTTATTGTTTATTATGTACTTAATAATTTGTTAATTTATATTAGTGACTAGGAAAATGTCTATATAAATTAGTAATTGTTATCGAAATATTTGAAAGGTCAATAAGATGAAGATGTTTTGTATTCAACGTCAAAAAAGCTGTCATATTTTTAATTTAATTTTACATTTAATCCCTTAGTGCCTTTTTAACGATTTCATTATTATAGAATAAGAATGGTATAAATTTTTTAAACTGAAGTTAGGCTCTGTTATTTATCTCAATGTATTTGAATATTTTCTGCTTTTTTTTTTTTTTTTTTTTTTTTTTTTTTTAATTTCATTTTATTCCCCCCCCCCCCCCCCCCCCCCCCCCCCCCCCCCGAGTAACGGTGTCTTACCAATAGTTTACAAAATAAGCCACCACAGCATCAGTTTTGACTAGTAATCTAACACCATGCCATGGCTCATGCTATTTGTATTTTGTCAACACTGCCATATTCCCATCTAGGTGTGTCCGTTGCATAGTAAATAGGGGAATGGTTTGCATCGTAGACAGTATTCGGTGAATTGTTTTTTGTTTCTTTTTGTAAAATTTTAATTTTATTTTAGATTATTTAGGCAGCAATCTATTTGAATGTGCCCAAAACTGTTGGGTGAAAATTGAATAATTAAATTTTTTTTTTTTTTGTTTTTACAAACATATCTTAAATATAAAGTTATTTTAATCAAAGATAATTTTTTGATAAGAAAATGAAAAAAAAAAGTCATTTTTATTAAAACATTTGAAAAAACACATTTATCCAGAATATGCTAAAGAAAAGCTAGGTTTGATTGCAGGTAAATGTACAATTTGAAAATATATTTAGATAAATGCTTTTAAAGAAGTAAACTTTTAAACATTCAGTCTCTTGTTATAGAATTGTACAATAAACACACTTTCAAACATTTTGAATATTAATGATAGAAAATGATGTATAGAAATTTTCAGATTTTAATTTTTTTTTTGTTTAAAAACTTTATTTAAAAAAAAAAATATCCCTAAGAATGAGTTATTATGTGACTGCAAAGTTATAAATATACATTTGAGTTTTGAAAGTGATATAAACTATTTTTTTTATAGTTATCATTTGTTCCATTTAATAAGCAAGTTGTTTTGGTTTAATATTAAAATCAAGAACTTCATTTTCGATCTTATTATATTATCTTTTGTTTCAAATTCCTCCTTATTAATATTATTTATAAAAAGAAATCGTTAATTTATTTTATATTTAATTTTTTTCTCAACATTATAAATCTGAGATTCATATGGCTTTAGTATTATTTTCCATTTTTCATTATAACCTTCTTATAAGTTATAACCTTCTTTGTTTATAATTTTTTTTTATCATTTGATGATAGAACCATTTTAGAGTAAAATGTTCCTTTAGTGAACTGGGTTCTTATTTTGATATTTATACGTTTCTCGTTGAGGATATCTGTCTAATTGTCTAATATAGGGAAACACTTTTGGTATTACTCTGCCTGGGGTCATATGCAAGTAAACAACGAACAATTTTTATAAAGTTTTCAACAAAGAATTAATGTATCGTATACATTAATAATTATTAAAACTAGGGAGGTTTTATATAATTTTTTTAAATGTCTACGTAGTGTTCTTGCTTTGAAAAGCTCTTAAATATATAGGTTGTTATGGATTTTCTTTATCTTACAAAATATATGAAACAGGTCACATTACGCCTCAGCAATAAAAGTAAGTTTGATATATTAAGAGTTTATTATGAATAATGTGATATTCATGTTGGTCTGGCACCATTTATTCACGGTATATAAGTGTAATTTTTTGTGATAATTTTAATTGTTGCATGTACATAATTAGATTTAGGCAACATTGCTTCTGTGAATTGTCTCTCGACGTGAGGACTTCTATTTAAAAAAAACAAAACCATTCGTTCTTAAATGGCAACAGAGCCTAAAATATTCCGCTACTGAGAGTTTCTTTTTCCTACTCATATATACATTCGTATAGGTCTTCTTTGTCACCTGTAAAAAAAAAAAGAAAGATATTTAATCAAATACTGATGTATCTATTGTCAGTGTTAATTAAAAAGAGGAAATTTTCCAATCATGATTTTGAAATTTAAACCTTTGATGTAATGAACTGAAATAAAAATAGTCATCATAAATATTAAATTCAATGTAGAGGTTTAGTATAGTTTCTGTTTATCGGAAAGAAACTTATAAAGAAAAATTCTATGAAGTTGCTGATTTGTTTTATTTGACTTTTTTTTCTTAATACTGACAGTATATTAATTTATATGCTAGGAAACTGAATTTGTATTTTGTTTAATTGTTTCAATATTTTTTTTGGCTGCTCTAATGATGTCTGCCTACATTTTGGTTGTTAAAAAAATATAAAGATTAAATCTTTGTTCGTATTAATTTAACTATATAAATTTAAAAAATAAATATTGTTATGTCATGAAATGTAAAAGCTTTTAAATTTTTCTTATTGGATGTTTAAATAGTTTATTGTGTTTGATGAAAGTTTTTAAAAATATATATATATATATTTATTTATGCACAGTAAGCTGTTAAAAAAAAAAATTTCTTTTTCTCTATTTATGAAATAGACTTCTTTTAGTTTTCATTAGACGTTGTAAACGTTCGAGGATATATATATATATTTATATATTTGTGTATGTATAAATATATATTTTTACAAGGACTTTGTTTTTTTTTAAATAATTTTTTTTTCTCTGTACTTATTTGTTGTTTAAATAGACACATTTTTGGCATGACTGTGATAGTATCATATTGCATTTTGATTACTTAAGCGAAATCTATTAAACTTAATGAGAATCTTATATTATATAAATATAGGTTATGTCATGTAATATCCTGTTCATTACTGGATAAACATTAAGTTTCTTAGGTTTAGATATTGAACTACAAATGCATTTTCTTGTAATTGTTGTTTTGTTTTTTTTTTTCCTCCATAAACACAGTCAACTTTCTTTTGTTTCATTTAGATTATAAACTTCTCTCTATTTAAATGTAAAGGCTATCTTATAGCTTACTTACTATTAGAATCAAATATCTAAACTGGCCTATAGTTTTATACGGTATGTATATATATTCAATGTCTTTTCAGTGGTGGATAAATATATATATACAAATATATCACTGTGTAAGCACAGTCAAGTGTTCACGCGAGCTCATGTTTGTTGGTATAAAAAGTGATAAACATGTCCTTCATTTTGTTTTCCAATTTATTTTATTTCATTTTTTTCCTTTAGATACTAGCTGTCAACTTGTAATTACTCGTATGTCTCTTCTGTGAATATTGCTTTAATAGGCCAGTTGTCAATATACTCTTCACTCTTTCTAACAATTAATACTTGATTATTAAGAAAAAAAAAATATAATAAAAACAAAAAGTATTTAATCTTTTTTTTAAAAAAAAAGTAATTAGTTCTATCAGTAGGAATAAGTGTTCCTAATTCTGGAAAGGAACGTGAGACAACTGGTCTTTTAAAAATTAAAATAATATTTAGCATCTTTATAAAATGTTTGGGTTTTATAAAACATAGTTCTGTCGTAATTAACAACAGTTATATGTGAGTTGTACTCGAATGTTATATGTGAATTGTACGCTGGAAATAAGGAGAGCTCTTGAAAATAAGTAAAGTAAATCCTCTTTCCTCTAAATATTTCTTCTATCTTTGTAACCCGACTTGTTCACTGTTCATGTATTCTTCTCATAATTCTTCATTTCAGTTGATTGTTTTGTGCCATTAACTAAAGCAAAATATGATTATTTAATTTCAGCTTGATTTTGGATCTCAATTACTAAAACTATCTATCATTTATTTACAATAAAAGATCAGCAACTGACTTCTTACTCCCTTTTCTTTTTCTTTTTTTTTTTGGAATAAGTGAAATATACCAATAAATCAAATATTTATTTCGATAATCGCTTAATTAATTATAAAAACTCATTCTGTTGGTAAGAAATTAATACATAATCAATAAAATTGATAATTTAAGAAGTTTAAAACTCTATATGTCGAACTTGATTCTTTTCGAAAAACATATATGCAATTTTCCACATCTTATAAAGCATGTGCTTTCAAAAATCGGTCTAATTTTTAAAAGTAACAATTTTATTTTTATATTATCATATCATGCATGTATTTCTTTAGAGGCACTACTCAATAATTTGTATTTTTGAGTATTGTCATAATAAAATTGCATAACTTTGATTTGTCAAAAGTACTCTGAATTACCTTTAAATCCCAATCAATTGAGCCATGTTTTTTATTTGCAAGCAAATCTATGCTCCTGTCAAAAATAAATTTTGAAAACTATTGTTTTGACTCTTAATAGCAATTTTCACATTTTTTTTTTACATGTGCATAAGCCTCTTAAATACAAATGGCGAGGAGATACGCAAGATAAAAATATTGGCCCTCATAGAGAGATAAACCAGTATAATCCAAGTATAAATACCAATGGAAAAAAATTTAAAAACAATACGTTTATATAGTTGTTTGAAGTATTAACGACTTTAATACATAACCAGCTGTTAACACGTATGAATTATGGCAGTATGGAAGACAATATTTCTTAATGAGTGAATATTTGATCTATTGGTATCTTTTTATTATCCATAACGGGAGTTTTCTACGCTTCCAAGTTTTATATAACTTTAAAAAATTTTGTATTTACTAATTTAAGCACTGTAATGAAGTTTATGGAAGAATGTTTTATGGATATATAAAATTGTATTAGAAATAACTAATTCATTTCTTCATGTTTTGTTTCTTTCTTTAGGAAAGATGAAATGATGCACAAAGTCAATTCATTGTAGGATTGTTTCTATTGAATAGAAGTTATCCTAATTGTATTATGTGGAATTTATCTATAACCCTATCTTCTTTGACAATAATAAATAAATTTAGTTGAACAAATATATTTAAACTATAATAAAACTACTTGAAACTATTATTTTAATATGCAGGTAATTATATATCTAAAACTTAAAACAAATAAATTATTAAACTTATTTCTCTACTAGATGAAACGATTCTATCTGCTACTAAATAGTTTGGTTATGATTTTATCTTGACTATTGACTTAAACTGTTTAGTTATTGCAGGTAGGTTATATAATCAATAATTGGTATTTAGTCATGGTGCATTCAAAAGATAGATGGTTCATTCAATAGCTTTGTGTTGGTCTATATGAAGGATTTTTTTTTATGTGTACAATTATGTACAAAATATACTTATGAATGTGTAGAATATGATTACAATGGCATCTCAATAACTTGAAAAAACTACCCACTAGTAGCACTTTAATAGAAGGCCCGAGGCCACCTTCTTTTCAGACACCTCGCAGGGTTTTCGGGGATAGAATGAGAAGCTGAGAGACTAGTGGATTTGAATGATTATGGAGTCAACTATGGAAAGATAGGTATCTGGTTTGGGCTAAATCAACAACGTATGGAAGATTAAGATCTTTATGGATAAGTTTGTTTTTGATTTATAATCACAGTTCTGATGATTCAAAAGATGATTTTTGTATTATAATGACTGACCCAAAAGTCAAAATGTAGCTTTTTACTGAATGTGAACTTAGTAACACTTGAGAAATCTCTCTTTTTCGAAAAGAGAGAGACATATCTAACACAAGGAAAAATGTCCATTAACCATCTATTGTTTCTATGAAATAAAATCACTATATTTTACTTCTTAATAACCAAACTAAAATGAGTGGAAAATGCCTAAATAGTTTTTACGTGGGAAATCGTGAAAAAATTCAATTCTGCTCATCTATAACATAATATATCTAGGCACTAAAATCTTTGATAGGACACGTTCTCTATTTTTCACTTTAAACTAAAACTTATTGTAAACAAAATTGTCAAACTATTGGTACCATTTTCGATCATACAAATTCTTTTAAATAGATTCATTTATTTATAGAGATTTACTACTGTATACAAAAGAGACATCAAGTAAATCTGATGAATGAAAAACTATTTAAATAACTTGTGAAGAAACTACCCATTAGTAGCCCTGCGATAAATGTTCTATGTTAGACGATCCCTAGGCCATCTTCTTTTCAGATGGCTCAGAGGGTTATCGGGAATTGAGTGGGAAGCAGGTTGGGAAACTAGTGGATTCGACTAGCTTATCATGGAAGAATTGGTATCTGGTTTGGGCTGAATCAGCAACATATCGTACATTAAGATCTTTATGGATCTCTCCTTACTATTTGTGACATAAAAGGAGCATTCAGGAGGATTGTTTTAGGGATGTTGGATTGTAAGGATTAGAGACAAGAAGAATTAGATGCTTCAGTGGAGCCCAAAGCTCAATTCGACTGTTTGTCCAAATACCTCTAAATACTCTCATGTAATTTATTGTAATAGGAGCTTTACCAAACAATGGAGGAATTCCAGATCCCTCAGAAGCTCATACGTATGGTGAGGATGACTATGAGCGAGGTTTTGTGCTCAGTATGCATCAACGGAGATCTGTCAGGAGAATTCCGAGCGACGAAAGGGCTACGTCAGGGTGATGCCCTTGCGTGCCTGTTGTTCAATATTGCCCTGGAGAAGGCCGTGAGGGAGTCGGGTATACAGGTTGGGCACACAATTTTCATTCGAAGTGTGCAACTCTTGGCTTACGCGGACGATGTTGATATTGTTGGCCGGTCTCAACGCACTGTCGAGGAAGCATTTCAGGCACTGGTGGCTCCCGCAAAGAAACTTGGACTGGAAGTGAACCAGACAAAGACTAAATATTTGGTGACCGAGGAGACGCCTGGACGCAATAAAACAGTGACATTTGGTGGCTATACATTCGAGCAAGTCACTGACTTCATATATCTTGGTTCGATGGTAACCCAAGACAATCGTACAGAAGTCGAGATTAGAAGAAGAATAATGTCTGCCAACAAATGTTATTATAGCCTAAGTAAACAACTTGGTCGCCGCATCCTCTCACGTCAAACGAAGCTGCACTTATATAGAAGCATAATACGCCCAGTTCTAACTCAGAAACATGGACTACAACCAAGAGTAGTGAACAAAATCTCCTTGTTTTTGAGCGGAAAATCCGTAGGATATTTGGAGGAGTTTTGGTGGACGAAACCTGGAGGAGACGCACAAACCAGGAGGAATAAGGTTCATTTGCGGAACAGAATGTCCTTCAGGTCATCAAACTGGCCCGATTAAGGTGGGCGGGACATGTGGCTCGCATGGGGGAAGAAGAATTACCTGGGAGGCTATTGAAGGAACCGCTTCATGGAACAAGAAGAAGAGTAAGGCCGAGATGCAGGTGGAAGGATGGAGTTGCGACTGACGCTTGGAGCATCCTGGGATTGCGCAACTGGATGGTGGCTGCACAAAACCGTGACGAATGGCGGAGGCCCGGACCCGGCAACGGGTTGTAGCGCCGAGATAGATAGAATTTATTGTAATAGCCTCTTGTAATTTATTGAAAGCTTTGAACGTTTGTCTAGTAAATGAAGAATAAAGTTAAGAATATATAATCTGTTCATCTCATGAGATGAGTACGTTTTTGGGAAATCAGTATTTGATTTTATTGGTTCCATTTTTGGCCGCAGATTAATAAATGTGAAATTTCTCTCGATATATTGCACTCTGATGCGTTCCAGTCCTATTAGCTTTATATAATGAGAGGAAAGAGATTATAGAAATAATTTTGGTACATTTTCCTGTTAGACCGCAAAACAAAGCCGCCTATATAGTGTTGATAAAGTCATAATGAAGAAGAAAAACTGGCTTGTTTCAAAAAAAGGTTTTAAAGGAAGTAAAATATTTATTTCAATAAGTTGGATTGAATATTTCTTGATACATAAATAACACAGTTGAATTGCTTCCTAGTAATTCATCATTTTCTTTATTATTTATTGTTAAATGCAAATCATTATGATAGTTTTTTAGCTAGGTAATGAGTCTAATTGTTTGTCAGCTTTTTTGTGCCTCTAGTAGCTTGGGTTTGTATATATATACTTTGATTTGTTAACATAAAATGCAAGTTTAATAACAATAACAATTTCAAAAGCCTACAAAACTAATAATGTATTGATATTTTTCAACATATTTTACAAAATCATGGAGACCAACCAGAGTCTAAAATTTTACAACCATGAAACTAGATAGAATAGAGAATAAACTTTATTCTGGGACGATGTCCCCTAATATAATATAATGTACATAAATAAATGCAGTGAGTCTGATTATCATGACATATAAAATAAAAAATAAATTAACAATCTGATTAACTATTTACAATTTTACAAATAAAGAACAAAACAGATACAGATGAAATAAAAATTATGAAATTCCAATAATCGTAGGAAGAAACAAAAACTATGTACGTCTTCTGAATGCTTTTGATAGTATCAGTGAGCTGCCTAATGTTAGTGAAAGAAGGTGGGACAGCAGAATAGTGAAATCTGGTCCATCCCAAAATTATTTGGAAGCATGTTATGAATCTAGTGCCATGTTTTTTAAAATATGTTTCATTTTAATATTAAAGCTGTTCATAAGCTTTCTATATATATGAACTTAAAACTGGCGACAGACCCAAGAAAATATTTTGGTTAGGAATACCCAGGCCAGTAACTAAATTCAATTACATATTAGTACCTAGCACTTGCCAGCTACTATGGGTTAGCTGGCATGTGTATATGGTAACTGACATGCTCAGTAGCTGGTTTGTGAGTAGATCTCACAACATTCGATTTTGTGTGCTAGTTGTGGTTATGATGAAGAGCGCATGTGTGGAAAATCTCCATGCATGCTCACTTTTCCTCTTGATAGTCCCTCCCTATTGAAACCTGGGTGGGAATCTCACTGTTCGCATACCAGTTACTAGCAAATGTGTACTTAATGTGCGAGTTACTAGAGCATGCGAGCTACTCTTCCGATTTGCTGGTAAGTGTATCCCCGACCTGTATACAGTAACTGCCATGCCAGTAGATAGCGTATTTGATTTTTCGTGCTAATGGTGAAGTGCACATGCATGGAGAATCCCACCCTACTGAAACCTGGGTGAAACTCTACCTGCTCGTATACTAATTACTAGCAAATGTATTTTTAGTGTGCCAGTCGCCAGCAACTGCTGGCGCATTTCAGCAGCTAGCATGCATGCCAGCTACTCTTCCAATTCTCTGGCATGTGTATCTCCGGCCTTTCTTTGACCAATGCCTAATCGAGATATTCCTTGAAAAGATTAATCTTGCCAATCTAGACCGCTCTGAAACATATGGAATGCACTCCGGATGGAACTCGAACAAGCGCTGAAAGACGAAGTTTGAAAACCTAACTTCAACATATAGCGAAACGTAAATGGGATAGTAAAGTTGCAATGTTAAACAAGGAAGCTCAAATTGCAAACGAATTAGGTTACGCCCAATATAGTTCGTAATAGACATAGTAAGTTAAACCATGGGACCCAATTTGAAAGCCTGAAAATCGTACATATATACCGCTTACAACCAGAATTTATACTTCACCGACATTTATGAAAAGTACGAACGAAAGCTCGACCAAAAGTTTATATGGCCGTCTCTAAAAGCGTTTATAGATTAAAATATTAAGTTATTTATAGAGGTCTAAATTTGATGTATATGAATCGCTATTAAGTAATAAAGTAATTATTACAATTTGGATCCTAATTTAACCCAATGCATAAAGAAATTAACAGACATATGCTTTTAACTACCATATGTGTTAAGATGAATCCACTGCAGAGCAAAAAAAACCAATACCAGAATGGAAAAGGAGCGCACACACAAACGACTCTTAATATTACCAGCAACTTCAGTCGCAATGTTTGTCTCTCGACTGCGAGCTCAACCGTAATTGACAAAAGGGATTTACATATGATATTATAAATAGTATTTTTTAAGCAATTATTTCTTCCTACACCGTCCTATGCAGCTGAAAGTTGGTAAGGCATTAAGAATTTTAAAAGACACAGAGATTCCAGAGGAAATCTCTCTGTAAAAAAACAAGGCGACCAAATGAAAGTCCAAAGTATAAGAAAAGAAACTGAACAAACATCGCTGATAAACAGAAACTACAGAAAAGAATCGATGTGGTTTGTTTGGCCAAGTACATAAATTGCCGTTCAATAGATTACCAAAAGAGGTTTGTAAGTCTAAAGTAAAAAGAAATGAGAATAAAGATCTCATATCAGTTGAAAAGAAGATATAGGTTAGTTCAACAAATGGCGCCAGGTCGCCCCGAAACTGCAAGATACAACGGTTGGATAAATGATAAAATAAGCGTTGATACGGTAAGACTAAAGCGGATTTTGTGGAGGGTTTTCACAATAGAGCAAATATTAACTGCTTTCATTTGGAAGTAGAGAATCATAGATCTATCCATCATGTATGAGTACCTTAAAATGGGGTCACATTAGTACGGTGGGGTGAAATTGGTACACAATTATTTCTGTGGTGATTTCCTTCTGGCAGGTTGTTGTGTCGACTTTAACAAATGAGAGCATATGAATGAGTCGTTTCGTGGGCTCTGATTTGGTAAAAGTCGACACAACAACCTGCCAGAAGGAAATCACCGCAGAAACAATTGTGTACCAATTTCACCCCACCGTACTAATGTGACCCCATTTTACGGTACATTTTAAAGCGGACAATATAATGAAAATCATTCCTTTAGGCTAGAGTTCCTAGTAATATTCAAGATACAAAACTATATTATAGAGGTACCTCTAAATACAGAAAAAATATTTCAGTTAAGAAAGAATATTTGATGGTGGCAACACAAGTTGGTGTAGTAATTATATATTTCTACACTAATAATCGTATAGTTTTGAGTCGAAGAATAATAATATTCCACTGATCCCTGTTGAATAGATCCGCTACCTGCATAGGTCTCTAACTGGACAAACGTCTTACTTGGAATCTACACAAGACTAAAACGACAAGAAATTTACTAGACAAACGCTACAAGATACCGATTTATTACAAAAGAATCTTTTACAATACAGTAATTAGACCTATTTGGACATACGGAGTTGAGATCTGGGGCTCTACAAAACCATCTAATTCACCTCGTATCCAATCCTTTAAAACAGATATGTAAATTTCAATATACAGATTAAAAACAAAAAAATTAAGAAAAGTTAAATTCCTTGATTGCCGTGAAGAAGTTGGTAGGGCATTTCTGACCGTTAACCTGAATCCTGTAATTACTCTACAATTATCATTTGCATCAAAATAGATACTTATTAAGAAGCACAAACTAACCAATTTTTCATAACGCAGTTATAAAAAACCGAGCTTTGATAGTTGATTCATTCAAGGTAAGTGGAATTATCTACTTCTACCTAACAACCGCCGAATTTATCTTTTCTCTTTGGAACTGTATTCTGTTTATTAAAGCCATGTAGCAACGTCAAATTTCGAGAGGTTTCATTTCTTGTAATCTGAGGATTATCGGAAGTATACAGATAGGTCTGTATTTTTTTTTCATCATGTTTTAGTAACAATTAGGAGATTTGTGTGTTTTCTGTGATGTTAGTCGACAGAACATTATTTATTATTAAATAGTTCATGATTTTATGTAGGTAAATCTTACCTTCTGAAATATTGAAGAATAACCGGTACTGATTTGACTAAAATACCTAGGATTAAACAGGAAAAATTTGGGGAAAATCTGTTTTGCATGTTAACAGAAAATCAGTGACCATGAAGACCCATTCTAATTTTGGTAAACTGGATGGATCATTTAAGCGTTTATGTATGTTAATTATATATTCAATGATATATACTGGTAATTTTTATTATTTCAAGAAACCAAAAAGAAGGATTCCTTAGATGACCTGTCGGATAACATCCCTAACTCTCCCTTAGCTAAGGTTCTATGTTCTAGGTCAGTAATGTTGTACTAATTTTATAAACATGATTATTTTATGAAGTTTCATTTGTTTATAATATTTTATTTTTTATTTGTTTCAATTTTCCATATCAGGAGTCAACAGGTATTCTTTCTAGTTTGCTGGAAAACATCTTTAGTGTTTATTTTGATTTATCATTCACAAAATTCTTATTAATGTTTCAGATATGAATTACCTTCCTGTGGGATGAACAATATAATTATAGGAATTCTGTCGAGTATATTTCTAAGGTGGAGCACTGGCCTCTTTGATTATTCAGGTAAAGGCCAGCCCCCGATGTACGGAGATTATGAGGCACATAGGCACTGGATGGAAATAACTTACCATCTTCCCCCCTCTGAGTGGTACTTCCATTCCGAGAACAATGATCTGCAATATTGGGGTCTCGACTACCCTCCTCTAACAGCCTATCATAGCTACGTTATGGGTGCTGTTGCTAATCGTATAGATCCCAGGTATATTGCCTTGAATGAGTCTAGGGGTTTCGAATCATACGGCCATAAACTTTTTATGCGATATACTGTCCTTTACTCAGATCTTCTTACTTATCTGTTTGCTGCGGGTTTATTTTCTT
The DNA here is from genome assembly GCA_003667255.2 of Euschistus heros. NCBI lineage: Eukaryota > Metazoa > Arthropoda > Insecta > Hemiptera > Pentatomidae > Euschistus > Euschistus heros. Next base: position 879,511 of record RCWM02000237.1, read on the forward strand.
ATGTTAATAATAGATCTTCTAACAAAAGTAAGTTTACTATGATGATAGAAACTTATGTTTTGCTCGCATATCCTGGTCTCATTTTAATTGACTACGGACATTTTCAGTACAACTGTGTGTCTTTAGGACTGACTCTCTATTCAATAATAGCCCTTGGATCCGGTTATGATATATTGGCTTGCATATTTTATTGTCTCGCTGTTTCACACAAACAAATGTTACTATATTTCAGTCTTCCATTTTTTTTCTATTATTTGGGTATATGTAGACAAAAAATCGTGTCAACTAGTGTCGGAGAAGGTTTAAAGAAATTAATTCAGATTTCATTGACTGTAGTTATAACATTTGTTATATGTTGGCTGCCTGTATCGAGGAACTTGGAAGAGTTTTTTCAAGTTATCAATAGAATTTTCCCCTTAAATAGAGGAGTTTTTGAAGATAAAGTTTCGAATTTCTGGTGTCTATTGAATGTGTTTGTTAAATTCCGTAATTATTTGAGTAACCCAACATTAGCAGTCATTTGTGGGTTGTTAACGTTAGCAGCTTCATTACCGTCTTGTATAAACCTTTTTTATAGGCCCGTAAAGCATAAATTCATGCTAACTCTCATTAATTGCTCTCTTGCATTTTTCCTGTTTTCTTATCAAGTCCATGAAAAGACTATATTGATAGTTGCCTTGCCTGTGATGTTAATTTTTAGAGCCGAATCGTTGCACTGCTATTGGTTTCTGCTTGTTTCTTCGTTTAGTATGTTTCCTTTGTTGTGGAAAGATGGGCTCTTCATACCATTTTGCAGCCTTTCTACAATATTCGCTATGTCTTTGACTATGTTTTACAATATACCAGAGCTTGAAACTTATTTCAAGAAGAGACCGACATATCGTAAATGTGAGTATTTATTTACTTATTCAATGATGATTTGGATTGTTGTGCTACTATCATCTGTACTTGTGAAACCTCCACAGCGCTATCCTGATCTTTTCCCATTAATCATATCTTGTTATTCTTCTATTAACTTCCTCTATTTTTTTATGTATTTCAATTATGTACAACTATTCAAAAAGCATAAAAAAAGTGTTTAAATCTGTTATTTATTGACGCTCAGTGATAATTTTGTTGTTTGTTTTTTCGATTTAATTTGATCCTAAGTTAAAGATAATATTATAATATTTAATAACTATTAATGTAATTTAGCTCATAATAAATCAAGACTGTTAGTATTCTATTGAGTGGATATTTGGATGTTTTGTGATTTCATTTTGTTCACTATGATAAGTGATAAAACTTTAGAGATTTTAAACTGTAGAACAGTCCATTTTTGGTATGACTAAATTAATATAAGTTATATTTGATTACTAATAATATAGTTATATTGCTAAATCGATGTTTTGTAAATAATAATGGCTGAATCAGCTGATTTTCTCTGGTGTTTAATTAGTTATTCGATAGAGTTAGTATCATATCTCAACTTGATTAAATCTAGTACCTCTTGATTAAATCTACAACTCTCTATTTTTATTAATAAGTAGTAGACATACATGTACGAAAAGGTTCCAAATGAAATAATTTAAATTATATTTATAATGTAATGTAAATGTATACATTATCTAATAAATAATGAATAAATTGATTTTATTCATTATGAATTGTTAACAATAATTTATTATTTCATAAATATATGAAGGACTGTGGGGAAAAAAACTATTACATTCATGTTTTTTTCTAAAATATCAAGATAGAACCTCTATATTGGTGTTTGTTTATTTGGGATTAACGTCTTTATGTACTCCAACTAGGACAGGAAGGAAGGTCAACCTCGATATTTACCTCTTAATAACTTCAGAACTATGATAATTTTCACTCGAATGATATCATATTGACATTTTGTGGGTTATATTTTTGCATTATCTCAATGATATAAAAATGGACTATTTTATTGTTCTTTCCTGCAGCCCTTCATATGTTTTTATTCTCAAAGAAAAAAAAAAAAGACATTTTTTTATAAGTAGAAGTTCGCAAATAAATAGTTTATTTGTTACTACCGTTTAACAAATGAACTAAATAAAAGATTGCATTTATTTATTTTAAATACCTATCCGATTATTGATTAGAAAAGAATTGAAACTATTGGTGGAAGAAGGTGTTAACTCACTTTATTTAAAATGTCCAAGAGAAGCATTTTCATGTTACAGTTGTGGAACTTTTCTGGAAGTTAGTATTTTTTTTATAAAATTGTTTTATTTCTTTGTAAAATCATCCAATTTTTATTTTCATCTTATGGCTTAGCTTACTCTAATGTTTTAAAATAAACTATTGCTGATGAAAAAAATTCATTCTCTTAAGTTGATCCATCTTTAAATGTGTAAGCTAATTCCCCCTATCTATGGACATTTTTGTGCATTAAAATGACGACAGCTGGTGAGAAAATGTGAATAAAAAAAAAAAAAAAAATGATTTTTGAAAAAACTGAGTTAACACCTTCTTCCAGCAATGGTTTCAATTATTGTTTATGATCTCCTGAGTTTTACTAGGACCAACTAATTTGTTTGTTTATTATCTTCCATTTTATATTTTTTATTAAGTTAACCTCAAAATAATAAAACTCTTATTATTCCTTAGAAGTTGATGAGATACGTAATATTAGTTGAAAGGCATAAACTTTGAAGTGGAATATTTCTTTGTATTTTATAGATTCCATTTAAAAAATTTAATGAATATAAAAATGTATATTCCTATGCATGGTATGGATATTAATTAAAAATTGAAGTATGTGTGTTTTTTTATTTAATGTTTTATTTTGTCATAATGTTTGTTAATTATTATTTAAATTTATTTTATCGAAGGAGAAGGTAATGAGAGATACAGACAGGAGAGTTGATAAAAACATTCCTTGGTTGAAAAAATCCTATATTGGAGTGTGCCGAAGTTTTGACCAGTCTTGTCGGCCTTCTTCAGGGTTATATAAAGGTTTTCGGCCTCCATTCCTGATTACCTCCTCCATAACAATCTTCTCTCTTTTAATTGATCCAATTTATATTATTAAATACCTAATTATGTTTTAATTATGCTTAATCAGGGTTCAAGTCTTTATGTCTGCATCATTCATTTAAAATATAGTTATCAATTTCCTCTGTTATTTCCCTATTTCCTTTTTTATAGCTGTTATTTATGTAAAGTTACAATATTGTAAATTTGTTTTAATGACTGAATTATGGAATTGTTCAATTTTATAACATGGGATTTGTTTCAACATTTACTATCTTCTAACAGCACAACAGGCGTATATTCAGGCAACCATATTTACCCCCAGGCATGTACCATGTTCATTTCTCCTTGCCTTAGAACTAAATATATGAATATTGCCTTGCCAGCATGTGATTTCCACTTGCTATGAATACGCCTGAGTGTTTATATGTGTACTTAAAGGGCACCTGTAGGCTTATATCATCAGCACGTGGCCAACCCAGTTTATTTTTTGTAGTCTCAAAAAGATGATGATTCTGTTCTCGATATTCTCTGTATTGTTCCACATTTGCTAAGTTTCATGGCCCGTAATCGGTTCAAGAAAGTGCTTTAGAATCTTCCCTTGAAAGTGGTCAGTCTTTTGGACTTTTAACATATCGAGAGTCATAGTTGCACATGCTTACATTGGCTGCTAGTGTTTAATAGGCTTAATGATGTTTGTAGGTTCATTCCTCGAGATGATTTAAGAGGGATCTGTCAATGTTATAAATAGATGATGTTTCAATCAAACATTACTTTATTTAGATGTTTCTGCCATAACATTGGCCATCATCTGAGTAGAAAATTTAAATAAATAGATTACTACTTTTATTTAAATAAAAGTAGTTGTCATCCAAGGGGAGCTGGGAGAGGGGGTATATGTCAAGTGTTGCTCCATTGTACTAAACTAGTTTTGTTATTATCTACAGTTTATTTTTTTTTTTTTTTTTCCGATGATGGCTATCAATGTTATAGTCGAAACTTTGGCATTTAATTAAAGTCATGTTCTATTTATATTTTTTTTAATTTACATTATTTCATTATTCCATAAATCATGATCTATATTATAGAAGGTTACAAGTAACTTAATACGGTTATCTTTTAAGGGTCTTGGTAAATTTTGTTGTTCATAAAATACACTTTTTTTAATCTTACATAAATATATTTATTTTTATAAAAGATAAAACAGTTATATTTAATACAAATATATTTCAATTCATAAAAAAAAATATATATATATATATATATCATCTACTTGTCCACACTCTCAACTTGGTTGGCTTGATCATTACTTTCATTTGTGTTGGCTTGAGCAGGTTGGCCACTATTATTGAGCAAACCGTTGAGCCTTTGGTTTTCCCTTGTCAAATATACAACCTTCTCATTATATTTTTCTCGAAGTTTTTGAAATAGGTCCATTTGAGTAAGGTATTCTGTCTTCAGTTTGTCATTTAACCTTAAAAAAAAAAAAAAATTATCAGTTTTAACCTTTAAAAAAGCTATCAGTATTAATGATAAACAATTTGCATTGAATCAGCAAGTCTGAAGTTTTAATTAATGTCTTATCTTACACACTGTTTATTAAGAAAAGTAACTACGCCACTCCACATTTTATCTGTTACTATTTTGAAATATGTTGCTGAGCTAAGTTGTTGCAGTTAATAAAAAAGGTTTTTTGCCCACCCATTATTGAAATACTTATATTTTTTTTTTTTTTAATTAAGTAGCTTTATTCAGAATTTTTTTTTTGGATGAAATTCAAATGAATGTGCCAACTCATACACATCAAAGAATATTTTTTTGTTGGCTCTATTTTGGAATTATAGTAATTTAATAAGAAAATGTGTGCCAAAAAAGTCTGTTTAAACTATTCATAGATAGGAAATATTTAATCAAAACTTGTTAATTCTCTATAGGATTACTGACATTGTTCTCTTCTGAGGTATTTTTACTCTTCTAATATCTGTTGCCGTGCTAGAAAGTAAATTAAAAATTATATTTGTTCTCATTATGGAGATTTTTGTAGAAATCAGAAAATTAGTCATCCTTTTAAGTAAGGAAGGAAAGTATTTGAGATAAATTGGCTAAATAAGCTTATTTTCAGATGCTTTGGAGGTTTTTCGGAAATAGAATGGGGAGCAAGTTGAGAGACCAGTTGATTTTAATAGTTATGGATTTACAATGAAAGGATAGGTATCTGGTTTTGGATAAATCGGTAACATTAAAGTCTTAATGGATTAGTTTATTTGTGACAAAGTAAGGAGCATTAAGGATTTTTCTGTTTTTATTTACCATAAAATGTGTTGCATACTGTTGTAATATATACCTTGATATAGAATACCTATTATTCTTACAAATTCCCATTTCAACAATTCTTATATAGATATTTTGATTTGTAGCTAATCCATATAACTTTTTTTCTTTTTTTTTGTATAATGTATTATTTAGACATAATTCCGTATTAATAGTTTTTTATTAACAAAAAATATAAATTCACTCACACCATAGCCTCATTTAGACGTTGTACTGATAAGTTGTGACGATTCCTTTCCTCCTTTATGGATTCTTCAATAGCTGCCATATCAGCATGAAGGTGCTCGATTTCCATATTCCTTATCCCCAGTAAATCTTTAGTTATAGCGATCACGTCTTTCAAAGATTTAGCCTGGAATAAATTATAAAATTTATTGTTTCGTGGATTGATAGTATGTTGCTAATCTTCTCTATTAGATGTAAGTACAGCCTAACCGTTCAAATGTAAGTAGTATCATTATTATTGTGCCATGTTTAAAGTTAAAAAAAAAAATAAAAAGAAATTGATAAGTGATGAGATTGAAATATAGAAAATTTATAATGATGATGTAGGCAGTCAGGCAGTATAATGATGGGGTTGCGCAGTCATGTAAACACAATTAAAAATATTAATTTAATGTGCCAATGTTTTTTTCTACAATGTAAGCCTTTATTAGGGCGAGAAGGAAAAAAAAAAAAAAGATATGACAAAAAAAGTGAATTTCAAAAAATATAAGAAAAGAAAATAATATGAAAAGTTAAAAAACAAAAGATTAAAAAGAAAAAAAAAAAAGATGAGTGGATAGGATAAACCAAACAGTTATTGTCGCCTTAGCTTAAAAATAAAAAAATAAAATATTTAACCAAAAAAAAAAAGTTAACAAAACTCCTTTTAAATCCTCAACTATGTAGAAATACGTTTGATTCAATATTAAAAGATATCCATAGGGTGTCAATAACTGACTTTACATTAGTTTTTGGTATCAATCTTGTAAAATACATTCCAGGAATAATATTTGGTGTGAACTTTCTTTTTTATGAATGAAAATACTCCTTTATTAAAAGAATTAACATTTAATTTCATAATATAAGGTGTCTTAATATTTACCTGGCTAATTAATGCGCTATTTTGCCTATCCAAATTTGCGCATAGATCAGTCTTTTCTTTTAGCAAGTGGATTAGCTTCACTATAAACTGTTGTAGGTCAATATTTTTCTTGAGTAGCTGCTGTTCGGACATAACATTCTCGACAACTTCATCATCGTTTAAGATGCTCATCACGTGTTCTGTTAGCTCTTGAATGTTAACACAATCAGAAGATTCCTCATTTTGTTGATTATTTTCCTGAAATGATTTATTACTTTACTAAATTTTTAATAATACAATGATAATATATGTTTAATGTTTAATTTTTAATTTTTTGACTTGAAGTAAAAAATATTTAGTTTAGATTGATCCTATTTCTGTTTTGTTTCTATTCTATGGTATCATTTTCAGATACAGTTCGTGACTATTATATTTATACACCATGGAATTTAAGTTGTTTTCCTCACCTCCAAAATTTATTTTTCAATTTTAGAGAGAAACACATCCTCATTTTAAACGAACTTTATATAAAATATTAATATATTTACAGAAGTATATAATTTTAGACCAAGTCAGACTTGGTCCCTAACGAAAGCCCTAACAAGAAAACTGATAAGCTGGCAAAGAGCATTAGAAAGAAATATGATAAAGATAACTAGGAAGGAGAAGGTTAGGAGTTGTGTCATCAGAGAGAAGACTGGCCTGAAAGACATAATTTACCATATCGAGAAACAAAAATGGGAATGGGCGGGGCACATCTTAAGAAGAACTGACAAAAGGTGGTCAAAGGAAGTGACTGTGACTGACAAAAATACAAAAGGAGAAGAGGAAGACTGTTGAAAAGATGGAGTGACTTCTTTAAGAAGAAGGTCGGGCCACTATGGTGGAGAATGGCAAGGGATAGAGATATATGGAAAGAGAAGTGGATCCAAATCGCGAACCCGGCTTCCCAGTAGGTTGGTTGTCTGGCAAAGTCTAGACCTATACTCCCTAAAAGAGGGAAGGCCCATGTTCAAACTCACAGAAGATTTTGTTTGTAAATATGATAATAATTGTAGACTTATTTATAAATATGTTAAATTTTTATTTTATATTGTATTTATTTGAATTTAAGGATTATTTGTTGAGTTATGGACATAATAAAAGGCTATTATTATTATTATAATTTTAGGAACTATGAATATATAATAGTTTTATTAATATATATGGCTTTCATTTTCATCGAGTTCGATAATGCATCTCTTTTACAGTAAAAATAATATTAAGTATTATGTTTTGTCTCCTCATTTTCTAATAATCTCATGAAGCCCTGTTGCCATTGATTGAAGAGTACTAAGGAAAAACAGGTTAACTGTTTTTTTGTTTTTTTTTGGTGAATCAAGTATATGATGGCATCTTATAAACTTTTGGAAGGAAAATCCATTGGAGCAGTCAGCTCAGAAGAAAAGCGAGTCTAAACAAGTGCTTGGAAAATATTGTGCAGGGGGATAATTGGGCCATCTTGTCAAGGTTCAAAGTACTCCCTGTAAACACAATGGGTCAGGGTTCAATTCACTTGTTCCAAGACCTCAAGAAGCCAGCAAAAAAAACAAAAAAAAACGTTTATATAGTTGTATTGTTTTTGTGAAAAACATGATCTGCAGTAAAGTACTAAAACTAGGATTGGGCCCATTCTTTCCTTGAACTCTTCGTTTTATAATTTTTAAAAAGATATTTTCAACATATAATTTCTTAACTATACATAAATATTACAAAAAATATCATTTCATCGTTTGAAATAAAAAACAATTTTCTTAAACACGATGTTTGAATTGTTTTTTTGTTTTTTTCTCATTATTTGTTTAATCCACACCTGCCACTTAACATGTAACAACAAGCAGATGTGATAAATTGTTGTATACAAGATAATTGGCATGTCAGGCATGAGGGAGGACAGCACCCAGCACCTACTTACTGTTAACATGAACATGATATTTAATCAGTTTTAACGGAGTAGATCCCTCAATCAACTCCTTTTTAGTCTCCTTTGGGTATTATCTGGCAAGCTTATGGAGGCCATATTTTGTATTAGATTATTGATATGTCCGTGAAGTTTGTCGAAGTCTTTTATATAAAGTCTGGATGTGATCTTGTACCATGGGCATGTGTAAGGTTTGTTATTGACATACCAGGGTTATTATGTAATGAGTCTTATAGTTTTTGACTGGAAAGTCTGTATTTTTTGGATGTGTGTTTTTTTAGCAGTTCCGTAAATTTGTGCGTACGTCCATGGAGGTTTTAATAAGTAAGTATATGTATTTAGTCTTTGCGTAATTTTCAATTTAGATCGTTTATGTAGAATTGGATATAATAGTCTCAGTCTGTTGTTAAGGCATAGGCGTTTCTGTTTCACATGTGGGCCCCATGTCATCCTTCTGTCGAACATTAGTCCTAGGTATTGAACAGTGTCAGTCTGTTTAATCGGAACATTGTTAATGTAAACGTTGGGGCAGGTGTTATGTCGAAGTGCAAAACTTATGTGCTGTGATTTGTCGTTATTTAGTTTAATTTTCTATTTGTTGAACCAGTCTTGTAACTGTTGTAAATAGTGTTGGAGAGTCAGTGAAGCCTGATTTATGTCTGAGTGTCTAGTCAGAATTGCAGTATGTTGCTATTATAGTGTTAGGGTAAGTGGGTATGTCGTGTGTGTAAACAATGTATAGCAGAGGTGCAAGAATCGATCCCTGCGGTACTCCAGCCCTAATTGGTCGAACAGAAGAGATATACGAACCTTGTCGAACAGAGAAAAATCTGTCAGAAAGGAAAGAGAGAAGGATAAGACAGTAAGTGGAGGGAAGGAATGATTTAAGTTTAAATAGTAGTCCACTGTGCCAAACTCTGTCGAATGCTTGAGCTACATCCAGGAATACCCCAGTAGCATATAATTTTTTCTCCTATGCAACTAAAATGAAGTCTGTGACTCTGTGAAGCTGGTGTATGGTTGAGTGTTGTGAACGAAATCCAAACTGGTGTTCAGGTAGTATGTCTTTGTTCGTTAGTATGTCTAGAATTCGTCTATACAGTAATTTTTCAAAAAAATTTGAGCAAATTGGAAGTAAACTGATGGGTCTGTACGAAGGAGAGTTGGGGTCTTTATTTGGTTTTTGTATCATTAATACGTGTGAATATTTCCATTGCAATGGGAATTTAGTTGTCCTTAGTATTGCATTAAAGAGTGTTGTAAGAAAGACTGTAGCTTTTCTGTGCATATGCTGGAGTAGCTCAGCAGTAATCAAGTCATGTCCTGGGGCTTTTTTTTTTTTTTTTTGATAATTTTTGAATTTCTAGAATTACTTCAGATGGCTTAAAGGCTGGTGGAGGAAACGTTAGTAGTAAGGGGTTGTCAAGGGTATCTTGTACGTTAATTGTTTGAATTGTTAAAATTTATTTTTATATTTAGACCTTAGTCATCAAGACGTCTCTCAAATGTTGATCTAAAACAATTGATGCATCTATTTACAATTTTGGAAGAACAAAACAAAAAAAAATCCCGCCACTTTTTACTATAGAATAAGCCTATTTATTCAATTTTGAAATTAATATTATTTTATTATTCAAAATATTTTGAAATTAATATTATTTTATTATTCAAAATATTTTTAAGTGGCGTGATTAAAATATTTTGTATAAGGTAATCGTAGTACTAAACATTTCCCATTAAAAAAAATAAAACAGGATTATTAAGTTTCAAAATTCATATTTTAAAATAAAAGATTTATTTAGACAATTTAGTAAAAGTGAAAAGATAAATATTGGGTTGTTTCACATGAAATGTCCGATTTTATAATATTTGAAATACATAGAGGATTTTGCGAGTCTCTGTTGTTTACTTCCAAAGTTCATAATCATAATCAAGCAGTTACTAATCCTCTACTTTTCTTTTATAAACATTAGCTTCCCAATCAATTACACACTGTTTAGTATACCTTCAAATATGAACATGGAAACTCGCGATTTTCGTGTAATATTTTTTTATGAGTTTAAACTAGGTCGTTCGGCAGCTGGATTGCTTATGACAATCAGCGTCGGTCAAGGCAGTGGTTAGACATCGACGAAAGCCCAGACAAATGCCCAAACCACATTTGCACCCGAAAAAATTGATGGTTACATTATGGTGGTCCATGGCTGGAATCATATATTATTCCTTTTTGCCTAGAGGTGAGACCATTACCTATACAACCTACTGCAATGAAATTGGCCAAATGCAGGAAAAATTATTGAAAAAACAACCTGGATTGGTAAATCGGAAGGGCCCTATACTCCTACACGACAACGCTAGACCCCACGTTTCAAAACTTACCATGCATAAATTGAAAGAGCTGGGGTACGAAGTTCTTCCGCACCCACCATAATCTCCCGACTTGTCTCCAACAGATTATCACCTTTTCAGGAATTTAGACAACTTCTGCAGAGGAAACATTTTTGCAAATGATGCTGAAATCAAAAGTGCGTTTTCAGATTTTGTTTCACTTCAAAGCTCAGAGTTTTTCAAATCCGGGATAAAAAAGTTGTCACGTTGGGAAAAATGTGTACAAAAAGAAGGTAAATACTTCGAATAAAATTATATTGTTTTCATATTGTATTTTTACTAAAATCCCTTTACCTTGAAAACGGACATTTCATGTGAAACAACCCAATAAATAAGAAAACTACACGTTTAAAATTAAATAATGACAATCAAGAAGGCAGTGGGAGCAGAGAGCAAACGAATTTTTTTTTTTTGTATTTCTGATTTGGCGATACTGAACATTTCAGTTTTATGGCTCTTTATTTACATTTATACCTGTATACATATTATTAAGAGCAGAGTTAATACAGCATTGATTCAAGACAGAATACAGAAATGGCGAGAAATAAGAACAAAAAGGTTTGAACTTTTATTTTTTTATAAACTGATCCAGAAAACGAATGAAAAGTTAGTTCCATGATGTTTTCAAAATTATTATTACATATATTGTTTAATAAATAATTGCTTATTATATTATAATATATCTTTTCTAAGATTGAATTGCATAATATTTTTAATTTGTTTTATACGTGTAGTTCGTATTATTTCTTCTGAGGTTTTATCTTCCAGTATAGCAATAATTATATTTTTAAAATATGTCTCCTTGATTTATATTATAAATATATTTCCTCGAACATTTATAGTGTCACTATTGAACTGCCGAATGTGTCGGTCTAAAACCAAAACTCCGCTACGGTTTAATATCATTAGAATTAAGGACTTAAGTTGTCTTTTTGATTGATTTAAGTTATCAATAAAAGCTAAGCTTAAAGTTGATAATTATTATTACTTAAATAAACCTAAAGAATTCCATTATCAGAATAATTTCAATAATAAATTTGACAATTTGCAAAAGTTATTTTTATTATTTTGATAGTCCTCCAGTGAAGCTTCGAGGTAGAACTACCATCTTACCCAGCTCTGATACCAGACCATCAGCTTTTCTTATGGAATACTTTAAGTGAATATAGTCTCAACTTCTCAACTTCTTCGATTTTTTCTGAAGTTTAGTCATTCTGTTTCTATTTTTGCGTACATATCAAGCATAAATTGGTTTAGGAGATTACGAAATTAAAGTAAATGAGGTTCTTCACCTCCTCGCTCCACTAACACTTAGGCGTAAAAATCAACTGCAGGCACAGCTTTCTTAAGTGGTGTATTGGTGTTTGGGTCACGCTGAGGGATGTTAATACAGTACCCATCTTCTCCATCGCAGAACATGAGACGATACTGAATCATACGCTTGATAGAACTTACTGATTCTTATCAGTTTACTAATTAAATGTTATTTTAAGAACATACCTACATATAAACCTTAAACATCAAAATGAATTTGAAATCTTTTTACGGAATTTTATTCTTCTTAAAACCTTCATAAAAAACTAAGGAGATATAGATTAATTTAGAACATATGTTTTATTGGTAATTGTTTAAAAACACCTGCACTAAAGTAGTATTTATAAAAAATAAATATTATTTTGATATTTTTGGGATATTTCTTGAACCCCAACTTTGATTTATATAAAAATTTACAAAAACTGTCCCGGGGATATACTTAATAACTTCCCAAATTTTCACGGCGATTGGATGTATGGTTTTTGAATCTTTCGAGTACAGACAGACACACACACATTCATTTTTATATATATAGACTAGCATCACCCGTTGGGGCTTCGCTTACTCTCATATTTTAAGAGCTTAGATTATTTTAATTAATAAATGATTTTCATTTGTTTATAGATAAAAATCTTGTATTGAAGTACATAGGTATTTAATTGAGCATTATTTCTTCAATATTTTCACGCATAGTAGTAATTTGTGACCTGGTTAAAATTCCTTTGATAAGGTGGTTGAAAATAACGTAAAGGCATAATTAGACATCCGATTTTTAATTTTTATCTATGAGTTGGTAATCCATATGGACAGACTGTTGAGAAACCCTTGCTTATAATGGACTGCATTATCGGTGCTTACAACTATTGGCTCAATATCCACATTTTTACAAACAATATTAAAGAGAAAGGGATCAATATTTTGATTTGGCAATAATTTTTAACATAAATAATTTTATCGATCCAACTGGCTGGATTTTAATTTATAACCATAAAAGCATATGACAGTTTGGTAAACCTCTTTTCTGATGCTTAAGACTGTAAATGTAAAAGACATTTAAATTATTATTATTATAGTAAACTTTATTATTGCAAACCTTCCTTAAACTATGAAGTTGTTGTAGTTAAAATTTAGTACAGTCGGGTTCAACAGTGTTACCATTGCAAACTCTGTAACTATGTGTAGCCACATACCGGTCGATTTTTAAACTACCTTTGGATCCACATGTCGCTCCACATATTTATAGCTTCTTTAATAACAATTGAATTGAAAATAAGAAATTTTATTATAAATTTCTAGCTCTATATAATAATGTATTTTTGTAACATCTCTTGAAGGGTGCTCGCCGCCTATCGGTGGATTATCCAACTTCACTGGGCACCACATATTTATCGTTTTTTTTATGGCAAGAATTGAAAATCTTTAAATTGTATTATTGCTAAACCTTCCTTGAACCATGAAGATGATGTAGTTAAAATTTGGTACAGATTGGTTCATCGGTTAGTGATCACAAACGAAAAATGTTTTGTCCTTTTATACAGGGTGTTCCGAATTTAAATGGCAAAACTTCAGGAACTTATAGGGGACCGAAAAACTAAGACAAAGAGTCCTTTAGAGATTTGCTCGTTTTTGCTTAGTTTTAGAGAAAATCGCAAAAAAGAAACAATACAAGTTTTCATTTTTATACTTATTTATTTATATTTATGTCATGTTCTTTTTAATGTAAATATTGCTCAAAATGTTGTCCTCCTGCACCAATGCAAGCATTACATCTAGCACTCACTTGATAAATTTCAGCTAAACATTGTTCTGATGATATTTGGTGCACTGCATCTATGATTCGGTCTCTTAATTGCCCTCTTGAGTTGATTGACACCGAATAAACTTTCTGCTTCAAGGTTCCCCATACGAAGAAATCCATGGGTGTCATATCAGGTGGTCTGGGTGGCCAAGGTACTACTCCTCCACGTCCAATCCATCGTTGTGGATAATTTATATCCAGCCACGCTCGAACAACTCTGCTATAATGAGCTGGACATCCATCGAGTTGGAACCACATTTCAATCCGCTGCTGTAAGGGAATGTCATCTAAATAATTAGAAAAGTCGTTCTCCAAAAAATGTGTAAATGTGATACCATTCAATCTTAAAAAATATGGTCCCACGAGTAATCCGTTCCAAATTCCAAGCCTAACATTAATAGAAAATTCATGCTGAAACCTATTCTCTCTAATAGCTCTGGGATTTTCAAGAGCCCCTACATGATAATTTCTTTGATTAGCAATTCCTCCTCTTGTAAAGGTAGGTAATAAAGGTTCATCGGTCCATATAATTTTTAATGGAAATAAATTATCATCGCGAATTTTGTCAAGAAACCAGTTACTAAAATTCAATCTCTTGACATAATCTTGAGGTAATAAATTCTGAACTTTTTGAAGATGGTATGGGTAGCGATTATCACCTTTCAATGTTCACCATATTGCTTGCCGCGATATTGCTAATGCAGCAGATGCTCTTCGGATGCTAGTCTCAGGATTGTTATCGAAGTGGCGTTGGACACAATTTCTTCTCCCATAATCTGCTCTTATTGCTGCCTGGAATTGGTCGCCTTCATTACGTATTAAGAATGAACCAGTCTCTCGTAGTCTATTAAAAGTTAATGAAAAGACTCGTCGATTAGGCACTCTTCTATTTGGAAATCGGCGCGCATACTCCCGCATCGCTTCTAAAGCATTACCGTTACAGAAACCATACACAAAAATCATATCAGCGTATTCAACATTAGCATATGTATTGTGGCTGATGCTATTCACACAAAAATGTCTGAGTAACTGACTGAAGACTGATTTAGGATTTATAATCCTAGAAGGAATCCAAAATGTAAACAAATAAAAAAAAGTAAACGATAACATTAATTGTTTACATATCTCACTGCCTAGCCTGACAAACTTTGAAAGGTGATACCTACCTGCAACTTTTTTTTTTTTTTTTTTTTTTCTGCGATTTTCTCTAAAACTAAGCAAAAACGAGCAAATCTCTAAAGGACTTTTTGTTTTAGTTTTTCGGTCCCCTATAAGTTCCTGAAATTTAGCCATTTAAATTCGCGACACCCTGTATAATAGTATAGATTTTAAAACTGTTTTAACTTCTACGTTGTGGTCAGAAGCATACATAATTTGCAGTTCAAATAGATGTTTATATACCCAAAAATTCATATTCATTACTATATCTAGTAACTAGTGTTTTCTGTAACAGCTATTATTAGTAATATACTTCCGTTGACAACGTATTTATGGCGTCATTTCTATAGGTTTTAATTTGTCAGGTAAGTGGAAAGTTTTGAAATTAAAATTTTCGATTTAACACAGCTGTCTAAATCTTGCCTTAAAGTGATTCAATTTTAAGTTCTTGTTGAGAAAATATAAAAGATGACGACGCTGTTTTAAGTTTAAAACAGCTGACACTTCAGAGATGGCGCTTGCTTCGAATTTACAGCGTGCTCTGACAATCATGTCAGGAAGCTGCTTCATGTAAAATATGTTTAAAGTATTAAAGAAATTTTTATTAAGTGAAATCAAACATGTTTGGATATAGCTGAAGTTGCAGGTGTGATTTTATCTTAAAAAACAAAATGTTATTAATGATAAAAAACAAAAAACTTACAGATGCTTGTTCATTTCCATTAACAACTGGAGGTTCTTCCTTGTTTGTAGCAGGTTTTTCCATTTCATTTGTATTTTCTAGGTTTTTTTCTGCATTTAATTCAACTTTTTCATTTTGAACATCTAAAATCATTTTTATAATATTTGCAAATTAAAAAAAAAAAAAAAAAAAAAAAAAAAAAAAAGATTCTGATATTACCATAATGATTATTGGGTTTCCCTCAAATCATTATTATATATTTAAATTAAATACATATTTATACAGTAACATTGTCAATTAAATTATTTATTGAGATTTTTATTGTAATATATTTTATTTGTCCCCAAAAAATGAATTAAATTGTTTAAAAATTAGTAAGTACATTTTCAGAAAAAAAATTTAGATATAAAAAGCTTAATTTAACAATTATTATAGGATACCTCTAGCCCTTTTAAAACACATGTTATTTCAAAATTAATAAATAAACATTATGTCAACATTAATTTTATTTTAAATTGTTTTAATAACTGAAAAGTAATTACCGCTAGTTACGGGTTCCTTTATAGCTTCTGCTGTAGTTGAATTACAAACATTTTCATTTTTTGATGTTTCTTGAACTTCTTTCTTAGGTTCTTCAACATCTTGAATATTTTTTTCTAAAACACTATCTGTTTTATTCACTTCAGGAATTTCAGTATCGGGCTTTGCAATGCCTTCCAAATTATCAGTGGTTGTCAATGTTGATTCTTTTGTGCCATCTGGTCCAATAGAGGAATCATTCGGTTCAGTCTGAGGCGACACTTTTGTTTCTACAGAATCATTATTTTCATTTGCTACAGCTGGTATCTGTTCTGGGATATTTTTCTCAGCAGAAACCGGTTGCGATTCTGGTGAAATATGACCAGTATTACAATCGGTTTGAGGATTCTGTTCGATTGGTTTTGCGATTTCAGGAGCTGGCGTTGTTGACATATTGCTACCTTTTGGATGAAAATAGAATGATATACTAATTCAAGAAATAAATTGGTAGTTGAGGGGGACAGAAGGGTTGTTAATAGGTTTTTAAAAACATAAATATAATATTTTATACACATACATATACACATCGTCTGCTTGTAGGTAAAAGTCACTAAGTGCAATTTTTTCCAAATTCGAATAAAAGACATTGTGTGTTTATATTATCATTTCCCATAAGTATAAAAAGTCTAAAAAGTGAATATAACTGCCATATATGCACATAAGAAAATGAAAAAATTCACTATATAACTATTTGAAAAAATTTTAATGAGTATATTCCTGTTTTTTTGCTCTCCTGAAAAAAAATTGATTTGGCTACTTAATGACTTTTACCTCCAAGCAGGCAAAATATATATTGAACTTATTATCTAAACTTTATTTTAGTTTTTTCATCAACCCAAGAATTTTTGTATGAAGAAGACCAAAGTATGTTATTTTTCTAAAAATGTGAAATATTGTTCAGTGTTTATGTATATTTACATTAGCTACTATTTAATAGTATATTAAATTCAACATAAGAATTTTACCTTTCTTAAATTTGTGCATAAAAATTACTTTTAAATTCATAATTATTTATATAAATATAAATTTTAAAATAAAATTGCACTTTTAATTAGTTAGATAATTTAATTTTTTATATATATATATATTATATATATATTATATATATATATATATATATATATATATATATATATATAAAATAAAAATTAAATTTGTATTTATTACTTACTTATTTATGTCAATGATAATGAAATGGTAATTTTTCTGTTCAAATTTTTTACTTTTTTATACAATCTATAATATAATACTATTTATAATTATTTAATTCACTGTTAATTAACATAAAAATGATTTAACTTCTTACCCAGTTTGGAATCCTTTTTTTTTTTTTTTTTTTTTCAAATTTATTATATATTTCACAAAAATATCGCACAATGACTAGCAAATTTTACAAAAGTCACTTATTATATCACAGACACAACCTTTACGAAGAGGAAGAATTCTGCCTAGAGCGAGTGTTTGAGTTATTTTGCCAATGGTGAGCGATGTATAGCAACAAAAGTAGGCAAAACTTGGACAAAACTTTTGGAGTTGCTACCCTGTGAGTTGCTGTATAGTCTGCCATACTGTGCTCAGGAGGTCATCTAATTTTAACTGAGATTCAGAGGCATATGAGATCTCCAAGTTCCAATAGACCTTCTATATATAGTTTGAGGAAATTTCATGCGCATATAAACTATTTTAAGCACAATGTTTGGTGTTTTCATCTCTAATAATCAACAAAATAACAAAGAAAACAAAACTATTAATTTTGCTCCATTTATTTTTAGTTCTTAAGATAACTCTATAATTTTACATAATTTTAAATAATTTACAATTATGGCCAAGCGTGTGAAAACAGAATATCAACACAAATTAGACCACATTTTACTAACATAAATGTTTTATAAATAATTCACTTATTTATCCTAAAAATTAACTAAAAGATATATTTATTTTATTTTTAGTGTTTTTGTTCTAGCAGTAACCCTGTTATATCACATTGTTGTAATACAAAAAGGATATATTTCTAATAATTATTTTTTTGTCGTATATAATATGACATCACTTTAATTTTTGTCCGGTGGATGGTCAATGTTAGATGAACAATTTATTTGAAAATTTCAAAATATTTCTTAAAAATTCCATCATAAAAATAGAGGATATAAATATGAAATATCTTTAAACCACTTAATATTTATACATTTTTCTCAATATAATTTGTTGCCTGATTTTTTTAAATTTTAAATTATTTTATTTCATTTTTCTTGTTTAACCTTTTGACACATGTACTATCTATATGTATATACAGGATGAGTATCTCTTAGTGTAAAAAAAAAATTGAGAGAAACTGGACCATAAATGTAACAAAATGCCGCAGACCTTACCTTTCTATTCCAATCCGTTGCAGATGTACGATAAATCAAAGACTTTTTTCAGGAAACCACGTTTTTTTCTATAAAAGCTGTAATATCTCCATTTTGTTTAGATATTTTTCAAATTTTGACCACATTTTCGGATTAAGTATTAAATTTTCTATAATAGCTGAGTACCTGTAACCTTGAATTTTACAAACTTGGTATCTAAAGAACAGCTTGATCTTCACCTTATTTGGGAAAGTCACAATGTCTTACATTACTTTAACGCTCACTGTTTTTGAAAAAACTATCCGCAAAACGTCAAATCTCACAAAAACTTGCAAATTTAATCAGCTTTCGAATGATATGTTAAACGTGATGATTTTGTTTCAATTTCATGGAGAAATTCACTTTTGGATCCGAAAAAACATGGTGTTCTCATTTGGCATATAAACCAGTTACTTGAATAAATAAAACATTATGACAATCCCTTAAAGGAAAAATGCATTCTAAACATAATAAATCCTTTATTGGAATAAAAAGCAAAGAAAAAAATTATTGTTTAATAGAAAATAAAGAAAAATTGTCAATAAAGTGACACCCGATCAGAGGATCTTATCTTACATTTATTTATTTATTATTATTATTTAGGATTTATTTTATTAGATTTGCGATTTAAGGTTTAAAACTCAATGATAATGAACATAGAACTCAAATTTGCAATTAGCTTCTGAATGCCTTCCCCTGTAAAAACAGACTCATCTACCCATACAATTCACCTCAAAAAGTAATATTCTTCAACACAATCTGCATTCAGAAGCTAACGGCAAAATTGAGGTCTAATTTAATGCTTAATCCTAAAATGTGGTCAAAATTTGATAAATATTTAAACAAAATGGAGATATTACATCTTTTATGGAAAAAAAAAACGTGGTTTCCTGAAAAAAGTCTTTGATTTATCGTATATCTGCAACGGATTGGAATAAAAAGGTAAGGTCTGCGGCATTTTGTTACATTTTTGATCTAGTTTCACTCAATTTTTTTTTTTACACTAAGAGATACTCACCCTGTATAAAATAATAAATCAAAAAATAATAATTACATGTACATTGTATATTGTGTACAAGTATGGTGTGTACAGAAAAAAAAATAAAATCCCTTCCAACAGGGTTATTGCTTGAAGGAAAACAATAATAAAAAATAAAATAAAATCACTTTAATTTTTAAATATTAAAACTTTTGTAATTATATCTTTAGTGTTTTTTGTGTAAAGAAGTTTAGGAAAGCAATTGTTTCACAGGAATGAAAAAAAAAAAAAAAAAAAAAAGAAGTTTTTTCTGTGACTAATTGTCCCTTAAGAATAATACAGAAGCTCAAAGACATGCTACTGCTGTCTGTATGTCTGGCTACATAAATTTTGAACAAATACAATAATAAATTTAATAGAAGAGTCTTAAATGTATAAAATTTAAAATTTTTTTTTTCTCATTTATTGAAATTTACAACTGTACAAATATATACATCTAGTAAATATGTTGTTAATGATTACATTTACATGTTGAAGCTTTAAAAGAAGAGCTACTCATCAGTAGCACTTCAATAAGTATTCTACACTAGCAGGTCTCTAGGCCATCTTATTTTCGGTTATCAGGAATAGAATGGGAAGCAAGTTGAGAGACTAGCGGATTTGAGTGGTTATGGAGTTTTACTATGAAAGGATAGGTATCTGGTTTGGGCTAAATTTTGAAATTAAAAACAGGTTTGTATACATACAGACATAAAATAAAAAATTTACTACAAGCTAGGTATACATGATAGAAGAAGAGGATACACTATTTAAAAATGAGACAAAAAAAAAAAAGAGTTACTGACTTTCATATTTATACACCATAACTTAAAATGAATTTTTTTAACATTCGAAATTTATTTTGCAATTTTAGGGAAATTTAAAGAAAATAAAATCTTATTTTATATCAAATAACAATAAATTTATACTAATATATTATATCAGAAACAATGAATAAATAATATTATTAGGATTGATGAATTAATTGCCACTTTTATTGGGATTATTTTATTAGAAAACTAATTATTTTATTATAATAAAATAATTCCAAATAGATGTGGCAATTAATTCATCAATCCTAATTGTATTGATCCTTCTATACCATCATGGTGTATCTCAAGCGATAAATAATATTGTTTTTATTATTTGTGTCTTTCATCTTCACAGTTCAATGATTCATTGTTTTAACATATCAAAATAAAACCTAATATTTTTCTGGGAATCCTCTCATTTTAATTACCTAATGAAATTGCTTTGGCATTGATTCCAAAAGGTTTTTTGGTTGTACCTAGAGTTTGAAAACAGTTTGCTGTTTTTTTCTAATACTGGGATTATTTTCTGATCCCCTTCAATGGATAAATTCTTTCTCTTATTCGACAATTAGCAATCCCTATTAAAACTTTTGGTTCATAAAAGATATTAAATATATATTTATAGAAAAGGTAAAAACAAAAAGTACAATGAAAAGAAATGTGTATGAGAATGTCTGTCAATAAGTGTACAAATTTAATTCCAAGAAATTATTACATGGTTCAAAAAAGAATTAGGTTATATTCAAGTAAGGATAAAATAAAAAAAAAAAAAACAATGAAGATTTAAACTCCTTGTCTTGCCAAACAATAAATCATTAATCAACATTGAATAAATCAGCTATAATGGTGAAGGTTTGTAGAAATTGTGTCTTACCATATGGTAACTTATTGTTTGGGTCAAAGAATTTGAAAATGATAAATTCATTTGAAATAAAGAAATAAAATATTTTATACAAAATGCATATTAGCCAGTTAGTTGTATAACTGTAACAGATTAGCAGTATGAAATTATAATTAAAGTAAATAAAAACACTGTTGAATAAAAAATAACATTGGTGTTAGGAGAATAATTGTTTTTGATGAAGAGATTATTACAGCTTCGGTCAATGACATTGGAAAGGACCCAATCAAGGATATATTAGTTTTATTTTTGTACTTGGAATACTATGGCTGTGATCAGTTATATGTTTGGAAAAATATAACCTCATTTAGTTAAAAAAAACTCTCATTTCAATAAAATATTATATAATTGTAATGTTTTCCTGGAGATGATAATGATATGATGTGAAACCATAGGTATTTGGGCATCAGTATTTGTTGAATGAAGTGTTTTATTTATTTATATTTGGTGCACCTTTCCTTCAAGAACAGGAGCCTTATCACAGAAAAATGAAATTGTGTTCCTATCCACAAATATGGAATATTTAAAAAAAAATGCTTATTGTATTTTTAGAAAAAAGCTGCAATGCATTAATCAAAGATTGATTGTATTAGTTATTCCATAACTGTTATATTAAACATACCTAAATTATGTGATACATTTGATTGCTTTAAATGATTTTAATATAGTCTTAAGAAAAATAAACAGTAAACAAATATATGAAACAGCTAATACAAAAAAGAATACTTATGAACTGTTTTATTAGATTTATCTTTATGGTTCCAAAAGTCTCCCACACATCACATCTGTATACAGAGTTAAAATGGCTTTATCCTTCATCCCGCAGAAATTACTTCCTAGCTTGCTTCCTCTATCAAACAATTAATTCTCGCAATCCCTTCACCATCTATATCATCTTCCAGTTCAAATCCTTGGTCCCTCTCGCTCCTCAGACCTGTATACTTCTTCCCATAAGAGTGCATCATTCGACCATTACTTTACTTCTGGTGCAACTTCCTTATGGAATTTGCTACCCCATAATATCCGTAATTCTCTTAAGAATGATACTGACCAGCAAAACTACATTTAAAAAAACATTCAGTAGATGTACATAGTTTTTATTACTTCCTAAAATTATTGGACTTTCATAATTTTTATTTCAGCTGTATCTGTTTTTGTTCTTTAATTGTAAAATTCTTTTATTTCATCTTATGATAACCAGACTCATTGTATTTATTTCTGTACATTATATTATTCCTAGGGGACACCGTCCCAGAATAAAGTTTATTTTATATTCTATTCTATAATTATGAGTAATAATGCTAGGATTATACTGACAAACAATTTTAAATTTCTCTCTTTTTATTAAAGGCTTTGATTTTTTTGAATTTTAAGTCCAAGGACATATTGTGAATAGAATATCAGACTTTCAAATTAGACAAAAAAACAACTGAACTTTTTGTTGTAAATTTTGTATTATTCAAATATTAACATTATCTAAGTAAACATTTGTTAAGCAATTGACTTTTTAGGCTTAAAGTCGCTACCAATACCCTTTATAGATAATTACTTTAAATAGTATACTATTTATAAAATATAATATAGCAGCAAAACAATTCAAGTACAAGTAAACAAACAGCAGGTAAGTTGTTTTAAATTTTGTTTGGTATTGTTTAGATCCGAACATTTTAATGTTCATTTCTCTTTAAATGCAATGGTTTCCTATATTTTGAAGGCAATGATTAAAAACAATTTTGAATTATGTATATTATGAACTTATTTTTGTTTTTAAATGAAACTCAAACCAGCTTTAGATTACTTTTAAAATTATTTACATGAACATGAGTTAAAAATAATGAGGGAAGGGAAAGGAGAACTATTTCTCTGATAATTTTTGAAAATGTTACTCAGGTAAACACAAGTTGATGAAACATTGGGAAAAATAGAGAAAATGAGGGTAAATAATCTGAATAAGAATGTTTTGATTTTACAAAGTTGTTTTACTAAATAATCTTTCCTGTAAAAATGTACATTTTATAAGAAACAACCCAATAGATTTAAATAAAGCTTCGTGGCGTAAAAGGAAATATGTTTGAGTGTAGAGGCACGCTCACACCATACTGAGTATCCACTAGAGGATCTGACAGTCCTCCAAATACTGGAGAAAATATAGAACCCTCAAGATCTTTTGGAATCTCAGCAGAACAAAGAAAAATAAAGGACTCAAAAGACCATGTCGTCAGTTGTGTCATAGGCAATGTCAAAATAATAAGAGTGGTTTCATCAGATAAATATATACACTTTTACAACTGCACATTTTCAGATAGAACATCTGTATGTTATATGTAAATATAGATGATATATATATCTTATTCCATTTATGGATAAGAAACTAAATAAAAAACAAGTGACCGAATTTGCTACTTCAAAAGAAGACACAGAATTCCAATTTCACTATACAATGAAAATAACCATGAGTTCAACGAAGACTCGGGAGTGAAATTAATACTTCACGTATAAAATAGTACAACAGATTTTGAGGCTATCCCCTTTTATAAAGTAAAAAAAAACTATCATACTTTAAAGTGAGTACAATCGGTATAAAAAAAAAAAATCATGACCACATCAAGAATCACTGATACCGAAAATATTACATAAAATATTAATACTATTGTACAGTAATTTTTTTTTTTTATACATCCAATTACTTGCTCAAGTTGCCTAATAGTTTTTGAATTTAGTGCAATAGTCCTATTTCAAAATTTGTATCCAGTAGGGACGGAAAAAAACGAATAATCATATAGAAAACCTAAGGGACTGCCCATTTATCAGATTATTTAGCAACATGTTTGATTTCTTGTCTTACATTTTTAAAATTTTATTTATTATATTGGCACTATGATCCAACAAGGACTTGGGCCTCCTCCACAACAGCCCACCAATCTCTTCGATCTTGCACTCTCTCCCTCCATTCCTGAAACCCCAACCATCTCAGATCTTCCTCCACACCATACAGCAATCTGATTCGGGGACGTCCTTTTCTTCTTCTCCTGCCATCTGTTTTCCCGTATAGTTTTTAAAATTAATACATATAATCTGTGTATATAATACTGATTATTTCAGTGTTTTTAGAACTAGAACTGATGATGAATGATCAACATTTCGAAAGTAGTCTTTGATAAAAAATTCCAATAGAGTTGGCAAATAATTCAATACTTTTTTTTAAATTTTTTTTTTAAATATATTATTTATTGATATTTACAACTGTTTACTAATACTAATGTTAAAGATGAAATACTATTTTGAAACAGTACTACAAAAATGATATGTTGAATATTTTGTTTCCAAGTGATAAACTGTCATTAAAAAAAACAAAAAAAAAACTAAATAATGATTAGGGTGAAACAGGGAATATTTGAAATATTTAAAAACAAATTTTTGAAATAATTTAATTAATTTCAACAATCAAATTTTGCAATACATATGCAATGTCAATATTTTCTCTCTAACGTGATGCACCATATAGAAAAGTTTGGTCTTTAGCATCACACAAGGTGTAACTTCCTTATCATTCGCTCATGGCTCCCATTATTGCTGGTTTCAGAAACACATGAGCTCTTTCCATTTCTATACTGACTGAATGTGTTAATTTTCATTCTATTAAAAAAGACAAAATAAAAAACAATATAACTAGGAAAACACTACAAATTTTAAAATATATAACTTTTTAGCTAATGTTGATAACATTATTGCATAGAGTATAACAAAAAAAAAACAAAACATGTAAGTTGGGACTATAAAAATCAATATAATATATATTATTTTATAAACCACGAGATCACTGCCACAGATTTCAACTTAATGTCCGCCTATAAGCTTTTAGACTGTGATCACTGGGGTTTCATTTGATTTAGTTGCATAGGATCCTCGAAATGTGATGGAGGTCGGAAGTTTTCTGCTTGAAGGCGAGTGAATATAATACCGACGCCTTCAATCAGAGCGAGGAGTACTCCACCGATTACGGCGCTACCGACCATGGCTGGTACACCGTTTCGAGCGGCAAGGATACCGCCCGTCGTTGCGGCTGAAATTATGGAGTTCCAAGGATCTTCTTTTTGCCTGAAGTGGACAAGAGTACAATCAATGGTAGAAAAAACACCACCCCAAACGGCAAAACTTCCACCCAGCATAGGACCTTTTTGTTTGACAGCTGCTAAACTTCCCTAAAACATAAACAAACAATATAAAAATGTGATCATCATAAGTATAAATGTATACATACAAACACGTAAGCAGAAATATATCAACATGAAAGGAAATCCTTAAATGTTTTTTTGTGTTGCTTCTATAATTTTTAAAATAATTACAAAACTGTTCATTCAAATAATTTGAGTTATATGCCTTTGTGTGTATACTATTCAAAACTAAATTAATAATATTTAAGCATATCTTGCAATGTAATACAAGTGGAAAAATCATTTACAAGAAAATAAACATTAGACAATGATAATATAATTCAAAAATTAGTGCCCGGATTCAACTGCAGGTCGCTGCAAAAACTCTTAAGCACAGGACATATTAATCAAACGCTGGAAATCCCAGCATGCGAGTTTATGCAAGATGAGGGACCATACAGACTCAATTCTCAAAAACTTTCATAACATTTTTAATGCGTTGTATGAAAATTAATGGTATGAAACGTTATCATCTGCATTATTCATTGGATAGTTGGGTAACCCTTTATTTTACTAGCTCCTCTGTAAAACGAACCCACAATACCTAATTTCCCCTAAATTGATAACAACCTTACTAATTCTGATTTCTCGCAATTGTATAATTAGTGAAACACGGTCCCCTATGCTGAGAGGCACTCAAGGGGAACCGTGAAAGAAGAAGAAAGGAAACATGGACTTTAACCAAATTAGAAGATAATCGGCAGCTTATTTTAGTTGTTACTTTTTCTTTTAATCAGATTAGGCTTTAGCAATATTTTCATTAATAATGAAAAGCTTCTATATTGGGTTCAATTAATTTTTCAGGTAAGGAACTAAATACTAATTAATTTCAGATTATAACTAGATCTAAAATCTTACTTTATTATCTTATATGCAAGATGGAATAATGGTGATATTTTAAACTATGGTCCCATTTAGTTTCTTCAAATACTGTAATAGTTATCATTCGTGTTCTTGCTAATATTTGGTAACATAATTGAAATTTCGTAATCTAAGATTTGCAATGAAAAAATAAGTGCAAGGTTAGAACTTTGTGATAAGGTATTGTATGCAGGAGTCAGGGCAGAGGAACTACTAAAGCAAAGGAATACCAACAAGTGATAATAAATAAATAAATAACAGCACAAATTCCATGGAGTTAGAACTAGTAGAAAGATAAATAATGAACATTAATGTAATGGTCAATTGTTTTCTTTTTTTCATATTTGAATGTCGAAACTTGAAAAGTAGTCAAGCTGAATTTCAACAAAAATGAGATAAGTGACGCCAGTTAAAAAGAAATTTGAAGGAGTTTTCTTCATGGTGAATAGGATGTTTGTTATAAATAAATATGTTTTAAAATGAACAACTTATTTAACTGTTTAATGGGGAAGCCGGGGATTTTTTAATACATTTTTTTTTTTTTACTTTCTTTGAAAGGCTATAGCCACACTAACCCCTACTCATGTATCATGAAATTCAAGGTTGAATAAAGGATATTAGACAATAATGCATTAAAACACTTTAAGTATGAGTATCCTCCAGGATACATCGCCTGTTAAAGGATTAAGCACTTATTCACCACGAAGAAAACACCTCCACGTTTCTTTTCGGTCAAATTTCGACTAAACCACTTATTCACTGGGATGACAGATATAATTACAATTAATTAGGGAACTGATGAAATTCTTTTTTATTGATGGTTTATTTGTAATTATTACTAATATAATGACAACAAAACATGCTCTTATCTGAAATTACATAACTTATCAAAGCAATATCACTATGCATTATAATGCAAAACTTCGTTTTGAAAATGGATAAATATTTTTAGAAAAGATATAACTTACGGTTAGCCTCTTGTTAAAACCACTGGGTGCGTTTCGGAAACCTTTGATAGATTGGAAAATAGATCCACCGATGAGTCCCATCGTGAACGCTCCACCAACATCATCAACTATCCTCCAGGGGCATGGTTCTCTGGTGTATTCTCCCATTTGTGTATATAATGTTTAGTTATCTCACCTAAAAAAGTTCAAAGTTTCAAGATTATTCTGCAACATTTATCTTCTAGCAATGATACACTTGATAACTTGGCTGAAGAATATAGAAAAAAAAAGCTAAAATAATATCAAACAGCAGAAACTAATGACAGATATTAATAAAATGAGACACTATCATGATAGGATCGACTACATTGTGCAATGTTTCTATAAGTAATAATCATTCACTTAAAATTACGAATTATAGTTTACGTACCGATTCGGTTTTAAATTTTAAACGTATGTTGCTACCGTACAAGGCTAATAAGTAAATTATACTTAAAACATTCCAATAATATCAGGTTTAAACAAATATGCAAGTGTTACCTTGAGTAAGGTTAGGCTGTAAAGGAAAGTCGATTGATAACGTTTGAATCGATTTATTTGGAAGATATAATTGTGGGCGTATATATACATAGTTGGACAGTTTTAAGATTTCTAACAATTGTATAAATTATTTCATTACCTATAATTAACGTCTCTTAGTCTTCAGTAAACATTAGATCCAAATTTAAGTCTCTTCTATCATCAGTATTTATATAAATTTTTCAATAAAGCTGCTTTATTGATGTATTTGTGTTTCCCCCCACCCCGGTGAACACAAGAAATATACACTTTTTGATTTCAGTTTATGAACTGAATTTAATTCCCTCATATATAAATTAAGGCTGGTATGATCTGTCATATGTTCCCATTCGTTGCCCCCAATTTGAGAAGTGAAGATATGTAGTTTGTTTTAATGATTTATGAGTTTTTTCAATGATTCAGCTGTTTATCTTACTGAAACAGTTATTATCAATATCTTTACTATTATATAAAAGGACAATGCATTTTTCGTTCGTGATCACTAACCGAGAAAACTATTGAACCAATCTGTACCAAATTTTGACCACATCATCTTTATAGTTCCACGAAGGTTTAGAAATAATAAAATCTATTGACTTCCCATTTATTCATTATTAAAAAGCGATTATAAGTGGATAACAGTGAAGTTTGAAAATTAATCGATAGGTGGAGAGCATAGTTATGGAGAAGCCCTTCCCGTATATTGTTCCGTGAGGGGCGAGACCAAAACACTAACTGGCCACGCCCACTATGCCCAACTGGCGACTTGCATTCCATACGGTCTACGGCAATTGAAAGGGTTCGTAATAAATAAAAAAAGTAAATCACTAAAGTAAATAAATTACTAAAATAAAATAACAGCAGTATAAAGCCTAGGAAACCAAATTTTGAACTGATAAGAGGTTAATATACTGATAATACGGTGCCCTCCAAAATGGCTGCCTGCCCTGGCTATTTATAAGGTTCCAAGGAAACCTTTAAAATTGACCTATATGAGGTTAGCACCATTCAATAATATAGTTTATAATGTTAAGACCACTGAACCCACGTGGTCTAAATTTTAACAACACAATTTTCATAGTTCTAGGACAGTATTGAAATAATAAAATTTACTATAGTAAAAATTTAAATATACAACGTTTGGGGTAAGTGCACTAGTAGTTGACACTTTTAGAAAGATATCACACTTTTTTAGCAATATTCCCTCGTTTGATCATGTCACAAATTTCTTTCTCTCCTCCTCAGATACGTGCAAATCCCGTCGGTTATCCTACTTTTTAAAATTTAAAATAGTATTAATAGAACGTTGAAACATTGTTAATTTTCCAAATCACCTTCTTGCATTAGCATTTGACTCGCCCTGGATGCCAATTTTTAGTAGTTGACAGTGTACTAGTTGACAGGGTACAGATTTGTCTTCGATAAACCGAGGCGCTCCCACGTTTCCTTCCTTTATTCCGAATTAAACTGCCTTTATCCCATATTCCGTAGAAAATATTTCCATGGATCATTCCTTTACCAAATTATCAGCACCCTTCATCCTTCCTATATTTACAATACGCTTCAATTCAGATCTGCAATCAAGGCATTGAACACAAGATCCCGTCTTTCTGATCTATATACCCCATCCCATAGAACTACTACATTCCAGCGCTCTTTCCTATTCCGCTCAACCATCCTATGGAATTCCATCCCTTCTCATATTAGACAAGCGAAATCTCTAAAAACATTTAAATTCCTCTATTTCCAGTACCTCTTCCTAATCCAAGGTGACGCTTACTAACAATATATGTTCTCAATTAAACTATATCTAACTCTTTCTGAAACACACTCAGTGTTATCAATTAAATAATTTTTTCTCACTCCGAATACAAAATTTAGGTTCTTATATTGTATATAATTAGTATTGTATCATAATAACCTATTTATAATTTCATTTGTAGAATGTCTTCTTATTTTCCTGTTCATATATTACATTATCATTGTTATATTAATATTTCTTCTTTATTTAATTATTTTTTTTTTCGTCTTATTTATTCAACATGGTCAGAGACAGATGTAACTAATATCATTTCTTTCTGTGCAATTTGTTATTCTTAGGGGACTTGGTCCCAGAATAAAATTATTTTTCTATTCTATTTCTATTACTAGTTTTCGAGGTACTCTGTTGCTTCTTGCTAACGCTGCAACAGAAATTCCCCTTTGGTCTTCATCAAGGGCCTTTTCCATTTGCTGAGGCTCATAATTGAGTTTTTTTTTGTTGGTGCTATTTTAAAACTAAAAAAAAAAAAAAAAAAAAAGGAAAAAGAAGGACCTATTTCCGTGCTTTGCTAATAATAGATGCTGCATTAGTAGTTGACTCCCCACCCCCTGTCAACTACTGAATTTTGAGCTCTAAATTAGCCAAATTTGGTTCTTCCCTTTACCCCTGATTTTTCCTTTGCAGAGAGCGCACATTCAATAAAGAAGGCAAGAAATGAGAAATATCTAGTAGTTTACAGAGGTACCAAGCACTAAACAACAGGTTATAAATATGTTTTAGTAGTTGATAAAATCCTCTTAATTTTCATCTATAACCACAAGAATCTAGTAAAATGTAGTACAGATACCTACTAATCTAAATTATATTCATAAGTTGGACAGATATAAGCATTTGATAGAGAGAAAACAGAATACATACCAGAGCATCCTTAGCCGATCGCTTAAGGATGGAAGCCTTTATTCGACTGAACTGGAGTTGTGACAACAAATTTGGTGTTGAAAACAGTTTTCCCGTTCAGGAAGTCATGGCTGCCACACTTTGCGTACAGAAATAACTGAACTACCCGCCAGAATTTAAAACGAAACGAAAGTGCAAACAGAAACCTTATTATAAGCGACTTATTATCAAACTGTCAACTACTAGTGCACTTACCCTAGTGGCAGAAACGAGGTTTGCCATACTGTCATATATTTTTATAGTTAGAAATTGAAACCCAACCAGATGAAATCAATGAAATTATTTTCGCCAAATAAAAATTATTACTAAATCAATGTTGACCCTTTGGTTTTTGATATTGTGTGTAAAAATATGATTCATGGTCCTTTAGTTTTAAGCTCTGGTAATGCCGCCTATTATTCCCAAAAGTTTCTTGATAATCTCTGTCCATCTGTATTACCAATAGTGAAGGGCCGTTCCGACTTAGAAGTGGGATTTTACGTTCCGTTTCACTATTGGAACCAGTTCCAGTTTTCGTTCCGTTCCATTTTTCGTTCCACGTCAGTTTGAAAAACCTACTAACTATGTACCATGCATTTTCGTTACATTCCTTTTTGTGACTTCGAGCTGATAACCTCCTTCCATTTAATAATTAAAAATTTTATAGGTACTATAATATGAAGAAGGTTTAAATAGCGAAGTATACTTATTAAAAAAATATATACTTTTTTTTTTTTTTTTAGTTCAAAACATTTATTTAAAGAAAGTATTACAATCTGCCTCGATGTGGGCAATAAATAATATAGATGGCTTAATGGATCCATTCACACAATATGTACAATAAGAAATAAACACAAAAAAAAAAAAAAAAAAAAAAGTAAAGAATCTCCTTATCTATTATATATTTGTCAAATACCACTCACTCACTTAACACGAAATCTCAGAAACCACCGAACGGATTGGAATGAAATTCGATATGTAGATTCCTCTAGGCCGTAGGTGCTCGCTAAGAAAGGAATTTTAAAAAATCGGCTTGGATCGCGGCTAATTTGCGAAAAATGCGATTTCAATTTTTATTGGGTGAACCTCAAGAAGGACGCTAAGCCCGTTTTCCTTAAAGCTAGGGAGGTTCCATTTGCTTTGCGAGAGGCTGTCGAAAAAGAGTTGGATGAATTAATCTCAAATGACATAATTTATCAAGTAAACCATTCAGATTGGGGTTCTCCCCTAGTTCCTATCCCAAAGCCAAACAATAGGTCCGTCTAGCTGTCGATTATAAACAAACAGATTCGGGATGTACATTATCCCATCCCACGAATAGATGAGGTTATAAATACTCTCCGGAACGCAAGTGTCTTCTGCACTCTTGACTTGTACAAGGCTTATCTCATGTACAAGTGGTTAACGACAGCCAAAAGATTCAGACAATGTCAACACACCGTGGAATTTTTGCTATGAAGCGTCTAAGTTTTGGTATTAAATCAGCTCCTTCTGAATTTCATCGCATCTTAGATCAAATATTATTCGGACTAAAAGGAGTAACAGCATATTTCGACGACATTGTAGTCTTTGGTTCAAGCTCTGATGAATGCTCTGCAAATCTTATTAAATGTTTGCATCGTCTTCGCCAGTATGACCTTCATCTCAATCGGGACAAATGTCAATTTTTTAATTCTTCAATTTCCTACCTTGGGTATATAATAGAAACACAATAAAGTGAAAAAGTGTCCGCAAAAAGTAAATGCCATTGTTAATGCTCCACGTCCAGCTGATGCTGATGGTGTAAGACGATTCTTAGGATTAATAACTTATTATGCTAAATTCATTCCGAATCTTTCGTCTCTTACCTACCCATTGCGCTGTTTACTCAAGAAAAATCGAAAGTTCCTGTGGTCATTTTTTATGCGAGAAAGCTTTCCAAAACTTGAAGGAAGAAATTTTAAGTGATCAAGTTCTTATGCCATTTAATCCCGACCTACCTGTACTACTCGCCTGTGACGCCAGCCCTGTAGGGATTGGAGCTATTTTGTCCCACGTCGTTGACAATCAAGAGAGGCCAATAGCATTTGCTTCCCGGTCACTGATAGATTCGGAGAGAAATTACAGTCAACTTGATCGGGAAGCGTTAGCGATTGTATATGCTGTAAACAAATTTCACTTGTATCTGTTTGGAAGACAATTTACTTTAGTCACAGACAACGGGCCGTTGAGCCGCATTTTTCACCAACATGCGAAGCTACCAATCTTATCAGCATCTCGTCTTCTTCGTTATGCTACACTGCTAAGTGGATTTGATTATGTCATTAAACATAAGAAGGCTGATGAAAACATACATGTTGATTACCTGTCGCGTGCGCCTGTATCCTCCAAGTTACCAGCTTTTAATGATGATGATATCATTAATCATCAAAGTATAAATCAAATATCGACGACTTTAATATCCGCTAAGTCGGTTGCTGCAGCCACCAGTGAAGACTCTTATTTATCTACCCTGTACAAGCAGTTGAAAGATGGTGAAATCCAAGATGAACAATTTTCCTTGCAGGATGGCGTGATCTTCAAAGGTCATAGAGTCCTTATTCCTCAATCCCTGCAGTCTGCAGTTCTTGCGGAGCTTCACGAAACTCACATCAAGTCTTCAAAAATGAAAAATTTGGCCAGGAGGTATTGTTTTTGGAAAAATATTGACCGTGACATTGAAGCATTCGTAAAAAGCTGTCAAGCCTGTGCCGGTACTACCATTGCCCCTCCTTGTGCTCCGTTACATCCATGGGAGGAGCCTACCTTTCAGCGTGTACATATGGACTATGCTGGTCCAAAGGATGGCCACTACATATTTATCCTTATTGATGCGAAGTCAAAATGGCCAGAAGTAAGAACATCAAGATCAGCACCAACCACATCCTCAACGATTGAATTCCTTCAGGATATTTTTAGTATTCACGGGCTTCCAGAGATTTTGGTGTCTGATAATGCCTCAATATTTACTAGCTCGGAATTTATGTCATTCTGTGAGTCAAACGGAATTCGTCAAAGACTAATCGCCCCTGAACACCCTCAAACTAATGGACAAGCGGAACGATATGTTCAGTTCCTAAAAAGAAAACTTGATGCCATGCGGATGGAAAAAGGAACATTATCGTCAAAAATTCAAAATATCTTGTTCCGATATCGAGCAACTCCACTTCGATGTGACAAAACCCCCGCTGAACTGTATTTAGGACGACAGATCCGCACAAAATTAGACCTGCTTAGGCCATACAAGATCAAAGCCCGTGATGCCCAAGTCTTTCCACCGTTGCGGTCAAGCCTCAGGTCATTTAGCGTGGGAGACCGTGTTCTTATAAAAATGTATTCTAATGGGAAAGAAATATGGAAGCCCGGTGTTATCACAGATAAATACGGAAAACTTCATTATAAGGTAAAACTAGATGATGGGTATGCCCTCAAGCGTCATATTGACCAGCTTCGTTCCTCAGAAATAGAACGTCGTGTAACATTTGCTGAGCCGCCAGTTCAAGAATCTCCAAGAAGAAGCCTGCCAACTCACGTCACATTTGTTGGTCCACCAGATCAAGATCCAATCATAATTGGATTATTGGATATCATATGGTATTTGGATATAAGCTAAGTTAAAAAATAGGTTAGATCTTTAAGCCGCAAACTTTGAACACCGTTTAAGTTCCTTATAGTTGTAAAAAAAAAAAATACGATCGATGTCGAAACCTTATAATATTGGTACTTTCTGTGAACTCATGGTAGCTGCAGAGGTTACTTACAACTTACAAGTTTGAGTTGTTTCGTGAAGAGAAGCTATTAAAAGACTTATGTTAAAGAGGAGGTTAAAAGACTTATGTTCTCTGGTGATGACATGTAAGGCCAGTTCGATGTAGGGACAAAAAACAGATAAGAATCAATAGTTCTACCAAGTGTATGATTCTCTTTAGTATCGTATCATGTTCTACCATGGAGAAGAAAGGTACAGTATTAACATCCCTCAGCGTGACCCGAACTCCAATACATCACTTAAGAAAACTGTGTCTGCAGCTGATTTTTACGCCTAAATGTTAGTGGAGCGAGGAGGTGAAGAACCTTATTTACTTTAATTCCGTAATCTCCTCAACCAATTTATGCTTGATATGTACGCAAAAATAGAAATAAAAAGACTAAACTTTCTTCAAAAAAGTTGAGAACTTGAGACTATATTCACTTAAAGTATGCCATAAGAAAAGCTGATGGTCTGGTATCAGAGCTGGGTAAGATAAAGTGCTGCCTCGAAGCTTCACTGGATGGCTATCAAAATAATATAAAATTAACTTTTGCAAATTGTCAAATTTACTTATTGAAATTATTCTAAGAATGGAATTGTTCAGGTTTATTTAAGGAATAATAATTATCAACGTTAAGCTGAACTTTTACTAATTTAAGTTGTCTTCATACTAATGATATCAAACCGTAGCGGAGCGGGGTACTTTCAGCTAGTAATATATAATACAATAAAAAAAATTTTAATTAAGTTAAATCTTAAAAATACATTCATACTTTATTTACAATATATACACATCCGAGGAATCCCAACGAGACTTGTTCCTCCACTTATGGAGGGACAGGCCAGGTCCTGAGAGATCCCAGCGCTTCTCTCTCAGCTGCGTCACTGGTGTAGATAATACCAATGGAGGCTGAGTGAGAGCGCTATAGCACAGTCACTCAAAGCATGAGTAGAGAAGCTGGCCATTGTCAGGACTCCATGTCGAATTTTATAATAGATCTCGAGGCCACTGCCTTTTTAACCTGCGAGGAGGATTATAGGGGTGAGTGGAGCTGGATAGGGATTGTGCTAGTGGATTAGGATGATGGGAAAGTTTTTGATGAAATTTTTAAAATTTGACAGGTATGGATTGTAGGACAAAAGGTATATTAAGATCGTTATGTAAGGTTTTGTTGGAGACATAATATGGGGCGTTGGTTATGGTTCTCAGGAATTTGGATTGGAAGGGTATACTTTTAAAATAGTTTTATTCAATCGAGATTTTTTTTTTTTTTTTTTTTTTTTTTTTTTTTTTTTTTTTTTTTTTTTTTTATCATGAGGGATCTCACCTCTTTTGTGACATCTATATTAGTCAAAGCAACGAAGGATTTTTAGAGGAGTTAATTCATGTAGAAGCCAATTTTGGCACATTAAATTTTGATAAAATTCTGTGAAACACCCACGCCAGCCCACTTAACATACCAAAAATGTCATGTTTTGCCAAAACATACACATTTAGTGTGCTTGCATGGGTATTACACGGAATATAATTAAAAGTCGTAGATAGGACCTGATAGATAATTTAAGTAACTTTAAAATGAAATAAAGCAATTTGGGATCGGACAAATTGTTTAGGAGTTATATAGAGAATATGCCAAAAAAAACTATAATTTTATAACAGTTTGCAGTTGTTAGCGTGCTGGCAAGGGTATTACACAGAATTTTATCAACATTTGATATATAGGATCTAATAGCAAATTTAACCAGCTATGAGATGGAAAAAAGAAATTCGGAATAGAACAAATATTTTTAGAGAAATGTTTCGAAAACATAAGGATTTCACAACGGTGCGCGGAATTCAGCGAGATGTATCCATTCCACCTCGGAACGTAATTAAAATTAAATATATGGTATTTGATAATAAATTTAACCAGCTTTAAGATGAAAAAAGACATTCGAGATTAGACAAATAGTTTAGGAGTTATAGTCAACAGAGTACCTACAAACGTGTTTACTTTACTTTTCTTTTCCTCTATCCGAGTTACCAACTGCATTATCCAAAATTCAGGAAGACCTAGATGAAATCTGTGCCTGGGCAAACCTAAATACATTAACGTTAAACGCAGCTAAAACCCAAGCTATTGCAATAGGATCCCCCATGGGGTCACCTGTGGTGTAGTGGTTAGCATAGCAACCTACTAAACCCAAGATCGCGGGTTCGCAACCCGGCAGATGACCTTAGAAATTTTTAAAGGGAGTAAAAAATCCTTAGCTATGCCGTCCTTCAGAAGGGATGTAAAATGGGGGTCCCGAGCCTGTGCGATGTCAGGTTCTCGTTAAGGATCCCTATCCTAATTATGCCTGGATAGGCATATGGATGGCATCGTCCGATTAGCCATAGCAGCATAAAGTGACGTTATACGAAATAAACAAACAAACAAACAATAGGATCCCATTAACTCCTTCGATTGAACACCAACTTCCCTATTTTATACCTAAATGGTCACCCATATCTTTCCACTTCTCTGTTAAAAACTTAGGTTTAACCATTGATCAAACCCTTTCCTGGAAAACCCATGTTGCCCAAATTTCCCGACGATCAATCAGCATCCTGAAATTATTTCACTGTTCCCGGCATTTACTTCCTCTATCCACTCGTAAACTCCTAATATCCTCCCTCATCTTATACCAATTTGACTATGGATGTGTGATTTATGGTGGGCTCTTGACGACTCTTGAGAATAGTTTAAAGCGTATCATGAATTGCTTCATAAGGTTTGTCCTCGGATCCTCAAGACGCTCTCATGTGTCCCGTCTCTACACCGAGTTAAATTGGCCTTCCTCTTCCTTCCGTAGAGATTACTTCCTTGGTATATTCCTCGTCCAAGTTATTAACATACATCACCCTCCTTTTATCCATAACATCCTACATTTCAAGTCCTCAATCCAGAAGTCCTACAGAACGACTGCATTCCAACGTTCCTTTCTTACCCGTTCCGCTATTCTTTGGAATTCTCTTCCTCTTTCTACTCGTAACGTATCTTTCCTCGGAATTTTTAAAACACACCTCTTCTCTTCCTCTTTCTACTCGTACACGTAAATGGCCTTCCTTTCCTACTTCCGGATATTCCTCGTCCAAGTTATTAACATACATCACCCTCCTTTTATCCATAACATCCTACATTTCAAGTTCAATCCAGAAGTCCTACAGAACGACTGCATTCCAACGTTCCTTTCTTACCCGTTCCGCTATTCTTTGGAATTCTCTTCCTCTTTCTACTCGTAACGTATCTTTCCTCGGAATTTTTAAAACACACCTCTTCCACCACCTTATCTCCCTCCAGACGGATGCAATTTAATCATATGGATGCTTCATAACGAATGTCATGTAAACATATTAAATAAAAAACTTTTTCAATTCTTATGATAATGTTTTCACTGTTACTCAAATATTTCTTCATTTTTCTTTTTTCTTTATCATTTCTGTCAGCTCTCTCCCAACAAATATTATTTTTCTTCATACCTTACTATGTGTGAATTCTGAAACTTCATCTAATAGTTCCGCAGACGCCCCAACTTGTTTAAATTAATATTTTCAACATAATAATTGTATACACTTTAAATAATTATGCAATAATAAATAATATAATAATAATAATAGGTATATAGTCCGCCCCGAAACAGGAAGAAAACCATTAGGCATGAAAGCGGTAAAAAATATGACAAATCTATGGACCAAGCTCGAGTTCATGCCAGAGCGACTCCCAAAACACTGTTTTAATAGACTAAAATCACTAAACAAGGATAAGCCTGACATAGACTTCGACTGGGTGTCCCAATTTTGAGCAATAGCCGAGCTAAATGCCTTTACAGAAGAGCTCCCTGTTCACAATACAAACGGACTTACCCATACAAAGAAGACATACTGGAAAAAGCACATAACCAATATTTCTCAGCCGACATTCAAAGAACTCTAAATTCAACTAACTACCCTTTATATAGAATTCTATGCAGTTACTCCCGACCCCGAAACGTACTTTACATTTAAAGTTCATATAAAGAAATTGAAATGTGTCAGCCAATTAAGAGTTGCTAATTCAGAACATATCAGAATCAATGGAAAAAACAAAACTTTTTTGTTCAAGTGACAAGAAACCTGTATATCATGGAATCAATTTATCTACAATAGCCTACATCACATTCTCCTTCACTGCCCAGCACACAATGAACATAGATAACAATTTCTTCAACACTTCATCTTAGAATCTTCTGATAACCAAAGTACCCAAGCTATACTCAATATCGACAGTGTAGAGAAATTACATAAAGTTTACTATTACATGATGGGAGTCAAAATGTGCTAAATCGTTTATCATAGACCATTTTCTATTAAGTGTCTGTTTTCAGTTTATCTTTAAAGTGATTTTTTGTTAATTTATTTTTATTCTTTCTATCATAACACCAGTTTATTCTTCATTCTATTATGTTTTGAAAACCAGAATGTATTAGTGAATTGAATTTTATTTTCATATATTTTATTATTTTTTAAATGATATGTACATTAATTGTAATTTATAGCCAAGCTAGGCTCTATTTGTATGGGGAAGCACCCAAAGACAAATAAAAAATATCTATCTATCTATCTATCTACACTTTAAATAACTAAATATGAGAAGAAAATTGGTTAAAAGTAGATTAAATAGCACTAATTGGATTTATGGGGGACTCGATGGCCGAGAGCGTTGGGGCGAGGGTCTCAGCGCGCTCGTAACCAGAAGGTCGTGGGTTCGAATCCCACCTGGGCGGGTTAAAATTTATTTCGTGGCGGAACCACGATATGAATCTTGACCTTCCGACCCAGGCTAGTATAGGACTTCAACAGAAGTCTTGGGCCCAAAAAAATTGAAATAACACGATAACGAAGCTATTTTCGAAGAATGTTTTCAAATATTAATTGTAGCTGGAACTGGTATCTACATAATGAAAAAATTAAATCCGAAATCGGACCATTTTTCGCGAAGTTACGTTATTGGGAAAAAATGGAGAAATTGGCCAACTTGCCGTCAGTCCCACAGCTCCGCGAAAACACGTTTGTCGTACTCTTTTGGCTATAACTCTCAAACTATTTGTCCGATACAACATTACTTTTTTTCATCTTAAAGCTGATTAAATTCGCTATCAGAATTCTATATGTCCAGGGGTCCAGAGATAAGTTACGGTTCGCTTTTTACGGTCTTTTTATGGTTTTTTAATATTTCCAAATGACTTATATATGTAACACATATATACATATTTAAATATCTAAGATGTAATTGCCAATAAAAACGTATGTGAAATGCTAAAATAGCAGTTTTCTTTTCGTGTTCCAACCTTCATATTGCATTTCAATTGGGGCGTGGAATTCCTAGTCCAGATTTTTTTTTTAACGTCGACATTATAAATTAAAATTTATTTCTAATTGCTGTGTATCTAGGACTGCATACCTCAACACTTACCTCTTTAAATACTTCTCAGTCAACAAATACCCCATAAATATATTTTTCAATTATGACACAAAACCAAAACTGTGTTAAAACAAAAAAAGCAGGTTACGTAAGTTCTCCAATCGGTATTGTAAAAGTTACCAAATTTATTTTTTGTTAATATCATAATCTTTCTTAAAGTTCGATAACTCACTTTACTGACTGATCATCACAACTTTACATTTAACTTAAGGGGTTTTCTTAACTTTTCATAATTTTGATATTATACTCGTAGATGAATGGAGAAATCTGGCCAAAATTAACGGAAAATTCTATATTTTGTCTTCCAATAATACATTTTAGACAGGACCTTGTTCATGAAGCCAAGAGCTTCGATATTAAATGGTTTTGTATCCGTTATCTATCAATGGGCGTGTTATCTAAAACATGGCGTCCAAGGATAATCCTACCACTTACGATCTCAATTCCGACGGTTCATAAGTTAATATTTGGGTGATAATGGCTGACTGAAAAGTTAAAATTTAGCTTATTACTGTATCAATAAGTTAACGAACTTTGATACAGCTAGGAAAGTAATTTTTTTATAAATCTATATTTAAGTTTATTTGTTAATAGTTGTTTATACATTTGGGTCCATTGGTAATTTAAAAAAAATAAATAAAATTATGAAGTAATATTTTCCATCCACATAAAAGACAAAAATGACGAGAAACTGCTATTTTTTTTTCGAAAAACGGTGAGCGTTGAAGTATTATAAGACATTGTAACTTCCCTAAATAAGGTGAAGATCATGCTGTTCTTTAGGTCACAAGTTTGTATAATTTAACGATACACGTACTCTGCTCTTATAGGAAATTTAATGCTAAATCCGTAAATGTAGTCAAAATTTGAAAAACATTTAACCAAGTGGAGATATTATAGCTTTTATGGTAAGAAACGTAGGTTACCCATAAAAATCTTAGAATTTGTATGTATCTGCAACGGATTGGAATAGAAAAGGGTAATTGTTCGGATCGGCGACACCACCAAACTGGCTTGACCCGCGCTACACCGACCAGTTCGATCCTTACGCTTCACTTCATGTTTACATTTTTCGATAGTTCATTCCTATAACCTCACATGTAAAACAATCACTTCTACAGTTTCAACTTGGATTGTGTTGTTTAGTTTGTTATATTGATATTTAGACTTCTTAAATCTAAATAGGTGAAACAGAAGTTAACAACACAATGATTAAGTGTTTTATCAATTCATTTTTTCTTATTTCATCTCATCTTATGTGTAAAAGTGTTACAAAACTTAAAAAGATTTATTTGTACATGGATTTGGTGTTTTACATATTTTTATTTGTTGTTTCAATTTCATTGATAAAATTTCAGTATACATATTTTGAGAATGTATTCTTTGTCATCCATATTACTTTTTGTCCTAAAGTTTCAATAAAACATTTCAGTTTATAAATAAATGTGAGAAGGTATATCACAGGTTTCATGTTTTCTTATTTCCACTTCCCTTGAGAAAATATAGTAGAAATTAACATCATCACTTTCAACTAGGATTCTGTCTTATATTATATAATGGCTTATAACATGGAGAATAGACAATGTGAAAATAATCACAGATTAAGAGGTAAATGACACATTACTATATAATTGTAGAACTATCGGTATAATGTTATAGGTTAATGTGTTTTTAAAAAAAATTAGAAGCCTGATGATGGAACATTGTCTCCGAAACATGTAGCTAAATAAATAGGAGTTATGACAAATAAATACTTAAGGATTCTGTCTTTTTTATATTTATAATTTGTTATTTACACTTCTCTGACAGAAAGTTCATCAGGAATAACTGTACTGGTGGTTCAGTAGTATACTAATTGTTGATTAAATTAATATTAATTCAAAATTGATTTAGTGTCTTATGTTTCGATATTTTCTTATTTCCACTTCATTATTTCCTTATTTCTCATTTTAATATTAGAAGTTAAACAGAAGTTAATATTACTTTGAACAGGGATTTAGTTTCTCGTGAAATTATTAAATATGAAGGAGAAGGTGTCCTTGAAGAGCGCATTGCGCGGCGTTGGTTTGAAAAATTTAGATGTGGAGATACGACGTTGGAAAGGAAGAAGGGCTCCGGGCGGTCATTAATGGATATTGATAAGGTTCTGAAGGAAGCTGTTGAGTCAAATCCGTCCACAAGTATTCGCGAACTTGCCAGGGAGTGTGGTGTGTCGAAAGATACTGTTTGTCGCCATCTTCTATCCATGGGGAAGGTGAAAGAGCCCTGTAGACTGGTCCCTCACGAACTTACTCCTCAACAATCAGCAGAAAATTTTATAGAACTTCATGAGTTTGAACTCCTGCCTCACCCACCATATAGTCCAGACCTCGCACCTTCGGATTACTACTTGTTTCGATCCATGGCCCATTTTCTTCCAGGGAAAAAATTTGATAATTTTGCGGAAGTTGAAAAGTCCAAGAGTTCTTTGACAGCCATCCCAAGGAATGGTATCAGCGTGGCATCGAGCAATTGGCTAGCAGATTAGTAATGACTCTAGATAACAATGGACTATACTTTGAGTATTAATTGTATTTTATATCAAAGAAAAAATAATACTAGGGTAAAACACCCAATAGTGGACAGGTTAAGAAATTATTTCGACATTTTGAACTGTCCTGGGTTTATTATAGCCCTCAAATGTTACTGAGAAGTAGTTGCATATGCACAAACCCTCTAAGAAAGCAAAACTTTTCCCAAAAATGCAAACTATGAATTGGATATATTTTTAAAATTTATTATCCCGAAGGACCAATTTGCATGATTAGTGGACACATAAAATTGAAAAAATTTGAATAGTGGACACACCCATGCGCCAATAGTGGACACTATAAATTCTTTATTGTAAG
Source organism: Euschistus heros (assembly GCA_003667255.2). Taxonomy (NCBI): domain Eukaryota; kingdom Metazoa; phylum Arthropoda; class Insecta; order Hemiptera; family Pentatomidae; genus Euschistus; species Euschistus heros. The sequence goes on from RCWM02000237.1 coordinate 922,308, forward strand.
ATAACTTAAGCCTCTTATTTGTACTTTATGTACATTTATCGGAATAATGGCTCATGTAGAACAACATTCTTGTCCTATATTTGTGTAGAAGGACAGAAAATAAATTAAGGAAGTACTTATTATGCACATATAATTTATTAATCAAATATCAAAGATTTCAACTGTAAATAAATATTCATATTCATAAGTAAATATAAAATAAATTAGTAGGTATAATAAGAACTAAGAATTCTGTATCAATCAGAACGAGTTTATTCAATAAAATTACCGTGGGACATCAATTGAGTTAGGAAATAGATATTTTTCATTCCCAGATGCCCCGAAAACTAGAGGCCTTGGAAGTTTGTACTGGGATTAAAAACGTTGACAGAGAACTGTTTCTTCGTTGTTTCGTGTTATGTGTTATGACATAACACGAAACAGATTTGGCGAACATTTTTTTTTTTTTTTTTTTTTTTTTTATACACCCTATTAAAAGTAATCAGGAAATAGGGTTTACTTCGAATTACCGAGTTTTTGGACTTTAAGTTTTTATACAACTTTTGGACTTAGCTTATTTATACAATTAAATTCAACTATCAAACGTTACTACTACACACATTTTTTCATTTACTAAAAATGTTCTCAGTTTATTCGAGAACTTGATTAAAAGCTTTGAAATATTTTAACTAATTCACTGCCTGCTTTATTTAGTATACCTGCTGAATTAGTAACGGGGTGTATAAAAAAATGACCGTTTTTTAAACAAATATTTGTATTATTATTTCTTTGATATAAAATAAAATTAATACTCAAAGTATAGTCCATTGTTTTCTACCGCCATTACCCATCTGCTAGCCAATTGCTCGATGCCACGCTGATACCATTCCTTGGGATGACTGTCAAAGAACTCTTGGACAGCATTTTCAACTTCCGCAAAATTATCTAATTTTTTCCATTGAAGAAAATGGGCCATGGATCGAAACAAGTAGTAATCCGAAGGTCTGGACTATATGGTGGATGAGGCAGGAGTTCAAACCCATGAAGTTCTGTAAACTTTTCTGCTGATTGTTGAGGAGTAAGTTCGTGAGGGACCAGTCTACAGGTCTTTTCACCTTCCCCATGGAGAGAAGATGGCGACTAACAGTATCTTTCGACACACACACACTCCCTGGAAAGTTCGCGTGTACTTGTGGACGGATTTGACTCAACAGCTTCCTTCAGAACCTTATCATATCCATTAATGACCGCCCGGAGCCCTTCTTCCTTTCCAACGTCGTATCTCCACATCTAAATTTTTCAAACCAACGCCGCGCAGTGCGCTCTTCAAGGACACCTTCTCCTTCATATTTAATAATTTCACGAGTTGCTTCAGCGGCTGTAATTTTTTTCCCCCCGTAATGTCTTAAAATTACAAGAATTTGGTAGGACACTGTCATGTTTCTTCTTAGAAATAAATAACTGAACTGAGACTTATTTTGAAGAAGTCCAGTGTTAGTAAACAAGCTTAGAGAATGCTCTAAAGGGATAATTAAGTATTGGTGAATAATAAATAGCATTAAGATATTTACAGACTTCTGAACTCTGGAATTTGATAAAACGGTCATTTATTTTTTTATACGCACTGTTAGTTTCATAAAAAAAGAAAAAGGTTTTTATTTTTATTGTTTTATTATTTGTTGATACTAATTTGTATCCAGGAAGTATCGCATGATGGTGCACAACTATTAGGAAACTAGAGACTGCTGGTTGTAAAATATCAAGCGCGTATTTTATGATCGTATTAGCAGTTTGACCCGCTGTGGTAATCCTTCGTGTGCCTCGCGAGAAATTAGTTGCCGTAATAAAAACTATATCGCGATATGCACACAGAAATGACGCCTCGCCTTCCAATATTATTATTATGATTTATTCATTTTTTTTTTCTATTTAATGATAATTTTTTTTTAATTTACATTTATTGAAATTTACAACTGTACAAAATTTATACATCAAGTAAATGTATTGACAACGATTATAAAAACATGTTAAAACTTGAAAAGAACTACTTATCAGTAGCACTTTATTAAAAATTCTACACTAGAAGGTCTCTAGGCCATCTTCGTTTCAGACGCCTCGGAGGATTATCAGGAATGGAGAGGGAAGCAAGTTGAGAAACTAACGGATTTTAGTGGGTATGGAGCTAACTATGAAAGGATAGGTATCTGGTGTGGGCTAAATCAGCAACATATAGAACATTAAGATCTTTATTGATAAGTTTATTGGTGACAAAGTAAGGTGCGTTGAGGATTTTTCAAAGGATTTTGGATTGTAAGGATTGAATACGAGATGAATTGGATGGTTTAGTGGAGTCCCAAAGCTCAACTCCATACGTCCAAATAGGTCTAATCACAGTCATGTATATGAGTCCTTTGTAGTAAACCGGAAGGTTTGAGCGTTTGTCTAGTAAATATTGAAGAAGTCAAAAACGAAGAGCAGTTTCCTGTCGTTTTAGTCTATTATGTGGATTCCAAGTTAAACGTTTGTAAAAGTGGAGTCCTAGGTAGCGGATCTGTTCAACAGGGAATAGTGGAATGTCATTAAAGGATACTGTAGGACAGGATGTCGTAGGTTTACGACGAAGGGTGAAGGTTATTTGATGGGATTTATTTTGATTCTCCATTTATGATACCATTCTTGAGGTATTATGATATGGGATTGGAGTGTCTGGGAGGTTAATAAAAATGAAATTTAAAGTTAAACTCGCCGTGATCCATTTTCACAAAAATAAAAGTGGTACTAAATCTTGTTATAACAGGGATTAGATAAATACCATTAAAGGATATTGTAGGACAGGAAGTCGTTTAATGTTTTTAAAACTGAAGATCAATGTTGAACATTTGAAACTAGTCTTCGAATAAACAATAGAACAAAGAAGTGTCAAGTAATTCATCAATTCTTGATTAGATTCATATGGTTGTACTTCCTCTCAGGTGCTCGTCCAATGGTGTTAAGATCTGTTTATTTTCTACAACTGTAACATTTTGTTTGTTCAATACATTTATGACTGATGCTAAGAATATTATAAGAATTGTAATTATTTTTTAGTTTGTTACTAAAAAACAAAAGACTAGGATTGGGTTCCTTGTTGGATCCCGATTCGCACGTACTGCAGCAGCGGCTACGATTATGGTCATTATCAGGCGATTACAGGAGGTCTCGTGGGCTGCCAGTAATTGACCTAACAGGCACTCTGACGTGAGATATGCCATCTCGATCGCTATCTCTCTTCAGGAGACACAACGGCTGTGCCTGACGCACGCTCCTAGTAGCAGCAAGTAGCATATCAGTAAAGCAGTATAGTATAGTAGTATAACTATACTAGTTCTGTACCGGGATAAAAATTTTACAAGATCTATATGCTAGAGAAAGGAAGGCTGATAATGAGTAGTGAAAGAAAGGATTCCATATTCAGAGGCCATAGCGACCTATGGTGAATAGTTAAGAAAAATAAAATTAAAATAATGTAGCCTATTGGAGTCTTTCAAGACCTCCTCACATCCATGCTTGTATTCTAGGTTGGTGTGCGCAACTGAACGGGACTGGACAGTACGAGACATTTCTTGCGATGTGGTGAAGTAGGATATCAAGCCAAGGAATCCACAAAGAGTCTACGTTGCCTCCTATACATATAATTTATTTACTTTTTATAATTAACTAGCTGAAAGGACCCTGCTCCGCTACGGTTTAATATCATTAGGATGAAGGACAACTTAAATTAGTAAAAGTTAAGGTTAACATTGATAATAATTATTACTTAAATAAACCTAAAGAATTTTTTTTTTTTTTTTTAAATATAAATAAAGGCCTTAGCGTTAGCCATTAGCCATTTTCTCATTTAGTCATTACTATAAGTACCGACTTAAATTTAAGACCGCTTAATTACAAAAAACAAAACAAAAAGAAAAAAAAAAAAAAAAAAAACAATATTTCGATTTAATTAAAATTGAATTAATCTAAATTTTAATATTTGTCTCACTTAAGAAGGCACCGAATTCATTGATAAGTGAAGCAGGGTTTTGCAAAATAGTTGTATATGTTATTGTATTCATATTTAATTTATTTCTAATTTGCGTTGTAAATTTTATTCTTTCTAAGGCGTATTTTTTACAATTCATAATGATGTGTTCTAGGTCCTCCCTGTCTCCACACAACTCACAAACTTCTGACTTTTTCTCCTTTATTTTATATAAATATGATCCTGATAAACCATGATTAGTCCGTAGTCTGCACATACTTATAATCCATGATCGAGGTGCATTGACTTTCTGGAACCAGGGAATGAACGAAACCTTAGGGAAGTGCGATTTATAAAACACACCCACTTGTGACGCATCGGTCCACAGTTGTCAGCCCTCTAGCAGCTTGACATGAATCAAAGAGAACAAATCCGAGTAGGGGATTTTGAAATTACTAGCAGAGCGCCCGGAAGCTTCCTTAGCCATTCTATCAACAATCTCATTTCCTTCTATACCTGAATGGCCCCTGATCCATGCCAGCCTAACCTTTTTATTAGATGCTGAGAGATCAAACAAAGCTTTAACAATATTCATAATAAGGAAGCTCGAACTAGATGAAGGTTTTAAATGTTCTAATTTACATATCGCGCTTAGACTGTCGGTCAAAATTAAAAATTGACCATTATACCTAATTGATTCAATATGTTTTATAGCCAGATAAATAGCAGTGAGTTCAGCGGTGTAAATTGAAGCTAAGTTGTAAAGTGATACCGAATTCGAAAAATCATTATGGTACATGGATCGAAAACGGCAGCACCAACACCGATAGAGCTTTTTGAACCATCCGTGTATATTACTGTGGTGCCTGGATAGCTAGTTCTAATGTGATGTTGAAAAAAGAAATTGCACTGGGAAGGTGGGATACCTATCGGGTCTGGGAGGTGTACTATATCCGGTTTGTACGTCATAATTTCATAGCTATAATTGAAAACAGGTAATTTCGAGTGGCTTGAGATTTTGTCTTTGTGCGGAGATAGATTTAAAAACGCTTCAATTAATGGCGGAGATCTTTTAGTTTTCCAGCAGGGGTGGGTGAGACCTAAAGTAGCTAGATGGATCAGGTTATTGTTTACCGGAGACAACTCGGATAACAGTTTCGATACAAATCTGGAGCTCAACATATTTCTTCTTAGTGATAAAGGGGGTATACCTGCTTCCATTAGAATATTACAAATAGGGCTGCTATTTAGAAAACCTAAGCTTAACCTAATAGCTTTAGATTGTAATTTGTCCAAGGCGGCTAGCTTTGATTTAGATGAAATACCGTAGAACATACTCCCAAAATCTATTACAGACCTTATTGTACCTTTATAAAAAGCTAACTAAAGAATTCCATTCTTAGGATAATCTCAATAAGTAAATTTGACAATTTGCAAAAGTTAATTTTATCTTATTTTGATAGTCCTCCAGTGAAGCTTCGAGGCAGCACTACCATCTTACCCAGCTCTGATACCAGACCATCACCTTTTCTTATGGCATACTTTAAGTGAATATAGTCTCAACTTCTCAACTTTTTCGGTTTTTTCAAATGATGTTTAGTCTTACTGTTTCTATTTTTGCTTACATATCAAGCATAAATTGGTTGAGGAGATTACGAAGTTAAAGTAAATAAGGTTCTTCACCTCATAACATTTAGGCGTAAAAATCAGCTTCAGACACGGTTTTCTAAAGTGGTGTATTAGTGTTTGAGTCACGCTGAGGGATGTTAATACTGTACCCATGTTCTCCATGGTAAAACATGAGACGATACTGAAGAGAATCATACACTTGATAGAACTCACTGATTCTTATCAGTTTTTTGTCCCTACATCGAACTGGCCTTACATGTCATCACCAGAGAACATAAGTCATTTAACCTCCTCTTTAACATAAGTTTTTTAATAGCTTTTCGTCACGAAACAACTCAAACTTGTAAGGGTCAACCTCTGCAGCCACCATCATATTTCACAGAAAGTACCATATTATAAGGTTTCGACATCGATCCTATTTTTGTTTGTTTACAACTATAAGGAACTTAATTTGTGGTAAAAGTGTGCGGCTTAAACATCTATCCTATTTTTTAACTTAGCTTATCTCCAAATACCATATGACTATTAATCTGTTATTATTATTCACCCAATAAAAATTGTAATCGCATTTTTCGCGAATTAGCCGCGATCCAGGCCGATTTTTTAAAATTCCTTTCTTAGCGAGCACCTACGGCCCTAGAGGAAGCTACATATCGAATTTCATTCCAATCCGTTCGGTGGTTTCTGAGATTTCGTGTTAAATGAGTGAATGGTATTTGACAAATATATAGTAGATTTGTTGTTATTCTTAAGGGACTTTATTGTCCCAGAATAAAATTTATTTTCTGTCTATCTATCTATAAGGAGAAAACTGCAAACCAGCGACTGGTAACTTTGACCGCTTGTTATCAGCAGCAAGCTGTATAGGCAATAGCTATGTATAATAGATAAGGTTTCAATGACTAATTACTAACCACTGCGAAGTGTAGGTATTATCCAGTATGTTCGCGAACCACCAGCGCCCCAAGCGTGTAACATGTTCGCGAACATTCTAGAGCGCTCTTTCGGTTTTTGTCCGAACTGAAAGGGGAACACATTCAGACTAGGGTTGGGCGATAGTCGATAGCACTATTGATAGGCCGATACTATGAGAACTATCGATTGCTGTCGATAGTTGCTTCCTTTTTTTCCAAAGCTATTCAATAAAGAATTTCAAGTAATTTAATTAAATTAAATTATCTCCTAACTATTTGAAATTCGCAAGATTATAAATTATAAGATTACTAGCTGAAAGTACCCCGCTCCGCTACGGTTTAATATCATTAGGATGAAGACAACTTAAATTAGTAAAAGTTAAGCTTAACGTTGATAATTATTATTACTTAAATAAACCTGAACAATTCCATTCTTAGAATAATTTCAATAAGTAAATTTGACAATTTGCAAAAGTTAATTTTATATTATTTTGATATCCTTCCAGTAAAGCTTCGAGGCAGCACTACCATCTTAACCAGCTCTGACACCAGACCATCAGCTTTTCTTATGGCATACTTTAAGTGAATATAGTCTTAACTTCTCAACTTTTTTGAAGAAAGTTTGGTCAAAGGAAATAAGGTTCTTCACCTCCTCGCTCCACTAACATTTAGGCGTAAAAATCAGCTGCAGACACAGTTTTCTTAAGTGGTGTATTGGAGTTTGGCTCACGCTGAAGGATGTTAATACTGTACCTTTCTTCTCCATGGTAGAACATGATACGATACTAAAGAGAATCATACACTTGGTAGAACTATTGATTTTTATCTGTTTTTTGTCCCTACATCGAACTGGCCTTACATGTCATCACCAGAGAACATAAATCTTTTAACCTTCTCTTTAACATAAGTCTTTTAATAGCTTCTCTTCACGAAACAACTCAAACTTGTAAGTTGTAAGTAACCTCTGCAGCTACCATGAGTTCACAGAAAGTACCAATATTATAAGGTTTCGACATCGATCGTATTTTTGTTTAGGATTGATCCTTCTATATCATCATGCGTCCCTCAAGTATTTTTGTTTGTTTACAACTATAAGGAACTTAAACGGTGGTCAAAGTTTGCGGCTTAAAGATCTAACCTATTTTTTAACTTTGGTTATATCTAAATACCATATGATAATTAATCTTTTATTATTCACCCAATAAAAATTGAAATCGCATTTTTCGCAAATTAGCCGCGATCCAGGCCGATTTTTTAAAATTCCTTTCTTAGCGAGCACCTACGGCCCTAGACGAATCTACATATCGAATTTCATTCCAATCCGTTCGGTGGTTTCTGAGATTTCGTGTTACGTGAGTGAGTGGTATTTGACAAATATATAATAGATATCATAAAGATGAGAGAAAAAAAACTAATGCATTTGAATTTTAAAAAAGTATTTACAATTTACATGGTTACAATAATAACGAATAAATCAAATCTTCAGAAAAGAAAAATAACGAAATAGTTATTAGTTATTAGTTAATTTCAAGAGTCAAGTGTGCGCCTTGAGCCACATATTTCCCGAAAGAAAAACTAGCATTTCTGCTTTTCTTTGGCTTAATCTTTGAGAGAACCCTTGAGCTCTAGGAATTCCGAATTCAATTTCAAAAGAACTCGACACTGGACAGAGACAAATCAGCTTCATTCGGAGAGTCCCTATAATCCTCCTCGCAGGTTAAAAAGGCAGTGGCCTCGAGATCTATTATAAAATTCGACATGGAGTCCTGGCAATGGCCAGCTTCTCCCTCATGCTTTGAGTGACTGTGCTATAGCGCTCTCACTCAGCTTACATTGGTATTATCTACACCAGTGACGCAGCTGAGAGAGAAGCGCTGGGATCTCTCAGGACCTGGCTTGCCCCTCCATAAGTGGAGGGACAAGTCTCGTTGGGGGATCCTTCGGATTTGTATATATTGTAAATAAAGTATAAATGTATTTTTAAGATTTAATTTAATTTAATTTATTTTATTTTTATTATTATTATTTTTTTTCTATTGTATTATATATTATAAGGAGATTATTTACTTATTTGATTTTATTATATTTTATTTTGTATCTTTTCTTTGTATTTATTTCTTGTAAATATTGTGTGAATGGATCATAAGCCATCCATATTACTTATTGCCCACATCGAGGCAGATTGTAATACTTTCTTTAAATAAATGTTTAAAAAAAAATAAAAAAATAATAATTCGGAGAGTATCAAAACTTGAAGGTAAAAAAGATCTATCGATAGTCGACACTATCGATAGTGACCATCGATAGCCATGACCTATCGATATATCGATAGGAACTTTCGACTATCGCCCAACCCTAATTCAGACCACATTTGTAATTTGTGTCACTCGTGTAACATCTACTATAAACGCCGGTGAATTTGACATATCCTTTGACGTTGAAAAATATGTTTAAATAAGGTTTTGAATATCAAAGCATGTCTGCTTGTAAATTCATAAATTCATGCGACATAATCAGTTTATTTTATTATTTTATGATTATTGTTTCATGTAAGTAATGCCTATTTGAACCGATTTCATTTAACTAAATCACATACATGCCACTGCGACAGATAAACACAACAGACTTTTCATCACATTCTGTACAACTGACCTGATCTTAATATCATAGGTTTCTGACTTAGCTCAAACCAGAAATGAACCCTTTCATAGCAAACTCCACAACCATTATATAATCCATAAGTATCACAACTTGCTTCTCATTCCATTCCAGATAACCCTCCGAGGCGCCTGAAAAGAAAATGGCCTCGGGACCTTCTAATATAGTACTTCATTATATATAACCTTTATAAGTGCTACCAATGGGTAGTTGCTTTAAAAACAAGTGAAGTGCCATTTTTATCATTATCATCATATTTACTTGATGTATCATATATTTATATTGTAAATTTCAATTAAATAAAAAAATAAAAAAATTTAGTCAGCTTTTAGATGAAAAAAAAGTAATTTTGAATTAGACAAATAGTTTCGGAGTTATAGACAAAAAAGTACGACAAACATGTTTTCTCGGAGAAGTGGGACTGGCCATATCTTCGTGGTAAATGGTCCGATTTCGGTGTAATTTGTTCATTTAGTAGGTAATAATACGAGCTATAATTTATACATAAATACTTTCTTCGAAAAAAGCTACGTTTACAACTTGCTTCTCATTCTATTCCAGATAATCCTCCGAGGAGTCTGAAAAGAAGATGGCCTTGAGACCTTCTAATATAGTACTTCATTATATAAAACCTTTATAAGTGCTACCAATGGGTAGTTGCTTTAAAAACAGGTGACGTGTAATTTTTATCATTATCATCACATTTACTTGATACATTATATTTTATATTGTATACAGTTGTAATTTCAATAACCAATTTACAAAAAAAAAAAAAAAAAAAAAAAAATGTATTAAAATTGACTAGGCTTTTGGTTTAAAATGGTTTTTGTTAAATCGACCCTGCTATGTAGGAGCCTTGGACAGCTTTGGATTTAGAATTGAGACAGGAAGGTAAGGATATCGAGGATAGAGGCAGAGGTGGAGGTCCTGGCTACAGAAAGGACGAAGAGCGATCCGTCAAGTGGAGCGGACGTTCCCCCTCAGCGGTCAATAAGGCTTGTCCTTCCTCTGATTGATCCTTCTCCTGCTTCTGCTTTACCTTTCCTCTACCTCTCCTGTACCTCCTCGGACCATTGTCCTTTATATCCAGGGAAAAGAGGAACAGCTGTTTAAAAATAAAAATAGTTTCTTTAATATCTTAAAAGCAACTATGTTAATTGATGTTCTTAATCTTTTGTTTGGCACCATTGATGGATTATTTGTCAATTCTATTGAATTTTTAACGTGTAACAAATTTTACCGCTGAAATAGTTGGTCAAAACGAGGGCTTTAACCATAATTTGAACTGTTTCACTAGATTTATCTTAGGGATCCCCAGGCGGTCACACGTTACTTGCCGATATTCTGAACTTGTGGCTCTTTCCTAAATTCCGACGGCAATACTTTCTGGGTAATTTCCTATTCCAATCTCTAAAAACCAAAAACCCTTCCTATATTCTTGATTTATTAACTCTGCGTTCCTCTATCCAACTCTTAAACACTAGATCCCAACCTTTTAACCTGTATATCCCCTCACATAAAACCGCTCCATTTGACAAATCCTTCATCATTCGTGCTACCTCCTTCTGGAATTCCGTACCCACTTCTATTTGTAAAGCAGCTTCCCTAACTTCCTTTAAAAATAATTTATTCCTCTACCTTTTAGACAATCAATCTTCCGCATATATGTCAATAATCAAATGAATACTTAGAATTACTTTTGTTCTCTTTATTTCTTTTATATGTTCAGATATATATGATTGTATTCTATTTTATAATTATTATTTCATATATTTATTTATTTTTATTTTTTAAAAATTTAATTTAATTTTTTTTAATGTAAAAATTGTATGCTATAATTACCAGGAAATCGATAATTAAAAAAAAATAAAAATAAAAATCAAATCCGATCAAGATTTTTATCTGAACTTTTTAAAATCATTAGATGATTTTTATAAAGATCGATTTTTATTTTTGATCATAAGTGATAAAAATCAAATTCTGACCATTATTTTTGAACAAAATGTTTACAATTAACAATAATAATAGTTTTTGAGTTATTCCTTTCTAAATCAGAAAGTTGAATTTTCTCCATGATGATATCATGAAAATAATTCAAAAAATAATATATGTATTAATGTATACAAACATATTAATCAATTTGTGTGTAAAAGTTATTTTCTGATCAACATTTTTTAATCGCAATTTAATCATTATTATTTATGGAATACCGTTTCATTCAGTGAGTCATCATAATTTTTAATCAAATCGATAAACATCATAAAATCAATTGAAATTCTTATTTATAAATCAGGAATGATTTTTAAATTAAAAATCAAATATAATAATTATTATATGATTTTTTGGAAAAAATAATTATTTATTTCAAACCCTGGTAATTACTGAAGCATCTAATTTTTAAATAATAGGCCAGACAATTGTACTTTTAACTGTGCATTATTTTTATTATTAGGGGACAGACAGTAAGTCCCAGAATAAAGTTTATTCTTTCATTTCATAGTCTGATATTAGGAGAACAGGAGCAGTTAAGAGCTCAACTCTCTTTATAATATATAATACTATCACTAGGAGGCAGGTTCTAATGAGTCAGCTCTTTTTGGCTTTGTTTCTCCTAATAATAAAAAAAAAATTAACCTGAATTTGACAGATCTTGCTCGATCCCTCTATTTCTAGTGTTGGTTTCAAGGAAAAATAGTTAGATGCTGACCTTGAAAAACTATTATATTAATAATTCGATTTTCAATATTGACACATACCCTTTTTGTATTTGTAAATACTAGCAAGAAAGGTTTAAATGTGTGGTGCGACATGTGAATCTCAGTGAAGTTTGAAAATCGACCAATTTTTGGTTAGCACCATTCCACATCACAGTTTCATATAATCTTATGGTTAGTTTTAAAAATTTAACCATATGAAATCAATAAAATTATTTTTGCCGAATACATATTATTTATATATATTTATTGAAGGGCTCTACAGCTGTTGAAGAACCTTGGCCTCCTCCACAATTCGTAGCTACTCCTGGCGATCCTTGGCTTTGGTTTTCCGTCTTCTGATTTCCATTTTTTGGAGATCCTTTTCGACATTTTGTAACCACGTCACCCTCGGCCTCCCTCTTATTCGCTGTCCGCCAGGCCTGCCGTATTACATTCTCATGAGAACTCTTTGTTCTGGCATCCTTTCAACGTGACCGAGCCACTTTAATCTTCCTTTTTTGGCTTAAGTGACCATGTCGATATCTTCATAGAGTGTACTCAGCTCTCTATTTGGGCGGATCCTCCAAATCGGTCCAAAAATCTTTCTTTGAATGAATGAATGAAAAATAATCTTTATTCTGGGACAAATCCCCTAAGAATAATAAAAATGAACAATAAAAAGGTATTATTGTCTGGCTGCAACTTATATAGAATGTAAATTATATACATATAAATATATAACGTGAAATTTTAGATTTAAAAACAAGTCTTTGGGTTTACATAAGAAAAACAAAATAAGTAAATAACAAAATTAAAATAAAATAAAATAAAAATAAAAAATAAAATAAAAAGAAATATTCTAACACTAATATAATATTACATAATTTCGGAAGATTGATAATTGAGGAGGTAGGTGAATAAATTATGTTTAAAGGAAGTGAGAGCATTGCGGATCGAAATGGGTATGGAATTCCAAAATAAAGCTGCACGATTAATAAAGGATTTTTCAAAGGAAGCAGTTCGATGAGAAGGGATATACAAATCTATAGGCTGGGATCTAGTGTTCAAAAGATGAATGGAAGAACGAAGGGCAAAGATGTCGTAAATGTACGAAGGTTTTTCGGACTTTAAGGATTGGAATAGAAAGAAACCAAGGAAGTATTGTCGCCGGATAAAGCCACCTCAACTCGGTATACCAGCAAGTGGTGTGAGAACGCCTGGGGATCCCAAAAATGAATCTTATAAAGGAGTTCATTAATCTTTTCACCTTCATTTCAAGCTCGCCAGACAGTCCTCCGTATACTAAGCATCCATAATCGAGGTGGGGAAGGATGAGGGAAGATACTAACAATTAACGGGTATTGCGAGGGAAAGATTCACGGAATCTTAGGAGCTGTTTGAGGATGGAGATGGTTTTCCGGGTAATGTGGAAATATGGTTATTCCAATACAGATGCTGATTGAGTACTACTCCGAGGTTTTTGACAGAGTTTGTGAACTGAATAGGAAAGTTATTGAGATAAAGAAGTGGATAACAGGAAAGGGAATTAAGGGAGGGTTTCGATCCAATTAGCATTGCCTTAGTTTTTTCTGGGTTCAGTCGTAACTTATTCTCTACTGCCCATTGATTAATGCTATAAATGCCATCTTGAATCTTACGAGTTGCCTCAAAAATTTCAGAAGGATGAAACGATAAGTAGATTTGAAAGGCATCAGCATATAAATGATATAGGGAATTATTAATAGCGTCTGTCAAATCATTGATAGAAACTGAAAAGAGAGTTGGTGAAAGAGAAGATCCCTGAGGAACACCTAGCGTTAGAGGCACAGATTTTGAAGGAGGTTGGTTAGGAACAATAACTGTTTGGGAACGGAGAGATAAGAAGGACTGGATCCAGCCAAGAGCACTATTGGAAAGGGAGAGTTTTTGTAATTTATTAATTTCTTAATACTTTTTTCTCCCACACCAAAAGGACTCTTTCCGTTTCCTTGGTGAGGGTCCATGCCTCACAACCGTAGGTTACAATGAATATTATTACCGAATCGAAATGCAAAAGATTGACATTTTTGACATCCGCAAGAGTTTCTTAATAGTCCCTGTCCAATTGGATTAACCACATCATACATTAAAATTAAAAATTCTAAGTCTAATTATGCTTTTACGTAATCTTCAACCCCCTGATAAGAGTAATTTTAACCAGGTTAAAAAGTACGGCTATGCGTGATAAAATCATTGAAAAATAATTCTCAATTGCATACCTCAATAGAAGATTTTTATCAATGAACAAAAAAAACTTTAGTTACACAGGTCTGCGACTAAAGAATTTTTTAACATTTTCTTATAGATTTTGACCTCCCAAAAACAGGAAAAATATTCAAAAAATTCTATCACATAGGTTTTTATGTGTTTTGCAGTATCAAGTTTATTATATGTATGTTACGATGCTTTTGGGTCAGCAGGCAGGCTATACTAAATACCCATGCTTCTTATGCTTGTGGGATAGTAGAACCAGAGCACTAGACTAAAAGTGATTGGCCATCCCGAGAAACTTTTAAACCTGGAGATAAAAATGTTATCAATACTACTTTGGTACCGCCAGAAAAGGTTTTATTTCCCCCACTCCATATCAAATTGGGGTTGATGAAACAATTTGTAAAACCGTTAAAAAAGTCTTTAGTCGTTTGTTAAGAAGTACGAGGTTTGATGAATTTCAATCTCTATGAAGATAAAAAAAGTACGTTACCCAAGAAACAGGAGATTGTGAATCTTTGACAGTACAAGGAATTCGGCAGGGTAGTAATTACTTGCTTAGGGTTATTAATTCTCTGACCCGCCTAACAGCCAGGAAAACAACACCTTGTCGGCGAATCGGAAACATAATGATGGAATAAAAAAAAAAAAATAATAAAAATAAGCCTCGACGTAGTTAGAGGAACAAAAAACACAGCTGATTGAAGAGGATGCTCACCACTCCTCCAACATACCAATCCATTATTATTATTTGTTTTTCTAGTTTTGGTAATAGCGTTTGCATGAACGTTCAGGATATGTTACAAATTGTATTCTATTCGAAGACAACTAAATTCTGAACATTGTAGATCAGGGCTCGGAGACCCTCCCGGGGCACAACCAACCCTTATAAAGTGGTTATCCTTAATCAGTGGAAAACTTGAAGGTGGAGTGAGATTCCGTCCAAATCTCCTCCTTGCGCAACAGTTGGCCAACCACAACCTTAGCGAACTCAGACTCTTCATGGATTCAAGTGGTACAGCTGTTTTTAACTTCATTGATTATGATTTTATTTCAATAACGTACATGAATTTCTAAATATCCCAGTGATCCCTGTAGAACTGACTCTCTACCTCGAACTCCAAAGTATCTAGACAAATCTCTAACTTGGAATCGACATACAAGACTAGAAGAACAAGAAACTGCTCTTCGTCTCCGGCTTATTCAACATCTAATGTTTAAGATATACAAATAATTATAAAACCTATTTACATGACAGTAATTGAGCCTTTCTGGACATACGGAGTTGAGCTTTAAGGATCCAATTCATCTCTTATCCAATCCTTCCAAAAATCTTCAACGCTCCTAACCTATCCATAAAGATTTTAATATTTCATATGCTGCTAATTTAGCCCAAAGCGGATACCTATTCTTTCGTAGTAAACAACTTGCTTCCAGAGTTGGGCAAAATTTAATCATAGCTAAAATATAATCAAAGCTATTTGACAACTAATTTCCTTGAATCAATCGCCTAATTTAATAATGATTTAATAAATATTATATCATGTCGTTGATTTCAGGAAATTTTTCATCAAATATTAATGATTAAATGTTGATTATTTTTAGCTATTATGAAATTTTGCCCAACTCTATTTGCCTCCCATTTTATTTCCTATAACCCTCTGAAACGTGCAATCTCTAATCTGTCTTAGTTGAAGTAGCTAAAACTCGCTGCTTTTTGCTAGTCATTATTTCTATGTTAATTTCATTAATTCGAAAAATTTTTTGTTAAAATTATTTTGGAACTAGGGTAAATCACTAGTTATGGTCACCTCACCAGTTATGGTCAGGTTAAAACAATTATCTTAATAATAAGGGTCTAATCCATTTATTTGTGATATCACCAGGATAAATATTTCTGAAAAGGATTTAAGATTCATTTACTAACGATATTCTCCCTCCAATCCCTTTTGCAGTAGGCATTAAAAAATATTTTCCTCAAATAGTTTCCTGAAATACCTCTTTTGCTTTTTGTTTTTTTTTAGTAAACTCGTTTTTAAAAGTGAGGATTTTTAAGGAATTATTGTGAAATTGCTTCATTAATTTTTAGTTTTTGAGTTGTGTAAATTTTCATTAGAATTCAGGCTTCTATACAAGCTCCATTATGTTGGACTATCGGATTTTAATTAACAATAATTTTGAACTGACCATATCCGGTGTATAATAATACGAGATATGAGTTATGGTCACTCCTATCCAATTCAATTTTCTTTGGCGTTACAAACATTTTTTTCTGCTGATAAAGAAAAAAAATTGTATTTTCTTCATTTGATTATGTCCTTTTAAAACTTAAATACTACATCCCTTCCTATTAGTGGTCATTTTTGAGTTTACGTCTCTTGTGTGACCATTACTAGTTACTAGTTCTGTACTTCGCGGATGGCAACTGCTGTTTAAGAAAACTGGAAATGCCTAAAGAAGATAATTTTAAAAAATACTATTAATTACCATGTTATATGCTGTTACTGCTTATGTGGAAAAATCAACTAGAACTATGGCTATAAATTATACACTGATTTTTTCATTATTAAAATATTTGTTTAAAGATTATTTTGCCATACGACCATTGCTAGTCTTAGCTATGATCATAAATGGTACAACATGCCCATAATTTTTATAAAAAAAAAAATATATATGAATATTTATATGAAAGAAAGCTATAGTGTATTTGTCAATTTTACATTCAATAGAATAAACTTTTGAGAATCTAACGAGGGGAGGACACACTCAGTCTCTCACGGATCTTGTTGGCAATTTTTTTTTAAGTTTCTGGCCAAAAAATTTTAGACACGTATTTTTCCGTTCCAACCAATGGGCTCTAGAAGCCGAGAAAAAAAATAGCATTAAATTAATTTATTTTATAACTCGAGTTTAAAAAATGATATCGACATGATTCTTGCACCAAGATTTTTATTTTTGATTGCGAAATTAAGAAAAAAAAAAACAGCCGCTCCATAGATTTTGGTTAATTAAATTCTAAAAAAATTATTAGATTTCCAAGCAAACTACCTCTATAGTTTTTTCACACAACAATTGACGTCTGATTCTAATTCAGCATCCTCAAAAACATTGAAAAACGTTTATTCAATAAAAACAAAAAATATCATTTTTCACCCTCTTCGAGGGGAAGAAATTTTTAAAACGATTATGGGTTACTTTCCTTTAAATAGCTAATAGTTTGTCACGAATTCATTTATTGGTATCGCTGGAAAGAGGAGAGCCTCAGCTTTCTTTTGATGTATATTAATGCAAAGTTCGATCAACAAAAAACTATTAAAAATAATTGGCAAATCGGAAAAACATTTTTATTTTTAACTTGAGTTTGAAACCAGTTAGGGAAATGAAAGACATTTCAAGAGTATTACCACCATATGTTTTGTATAAAAAAAATTGAAAAAAAAGTTGATACGTTAAACCGTCTAAGCGTAATTCATATTTTTGTCAATTTAAACAAAAATTGCCTACCATTTGGTCAGGCACATTTTGAAGCTTACGAATTTTTATTTTTATTTTTGGATGAAATTTTGTATTTAAGGATTCTTTTTAATGCCGAATTCAAATCCGATGTCGGTCTTGTGAAAAAAGTATATTGAACGTAGTTCAATGAAAAAATGATATTTTTTGTTTTTATTGAATAAACGTTTTTCAATGTTTTTAAGGGTGCTGAATTAGAATCTGACGTCAATGTTTGTGCGAAAAAATCTATAGAGGTAGTATGCTTGAAAATCTAATCATTTTTTTATCATTTAATTAACCTAAACCAAAATCTATGAAGCGGCTGTATTTTTTCTTATATTCGCAATCAAAAATAAAAATCTGGGTGCAAGAATCATGTCGATACCATTTTTTAAACTCGAGATATAAAATAAATTAATTTAATGCTATTTTATTTTTTTTTCTCGGCTTCTAGGGCCCATTGGTCGGAACGGCAAAATACGTGTCTAATATTTTTTGACCAGAAACCTCCAAAAAAATTGCCAACAAGATCCATGAGAGACTGAGTGTGTCCTCCTCTTGTAAGTATATAACCAAATATGTCATATTACAAACAGTATCAACCAAATTCCCTTTAAAATCGACAAGTTCCCTTAACTATGGCCATAACTAGTGATTTACCCTATGAGAACAGTGTAAAGAAGAATACTGTAGGTTGATAAAATGTACGTAGGAATTAATTAATTAATTAATTAGGAGGAAATGAAGGAATAAAAACAGCTGAGAGAGTGTGAGAGAGTGAGAGAGAGAGAGAGAGAGAAGAGAGATATGGACCCGGGGGATATCAAGTTGGCGGAGCAAACATGGCGGCCAGGGGAGGCTGTACGGGAGCTGATAATAATGATGGATCGCTAAAAGCCCCCACCCCCCACCCAGGTCTACCCCCCTCCCTATAATATTATGCCTGCCACCTAGATCCTGTCTTTTCTTATTTTTTTAAATTTTATTTTATTTTTCCCCGTTGTCCATTATACGACTCTCCTGTTATATTGTTAATTTGCCTGACTGACTTGTGTACTGAAAGGGGGCGGGAGTATAGCAACATTTTAAAAGGACAACTAATGGTTTATCTTAAATCAATTTAAAATAATCATGGGTCTTGTGCCGAATCCCGCGACACGCAATAATCGATAGTAGCTAAACTCAATACCATAACAACTCTAATCATATGGCATTTATATTTTATTACTATACGTTAAATAAC
This sequence comes from Euschistus heros, assembly GCA_003667255.2. Lineage (NCBI taxonomy): Eukaryota > Metazoa > Arthropoda > Insecta > Hemiptera > Pentatomidae > Euschistus > Euschistus heros. Next base: position 941,169 of record RCWM02000237.1, read on the forward strand.
CTTTCTGTTTTGTTGTTAGTCTATGGTTATTACAAGTGCTTTTAAAATAAAATATGGGGTTATTATAACTTAGAAAAGACATTCTCGATAAAAAACATGCTGATTTTCTACAAAAGGGAATTTTGAACGAAGATCGTTTGTTCTGTAACGGACACGAAATGATACTAACGTATATTAAAAATTAATATTATTATGTTTTAATTACTTCTTTTTACGATTCAAAATGGATTGATTATTAGTGTTAAGAAATTAAAAAAAAAAAACATATGTTTTAAATACAAAGCAGGTTACTTATATAATTGTAATAGATATCGATTATTGCGTGTGGCCGGATTCGGCACAAAACCCATAATCATAATTCAAATACGCTTTTTCTTTTCAGAAAACACAAATGCGTAGTAAATCAATGGACAGCTGGTATGATTTTGAACTAATCAGGTTTATTTATTTTAGTTTGTTTTATCTGTAATAGATCTAATATCACATATGAGGATATTGGAGTTCGTTACTATGGCTACCGTATTCCGCCGCCGCGTTGCTTAGCAACGGTCCTATTTTCAGACCAGATGAGTCTAATAGTTGTGACAGTGCAATAAAACATGGCGGTTTGTTAAGACGCTGTAGGTTTTATTAATTGATTGTTTAAATGCAGACGTGGGAACACCTCTTCTTCGACCGCTTTCGAAGTCTTGCAGCCTCTCCCTCCCCTACTCTCTTACTCGACGTACAGTGGCATTCAGTCAAAATGATGCAAGGGATTTACTATTTAAAAAAAAAAAAAAAAAAAACTTTTTTATACCAAGCCGAAATTTATTATCAACAATCTTTGCTTACAAAAATACTGTACGAACATTAAGCTAGAATTTACAACAGTTAAAATTTATGTTAGATAAATTCATTAAATTAAAATTTAAAAAAAAAAAAAAAAAAAAAAACTTTATAAATCAATATACACTTTTAAGGTCACAATGAAAATGATGCAAAATTAAAAACATCCAAAAAATCAAAAAATATTTAAAATTTTAATACTTTGTAAGTAAGCCTTTATTTTTTATTAATTCCTTCAAACGATTGGGCATGGATTGGACAAGCTTTTCTATGTAAGATAGACTTATTTTCTCCCATTTTGAAGCACCTTTTTGAGATATCTTGTTTAATATCTCATGTTTCCTCACTTCGGTATCTAATTTACTCCATAAATTCTCTATGACGTTGAGGTCTGATGACTGTGGGAGGGGACGGGGCGGTGTAATTATTCCAAGCTTGGTTGCACTTGCTTTAACATTTTTTTCATGATATCGAAATATCAATGTTTATTTTAAATATATTTTTTTATTTTTGAAGAGAAAAGATTTGACCCTATCTATTGATAATATCAATGTTTATCCATTGTTCCCTCAATAAAATGAAGATTTCCTACCTAATTAAATTTTGACTCATCCGAATACAGAACAGGTTTCCAGGTCCATGTCTTTTGTTAAATAATCCTTAGCAAAATTGATTCTAACCTTTTTATTTTTGTCGTTGACATAAGGTTTCCGCCTTGCAACTCTACCATTGTATTGGTTTATTCTTAAAACCCTTCAAATGGTTTCAGCACATACCGTTTTATTTAAATGTTTCATTACTAATGCTGCCAACTTTGGAGCACTTAATTTTGCGTTATTTTTTATTTGGCGCAAAATCCAACGTTCATCATTCCCAGTAAAACGTTTTTTGCAATCACCTCAGGTTTTCTTATTGTTCTGTTTTCCTTTCTAAAACGTTCAATAACGGTCACATAACACTTTTTGATGATAGAGGCGATTTCTCGTTGTGTTTTGCCCATTTTAAAATTGTTGATCACTATTTCTCGTTGACGAATAATTGTATGCGCACCCATTTTAGGCAAAAGCTGGAACGACTGATTAATTGTATTCATATTATTTATTTTTGTTTTCATTGAAAGAATGAAAAGGAATTAAAAGATTAGCAAATTCGGTACCCGAGAATTCCATCTAAGCAAATATTGCATCTTTTTCACTGTGACCAAGATCCCTACGGGTTTTAATGAAGAATTTCACAACCGGACACACATTTTCCCTTCCTATCCTCATTATCAATGGATCCTAAAGTCATACCAAACCCATTTTCCCAATCTATGTATAAATACTTAGAATTACATGTAGAGTTTCAAGTTGGAAAGTCTATCACAATGTTCCAAACGTGGACACATAGTTGGAAAAGTCAGGTTCGGACATGGTGGAGGAGGGGACATTTCACTATTTAAAATAATTTTTCATGGTTAAATGCCTGATTGATATTTCAGAAATATGTGTTCCCGTGTTTAGGACAAAGTGAAGAGAAACAAGCTTTTTTTGTTTTGTTTAAGGCATTAATAGGTGGTCTGGAACCTCTTTGGATAGAGAAAATGAACCAACCCCTGGAACATTATTTACAACTGTGTACAATATAAAGTAAACCCTATCAAGTGATTGTGATGATGATGCTAAATATAACATGCAAATTGCCTGTAAAGCAACTACCCGTTGGTGTAGGACTTAAAAACAATTAATTGACAACACATGGTTGGTAAATTAAGATCTTTGTGGATAACTCTGTTTGTGACAAAGTAAGGAGCGTTGAGGATTTTTCGAATGATTTTGGATTGTAAGGATTGGATACGAGATGAATTTAAAGGTTTAGTGTAGCCCAAAAGCTCAACTTCTTACATCCAAACAGGTCTAAACACCATCATGTAAATGAGTTTTTTTTTTTTATAATTAATCAGAAGTTTTGAACGTTTGACTAGTAAATGTTTAACGAAGTCGAAAACCTATATACAAGTTTCTTGTTAGGAGCATTGAATATTTAGGATTATAATGATTGGATACGGGACGAACTGGATGGTTTAGTGGAGCCCCAAAGCTCAACTCTGTATGTTTAAATAGGTCTTATTACTGTCTTGTAAATGAGTCTCTTGTAAATAGTCAGAAGGTTTGAACGTTTGTCTAGCAAATGTTGAAGAAGTTAAGAACGACGCACTTAAGGGTATTTGGTTAATTTAAGCGGCCAAAAGTCGATTTTATAAAATCCACAGAAGGTTAATATAATGAAGCTATTTATGAAGTTAGATAAACAGAGGACATTATGGGATCCTTGTACATAAGGGTACATTCCTTCTCTGCAATACCTAAGTCGTATGATTAGTCGAAACTGCCCTATTCCTCATGCCAACGGAACTCTAATTGTTTTATAAGTGTAATCGCTTTAGTAAAAATGGGTTTTCTTATATTTAGTGATATTCTTCATAAATAGATCTATTTAACTAGAAACTGCAGGTGAGGAGACACACTTTTGAAATGGTTATTATTTAATCGATTAATGTATCATTACCATTTCGGCTGTTTGAAAAATAATCTATTTTTCATTTATTTTTAACCACATTTTAGTGTTTTTGTTGCACTTCAGGGTGCGTCCCGGCTGTTATTTTCAATGTATTTGAAAGGTTAGACGTTTTGTGAAACAATAATGACCAAATCAGCCGCACCTAGCTGCACCTTTTCGATTTAAGTGACACCAAAGATGATAATGAGAAAATTATAAAAACATTAATAAAATATTAAAATTCATTTAAGGATATCTTCAAATTTTTTTATATGTGTTCACTGGTTGAGGAGTAAGACAAGTAACTCGGACATTACTGAACAATAAAATGCAAGAGCAAAACTTCCCAAATTTTAAGTAAAATTAGAATATTTGAAGACATGTTTTGACTATTTAGAACTATTATAATGACCAGTTAAAGGGCATGAAGTACCAATTTTCCTATTTAAAATCTAAATTTAAACAGAGGTGAAATGAAATGAGGATGGTAAAATGAAAAAACAAATTCCTTGCAAAGAGACGTTTGACTGCTGAAAACATTTAAGATACTTATTTTAATTAATTGAAGTCATTAAAAAGCACCTTATTGACACTGGAAGACAATTGTTATGTTGTGAAACATATCCTGTCACTTACTATGATTGTCGTAAATGTGTGTAATGTTGTCAACCATGAGGTCCTACATTTGTGGTGTAACTTTTAGAGAATACAATGATTTGATAAAAAAAATCAAAATTATGTTGATACCGATGCTCATTCGTCTCGTTTATCTCAATTTCACGCCAGAATTCTCTGTTCAAAAGCATATTGCATATCTCATATTAGCTCAAATTCATACACAAAACGAAATTGATTGGGGGTATGCCTAAAGCTAAATTTGGAAATACTAACGATGTTAATATCTGTAGAAGATTTTTTAGATGCAGATATCACTGGTGTTGATTTCAATTTGTTATACCAATTTGAAGTTATCATTGAAGTAAAAGTGGCTACAAGGTTCATTAACAAACGGTTGAAGACTGACATAAAATATTAAAATTTTATATAAGCGATTATCCACTTACGATGCATAAAATTTTTATTCACTTTGATAGGAAAAGCAATGTTGCCAAAAGGGTTGCTCTCCAAAGAAACCGACGAGGCAGACAACAAACATTTCAACCTATATAAGCATAATTTTACACGAAAATTTCCATGGAGGAATGTATAGAATAGAATAGAATAGAAAAATAATTTTATTCTGGGACCAAGTCCCTTAAGAATAACAAATTGTACAGAAATAAATGATATTAGATACATCTGGTCAGAGACATGATGACTAAATAAAATGAAAAAAAAAAAAAAAAAAAAAAAAAAAAAACAATAAAATAAAGAAGAAATATTAATATAACGATGATAATGTATACATAGTAATGTAATATATGATCAGGAAAATAAGAAAATATTCTACTAATGAAGTAATAAATAGGTTATTTTGATACAATGTTACAATATAAGAACCCAAATGTTGTATTCGGAATACGAAAATATTATTTTAATTGGTAACACTGAGTGTGTTTCAGAAAGATTTACGATATCGTTTAATTAAAAAAATATATTGTTAGTAAGCGTCACCTTGGATTAGGAGGAGGTACTGGAAATAGAGGAATTTAAAGGTTTTTAGAGATTTTGCTTGTCTAATATGAGAAGGAATGGAATTCCATAGGATGGTTGAGCGGAATAGGAAAGAGCGCTGGAATGTAGTAGTTCTATGGGATGGGGTATATAGATCAGAAAGACGGGATCTTGTGTTCAGTGACTTGATTGCAGATCTGAATTGAAGCGTATTGTAAATATAGGAAGGATGAAGGGTGCTGATGATTTGGTAAAGGAATGATCCGTGGAAATATTTTCTACGGAATATGGGATAAAGTATATTTAATAAACATTCATGTTTTTTTTCTTTTCTTTTTTTTCTTAATAAAAATCCCGAAAATCACTTTTTCTAAGCTTAATATAATTAAAAAATATATTTTTGACAGTAAACTAGGATTAAATAATTTTGGCCGCTTAGATTCGTAATATACCCCTATGTACGACGGGCAGTTTATTGCCGTTTAATTATTTTATGTGGATTCCCAGTCTTAAGTCCAGATTAATTTCTGGGTTAAGAATTAAAATAAAGAAATGATTTAAATAACAAACTTCAAGAGCCCTAATCAATTATGTTTTACTTTAATTAACCTTGCTGCTGATTTTAAATACACTTCGATAAATAAACATTTTCGTCCCAATGTCAGAGATAACCTCGTGACGTGTTGTTGGGACAAGACATGGTTTCTTGGCTGCCATTTCTTAATAAATACATCATTATAAAGTGTAAATATTTCCCGACGGGAGAAGGGAACGATCTGTCTTGGGAGGTTTAGTATTCCTTACAAAGACGAGGTATCCAGCTCTCATTTTTTATTTTCCCCACAGCTGACTATATCTCGCTGCTGACTCTATCCACGGCTAATGTGATTTCTGTGTTCCCATTCCTGTTCGCTTCACAGCTCCAAACATTTATCATGGTAGCAGATTCGTTGTGAAAACATTTATTTTTAATAACGCCAGGTTATTTTCAGTTAAATGTTTTTAAAGATCGATAATTGATAATATATAGATGATGTCAATAAATTTTTTGATTTACTCTCTCAAATGTATGCATTTAAAATTTTAGTTTTAATAAAATATTAGTCGGCATTCATGAGGATAGATGTCACTGAGTGCATTAAGAAAATATGAAAACAAATTTGAAATTTGGAATTGATCATATAGTCTAGTAGCATGAATTTGCAATGGTAAGCTTCTGGTTTATAAGCTGGTAGTTTGTTGGGACAAATGTAGAATTTTTTTTTTCAAATATTTTTGATTCCATACAGAAAAATTCGTATTAAAAATATATATATATATATATATATATATATATATATATATATATATATATATATATATATATATATATACTCTAATTCACAACTGACCTGGGGAATTTTTGAAAAACAGATACAAGGTTAGGGAGGGTTTCCCAAAACTGGTTGAATTACCACAGATGCAGGTATAAAAAGGCTTTCCAGTCAGAAACGTAAGGTATATTAAGGTCTTGGTGGATAAATTTGTTTGTTTGGTAAAGAGCATCATTTTTTTCTAAGGATTTTAGATTGTAAGGATTGGATATGAGACAAATTGGATGGTTTAATGGAGCCCCAAAGTTCAACTGCGTTTCCCCAAATAGGTATAATTACTGTCATGTCAAGGTTATTTGATTTTTAATTATGAAACCTATTCCTCTAATCCCTGTTGAACAGATCCGCTTCCTGGGACTCCATTTGGACAAACGTCTCACATGGAATCCACATACAAGACTAAAACGACAAGAAACGGCCCGTTGTTATAGATTACTCCAACATTAACTTGACAAACGCTCAAAGCTTCCAATAAATTACAAGAGACTCACTTACATGACTGTTATTAGACCTATATGTACATACGGAGTTGAACTTTGGGGCTCCACTAAACCATCCAATTCCTCTCGTATCCAATCCTTACATTCCAAAATACTTCGAAAAATCCTTAATGCTCCTTACTTTGTTACAAATAAACTTATCCATAAAGATCTTAATGTTCCATATGTTGCTGATTTAGCCCAAACCAGATACAATCCTTTCATAATAAACTGCACTCCCACACGAATCCATTTGTCTCCCAACTTGCTTCTCATTCGATACCTGATAACCCACCGAGGCGTCTGAAAAGAAGATGGCCAAAGAGACCTTCTAGTTTAGAACCTTTATTGAAGTGCTACTAGTGAGTAGTTCTTTACAAGTGATTTACATGTCATTATAATCATTTACTTGATGTATATTGATGTACAATTGTAAATATCAATAAATAGTTTAAAAAAAAAAAAAAAAAAATTATGGAACCTTTGGTTAGCCGATATCATTACAATAATTCATCCTAATTAAAATGTTATTAGTTTTTTGTATTTCCCAACGTGATGATTATTGAATGAGATACGTAAACGATCAAAACCTGATGCAGGCTAATTATTTACGTAATGGCGACTCTATTAATCACTCAAGAGGGATGAGAGGCCGTTCAGTGACAATAAATCCACTGCCTACTTGATTTCGGTACAATGAGAGGACCTGGATCCAGTGACAATAAAGCCAGTGCCTACTTAATAGGCTAGGAGAGGGACATAGACACATGGAGGCACAGAACATGGAGACTACATGGAAGCCATCTATCATACACCTTCAGCCTCTCTCATTTGAGTGCTCTTAATTGAGCGTCATTAATTGTGCAAGGTGGAGCCTTCGATATCGCAAACAGATCGTCTCCTCTCCTGACCGATCGCTCTGTTATCTCTGTACCGGTAGTCCTCTAGTCCTGTACGGTCCACGGCTCATCGAATTACATCAAGTCCACCTTGATGGATAATGCGAGAGGAAAACCCTTTACGTGTAACTTCTATAAATGGGTCGATTTAGGGAACAGGTAGGGTTAATTGTCGAATCGAAGGATTAAACTGGAATAAATGATAGATGGCCAAATAAATTTTGAATTTGTTTCAATTAGAAAACGATTATTCATAGGGAAAACAAAAATAATTGGTTATTTACCTAATTACGTACTTTCTGATTAGGATTGAAGAATTATTTGAAATGTTTTATTCGAAGCCTGGTTAGGTAGTTAAGGATTTAACATCAGTAATAAATACATTTAAAGAAATTTAAAAATTTAGCACTTCAGAATTCTGATTATATTTTTACCATTTCGGAAAAACTAGATAAGTTGATTTTTGTCCACAATAAGATAAATATTTTGAGCAACCCATATTAGTAGTAGATAAGTAGACAAGTTGTAATGGCGATGGTACCCTTTTATACAATTGACATTACAACTTGCCTACTTCTACTAGATGTGAAGGACATTTTAATAGGTTGCTCAAAATATTTATCTTATTGTGGACAAAAATCAACTTATCCAGTTTTTCCTAAATGGTACAGCTATTTAGAAGAAAATATGGGCACCCTCTTTTGTTTTGATTTAAAGTTACTTTTAACTTGAAAAATTCTAGATTTTTGTCTTTCATTGACAACTATAACAAGTTTCTTAAATTCGAGAATGCAAAGCAACGATTGACATCAATTATTTCATTTCAAAAACGAAAAAAAACTTTCAAAATAGCACCAGAAAAATTGGGGTGTATAAATGTGACTTCTTTTAAAAAAGCACCAAAAATAGTTTACAACAATTAGAAACGGTACAGTTTATTTATTAAAGGAATTGTTTTTTTTTTACATAAATCGCAATCATAACTGCCTGTTTCAGCCCTGGCACGATCTAAGTTTCCACATTTGGGAACATTTTAGCCACACCTCTCCCCGAGTGTCTTCAGAGAACTTTCCATCACAAAAGGTGGAAGTTGTGATCTCTAACAAGAGATATGTCGAAGTTAACCCATTCTACGGGAGGCTGAAGATAGTTTTTCAACGCTAACGACTCTCTCCATCCACAATTAGAATTAGCTTTTTCGTCCTTAAGGATTGCTGTTTTAACGGTTTTTTTTTAAGTTATCCGAAGGATAACTTCCTCCATTGTTGTCCTCCAGGATACTGTTTTAAAATATTTAACGGTTTTAAGATCGCGGACCTAAAAAGGACACTTTTTTTTTTAAATATTAGACTATTTAACTGTTTTAAGACGGCGGAAGGATATTAATTCGTTGTTAACTCATTCTACGGGAGGCTGAAGATAGTTTTTCAACGCTAACGACTCCTTCCCGTTTACTCTTTTTGCTAAAAAGGTAAGATATAGAAGAGTGGCGGTGGGGGTTCGGGGCGGGATTAAGAGATTGCTTCTGTTTTTAAGGACACTGTTTTACAGATCTGCCAGGATCTGACGATTTTTTGAGGCCGAAGGACATCCTTGGCCACTCTCTCCATCCTCAATTAGAATTAGCTTTTTCGTAAACATATGCAAAATGTTAGCTTTTTTTTTTTATAAACAATAAACTGCTCCAATAAAGTATTATTGATTAAAAAGCAACATGTGTTTTAGGAATTTTTTTAAATTTTATAACTCCACATACCAGACTTAGAAGGCAAGAAACTAATCGTCATTTCCCACTGCTCCAACATTCAAGCGTTCAAAGCTCTCGATAAATTATAAGAGATTTATTTACATGACAGTAATTATGCCCATTTGGACATACCGATTTTATCTTCAGTGCTCCACTAAACTTTCGAAATAGGGGTCCATATTTACACCAACCAAGGGTGCCCATATTCACACCAACTCCACCTAAAAAAGATGGCCACTATCACATGTAACCTAAAAGCGTGCGTGATTAAAGGTGTGATCCAAAAAGTAGATTTGTGAAATTAGTTTTAAATAAACATAAGAACATGAAACGAAAACGATTTCACATATTTCTTTAAAGTTTACAGTACAGAATGAATACCAATTTGCACAATAACCCAAACTCCATCCACACTAGTATAAGGAATTGTTCCAACTGCTCACTGCTATCTTATCCCAAGTAAAACCCCAAATAATTTAACCTACCTGGCTTTACCCTTCCACGATGGATATGTTAACGTCGGGGTCACCAAATTGTTGCTGTCTTTATATCTTCTTAGATTTTAGAACTTTTTATCCAAATAAATATAGGTTCACTTTTTTATAATTTTATTTCACATTACTTTTTACAATATGTAACCTTCTTGTTTTTTAACATATGATTTAAAATACATTATGACTTTAAATATCAATCGATATTTTTATATAATTATTAATGTGATTTGATACCCTACATTACTCCTCTCCCAGTAACATCAGTATGTTACGATATCAATTTTGACTTTGAGATTACATTGTCATGCCAAAAAAATAAAGAAAACTATCTAAAATAACACTTTTTCTAAACTGAAAACCAATTTTACACAACATAATTATACCTAACATAATTTACATAACAATTATTTTCTCTTTCTAAAAAAAAATAATCATACCATAATAAATTCAAAAAAAAAAAATAAAAATAAAATGTTAATAATCCACTTCACTCATTACCTATATTAATCACTAGTGGTATATTTCACATCTGATCACTGTAGGTAATGCTGGGGAAACCTGACTCTTTTACCCGTTTTTGTTGTTACCTCATTCCTGGATGCTGAAAATGGAACATCCTGATTAGTCATTAAGGGCTGTGGCTTCATAGGCATTGTCAATAATCTTGGTTGTTGATCCGTCCTACATGTTGGGTCCTCAGGGTCCAAAATGTAAGCAGGCTTCAACCGATCTAATGAGATATTCACCTGTTTGTTTTATTTGCTTCTTCAGCTTTTGTCTTATTTGCTTCTTCAGCTTTTTGTTTTATTTGCTTCTTCAGCTTTTTGTTTTATTCGCTTCTTCAGCTTTTGTTTTATTTGCTTCTTCAGCTTTTGTTTTATTTGCTTCTTCAGCTTTTGTTATATTTGCTTCTTCAGCTTTTTGTTTTATTTGCTTCTTCAGCTTTTGTTATATTAGCTTCTTCAGCTTTTTGTTTTATTTGCTTCTTCAGCTTTTGTTATATTTGCTTCTTCAGCTTTTTGTTTTATTTGCTTCTTCAGCTTTTGTTATATTTGCTCCTTCAGCTTTTTGTTTTATTTGCTTCTTCAGCTTTTGTTTTATTTGCTCCTTCAGCTTTTGTTATAGTTGCTTCTTCAGCTTTTGTTTTATTTGCTCCTTCAGCTTTTTGTTTTATTTGCTCCTTCAGCTTTTTGTTTTCTGTCTTAGCCTCTCTGCGGCTTCAATTTTGTTTTTAACTTCATTACCTTCTAATGTTTTTTCTTCATTCTCTTTCACTGGCTTAACTTTATTTTCTTCTAACACTATTTTCTTTTTCGCTTCACTTTCCTTCACATACTTTTATTTTATCTATTTCTGAACGAACTTTCTGTATCCAGAGTACATTTTCTTTTGGCTATTTTTTTTTTTTTTTTTTTTCAAAGTTTCTGGTTTTATTTCAGCCACATCTTAATTTTTCCTTATCTTTGCTTCTGGTTTCTTTATTTTAGCTTCCCTTTTGGAATATGCAGTAATTTTTTTAATTTCCAATTCTGGTTTAGATTCTACTTTTACTTCTAATTGTTAACGTCGGGGTCACCAAATTGTTAACGTCGGGGTCACCAAATTGTTGCTGTCTTTCTTTCTTCAGAGATTTTAGAACTTTTTATCCAAATAAATATAGGTTCACTTTTTTATAATTTTATTTCACATTACTTTTTACAATATGTAACCTTCTTGTTTTTTAACATATGATTTTTAATACATTATGACTTTAAATATCAATCGATATTTTTATATAATTATTAATGTGATTTGATACCCTACAGATATATTTCAGATATCTGTTAGATCTCAGAGTTTTGCATTTTTGAAAACTTTAGGAAATATAATCCATGTAACAGAGTGCTGGGGTTTTGAAAATGTCTTATATTTTAGAACTGAAGATGAATGTTCAGCATTCGAAACTAGTTTTATATTAAAATAATCCCTATAGAAGTGGCAATTAATTCATCAATCCTAATTCCCCCTTTTAGTCAAACATTCTCAAATATAGTTAATCGAAAATTTATCGCCCAGAAAAGTTACAACTTTTGACTTATGCTCTTAATTAATAACAGCTTAGATGTCTCGTCAACTAATTCAGTGATTGTTTTATTTATAACGGGTGAGAATAGGTGAATTTAAGAAAATAAAATTACGGTAAACCAATCTAAATCTACAAATATGGATACAGAAATACGTTTGTTTATGAAGTAGTTAAATAAAAAATCTGTATAAACTCTCTCATAAGTAAAGTGCTAATTATTGTAACTAATAATTGAAGTCTTAATTTTTTATAAGTAAAAATCATGCAATCAAGCATTATTTCTTCAATTATATTTTCACGCCTAGCAGTAATTTTTAACATGGTTAAAACTCCATAGATCAGGTGTTTGAAGATTACTTAAAAGCATAATTGGGCATCCAATTTTTAATTTTAATGTATGAGTTGGTCATCCAGACGAACAGAGTCTTTTAAGAAAATCTTGCTGATACTGGACTGCATTATCAGTGCTAACAACTAAAGGCCCATGGATCATATTTTTACACAAAATAAAAAGCAAAAGATTGACGCTTTAATTTAGTAATTATTTGTATTTGGCAGAAATTATTGTATTGATTTCATCTGGTTGGATTTAAATTTCTAACCTTAAAAGTTTATGACAGTGTGACAAACCTCGTTTCTGCCACATATTACTGTATATTAAAATTATTATTTAAGTAAACTTTACTATTGCTAACCTTCCTACTACTATGAAGATGGTGTAGTCAACATCTGGTTCTGACTGTTTCAATAGTTTAAATAAAACTCTGTTGCAAAATGGCGTTAGCCACATTGTTGGATTTTTAAACTTCACTGGAATCCACACGTCACACCACATGTTTATAGATTTTTTAAAATAAATATAAATGATTTAAGTAAATTTTATTATCAAGTACCCCGCTCCGCTACGGTTTAATATCATTATGATGAAGGACAACTTAAATTAGTAAAAGTTAAGCTTAACGTTGATAATTATTATTTCTTAAATAAACCTAAAGAATTCCATTCTTAGAATAATTTCAATAAGTAAATTTGACAATTTGCAAAAGTTAATTTTATATTATTTTGATAGTCCTCCAGTGAAGCTTCAAGGCAGCACTACCATCTTACCCAGCTCTGATACCAGACCATCAGCTTTTCTTATGGCATACTTTCTGTTTCTATTTTTGCGTACATATCAAGCATAAATTGGTTAAGGAGATTACGAAATTAAAGTAAATAAGGTTCTTCGCCTTCTCGCTCCATCAACATAAAGGCGTAAAAATCAGCTGGAGACACAGTTTTCTTAAGTGGTGTAATAGTGTTTGGGTCACGCTGAGGGATGTTAATACTGTACCCGTCTTCTCCATGGCAGAACATGAGACGATACTAAAGAGAATCATACGCTTGATAGAACTCACTGATTCTTATCAGTTTTTGTCCCTACATCGAACTGGCCTAACATGTCATCACCAGAGAACATAAGTCTTTTAACCTCCTCTTTAACATAAGTCTTTTAATAGCTTCTCGTCACAAAACAACTCACACTTGTAAGGGTCCACCTCTGCAGCCACCACGAGTTTACAGAAAGTACCATATTATAAGGTTACGACATCGAGCGTATTTTTGTTAGTTTACAACTATAAGGAACTTAATTTGTGGTCAAAGTGTGCGGCTTAAACATCTAACCTATTTTTTAACTTAGCTTATTTCCAAATACCATATGACAATTAATCTTTTATTATTCAACCAATAAAATTGTGTTAATCGCATTTTTCGCGAATTAGCCGCGATCCAGGCCGATTTTTTAAAATTCCTTTCTTAGCGAGCACCTACGGCCCTAGAGGAAGCTACATATCGAATTTCATTCCAATCCGTTCGGTGGTTTCTGAGATTTGACACTTTTTAGATGTGTTAAATGAGTGAGTGGTATTTGACAAATATATAGTAGATTTCTAGCTCTATATAACAACGTATATCTTAAACCTCTATTGAATGGTGCTTGCCACCTATTGGCCAATTTTCAAACTTCACTGCGCACAACATATTTATCGCTTTTTAACAACCATTTAATGGACAATATGTAAATTTTATTATTGCTAAACCTTCCTTGAACTATGAAGGTGATGTGGTTAAAATGTGGTAGAAGTTGGTTCAGTAATGTTTGCGGTTAGTGATCACGAACGAAAAATTACTAGTCCTTTTATATAATAGCATAGATATGGATGAGAATAAAACTGAAAAGGCTATTTTTTTTTTTTTTTATTCCAACAAGAAGCTGCTGATAATGTAATGGCGTAATGAGAGTTCACACTTTCAACTCGTGACACTCGAAATTCCTCCTAACAGAGTTCAGATTCCTTCGGTAGGTTGAGCCGCTTTAGTATGTAGCCTGTAAGATATGATATAATAAATAAGATAACAAGGACTGAATAAACTTTGAAGATTACTTTGACGATATATAAATTTTAGTAAATATTGACACTTTATCCTGTTTGTAGAGTTTTATCTATCTCTTCCCCCCCACCACCTCTCGATTCCATAGCTCTTATCTAATCTAAATCCTAGAGAGGACCCGGCGTAGTTCCATGGATTGTATTCCTTTGATTTATCCTCGGGGGCAGAGCAATAGATCACTTCGGATCATCCGAGCTATCATAACATCATAACAGCTACTGCTCTTTGGATATGGTAAACAGAATAAAGAAAGTAACAGATAGCGTTTTGAAATTGATCGACATCATCAAGGATTTCAACATTTTGATTAAATTAACAGCTGATGAGCATTCAGTAAAATTTATTTGTACTCTAGACGGTGCTCGAGAACGGAGTGAAATGTAATAATATTATACGTACAGTAAAAAAATATTATATATGCTAAAAAAACGATAGCACTAATAGTCAATAATGGGAGGAAGTTCCCATTTCGGGGTTTTTCGATTATATCTCGAAAACGGTGGACTCTAGAAAAATATATTATAAATGAAAATTAAAGCTAATTAAATTTCCTATAAAAGTTTTTAAATACATATTTGCCGAACTTGGCAAATCGAAAGGGTATTGTTTTCCACCAAAACAACGCACGGTCTTATACCTCGTTGGTCACTCACAATAAACTATTAAGCTTCCGTATTCACCAGAACTAGCTCCAGGTGACTACCACTTATTCTAGTCTCTGCAGATGAATGTAAAGCAATTCCAAAACGAACAGGACATCAAAAACCAATTGGATCAGTTTTTAGACAATAAACCCAAGACCTATGAACGTGGCATTGCCCAATTGGTCGAAAGATAGGAACAAGTTATACTGAACAATGGTGAATATATTGTAGAATAAAATTATACAGAGGGTTTTTCGATAATATCTCGAAAACGGTGGACTCTATAAAAATATGTTTCAAATAAAAATTAAAGCTAAGTAAATTTCCTATAAAATTAATAACAAAAGTATATATCGAATTTCCAACGGTTTTCGAGATATATGTTTTTGAAAATCGATAATGTTCGCAAAAAAAATAATTTTTGTCAAACATTTGCTTATAGTTTTTTTTGGGTTTTTCGAATATATCTCGAAAACGATTGACTCTAGAAAAATGTGTTCGAATAAACATTAAGGCTAATAAAATTTCCTATACAATTAATTCTGTATAAATTTGTCGTAATTCTAACCGTTTTCGAGATATTCGTTATTGAAAATTGGTGATTTTCGGGAAAAAACAATGTCTACCACCTCACTTTTTGTCAATACTTTAATTTCATACATACTTTTTTGGCACTTAAAGCAAATTTTTTGACATAAAGTGAGGTAAAAATTATTTTTATGTCGCAAAATGGTCGATTTTCAATAAAGTATAAACCGAAAACCGTTGGAAGTTCGATAAATACGTTTGGAATTAATTTTATAGGAAATTTAATTAACTTTAATTTGTATTTGAAACATATTTTTCTAGAGTCCACCGTTTTCGAGATGTTATCGAAAAACCCTCTGTGTATAATAGACATAAAATTGATTTTATTCTAAAACATATTCACCATTATTTGGTATAACTTGTTCCCATATTTCGACGAATTGCATAATGCCAAGTTCATAGAACGTCTGGGGTTTATTGTTAAAAAACTGATCCAAGTGGTTTTTGATGTCCTGTCCGTTTTCGAATTGCTTTCCATTAATAGAGTCCTGCAGAAACCGGAATAAGTGGCAGTCACTTGGAGCTACGTTTGGTGAATAGTGATGGGTCGTTCCGAATGGAACGGTACGTGGGACTGGTTCCCGCTTTGAACCGGTTTGGAACGAAACCAATCGCCCTAGTATTTCGTTCCACCTGGAACGAAACCAACGCCAAGAGATCTCTCGTTTCGTTCCCTCGGTGTAGTAGGGTTTAGATTGCACCTCTGGTTTCGTTCCACCCAAGGTCGTTCCGAATGCTTTGTTGCGTTGATCTTTCCGCTGTTGATTCCCTCCCCCCTCTCCATCACTCCACCACCTTGCGCATGGGCATCTTCAAAATAAATCGCTTTCTTTGAAATTTTTCATTCTATCGACGGAGCTCGGCTTCTTCTTTCCGATTCAGAGAAATAAACCACACAAGGATTTACTCCTTATGTAATTAAATGATTTTTTCGCTATTTGTTTAAAAGCTAATCACTCACAAGAATCGATTACTCCTTTTTTCT
Organism: Euschistus heros; assembly: GCA_003667255.2. NCBI lineage: Eukaryota > Metazoa > Arthropoda > Insecta > Hemiptera > Pentatomidae > Euschistus > Euschistus heros. The sequence goes on from RCWM02000237.1 coordinate 957,856, forward strand.
CGGATCCAATGTAGTTGGAAAATTCTCTCTAAAATTAAATTCTTGATTGAATAAAACTATTTCAAAGGTACACATTTTTTTAATAAGTATATCTAGCAATATAATCCTTCTTAATATTATTGAACCTATAAAAATTTTAATTATAAAATAGAAGGAGGTTAACAGCTTGAAGTCACAAAAAGGTATGTAACGAAAATGGTAGTAGGTTAGTCAAACTGACGTGGAACGGAAAATGGAACGGGATGAAAACTGGAACTGGTTCCAATCGTGGAATGGAACGTAAAATCTCATTCCACTTTTAAGTCGGAACGGCCCTTCACTATTGGTAATACAGATGGACGGAGACTATCAAGAAACTTTTGGGAATAATAGGCGGCATTACCAGAGCTTAAAACTAAAGGACCATGAATCATATTTTTACACACAATATCAAAATCCAGAGGGTCAACATTGATTTGGTAATAATTTTTATTTGGCCAAAATAATTTCATTGATTTCATCTGGTTGGGTTTCAATTTCTAACCATAAAAATATATGACAGTATGCCAAACCTCGTTTCTGCCACTAGGGTAAGTGCACTAGTTGTTGACAGTGCACTGGTAGTTGACAGTTTGATAATAAGTCGCTTATAATAAGGTTTCTGTTTGCACTTTCGTTTCGTTTTAAATTCTGGCGGGTAGTTCAGTTATTTCTGTATGCAAAGTGTGGCAGCCATGACTTCCTGGACGGGAAAACTGTTTTCAACACCAAATTTGTTGTCACAACTCCAGCTCAGTCGACTAAACGCCTCCATCCTTAAGCAATCGGCTAAGGATGCTCTGGTATGTATTCTGCTTTTTCTCTATGAAATGCTTATATCTGTCCAACTTATGAATATAATTTAGATTAGTAGGTATCTGTACTACATTTTACTAGATTCTTGTGGTTATAGATGAAAATTAAGAGGATTTTATCAACTACTAAAACATATTTATAACCTGTTGTTTAGTGCTTGGTACCTCTGTAAACTACTAGATATTTCTCATTTCTACGGAGGAGATTCCGTGAATACGGAGGATGGGTCAAAAGGTCCTATCCAAAGCTTAATAATTTATTGCGAGTGACGAATGAGGTGTGGGCCTTGTCTTGGTGGAAAACTATACCCTTGGGCGCTTTTTTTGTAATTGATTGATCCAACGTTAATTGCGAACAGTATAGTTTTGAATCAACTGTTTGTCCTGATGGAAATAGCTCGTTTCAATTTCTTGTAGACGACCTTGGAGCGTTATTGATGTCAAAATTTCCTTAACGAAATATGGCGAATCAATCATGACATGTGCGTTCGGTTAAGGAATCATCCCTATAAACACTGAAATTTGTTTTCTGGGCTTCTGCAGCAGGGTTACTTTTTTAAAAAAATAATACAGTAAAATATGGCGATAATGAATGATATTTTTTTCCATGTTCACAGTGCAATATCAATCGCAATACTAAGCTAATGTAAATTCGCAGAACTGGAGAGTTAAGATAAATCCCAGTAAATCCCAGCAAATAACCTTTACCCTTCGTCGAAAACCTACCTCATCCTGTCCTCCTGTATCCTTTAATGGAGTACCATTAAATAATGTAAAACAGATAAGATACCTTGGATTTTATCTGGACAAGAGACTTACCTGGAACCCTCACACAAGATTGAAAAGACAAGAAGCTGCACGTCGATTTCGACTATTACAACACCTACTTGACAAACGTTCAAATCTCCCGATTCACTATAAAAAACTCATATATATGACGATTATCTCACCTATTTGGACATACGGAATAGAGTTATGGGGATCCACCAAACCATCGAATTCTTCCCGCATCCAATCACTCCAATCCAAAATCCTTCGAAAAATCCTTAATGCTCCCTACTTTGTCACAAATGAAATCATCCACAATGACCTTAATATCCCATACGTCGCTGATTTGGCACGAACCAGATACCTCTCCTTTCATAATAAACTCACTGCTCATCCAAATCCACTTGTTGCACAACTTGCTTCCCATTCCATTCCTGGCAATCCTCCGAGGCGTCTGAAAAGAAGATGGCCTCGTGATCTTCTTTTGTAAATATTCATTAGAGTACTACCAATGGGTAGTTCCTCTGCAAATTGTATTCATGTCATTATATCTCATATATACCGCATATTTACTAGATGTGTTTTGTAATACAGTTGTAAATTTCTATTAATAAAAGAATAAAAAAAAATAAATAAATAAAAAATTCGCAGAAAAGTTTGTTGACATATTATAAACAGCTTAAACAATCCACCTAAGGGATTAATTCATCAGATAAGAAATGGACCGTAATGATATAAGAATAAACAGAAAAATGGAAAGGGCTTATTTTCCAACTCAATACAATAAATAAATCGTAAGGTAAGGCTTATGAAACGTTGGAGTAATTCTTTAGACTGACTCTTCTCTCAGGTTTAATTATATGTAGGACATTCCAGGACTGGAAACTAACAATCAAATCATTTTCATAACATTTGAAACATAGTTTATTCCAAAAAACTTATGAATTTATTTTTTCCATGTTGTCTACAATCTAAGATTTTTATTGATAAAACTAATAAAACTTCAATTATTAGTTAAAATTATCTAAGAGTAAGTTCTTTACTTACGAGAGCGGTCGAAGCCGCGAAGGGGGAGCGAGTAATCAATTAATTGTTTTGGACGTTATTTCAGAACGAAACAATGTGGACAAATAAATGACAATCGAAATACATTTAAAAAACATTAATAGTAAGGAAATAAACAATATCTGTGACAAAATCATAACAAATTCTGAAACAATTAGGAACTGAGCGTAGCAATCAAATTTCATTAAATTGGATCAAAGGACATTCAGACATACTAGAAAACTATTTAGCAGACAAGGCTGCGAAAGGTGCTTCCAATGATCCTTATCTTATTTTTTCATATTCAGTCATCTCTAAACAACACCTTAAGCCAGGGGCGGATCGGGAATTTTCGGCCCACGTGGGTAAATGGTCTTGACCGGCCCTCAGGGGCCAAACCCTCCCCCCACATCACATCCACAAAAGATAACCTGTTCACAATATGAACTTCAATTCTAAACATACTCACTCTTTCATTTTATGAGGGCGTCGAAAGGTTTTGAAATGAAATGAAATGAAAATGAAAATGAAATGAAAATGAAATGAAATGAAATGAAAATGAAATGAAAATGAAATGAAAATGAAATGAAATGAATGAAAATGAAATAAAATGAAAAATGAAATGAAAATGAAATGAAATGAAAATGAAATGAAAATGAAATGAAAAAATGAAAATGAAATGAAAATGAAATGAAAATGAAATGAAAATGAAATGAAAATGAAATGAAAATGAAATGAAAAATGAAATGAAAATGAAATGAAAATGAAATGAAAATGGAATGAAAATGGAAATGAAAATGAAAATGAAAATGAAATGAAATGAAATGAAAATGAAATGAAAATGAAATGAAAATGAAATGAAAATGAAATGAAAATGAAATGAAATGAAATGAAAATGAAATGAAATGAAATGAAAATGAAATGAAATGAAATGAAATGAAAATGAAAATGAAATGAAATAAAAATGAAAATGAAATGAAATGAAAAAAATAATCTTTATTCTGGGACGTATTGTCCCCTAAGAATAACAAAATTGTGTCATAAAATAGTACAATGGTCTGGCATATATATTTTCATACAAAGGTATTTATATATGAGGAACATGAGACATGCAAATACAGTTAAGTACATAACATAGATAACATAAGAAGGATAAATGAAATAATACTAAAATAAAATAAATAACCCTGAGAAAATGAGAAAAGATATATACAGTGAATGAACTATGTCTATATGTACATTGGATGAAGAAAATATTTACAGAGATTACGATATATACTTATATACACTGCACTCATTCACTTATACACCTATACACACAACTATACACAAATGAATTGTCGATAGATAAAATTTCTTTGTTTAGGAAAAACATTTAAAGTAAAAAATAAAAATAAAAATAAGAAAAAAGAATTTTTATAAAAAATAAATAAAATGATTATTTACTAATGTGGAACAAATAAAAGATTATTATTATATGAAAGAAAATTTATGAGTCAATTCACCGGTATCAAATTTATTAGATTTGATCATATTTAATAATAATTACTGTTCATATTGACTGGCATCTGACTGGGATAAGAGGAGATATTGGAAAAGGAGTGTTTTAAATGAGCTTAAGGAAGGGGCATGTCTTATTTCAGGAGGGAGGGTGTTCCGAGGGTAGTGGATTGGGCTAGGAAGGAATGCTGGTATAATGTTGTTCTATGGAAAGGCAAGTATAGGTCAGAGGAACGTGATCTTGTTGTGAATCGGGAGTAGAAGGAAGACTTAAATTTCAACAGATTATAAATGTAGGATGGGCGATGGTGATAAATGACTTGATAAAGGAATGAACCTAGGAAGTATGATTTGCGGGTGGATGGGTAGAGCCACTTCAAGTCCATGTACAGGTGTGAGACATGGGAACGCCTAGGGGTTCCAAAAACAAATCGAACGAAGCAATTCATAATTCGTTTTAACCTCTCTTGGAGACCCACAGAGAGAACCCCAAACACCACGCAGCCATAGTCGAAGAGAGGAAAGATGAGCGAGGAAACTAGGAGTAAGGTTGTAAATAATGCTAAAGCATACAATTTAATTCAAACAACAATTTTATTATAATTTTACCAAAATGATGGAATGATTTTAAGGAACTTTCTATATTCTACAAAACTTGATACGAAGCAGTATTTACTTAGACCAGTGATGGGCATACTACGGCCCGCGGGCCAAGTGCGGCCTTCGGACTAGCCAATCCGACCCGCGGCATGGTCACACACAATTACACATTAGACAAAATTTATTTTCTGCAAAGCTAGAATAGAATTATTATTTTCTTCTCGTTGCGTTCCGGATCTTCTACCGTTGTACCATATAAGTTGAGTGTAATGAGATAAAGTCAAAAATAAAGTTTATTAGTTGTAAAACTTTGTTTTGTCCATTTTTTTCGGCCCGCCCAGATATTTTTCTATTTCATCCGGCCCTCCCCTTAAAAAGTTTGCCCATCTCTGACTTAAGACAATGCACGTCAAGAAATTTCGCTTTTTAGGGTGTCAAATAGGGCCTCATGTCTCGAGTGGATTTTTTTTTTTATAAGGATTAGTTTTCCTTTAACCAATAAAACGTAAATATTTACTTTTTTCCCTTTCTTTCCCGGCCCCACCGGCCCTTTTCCTGTCCGGCCCACCGGGCGATTTCCCGGTATCCCGGTGGCCCGATCCGCCCCTGCCTTAAGCACATGTTGCACAAACAAGCTGTAGACCAGTGGCAGACACATGGAACACGACAAACAAGGAAAGACATCTTCATTACTTCATTCCAGACTTACGGACTTACATTAAATCAGAATCATCACAAACGGACAAAACACATATTACTTAAAGACTTAAAAAAAAAATAAAATAAAAAATAAATAAATAAATAAATAAAAAAAAAAAATAAAAAAAAATTCTACATCATAAAGTTATAAATAAAAGTTTGATATTGTATTATATCACAAAAGTAGACTTATTATCATTTGTTTATATTTTGTAATTATAAGTTGTTTATTATAAAACAACGAAAAATCGTCAGATCCTGGCAGATCTGTAAAACAGTGTCCTTAAAAACAGAAGCCATCTCTTAATCCCGCCCCGAACCCCCACCCCCACTCTTCTATATCGTACCTTTTTAGCAAAAAGAGTAAACGGGAAGGGGTCGTTAGCGTTGAAAAACTATCTTCAGCCTCCCGTAGAATGAGTTAACAACGAATTAATATCCTTCCGCCATCTTAAAACAGTTAAATCGTTAAACATTTTTAAAAAAGTGTCCTTTTTAAATTCGCTATCTTAAAACCGTTAAATATTTTAAAACAGTATCCTGGAGGACAACAATGGCAGAAGTTATCCTTCGGATAACTTAAAAAAAAACGTTAAAACAGCAATCCCTAAGGACGAAAAATAATAAAATTCCGCCATCTTAAAACAGAAATCCTTAAGGACGAAAAAGCTAATTCTAATTATGGATGGAGAGAGTGGCCAAGGATGTCCTTCGGCCTCGAAAAAACGTCAGATCCTGGCAGATCTGTAAAACAGTGTCCTTAAAAAAAGTTAAAACAGCAATCCTTAAGGACGAAAAAGCTAATTCTAATTGTGGATGGAGAGAGTGGCCAAGGACGTCCTTCAGCCTCTAAAAATCGTCAGATCCTGGCAGATCTGTAAAACAGTGAAAGTATTGTTTGTTTTTTTTTTTGTCTTTTTGTTGTGTAGGTTTTTTTAAAAGTTTTTCCTACTGTTTTATCAAATTTGCATTATTTACTTGTTTATAGATTCCTCCATATTAATTTCTATTTCAAATGGAAGTGTATCCAAACATGTACCTATGTTTTTATTAGCCTAATTTGGCTTTATGTAATTTATTTTCAATAAAGATAATAAAAAAAAATCAGAATCATGGACTGCCTTCTACATTACACAATACAATCACAGGACATGGTGGCAGTGAACAGCTACATTTATAGATTCAAAATCAGATATTCGTTCTTATGTCCTTGTGATTTCACACAAGAACAAAATATACACCACCTCATATATGAATGCAGACTACTCACTGAATACAGAACTATAATACAGGCAACAACAGTAACAGGGGAAGGCATTTCTACTTCTCCATCAGGGGTTTCCTTGGTTTATTCATTTTCGTATTGCTGTCGAACAGTGTTGGAAAATCATAGTTTGCCCAACAGATTGAATGATCAGAATTACTATGATTTGTTTTCAAAATATACTACCACAACTTGATCACGATATTCCACCTGAAGTTCGGCAAAATATGATTTTCCAACAACATGGTGCTCCTCCACATTATTCGAAAGCAGTACGAAAATTAATACAATTAGGATTGATGAATTAATTTCTATTCAGATTATTTTATTAGAAAACTAGTTTCGAATGCTAAACATTCATCTTCAGTTCTAAAACATACAAAATTTTTTCAACGCATCAGTATTATGTTACATAGATTATATACAGGGTGTTCGGAAGATCGTTGGCCAAAAAATTATCTCGGGTAGGGAGGTTCATTTTGAACCTATTTAAGGTCACTTACCTACATACAAAGTCTTACGGTTTTTTTTTGCGGCATTGATTTTTTGAATAAGTTGTCTTGAAAACAATTCTTCATTATAAATCAAATCTTTGACACGGTCCCAGGCCTAATAATCGAGCGGCGTGAGGTCTGGAGACCGTGCTGGCCACTCAATTGGACCCCGTCTTCCTATCCAGGATTGTGGGAAACAATTGTTTAAACATTCTCTTACAGGTAAGTTGTAGTGGGCTTTTTCAAAACAAGAACTTATTTAAAAAATCAATGCCGCGTTTACCACAATGAAGGAAGAATTTATTTTTAGAACAACTACCACAGAAATAAGAAAAAGATATCGTGCTTGTATTAGAAATAGTGGCCAGCACGGTCTCCAGACCTCACGCCGCTGGATTATTATCCCTGGGACCGTGTCAAAGATTTGGTTTATAATGAAAAATTGTTTTCAAGACAACTTATTCAAAAAATCAATGCCGCAAAAAAAAAAAAAAAAAAAAAAAAAAAAAAAAAACCCGTAAGACTTTGCATATAGGTAAGTGACCTTAAATAGGTTCAAAATGAACCTCCCTACCCAAGATAATTTTTTGGCCAACGATCTTCCGAACACCCTGTACCAGGTATGCAAGTTGAAAATGTCGTTTATTTCTTAAAATAAATACACAGTAATTTCAAAAAAGGTATAATATATTTTATTCAAAGTACTGACCCTCGCTTTCTACACATTTTGCCCATCTCTCGGGCAATATATGGATACCATTCCAAAAGAATGCTTCATCTTTATTTGAAATCCATTCATCGAGCCATTTTCGTACGTTTTCGAAATTGTTGAAGTGTTGCTCCGCCAATGAGTGTCCCATCGATGAGAAGAGGTGATAATCAGAAGGCGCCAGGTCAGGTGAATACGGCGGGTGGGGTAGGAGTTCCCAACCAAGCGAAGAAACCGTTTCCTTAGTCAATCTGGCTGAATGTGCAGGAGCGTTATCATGCTGAAGAATGACTTTGGCGTGCCTGTGAGCCCATTCTGGGCGTTTTTTTTTCGATCAATGCGTGACTCAAATTGATCATTTGTTTGTTGTCGGTAGCGCTCGGTATTGACTGTTTCGCCAGGTTTGAGAAGCTCGTAGTAGACTACTCCCTTCTGATCCCACCACACACACAGCATTGTCTTCTTCCCAAAACGATCCGGTCTTGCACTCGATGTGGATGGTTGTCCTGGCGTTACCCATGATTTTTTTCGTTTGGGATTCTGAAAATAAATCCATTTTTCATCGCCAGTTACAACTCCATGCAAAAAAACCCTTTCTTTCGTGGCGTAAAAGCAGCATTTCGCACACAGTTTTTCGTTTTTTTTTTTCCATCTGTCGTTCGTCCAATTCATGTGGAACCCATTTTCCAACCTTTTGAATCTTTCCCATAGCTCTCAGGCGATCGGAAATGGCTTGCCTAGTGACATTCAACTGTTCTGCCATCATCTGTTGGGTTTGGGTATTGTCTTCGTCTAATAAAGATTGCAATTCGAAGTCCTCAAACTTTTTTGGTCGATTTTCTCGTTTTTGATTAGTAACATCAAAATCACCACGTTTGAAACTTTGAAACCAACGTTCACATGTCCTGACGGTTGGAGCAACATCGCCATAAGTCTCAACAAGAATTCGATGACATTCAGATGCCTTTTTCTTTTGATTAAATAAGAAAATCATGACATGCCGCAAATGCTCTTATTTGGCTTAAAATTAGACATTTTTAACACCAAAGAAAGGTATGATACGTCCACGTAAACGACTCAAAAACAACTGACTTTTGTAAACAAATGACTAACAAACAAAATAGCGTTTAGAGATAAGCAAATCCTTCAATAGGCTATGAGCGCATTCTATTGGAATTAAAACGACATTTTAAACTTGCATACCTGGTATACTAAAGTTTTTAAAAACACTGTTATAATCTACGTAACATAATACTGATGTGTTGAAAAAATTTTTGTATGTTTTAGAACTAAAGATGTTTATCATTCGAAACTAGTTTTCTAATAAAATAATCTCAATAGAAGTGGCAATTAATTCATCAATTCTAATTGTATTGATCCTTCTATACCATCATGCGTACCTCAAGCGAAAATGAATAAATCATAAACAATTAATTTGAAGGACTTAAAATATTTTTTTTTTAATTCTATTGAAAAAATCGCAGATATTAATATGAAATACCTTTGATATCTGCTAATATCAATAGAATAATAATTCTAGTGTTTATGTTGTAATAACTTTTTTGCTTAGTTTTGAGTAATTATATTATTTTCTCATTCTTTATTTATGTTATTACTTTTTTTCTTAATATCAAGCTTGCAATACAAAATTATAATTAAAACAGATATCATAAGAAGTACATGTACATTATATACGACTAGGTATGGTGTGTACAGGAATAAATGAAATCCCTTTCAACAAGGTTACTGCTAGAAGGAAAACACACACAAAAAAAAAAAAAAAAATTTTTGGTAAAATGTCTGATGTGTGATGTTTGTCAAACTGTTACATTGCTTCTTGTATATACACAAGTGAATGGGAGACCACCTGGAAACATTTTCAAAGTTGTCCAAACTGCTGACACCAAGAATGAACCCCCTACCTACCCTACCACTGGTGACAATTAGGGACGGGCAATCTTGGACATGTCGCTACCCATATCTTCCATAAGTCAAGATCATTAATCATCCATGTCTGGTGTACCTGCAGAGAAAAAACTTAAAGAAGATGAAGAAAAAAAAAAAAAAAAAAAAGACGAAGGAAGAGGACAGGTAGGAAGGAGCTAGGTCTAGGGAAGATGTCCCCAGGGAGCAGAGTGTGACCTTTCTTCGTCTTCGGGGATCTGTCGTGGAGTCGAGGTGTGGTCCATCTGCAGGATGTGGGGGATCTTCATTCTATAGTTCATCTTTATGTACAAAACTATATTTATATATAGGTATATGTTATGTTTTATTGTACTTTGAATTAAAAAATTAGGCACATACTGGTAAATAAATATCGGCAAAAATATATTATGTATTGAAGAATTACATGTATATTCATTAATGAAAAATATACGTAATGATTTCAACTCCCCATTTTGTGTTCAATTTTCCCAATTACATAAAGGTAAGTTTAATGATAACCTCGATAAGTCTTTGTTCAGTAACTCGAACTATTTTTCAGAGTAGCTTGAAGATCGAGAATTGACTATATAAACAAAAATACACTCACCGCTAAAAAGTGAAAAATAAAAATAATTTTTAAAGAAAAAAAACCAAGCCGACTTCAAGATCAAACCTACATACAAAAACTTAACTAAAAAATAAAAAATAATATTTTAATTGCTTCAAAACAAAAACCATTAAATGACAATCATCGAAATTATCGATACTTATATACCTATTCACAATTTATGATCAGTTATTTTTGGAGTCGGTGCCAACCAAAACAAACAGAATTTGAAAAGAAATTGTAATCGTAAAGATCCTCCCACTGTTTCATCACCGCCACACCGCTGTCTCGGGCCATTCGAAAGTTTATTGTAAAGGCAGGATTAAACTGCACTTCTTGGCTGGCACCGACTCCAAAGATAACTGGTCAGAAATTGTGAATAGGTATATAAGTATCAATAATTTCATTGATTTTCATTTAATGGTTTTTGTTATGAAGCAATTAAAATATTATTTTTTATTTTTTAGTTAAGTTTGTGTATGTAGGTTTGATCTTGAAGTCGGTTTTGTTTTTTTCTCTAAAAATTATTTTTATTAAGGGACACAATTGAGGTAAAACGTTTTCTATTTTAATTATGAAATAATTAATTGTTGTTGATTAATATATTTTTTATTTTGATGAGAAAAGATTTGCCCGGTCGGGATTCGAACCCGAGTCTCCACTTTTCTAGCGTGGTGCCTTATCCACTAGGCCACCGAGCTCGTATCCGAACCAGGGAAATCTTTTCTCTTCACTGATCCATACCCCCGGGCACTCGCAGTTGCGATGTACAAATCGGGGATGAATGTTCATTGAACATTACTGTTAACTAGATCTTGTTGACATACGTCATATATATATATATTATAATTATGAAATAATTAATTGTTGTTGATTAATATATTTTTCCCTGGTTCGGATACGAGCTCGGTGGCCTAGTGGATAAGGCACCACGCTAGAAAAGTGGAGACTCGGGTTCGAATCCCGACTGTGCAAATCTTTTCTCTTCAAAATAAAAAATATATTAATCAACAACAATTAATTATTTCATAATTATAATATATATATGACGTATGTCAACAAGATCTAGTTAACAGTAATGTTCAATGAACATTCATCCCCGATTTGTACATCGCAACTGCGAGTGCCGGGGGTATGGATCAGTGAAGAGAAAAGTTTTCTATTTTATTTCGATTAATGTATATTTAGTCTACTGGTATAGTGTACACCATGTTGTATACCTATGAGACTGATGAACTGTTTCATTAGATCTATCTTCGGGATCCTCAGGCGTTCACAGGATACTTCCCGTTATTCTGAACTTGGGTGACTTTTTCCAAATAATATAAATTCCGACGGCAATATTTTCTGGGTTCTTTCCAATTAGTCCATTCAATAAACACATCGTAGAGTCCATGAGATATCCGATTATTTTTTACTTCATTGCTTCCTTAGGAGTAGTTAGAAGGTAAACATACAAAAGTCCTAGGGCCTGGGAACTAGAAGGGGGGAGGCGCGGAAGGTCCCTTTGGTTTTGCGCTCATATCTCGAAAACGGTGCGTCGTATGCAAAATATGGTTATTAACAAAGTTAAAGTTAATTAAATTTTCTACAACTTTTATATTATACACATTATTTTATTCTGTACCGTTTCTGAGATATGCGCTTGGCAAACGTGAAGGACGTTTAGTATGTTTTACCAAGAAAAGTTAAAATTTATGTAACTTTTGACAGGTTGAAGATAAATTGGCATATATATGTGTATTTTGAAGGAAATTTAATTTTCTACAATATTATTTATGAAGACTTTTGTCGTAGGATGAACGTTTTAGAAGATGTTCACATTTCCAGATTTCCAGCGTATATCTCGGGAACGGTACAGAATATGAAAAATGTGAATATAATAAAGGTTGTATAGAATTTAATTGACATTAATTTAGTATTTTTGAAAACTTTAGTATATATAATCTTTGGAATATAGTGCTGATGTGTTGAAAGTTTTGTGTTTTAGAACTGAAGATGAATGTTTAGCATTCGAAACTAGTTTTCTATTGGGTTGTTTCACATGAAATGTCCGATTTTATAATATTTGAAATACATAGAGGATTTTGCGAGTCTCTGTTGTTTACTTCCAAAGTTCACATATCATAATCAAGCAGTTACTAATCCTCTACTTTTCTTTTATAAACATTATCTTCCCAATCAATTACACACTGTTTAGTATACCTTCAAATATGAACATGGAAACACGCGATTTTCGTGTAATATTTTTTTATGAGTTTAAACTAGGTCGTTCGGCAGCTGAGGCTGCTAGAAACATCTGTAAGGCGTTTGGGGAAGGGAGTGTAAATGAACGAACCATTCGCTGTTGGTTTGCTAAGTTTTCGACTGGGGATACCAACTTGGAAAACCAGCCCCGAGGAAGACCTCCAACTGTAATTGAAAACGATGTCCCCAAACATACTGTAGAAGGAAACCCCTACCAAACAGTTAGAGAACTTTCAGCACAACTTAGTGCAAGTGCACCTACCGTTTCCAGACACTTAAAGTGCTTAGGGAAAGTAAAAAAGCTCGATACATGGGTACCTCACGATCTCACTGAGCGACAGCAATTGAAACGTCTTGAGACCTGCGTTTCGTTGCTTGCTAGGCAAAAAACCGACCCTTTCCTTGAAAGAATAATAACTTACGACGAAAAATGGATTGCTTATGACAATCAGCGTCGGTCAGGGCAGTGGTTAGACATCGACGAAAGCCCAGGACAAATGCCAAAACCACATTTGCACCCGAAAAAAATGATGGTTACAGTATGGTGGTCCATGGCTGGAATCATACATTATTCCATTTTGCCTGGAGGTGAGACCATTACCTCTACAACCTACTGCAATGAAATTGGCCAAATGCACAAAAAATTATTAAAAAAAACAACCTGGATTGGTAAATCGGAAGGGCCCTATACTCCTACACGACAACGCTAGACCCCACGTTTCAAAACTTACCATGCATAAATTGAAAGAGCTGGGGTACGAAGTTCTTCCGCACCCACCATATTCTCCCGACTTGTCTCCAACAGATTATCACCTTTTCAGGAATTTAGACAACTTCTGCAGAGGAAAATTTTTTGCAAATAATGCTGAAATCAAAAGTGCGTTTTCAGATTTTGTTTCACTTCAAAGCTCAGAGTTTTTCAAATCCGGGATAAAAAAGTTGTTGTCACGTTGGGAAAAATGTGTAGAAAAAGAAGGTAAATACTTCTAATAAAATTATATGGTTTTCATATTGTATTTTTACTAAAATCCCTTTACCTTGAAAACGGACATTTCATGTGAAACAACCCAATAATAAAATAATTCCAATTTAACTGGCAATTGATTCATTAATCCTAAGTAAAATTCTTCCTTGCTATTCATTAACTTAAAGATATTGCGAAAGTAGATCTCAGGTCCACCTTCTTTTCAGTCTATTTTTTGTATTTCCAGGTAAAAGTGAATGTATTCACTAACTGAAGGTACACTTAAGTCTGTTTGTAAAGTTGTATTGGAAACATACCAAGGAGCTTGTGTAAGTCTAAGTATTTTTGATTGAAAGATCTGAAGTGTGTCTTTTTCCCATAAGTCTGAAAATCTGAGAAGCCTAATTCTAAACTAGTTTTAGTAAATATGTGTGATTAGCTAGTTTTTGATTAAGGTTTACCTTTAATTCTCGTTTGATTAATGGGTGGATGCATTAATATTTGTTTAAGGTATTTATATTTTAGTTTAAATAGAAAATATATTAATAAACAAAACAAAAAAATATAAAACTAAAACGTTGCTGTATTTAACTCGTAGCTGATGGAAAATGTTACTACAAAACAAAGTCCAATGTTTTTATTTTAGGCGAATGGGTCACAAATAACAAAGTTGGAACGTACTAAAAAATTAATTTTGTTTTTTCTCAATTATTTCAGGGATCAACTTTGGTTCTTTTATAAATTAATCTTTTTGTTGTATCCTTCTGCCATATAATGTAAAGGGTGCCATATAATGTAAATGCTTGTTGACGATAGAGATTTGAAGCAATGAGACTGAAATGATGTAAACATTGAGGTTACATCACTGTTACTCGTGTTTTATTTAAATTTCAGTAATTCCACTGGACACATTTGGGATGAATTAAGGAGGGGAGGGGACTCAGGCTCTCGGCTCTGAGTTCAAGTCCTGTTGTAGGCAGACAATAAAATAAAATAATAGTATGGGTCATGCATTATGTATATGAAAAATTTCAGACCACAAGATAATTATAATTATAATTTCATTTAGTTGTATGAGGTATAAATTAAATAAGACAATTAAATTTATTCGTTTATTTTTCCTGCAACACACAAGATAGTTTAGTGAATCTCTATGTAATAAGACATACTTATACTATAATATAATTTCTAAATATAATACAAAGTAAAATAGCTACTATCATTGAAAGCATATACAATATATATTCACTATAGAACGAAACAAAAATGAAATAAAAATAAAAAATAAAACCAAATACATGACTATAGAAATGGTCATTTTTATTATATATATAATATTAGGAACATGTAAGGATGATATTTACAAAATGTTATACGCATTTATCATATAGTATTATTTATTTATTTTACAATAAAAACAAATTTTTACATATTTGACAAAACTTAAAAGTTTATTGAATAAATTAAAATATGAATCATTTTTTTTTTTTTTTTTTTTTTTTTTTTTTTTACATAGTGATGAGCACCTTCTAGAATGCCCAATTCGAAGCTAATTCTTATCCATAAATATAAATATCCGTTACATTTATAGATTTATAGATAATAAATTTAATAAATTAGATATCATAAAATATATGTATATATGTATTTGATTAAAATTAATATAAAACAAAAAAAACAAAACAAAAAAAAAACCTATGATATTAACCTAAAACTACCATTTCATTTATTGACATATTAAAACATCCCCTCTTACAATAAAGCCTCCCTGGGTGGTTACAGGAAAAGGTTAGGTTATGATAAGAACAGCTTTATTGTAATACATTTACATAATTTACAATTACATTTTTTTATTTTTTTTTTAAAATTATTTTTGCATTGTGAGTGAATTTTATGACTAGGAAAATCATTTAAAGACAATAGTTCTTCTTGCAATATTTTTGTCTCCAATAAATTGTTTAATGAAATAAAAAATAACAAAAAATATACTAAATAAAAATAATATTTAAACGCTTTCTTTGTTCAGTTACTACAGAAGTTTTTATTAACTTTTACTTTATCAAATAAATCTTTTTTTTACTTTCAAATAATTTCAAACAGAAATCACATTAGATTATCAACTGTTTACTGATTTAATTATTGACATTATTTAAAACAATGCAAACTTACATTAAAAGTTTAATTTAATTAGTACTGAGAAGTAACTAAACCAGGAAAGTTCAATTATTAACGAACTAAGTTAATTATTAACATAAAAATGATCACTTTCCATCAACATTAAGTTTTTCATAAAAAAACAACTGAAGTTTGGTTAGTATTATCATATTGGCTGGTTGGTGTGTTATCGTTAGTAATGGTATTTTTATAATATTGGTAAATTTTATGTTGTCATATTTCTTCACAAATAGTCCAATCAGTGAGTGCTGAAATGAGAGCTGTAGAGTGCAAAAAATATGCGATAATTTTTGACTTCATAGCTTCGTTAGGAATAGTTAGAAGGTAAACATACTAAAAGTCCCCGCCCCTGGGGGGTGAGCTAAGTATGAGGGAGAGGGGAGAAGATCCTAATTTTGTGTTTTTCGATTATATCTCGAAAACGGTGGACTCTAGAAAAATATGTAGCAGATCAAAATTAAAGCTCATTAAATTTCCTATAAATTTAGTTATATACATATTTGTCGAAATTCCAACGGTTTTCGAGATATCCGTTATTAAAATTCGATAATTTTAGAAATAAAAAAAAAAAATGTTTACCTCAATTTTTCTTAAACATTTGCTTCAAATACCAGAAACGTATGTACGAAATTAAAGTAAATTTAATGATCTACAATTTTGATTCTAACATTTTTTCTTAAAAACGATCGTAGAAAGTACTATAAGCAAAAGTTTGACCAAAAGTGAGATAACATTTGTTTTTTTCCGAAAATCCCCGATCTTCAATAACGAATATCTCGAAAACGGTTAGAATTACGACAGATTTATATAGATTTAATTGTATAGGAAATTTTATAAGCTTTAATGTTTATTTTTAACACTTTTTTCTAGAGTCAACCGATTTCGAGATATAATCGAAAAACCAAAAACATTGAACTTTTCCCCTCCCCTCACCGTTAGCTCACGAAGCTATGAAGTTAAACATTATCGCATATTTCATGCACTCTACAATGTGTTTATTGACTAGACTAAAAGCCTGTCTTCTTAAAATTATAATTTGCCATATCTGTTAGAAATAAGACATTTTGTAATTGTTTACATTTAATCAGAAAAATTGTTATCATTTAAGAATTAAATTAATGTATGTATATTAGTTCAAAGTGTGTGTTTTTATTCATCGTTTGAAAGTATTTCTGAAGTATTAAAAAAAACAAAAAACAAATTCCTGTGTCTCTAAAAATTTTATTTTTAGGTTATTTATTATGTTTTATTTCAACTTAAATTACTAGGATAGAAGATGAATAATTAGGAAATGATACATTAATTTGCCAATTTTATTTTGGTATTCTATTTAAAAGTAAAATAAATTTAGGTGTTTGGTTTTTATTTCTTATCTGATGTTGATATAAACAAGAATTACTTGTACGCCAAACCACTCAATTTTTAGTGAGTACTAACATTTCATTCATTGTCTTACATTTTTACATTAAAAAAAAACATCTAATCTGTGTTTCAAATTTAGAATATTTTGAATTTATGTACGCCATTAGACTATAAAGTATTTTATGGTTTTAGAACACAAGTTTTAGAAAACAGGTCTTTGTAGAGTGTGTGTAGATGAGAGTATTTTGTCAGGTTTTGTGGATTTGAAAACTTTCAGATTTGCCAAACTTTTTTAATTTTGTATTTATTATTAATTTAATATTATGATCAATGAAATTTTTAAACTAGTTTACGAAAAAAATTGAACATCATAGTGGGAAATCAGAAAACAATTCCAAATAGTTGATAATATTAGTGGATTTTTATTAAATTAGTAATCAATCACTGATCGATTCGTTCATTGTTTATAAAGTTTGTTAACAATTGAATTTAATAAAAAATAATCCACAATTCGAACATACTTAATACATTAAGAATCATAGCGGCAAATTAAATATTAATTCCAAATAGTTGATAATATTAGTAAATTTTTATTAAATTAGTAATCAATCACTGATCGATTCGTTCATTGTTTATAAAGTTTGTAAACAATTGATTTTAATAAAAAATAATCTATAATTCGAACATACTTAATACATTAAAAATCATAGCGGCAAATTAAATAACAATTCCAAATATTTGATAATATTAGTGGATTTTTATTAAATGGGTAATCATTCATTGATCGATTCGTTCAATGTTTACAAATATTGTAAACAATTGAATTTAATAAAAAATAAAATATAATTTGAACATACTAAACTACTTTTCAAATAAATTAAACCTTATAGTGGCAAATTATATAGCAATTCCAAATAGTTGATAATATTAATAGTATTTGATTAGCAATCAATCATTGATCGATTCGTTCATGGTTTACAAAGTTTGTAAACAAATAATTTAATCTACAATCATCTGCAATTGTTTTATAGGTTATAATAATAATTGTTAAACTGATTCATAAATAATAATTTTGCATGATTTTCAATTTTGACTTCAATATATGTTTGTCTGATCATTAAATTAAATTTGCTGACATACTATAGGGGTTTGAAGATAATTATATGGAAACAAGGATTGGATACGAGAAGGGGGAATCCAGTTGGGGTTAATATGTGATCTGTCATTATTTGGCCCGGTCTGCAATAATACAAGTTTAGTGCCAACTGGAATGACCCATATCGAATGTCCCCTATCGATAACATAATGCTGACTTGATCGAGGCTAAGTTGCTACCGATACTTCACTGCCACCATAATATTATTAACCCTTTCCAATCCAATGAGCAACATTTATCTTTAATCTTATTTAAAAATTCCGATTGATCCAGGTGTAAATTGTCGATTCAAGGATTGGAAAAGATAACGAATCCAGGTCAAGAATTCGATGTTTAGTAATAGTTAATAGTTTTTAAAAATGACCCTGATATTGTTCAATTATAAATACTATAGAACCTCACTGATCCGACTTCCGCTAGATCGACTCTCTGGGTAATTCGACCCACTTACGGAGTCCTGGGGGTTAGTGGAACAATATTTTCGCGGAATCCCTAATAGTCCATTTAGTTATACAAAAGATCGGGTAGTTTTGATATCTTATTAGTAGGGCTGTGAAATATATGCATTTGCATATTTCTCCTAGCTAACTAATGCCCTCGCTAGACATAAAGTTATCGGTTTGCTAGCTATACATTCGCTAAGTAGATTCTGAATAAATCCAATAGATAGATAGATATGGAGGTAATATCGTATATTATATTATCGTCTAATGCTGCTCGCAACCATATTTAACTATGCAAGCTTTAAGTAAAACGTCAAGTATTTTTTTTTTTTTTTTTTTTTTGCTTTAAGACTTGCTAACACAAGTCCTATATTGCCACTGTAGCACTATCTAATTTTATGCCCAGTTGAATTTTCTTTTTCTTCCTCTATTATATGAGAACTTTGGTTTCAGACAAAAATCTAATTAAATCGTGGGCCTTTACTTTCGTCATAGTTCTTAAAAATTCAGAGACGTCTTGAACAGTCAGTGTACCCAGCGTTCTTATCTTCTTATTCACAAACTTTTTGCGCTTAAACAGGATGTGTCTTGGATCTTCCAGACATTCGCATTTAGAACACATGCCACTTTGAGCTAGTGCCAAATTGAGGAATTTGTTGGTTCTGCCATGGTTAATCTTCAGTCTAATTCTATTTACTACTTCATTTACCATTTGATTGTGAAATTAATAATTTGATTTATCAAATATTATTTATAAAGGTTTTTTAAATATTTAAAAGTAATTACAATAAATTCCTCAGTGCCCCTATCATATCGCAAATGATTGTCATTGCAATTTCTTACCTTGGATTGAAACAAAAATGGAATTATAAAAAAAAAATTTATCCCTAACGAACTTTCGATTCTAGCTGGAAAAAAAAAAATTAAAAAATCATAAAAGTAATTATAAGCTTATCTTATGAAAACGAGAAACAACATAAGTTATCCTTCACAGCAGGAGGTATCTCATAAAATTCGGCCTTTAACTTTAACAAACCAATAGCAAGCAAACTGCTAAGTTAACAAACCAATAATTTAACAAATCGCGAATTATCTTACCAACAGGCTGTCTAATGTTCTAGCAACATGCTTCAATAGGTTTTCAGGGCTGTTAAGGATTTTGTTAAGATATATGTCGGTCTAGAAACAGGAGCCAAGAGAAATCTCGTAATTTATCAATTCTTTAACTTTATTGGACGAATTAACAAACCTGAAATAGTATCCAGGCAATGCTTTCCATAGATTAGAGATATTGATAATATTACTGACGTATTAGAAATGATAAATTCCTACACAAAAGCTTGAATTTTCAAATATGGTTGCGAGAAGCATTAGACGATAATATAATATACGACATTACCTGAAGAAGCTGCATAAATGTATACAACTACACTAGCAGTATCTGTTTGATTTATGCAGAATCTACTTAGCAAAAGTATAACAAGCAAACCGATAACTTTATGTCTTGAAACCGGGCATTAAACATCTAATATCATCAAAATAAATATGTTTTAGTTATTTTTATTTTGCATATTTGAGCATATTTTGCCATAAATACATATTTTAGGCAGTAATTGTATATTTTTCTACGTATCCAGAATTTCTGTTTTCCATATTTGCGCATAGTTTGCCCTAAATATATATTTTGATCTGCAATTACATATTTATGTACATATCCGGCATATCAGCATTTGACCTTCGTTTTTTTTTATGTTTCTGAACAAATACAAAACAAATTTGGAATATTACTTAACTTTTCTTTTTTTCCTCCATCATTCGTTAACTGTTCATTTGTGTGTTCCTAAAATGCCAAAAATCACTCTTGCAAAGACAAAAGATCGTCTCCTGATAGAATGTGCGTGAGTTCTTAATTAAGACTTTAAAAGTGTGATGGAGCCGTTTTAAATTGTGTGTTGTTTTCATAAAGTTGTATCAACTACTGCACAATTTTTAATAAAACAGCACATACAAACAGCAAAGTACCAATTAAAAAAGGTAAGAAAGCAAAATTTGAAAAAAAAAAACTTTTTCAATTGAGGTACGCATGATGGTATAGAAGGATCAATACAATTAGGATTGATGAATTAATTGCCACTTCCATTGAGATTATTTTATTAGAAAACTAGTTTCGAATGCTAAACAATCTATCTTCAGTTCTACAACATACAAAATTTTTTCAACACATGAGTACTATGTTACATAGATTATATATACTAAAGTTTTTAAAAAGGTAAGACAAGAAATCAAGCATGGGCACTCATCTTCGAGGTAACTAAAACACTGAATTCGTGAGAAGTAAAAGGGGGAGGCAGGTAGGTTAAGTTAAGCAGGTAGGTTAAATTTTGTATGTTTTAGAACTGAAAATGAATGTTTAGCATTCGAAACTAGTTTTCTAATAAAATAATCTCAATAGAAGTGGCAATTAATTCATCAATCCTAAAAAAAACTTTGGTTACACAAACTTCCACCGGATTAAAAAATACTGGTTTCGATACTGATTGATGCCTATGTCACATAACTTACTTGTTATCTTTTTTAATATTTGACCAGTATTTTTGTTTTTTAATGGTCTTCTTCCAATTGTTTCCCTTCTCAATACAATTGGTTACTTAAACTTGAATTTTTACTTATTAATAAGTATATATCGCATTTTTTTTTTCTAAATAATATATGAGGCTATGAGAGCAAAAGTTGCCTAACCCACAAAATATAAAAAAATCTAATTTAGTAATTTTTTGCAACTATAACGCCATCTGGTGGTGTTAATGTGTTTGAAAAATTGGTTCACATTGCACCACCATGTGAACCAATTTTTCAAACACATTAACACCTTGTTGATGGCGTTATAGTTGCCAAAAATTACTAAATCAGATTTTTTTATATTTTGTGGGTTAGGCCACTTTTGCTCTCATAGCCTCATATATAGTTGCATATTTTAGGGATTTAATTGCATATTTTACCTAATACATATGTTCATATTTTTTCAGTTTTTAATGCATATAATTCACAGCACTAGTTATTAGTGTTGTGCTTGAATAGGAAAATCCTAGTTTTGGATTTTGAAGCCCTACCACTCGATAATTGCTATCATCAAACATCAAATATTTCGAACTTTCCTACGTTTCACCAACTACCTGCTGCACGGTTGGTTCTTGTTATATGTTCTTGAAAAGCAAAGTTAATACAATTTGAGCGGAAAATAAGCTCTGTCGCTTAAACGGGGACAATGATACAGGCTATCAATCATTTCAAATTCTCTCAAAAAGTGCTAGAAAGTGTGTATTTTTAATTTTTTTTTTTTACGGTTTTTGCTCAGTACGTCCTTAACAACGACGTTTAAAGTATGCCTCATTATGTATGAATTTAAAAATGATAAACCAAAAACAATACATTATTATTATAGCCATTGCTCCTGTACATAGCAGTCCAAAACATTTTTATGCAAACAAATTAGTCTATCGGTGCATATAACGTACATTTCTACTGCCTTTACTTTTTTTAAATATTAAAACCAGGAGGTAACTTTCAAAACGTGTTTTGTCACAGCAATCCCACTTTTCAGCAATAACAAAATATTATGAGATGTAATTACCCTTCAGAAATAAAAAAAAAAATCCCAATTAAACTTATAACATGTAAAAAAAACAAAAAACAATACAACAAGGATCAGAAATATTCTTTACTCCTAAAATTAGCATTTTTAATTTTAAATATGGACAAAACTCGTTTTGAAGGAACACAGAGGACAAAACACGGTTTGATGAAATAACAAAGGGACAAAACACTGTTTGAAGTTATTAAAGCTATACTTTATTTTATAGAAGTCGCTGTTTGCTCAAAAGTACACAAAATAAAAATTATAATTACATAATAGATGATGTTAATGACACTCATAATTTTCGGGGAATATTTTCATTTTCTTAACAGTCATGTTTTTAAATATGCAGTTCACATCTTTCATTTTCTGAACAGTCACAAGTTTCATCCTCTTACAAAACATTTTCAACACTTGGAGAGTCAAAATGTACAACCTTGTACCAGTGTAAGCGATTATTGTCAATAATGCAGCGTTCCCATTGGCTTAGTGGACAGAGGATGGTTTGAAATAAAACAGGTTTTGGACAAAACACTCTTTGTTTAAAACCTTGATTTTGTTTACTAATTTTAGATGGGGAATAGATCAAAACTTGTTTTGACAGCTAATACTCATCACATATTGTAGGGTTCTGAAAAACAAATCTTGTAATACCAAAAACTCAAAAAAAAACAACATTTTTTGTGACAAAACACTTTTTGAAAGTTACCTCTTCAGTTAGGGAAGAAGTTTTACTGATTAGAATGGTTAGGTAATTCCAATAGGAGGTAGCACAAATGATGAAAAACTTTTTCAAAAGAAGCAAGCAGTTCTTTGGGAGGGGATATACAGATTGAAAAGTATACCTTATATTCACGAGGTTTATAGATTTATAGTTCACATCTTTCATTTTCTGAACAGTCGCAAGTTTCATCCTCTTCCACGAAATTTTCAACACTTGGAGAGTCAAAAAGTACTACCTTGTACCAGTTTGAATGGTTTGAACTAAAAATCAATCTATGGACAAAACTCTCTTTGCTTAAAACCATGATTTTGTTTACTAATTTTGAATGGGACAAAGCTTGTATTGATGGCTAATACTCATTACAAACTAAAAATTTTTTTTTTTGTTACAAAACACATTTTGAAAGTTACCTTCTCATATATAACTTTTAATTTAATTATAATAAACTTTTAAGTATGAAAAACATGTGCTTTATTCAAATCTTCGGTTAATCCGACTTTTTGATTATTCCACCATACTCCTTGGTCCCTTAGGGGTCGAATTAGTGAGGTTCTACTGTACATATATATGAAGAATTAATTTTTTTTTTTCTATGGACCAACAATAATTACAGGATAAAATTTATTCTGAAGTTTTGTTATGGTAATGATAATGTCAAAAATCAAAATAATAATACAAGATGAAAAAAATAAGAACCTAATAATTTTCAATCGCCTTTGGTATGGGTTGAGACACGAGCTGCTATTATAAAAAAGGTAGAAATATTTAAACGTTGCAAATCTTGTTATTCCTCTTATTTTTATGTTTTTAAGGAACATCTTATTATATTTCACTTACTTTAAGGATATAATTCGCTGGGAGTTGTGAAGAAAGCAGATAAGAGAAAATTGTGCACTCTTCATTAGGTCATTTGATCGTTTTCCTGAATCCTGTAATTACTCTAAAAATACCATTTTCGTCAAAATAGATATTAAGATATTATAACAATCAATTTTCTACAACGCCGATATTAAAAAACCTGCTTTGAATGTTCATAGCTAACTCGTTTTTCAATTTGACTTATCCACTTCTTTAAAACAACCACCAAATCAATAGCTGCCTTGATATTTGAAGATATTATCGGCCAATCCAAGCCCTCAAATATGTCCAGCAATCGATTAACAGTTGTGAATGTTTGAATTAATTAATCCATGAGAATATTAAACACAATTGTATTATTAAAACAATTTAAACCAAGGAAGATTTTGATTGTTCTTTGATTAATGTTAGTCGATTAAAAAAATTGAAATAAACTTAATCTCATGCAATGAACTGTTCTTGACCAAAGACCTTGGTCTTGGGTTAATATACACCGAACTTTAAAATCCACACACAAAACCAACCAAATATCACTTATAACATATTAAAATAAATCGCAAAACTCCACCTATTAACAATTAAGTACCGCTTAAATAAATTCTTCGTTGAACCCCGGTATTCGGGGAACTCTAGGACTCCCTGGAGTCGTCCCCCAGGAGGTGGTGCTCCGCTGGAGAGTTGGACGTCGAGGAGTGGCAGAGCGGCTCCTGAGGTACCAAACCCTCCTTCATCCTCTTCTTCTGCTTCATCCTCCGGTTCTGGAACCAGATCTTGACCTGGGTCTCGTTGAGCTGGAGCGCCGAAGCGATCTCTATCCTCCTCGCCCGAGTGAGGTACTTGTTGAAGTGGAACTCCTTCTCCAGCTCCGTCAGCTGCTTGTTGGTGAAGTTTGTCCTTCCTGTGTTGTTGAGGAGTTGGCCTCCTCCGAGGAGTCCGCCGGAGAGTCCTGCCCCTGCGTAGCCGTTGTAGTCCAAGCTCGGGGTGGGTTTGGGACCTGAAACAGGGAAAAGATTACGTTAGCCATTAAATAGTTCACGATATTCATAAAATATTATGGAGTGTTAACGACATTATAATAATCTGTATTTGTTATCAACCGACTTCAAAAAAGAGGAGGTTCTCAACTCATCTGTATTTTTTTTAAATTTATTTATTTTTTTGTTGTATGTTACGCGATTACTCGGTCAATTCTAAATCAATTTTGATAATTCTTTTTCAGATCGGTAGGGCATACTTCAGAGGTGAACCCATCAAAAATAGGTTGAAATAAACTCAGCACTTTTTAAGAAAAAAAAAAACAGTTAATAAAATCACTGTTATATAACTTCCCATTTTAAACATATTTATAATTGTGATAATCTAAAATCTCTATGATGATTAAATCTAAATTATTAACAAAAATAATTTACATATACAGTCAACTCTCGATGTGTCGTACTTCGATAAGCTGAATTCTTAAATAAGTCGAACAAAATCTACGGTCGGAAGTACATTACACTTAAATTTCACCTCAATGAGACGATTTCAGACAAAAAAACGTTAAAAATTGTGTAAATAAGTCGAACTGAATATAGGGTTCAAAAGAGAGAACTTCTAGGACCACCTCTATAAAACGAACTATAGAAGTTATCGCCTCTAACTCGAACTCAAATTAAAAGAATTTCATATGTAATTTGTTTTCCGCTTTTCCCGCCATTGTTTATTTTTTCAGTTCATAGTTACACCAGTCACTTATTATTAGTCATTCACTGGAGTGGTTTTACAGTGGATATTGAAAATTATTCCCATTAACGAAAAGTTAAAATTGATTTGCAAAGTGGAGAAAAAAGGAAGAAGTTGGGCGTTTGTTGCTAGTGAATTCCGAATTAGTCCTTTAAGTCGAACTTTTTTTCAGGGTACCTTGAAGATCGAGAATCGACTGTATAAACAAAAATACACTCACCACTAAAAAGTGAAAAATAAAAATAATTTTTAGAAAAAAACAAAACCGACTTCAAGATTAAACCTACATATACAATCTTGAACTAAAAAAATAAAAAATACTATTTTAATTGCTTCGAAACAAAACCCATTAAACGACAATCAACGAACTATCGATACTTATATACCTATTCACAATTTATGATTATTTATTTTTGGAGTCGGTGCCAGCCAAGAAGGGCAGTTTAATCCTGCTTTTATAATAAACTTTCGAATGGCCGGAGACAGCGGTGTTATAGGTAAAAAATCAATTGAGCACACCAAATAACATAAAGATCCGTTGAGAATAAAAGTTCGGCAGTTTTTCTTGAAAACGGACTTATGGAGCCTTATTTTACTGGACTACAAGTTAATATTGGAATTCAGCATCCTAAATAACATTCAGAAAGTTTTTATTTATTTACTGCTATTAGGCAACCGCAAGCTAAGGATTTGTGTTGGAATAATCAAATACTATCGTGAAATAAATTTTTCTTTCGATTTATACTGAGTTATAATCGATAGCCGAGCGTTGTCAGCGCGCCCGATACAGTAGGCCGTGGCTTCGAGGAGCAGCAGAGTTTAGATCCGTCGGATCCGATCCGTCACGGATCTCCATCGCACATTTTCGACGGATCGGAGGTAGGTGAAATTTCGTATTTGAAATGTTAAGGGGCACGAGAGATCAGATCCCTCAAACTAGATATGCCAGATCAGATCCCTCAACGAAATCCGTCCGTGTATGGCTAGCTAATCTCACCTTGGCGGGATAAAATTGTTTTGTTTGTTTGTATGTTGGGGTTTATAGGCATAAAACCCTAGGGTCATCAATGCCTGTTTAGTTCTATATATAAATATACATACATATTATCTGTTAAATTGGCTGTTACCCTCCTTCCGCAGAAAATACTTCCTAGGCACCTACCTATTCCAAGTTATCAACACCCGTCACCCTCCCTTTATTTACAGTAACCTGAAATTCAAGTCCGCTATCAAATCACTGCATACAAGATCTCGTCTTTCCGATCTCTATACTCCATCCAACAGAAGTACTGCATTCCAACGTTCCTTCCTTGTCCGATCCTCTACTCTTTGGAATTCCCTCCCCCCCCCCTCCCCCCTGTATCCGCAATGCTTCTTCCCTTGAAACATTCAAATCACTATTCTTTCACCATCTTCTTTCCATCCAACTCAACGCTCTCTAATTGTAAGGATGTATGTACTATATATGTAATCGTCTAATTTAATTACTAAGACCGTCAGACATAAAACATAAGCATAAATTATATTTTGATTATGATGTTTTAATTGTTTGTAATGATAATTTTTGATTTTCTATCTTTTATTTTTCTTTTTTTTTTTTTTTTTTTTTTTTTTTTTTTTTTTTTTTTTTTTTTTTTTTTTTTTTTTTTTTTTTTTTTTTTTTTTTTTTTTTTGCAATTTTATTTACAATATTAACCTCTATTTTGTATACTCATTTTTTTCACCCTCTTTTTATTTAAAGTTATTTCTTTTTCTAGTTTTTCTCTGTATCTTTTTTTCATACATATTTGTGTTCAGTTTATCTATGTTATTTTATTTTTAACAGCCTCTCGGCCAGTTATGATCTTACTTTATGTTATTTATTGTTATTCTTAAGGGACTTTGTCCCAGAATAAAGTTTTCTTTCTATTCTATTCTATTCTATATATACGTTTATTTTCACACAAGAATTAGGGTCAGGAAGGGTGCCACGAACAGGAGAGACGAGCCGCACCCGCCGAACAGGAAACGCGCCACGGCTTGCTTATTTATATGAATACATATTTTCTTGTCTTTAAATTATATACGAAGCTTATAAGTAGGATGTGGATAAAAACCATTTACATTTCTTCTGCATAGAAAAGTCCAAATCCTCACAAGGTTCGGAGCATAACTAGCCCAAGTAGCAGTGTCGCATTTCTCAACAAGCGGGACCGATCCGCCCCAGCCCCAGGAAGCGCACCCCTCCCCCCAGCCCCCATCCGAACCCCAAGAAATTAAATAAATTTCCGAAAAGAAATAAAGAAGGAAATAGAAAATAAATAAAAATAGAAATTTAATAGTAGTTATGAAAATCAATTAAAGTTTGTTCAACAGTTCATTTTCCTTTAAGAAACTTTAGCCTGTTTTAACTTTAGATTCGTCTTTGCCAAGAACGTCCGAGATAATTGTTGTAAGCCCTAATTTAGTTAGTTATGGTAGATAAAAAAAACATTCCTGAAATATGTGGTTAACTGTTAAAGAGCTATTGCAATGCTGACATTTAGGTGGTGGTTGTTTCATAATTATATGGAAATGGGTAAACTTCGTATGGCCTATTCTCAATCTGGTCATGACAACCTCCTCTCTGCGATTTAGACGACTTGATGTGACAAGTTGTGATGGCTTTACCGACTTTTTTTATTGTTTTCAACTTCTTTGGTGGGCTTTCGTTCCACGTACATTGCCAATTTTTAATTATTTTAATTTTACTAAGGAGATAAATTTGTCAGGGGTGCAATCAGGATGAATAAACACGGCCAGTTTTTAAATGAAAAACTTATATTTTGGCGTGCCAACGTTTAAATTCATGTTTAGCAAAATGTTTAAATTCATATTTAACATCTTCCACGCCTTTTAAAATAAAAAAAATAGTTCGGTTTTTATCCACCATGCGTCCCTTTCATATGTTATATTAGCCACTGCCACCCTTAATTACTTTCTGCAAGTCATTATCCCCCCCCCCTCTTTTTTCCCTGATTTTATTTTTTAACAGTCATTGTTAGTCAAGCCTTCATCTAGACTACTTCAGTAAGTCCATTTATTTTAATTTCTCATATTTTCCCAACCTCTTCCTTCGTTTATTGTTATGTCAACTTCATTATTTTGCTTACCTTTCTATCTTACCATTTTCATTTTCATATAGATCCCTCATACCTATTTTTAAATTCCTATTAAAAGCATCTGTTAATAAAATTGTTACGTTTTATTAGTTTACAAAATTTAAAATTTGTATTATTCAATTTAAATTATTTAATTATTTGATTAGAACTGTATCTTCGACTAGACTTTACTACTATTTTGTATTCAATTATCTAATTAACTACAGATTTTTTTTTCTTGTTTCTTTTTCATTTTTAAATTATTTTTATTATTTATTTTTTTAATGTTTGTATCATCTTGGTCACATCCAATTTTTGTTATTTTAGCCCTGATGAAGACCTGCAAGGCAGGTCGAAACGTTGGCACGCCGAAATATAAGTTTTTCATTTAAAAACCCCCTTGACAAATTCATCTCCTTAATAAAAACTCACAGCCAACAATACAATCATCATTATTTTAATTTTATTTTATTTTAAAATTGTTTTTATTATGAACTCACGAAATGAATCTTGACCTTCCTACTCTACACAAACCTATAGATGATAGTAACCTGTAGGATAACCCGTCCTTCCTGCCCTATTATAAGAGCGTCAAGCCTCCAATAAACAACAAGACGAACGCTGAAGTCTGATATTTATAATTTAAAAATTTTTTAAGTGACAATATAGTCCATAGATAGTTCTAGGGCATCCGAAATGCATGAAATATGAAACGCTTCAGATAAGCATTTATTTCCTAGTAGAAATGAATCCCTCTTACGATGTTCATCGACTTTTTCGATTGAGAGAAGTGAAATATCTTCTCAATTATTACCTCACTGTTGAAGGAGTTGCAGGTACGTGGTGGTACACATCAAACCCCGAGCAAAAAGTTAGTACCTAGTTGTCAACACCAGCTAAACATATAAACATACAGACACATAAACAGTGCCTAAACACACATGTCACCTGATAAACCAACCTCAGGTACAACTCTTGAGGGAACTCAGTGTCTTCGAGTCCAATGTTTGGTAAAAGGGAAGATAACGTAACGTGTGTTGGAACACACCCTTCTTGATTACAAGTTAATGGGGATTCATTTTAATGTTATATTAATATATTAAATTCTGATTGTAATAAAATTTTCCAAAACAGCAATGAATGTCGAGTAGAATACCTATTTAAATAATTCCATGGACTTTTTTTTTAATTTTTTTTTTTTTTATACATTTATTGAAATTTACAACTGTACAGAATATATACATCAAGTAAATGTATTGACAACGATTATAATAACATGTTAAACTTGAAAAGAACTACTCATCAGTAGCACTTTATTAAAACCTCTACACTAGAAGGTCTCTAGGCCATCTTTGTTTCAGACGCCTCAGAGGGTTATCGGGAATGGAGTGGGAAGCAAGTTGAGAAACTAACGGATTTGAGTGGTAATGGAGCTTACTATGAAAGGATAGGTGCTGGCTAAATCAGCAACATCTGGAACATTAAGATCTTTATGGACAAGTTTATTGGATGACAAAGGAAGGAGCATTGAGGATTTTGAATTGTAAGGATTGAATACGAGATGAATTGGATGGTTTAGTGGAGCCCCAAAGCTCAACTCCGTACGTCCAAAAAGGTCTAATAACAGTCATGTATATGAGTCTTTTGTAATTAATTGCGAGCTTTGAACGTTTGTCTAGTAAATGTTGAATTAGTCTGAAACGAAGGGCAGTTTCTTGTTGTTTTAGTCTTGTCATTGTAAATATGAAAAATAATTTCCAAAAATCACTCAGCAGTCCGGAAAATCATTAACGGGTTTGAAAAAACTGGGAAATTTTACAGTCGTTTAAGGTCTGGTTCTAAGATCTAACAATAAATAAACCAAATAACAAAACTTGGCAGAAACTATTTGGTTTGTTAAAATATATTTATTTTTACTGAAGATTCAACAATATCTATACTATTTATATAATAGGACAAGCCATATTTCGTTTGTGATCACTAACCGCGAAAACTACTGAACCAATCTGTACCAAATTTGAACCACAACAACTACATAGTTGAAGGAAGGTTTAGCAATAATAAAATTTAAAGACTTTCAATTATATTGCCATTAAAAAAGCGATAAATATGTGGTACGCAGTGAAGTTTGATAATCCACCGATAGCGAGCACCATTCGAGAGAGATTACAAAGGTACGGTGTTATATAGAGCTAGAAATTTATGATAAAATTTACTTATTTTCAATTCAATTGTTATTAAAACAGCTATAAATATATGGAGCGACATGTATTCATTTTGCAACGGTAAAACTATTAAAACCAACTTTATCAAATTTTAACTACAACATCTTCATAGCTCTAGGAAGGTTTTTAATAATAAAGTTTACTATAATAATAATTAAAATGTATAGCCTTGAGTACCAGAAACGAGGTTTAGGTTTGTCTAATTATGCTTTTGGGGTCACCTGTGGTGTAGTGGTTAGCATAGCAACCTACTAATTCAAAGATCGCGGGTTCGCAGCCCGGCAGATGACCTTAGGATTTTTTAAAGGGAGTAAAAAATCCTTAGCTAAGCCGTCCTTTGGAAGGGACGTAAAATGGGGGTCCCGAGCCTGTGCGATGTCAGGTACTCGTTAAAGATCCCTATCCTAATTATACCTGGATAGGCAAAATTTAGGACTCCCACCGTAGCATGGTCCGATTACCCATAGCAGCATAAAGTGATGTTAAACGAAATAAACAAACAAAATAATTACGCTTTTACGTATTCTTTGATCACCTAGTCAATGCATTTTTAACCAAATTAAAAATGACTGCCGTCCGTGAAAATATCATTGAAGCAATAATGCTGAATTTCATAATTAAATACAAGATTTGTATCGATAAACAAACTAAATTAAATTATTAGTTAAAATAATCATATTGTGAGTTCTTTATTTGTTAGAGCGGGCGAAGCTGTGACGGGAAATGCTGGGTGGGATATTATATCCATTTTTGAAATCCTCCGATAGGCGAACTAATAGAGAGACAATAAGAGAAGACAGTAGCAGAACTCTTCCAGAAGTAGAAGACAGCAGACAGCAGACAGGAGCTGTCCACTAAGAGAAGACAGAACGGGTCAGTTTATTAGCCAGCGAACTGCCTCAGTCATCTGTCACTGCCGTGGCTAAGTTGATTAGTTTGTTCTGGGGGAGGAAGGGTCCAGTGTGTCTATGTCTGATGTCAGGGGTCGGTTCAAGAAAACTTTACAGTAAAGGATCCTTTACCTTTACCCAACTTTACCATCGAATTTTTACCTTAGTAGGAACCTCGAAGAATAAAACATTCTTATAGTTATCTACTGAGAACTCCGTCTTTATAAACACACTACTGTCTATGAACTTGTACTAATCTTAGTATTTTTTTATGGTTCGACAAAGGCCTACATTTTTTTGAATTAAACGTTTTAACATAGTACGTAACTGAAAGACAACACATTTCTTTTTTTTTTTTAGACGTACACTTGATGATAAAGAATGGAGAGATATAGAGAGTGGACAATAATAAACATATAGCAACAAGGTGTATTGAATTGCAATATTATCTCACATTAATATTATATTTTTTTAAAAATATGCTACATAATTCCTTTTTAAGCGACGTTTCATGGCCTATGCCACATTTTCAAGCCCAAAAACATGAAAAACATATAGGGGCGATAAATATGAAAATAGTTATGACAATATTAAACTGCTATTTATCCAATATACATTATATATAATGAATGACTTGAGGTACGCATGATGATATAGAAGGATCAATACAATTAGGATTGATGAATTAAATGCCACTTCTATTGAGATTATTTTATTATAAAACTAGTTTCGAATGCTAAACATTCATCTTCAGTTCTAAAACATACAAAATTTTTTTCAACACATCAGTACTATGTTACATATATTATATATACTAAAGTTTTTAAAAAGATAAGACAAGAAATCAAGCATGGGCACTCACCTTCGAGGTAACTAAAACACTGAATTCGTGAGAAGTAAAAGGGGGGCAGGTAGGTTAAGTTTTAGATTTACAATGGGGTTTCCCTTATGACTCATTGGGTTTTTTTCCGTTCCTATGGGAAACAAATTTAAAATGGGGCTATTGGATATGTTAATCTGATCAATTAAACAAAAATCTGGATCGGTTTTAAACGATTTTATCATTTCTAATGATTCAAAAGTATTTAATTTTAGGCTATGTTCTACTTGATGTAATATTTTTACTCCCGAGTCTTTATTAAATTTGTGGTTATTTTCATTTAGATGGATAGCGAAATTGGACTAATAAGACCCAAAATTCCAATTTCGCTATCCATCTAAATGAAAATAACCACAAATTTAATAAAGACTCGGGAGTAAAAATATTACATCAAGTAGAACATAGCCTAAAATTAAATACTTCTGAATCATTAGAAATAATAAAATCGTTTAAAACCGATCCAGATTTTTGTTTAATTGATCAGATTAACATATCCAATAGCCCCATTTTAAATTTGTTTCCCATAGGAACGGAAAAACCCAATGAGTCATGAGTAGTGACCGGATTTTTGTGCAGTAAAAAATCTGAAAAGTTAAAAAAAAACGTGCAGTAAAAACCTCAGAACATGCAAAATCGTGCAGTAAAAAACTCAAAATATGCAAAATCGTGCAGTAAGAAATTTAAAACGTAAATCTAAAAACTTAATACATGCAGCAATCCATTTATTTACACAAATATGCAAAACTTAACCAGCATTGAATAAACTTAAAGACATTTCGACAAACGTTTCGTTTTAGAGTAATTCAATGTAACCAAACGTTTACATCACCACTCATGTGTGTTTCAATAAATAAATAATAATATATAAATTTTGCAAAATGATATTAGTGGAATAGTACAGTATAGTGTTTTTAATATTGCAGAAAAGATGATATTGAGATGTAATAAAAGTGACAGGACTATTCAGTCGATAAAATTATATTCCTTAGACCTAATCCAAATGTTTGTATGAGGACACAGAATGCTAATTCATTCATTATATTACAATTAGGATTGATGAATTAAATGCCACTTCTATTGAGATTACTTTGGGGGTTTAGTACCAACCAAAAGTTTATATATTAAGAGTTTTTCTTATTATTGATGCTGTGTCAAGTAGGACTGCCATCTATGCATCTTCTAATTTTTTTTTTTTCAACGAAATTCCTCCATCTTTGAAGGATTGCACTGTCGTTTGAGGTATAAGATGAAAAAAGAGAACAGAGAAGAAAGAAAAAAAAAAAAGAAGAGAGCAGAGAAGATTTAAGCTAAGAAGTTGAAAAAAAAAATAACAACGAAATGTTTTGATTTATTCGTTGTTGACAAATACAAAGAGTTCTCCATTAATATTGCCAGATTAGTGAAAGAGAGCAGTTAAGTTCTACAGGTGCTATTAATGATAACACAAACCTAAAATCAATGAAGACTCCTAGTAGCTAGCTATAACTCTTACTATAACACCTCTGCTAACAGTTGGTCGAAGCCTCTTGAAGGAGGCCGTGGTGGTGGTTCGTTCCGTGGATCGCGTGCCTCCCCTCCCTCCTTCCCCCCTACCTCCCCCTAACACCGCCCCATTAATATTAACCAGCTGGACCCTCTTTCCCTTATCTCTTATCTCTATATTTTAATTTCCGTCATTTCATTAGCCTTAGCCCACTGCCCACTATATAGTAGTACTAACAAACATTAAAGTTAGCAGTTAGCGCTTAAGGAAAAGACCTCTTCTTAAAAATATAGTTCTCTTATTTTATTTCTTTCTCGGATCTCAAAACCTACACTTACCTACTATAACCTATTTGGACATATGCCTCACAAATTTACAGAATTGCAAGAACGAAGCATACACAGAAACTACAAACTTTTCAGAAAAAAACTTTTAGGACAATCACTTAAGCACCTTGTAGTCCAGTCAATAAACACATAGTATAGTCCATGAAATATGCGATAATGTTTTACTTCACAGCTTCATTAGGAATAGTTAGAAAGTAAACATAAGGTAATAAACAGAAAGTAAACATAAGGTAATAAACAGAAAGTAAACATCTCCCCTGGGGGGAGAGCTAACGGTGGGTGGGAGAAGGTCCCATTTTTGGGCTTTTCGATTGTACGAGGTGTGATCAAAAAGTTCCAGGACTGAATTTTTATACATTTATTCATACAACATACAGGTTATTCAAATTTGTCTCCTTCGAAGTACTCCCCTAGGGAAGCTACACACTTTTCCCACCGGTGTTTCCACTGATCAAAGGCCCCAGAAAACTCTTCTTTTGTAAAGGTGTTTAGCAGCTCCGTTGTTTTTTCTTTAATTTCGTCAACTGTTTGAAATCTTCGTCCTTTCAGGTGTCTCTTGAGCTTCGGGAAAAGAAAAAAGTCGGCTGGAGCCAGGTCAGGTGAGTAGGGGGGCTGAGGAAGGACAGCATTACGCAATTTTCTGAGGGTTTCAAGATCAACAAAACGATTAATTGTTTGACCTTGTGGAAGGAATTCATAGTAGACAACACCTTTACAGTCAAAGAAAATCGTAAGCATGACCTATACATTTGATTTGACTTGGCGTACTTTCTTGGGTCTTGGAGAACCTTTTGATGT
Source organism: Euschistus heros (assembly GCA_003667255.2). NCBI lineage: Eukaryota > Metazoa > Arthropoda > Insecta > Hemiptera > Pentatomidae > Euschistus > Euschistus heros. Next base: position 993,327 of record RCWM02000237.1, read on the forward strand.
CCATTGTGATGATTGGGCTTTTGTTTCCACATCGTAACCAAAAACCCATGTCTCGTCTCCCGTAATGGCATGTTTCAAGAAGCTTTCATCGTCATTTGCCTTTTGAAGAAGTTCCTTAGAAACATGAGTTCGGTGTTGTTTATGGTCTTCAGTCTACAGTTTTGACACAAACTTTGCTGCAACTCGACGCATTTAAAGTTTTTCAGTTAAAATTTCCTGACATGACCCAAATGAAATGTTACACTCTTCTGCCATTTCACGGATTGTTAGTCGACGGCCTGATCGTACGAGAGCGTTTACCTTAGCAACATTGTCATCATTGATTGACGTTGAAGGGCGTCTGGAACGAGCAACGTCGTCTGTGGATGTTCGGCCATCTTTAAACCTCTTGAACCACTGATGGCAGCATGATCGGCTTAGACATTCTTCACCAAAAGTCTCTTGTAGCATCAAAAAGGTTTCAGAAAACGTTTTGTTCAGTTTCACACAAAACTTCACACAAACACGTTGCTCTTCTTTCACATTCATTTTCATAAAATAGCCAAACTCTATAAAGCTAACCTCAAACAAACTGTGCTAATGTTACTTTCAGTGATGTTATGATTGATCTGCAAACACAGCTGTGTTTCTGTTGATTCAGGGAATAGAATGCTGCCAACCGCATCGCTGTGAGACATTGCATTCCCATAGTATATAAAAAGTCCTGGAACTTTTTGATTACACCTCGTATCTCGAAAACGGTGGACTCTACAAAAACATGTTTCAAATAAACATTAAAGCTAATCAAATTTCTCTATAAAATTGATTCTACAGGGTGTTCAGCATAGAGAGGCGATTCTAGGCATCATTTGCAAAAACAAATTTCATATAAACTATAGCTGGATTCTCATCCGTTTTATAGATATTTTTAATTTTATGTTTTTTCAAGAAATTTCTAATTTTTGACAAATAATTGTCTATATTTCCTGAACTATTCCAGTATTTAACTTATTGATCCAAACATATAAAATAGCAAGTTTCTAATTCTGTTCCAAAACTTTGAGTGTATTTTTCTCAAAAATATTACATATGTTACATACATGCACTACTCAAAAAAAACTTCTACACACAAACACCTTTCGAATGGTTTACCATGAATTGTGATAATTTCTAAAATTGATAAAATTGACTGCAATATTAATTACAAAAAACAGGGAGATGCAACATCGGCATTTTGGGAAATACTGAGAGAATGCTCATAAATGTTAAATAGTTTTATTATGTTTTATTAATAGAAAAGTAATTTAATCACAATTACATATTTATCTTATTCTAATATTTGAATTTTAAGATAGTTTAATTAAAATTCACATACTTAATTTACAATAATTGTTCAAAATGACCTCCCTCTTCTCTCATACACAGCACAGATTTTTTTTGAGTAGTGCACGTTTGTTACATATGTAATATTTTTGAGAAAAATGCAGTCAAAGTTTTGGTACGGAATTAAAAATTGCTATTTCATATGTTTGGATCAATAAGTTATATACTGGACGCTGCTATTTATCTTCTTTCTAATAAGCACATTGAAATTTCTCTAGGTTTAATAGTTGGGAAAATATAGACAATTATTTGTCAAAATTTAAAAATGTCTTGATAAAACACAAAATAAAAAATATCTATAAAACGGATGAAAAACTGTTTGCCCGCTACAACATTATTTTTTTTCATCATAAAGCTGATTAAATATGCTATAAGAATCTATAAACGAAGTTTTAATCAAACCCCGTGAAATGTACATGCCAGCCCGCTAATAACGTGCTGTTGTGAAATCTAAGTGTTTTTTTGACACATTTGTCGCTCTATCTCCTCAAATATTTGTTCGATCCCAAATTTCATTTTTCTACCTCAAAGCTAATTAAATTCGCTATCAGATGTTATTATATATATATATATATATATATATATATATATATATATATATATATATATATATATATATATATAAATTATATTAAATCCTGTAAATCACCCAAGCTAGCACGCTAAATGTGTAAGTTTTGGCAAAATATGTAAATTATGACATGTTCAGTAGACTGGTGTGGGTATTTCACGTTGTTAATCATATGTTACATATATATGATCTAATAGTAAGTTAGAGTATTTGTAATTTGTTCAATTACAGTTTTATACCGATGATTCAATTCAAGAAATGTTTTATGATATAAATTAAAATGTGTTTTTATTCTAATCATTTATTTTCCTGTATACCGAACTAATTACATTATTTACTTATCTTCTTCTGTGTCAATTATTTAAAATGATGTTAAAATTAATTTTTTTAACAATCTATTGATATTTACAACTCTGTACATTATATACCTGGAGTAAATTTAAGGGAAATTATTAAGAATGACATGTGAAAAACTGTCTCCAGCCTCCCGTAGAATGAGATAACAACGAATTAATATCCTTCCGGCATCTTAAAACAGTTAAATAGTCGAATATTTTTAAAAAAGTGTCCTTTTAAGGACCGCCATCTTAAAACCGTTAAATATTTTAAAACAGTATCCTGGAGGACAACAATGGAGGAAGTTATCCTTCGGATAACTTAAAAACAGTTAAAACAGCAATCCTTAAGGACGAAAAAAATCCTTAAGGACACTGTTTTACAGATCTGCCAGGATCTGACGTTTTTTCGAGGCCGAAGGACATCCTTGGCCACTCTCTCCATCCACAATTAGAATTAGATTTTTCGTCCTTAAGGATTGCTGTTTTAACTGTTTTTAAGGACACTGTTTTACAGATCTGCCAGGATCTGACGTTTTTTTTTCGAGGCCGAAGGACATCCTTGGCCACTCTCTCCATCCACAATTAGAATTAGCTTTTTCGTCCCTAAGGATTGCTGTTTTTAACGGTTTTTTAAGTTATCCGAAGGATAACTTCCTCCATTGTTGTCCTCCAGGATATTGTTTTAAAATATTTAACGGTTTTAAGATAAATTCCAAATTTGCCTCCTCGAAAAACTTGATTAAAAAAAAAAAAAAAAAAAAAAAAACATAATCCAAAAATTTCATTTTTATCAGCTTTTAGATAAAAATATTAAATTTAGGATCGGACAAATGGTTTTGGAGTTATAGTGATTAATGTGAAAAAAAACACATGTATTTTACAAAAGTAAGTGTTTTTGAGCGTGATAGCATGTGTATTTCAAAAATTTTGATAAAAATTTCATATATAGAATCTAATAAATTTAACCACCTTTCAGATTGAAAAAAAAAACATTTTGAATCGGAAAAATACTTTTGGAGTTATAATGATAAATGTGCCGAAAACCGTGGATTTAACAACAGTTCGTTTTTATTAGCGGGATGGCATGTACATTTTACGGGGTTTGATTAAAACTTCATTTATAGATTCTTATAGTAAATTTAATCAGCTTTCAGATGAAAAAAAAAGTAATGTTGTATCGGACAAATAGTTTCAGAGTTAAAGCCAAAAGAGTACGACAAACGTGTTTTCGCGGAGCTGTGGGACTGACGGCAAGTTGGCCAATTTCTCCATTTTTTCCCAATAACGTAACTTCAAGAAAAATGGTCCGATTTCGGATTTAATTTTTTCATTATGTAGGTACTAGTTCCAGCTACAATTAATATTCGTAGACTTTTTTTGAAAAAAAGCTTCGTTATCGTGTTATAGATTAAAAAATAACGTTTTTTTTTTTGCGTTTTTTTGCGATTTTGAATAAGAAGCCGATGGTTGCCGTGGTAGCAAACTTCAGATTCGGATTCAGCACCCCAAAAAAACATAAAGATCCGTTGAGAATAAAAGTTCCGAAGTTTTTTCTTGAAAACGGCCTTTTGGAGCCTTATTTTACTGGACTATTATGAATAACTTCATTCGAACGATGGGAAAAATAAATTACTTAATTTATGATAGGTATAATGTTCAGGATACTGTGTGAAGTTATATTTTGTTTAGGTCGATATAGAAATAAATTGTTAGGTATTCGTGAAACATTGCCAGGCTCTGTTCCGTGATACACGGAGGGTTTTGGAATTCCATAATGCCAGCTAACTTAATCAGTTTTCCAATTAAGTGAAATATTTAATAAATCAATATAATTCTAAATGGATAAAAAATGCATTTGTTATGAATAATAAATAAAACTAGCATATTGATGAACTGTCAACTGTTGGTTTTAAGTTAATTCGCCAGATATTAACATTTGTTTTGATTGTTTGTAAAAATAGCATTAATATAAATACTAAGAATTATTTTATTTGATGAATTATATATATATATATTTATTAAGGTTCTTGAGGTTCTGTCAATAAATAAAAACAACTATTTTGGCGACGTTTCGAGACTATATTGTTCTCATAATCATGCCCTATAGTGAAAAAACTGGTTACAATAAAATTATATAAGTTATACAAGATATTTCAAAACATAAAGTTAGCTACAGTACAGGTAGGTATATAACAACATGTGTAGGGTAATACAAATATATATAATTACAGAATATAGAGGAGTATGAAACTACTTACAATGTTATTGGATATGGTATCGACTAACTAAATTCTAAAAATTCTAGTACACAACTGACCTGGGGAAATTTTGAAAAACAGTTAAACAGTTGGCGATGATTCCTTAGGGAAAAATAAGTTAAAAGGACTGGTGGTATTCCCAAGATGCAGGTACAAAATTATTTCGGTATAATATTTTTTTTTTTTTATTATTATTTTTTATTTGTAAGCAGGTCCATGCCCTATACAAAGAAGTTCGACTATTTATTATGTACAATGAAATAAAATACAAATATTAATACTACTACAAATATTATATACATTATAATACTCAACAGATAATAATTCAAATAATATACCAAAGAACTTTGAATAAACTAAGAATTAAATACAAATAATAAAAAGTAAATAAATATTTTTCAATATAAATAATAAAAAATACCTAATAAAATAATCAACACTTTTTTTTTATGTCATTTATAAACCTTTAAACGTTATCAAAGTTTATATTAAACTACTGCTTTCAAATATATATGACATATCTCAGGCGAATAGTTAAACGGTGTAATATACTAATAAATGGAAGAATTGTTTGTATGATGTATATAAATGTAAATGTATATTATTGGTATGAATGTATTAAGTTGGAATAACAGGTGTTAAGTGTTATTGTTTTTTCACAGTAGGGTATGATTATGAGAACAATATAGTCTCGAAACGTCGCCAAAATAGTTGTTTTTATTTATTGACTGAACCTCAAGAACCTTACTAAACATTTAATAGTAACAGTCAAGAAATTTATCCATATATTGTTTATGCTAACTTTTGTTTCCTCACAATTAATAACATCTGCCCCCTTTTTCATTCCCTTTTCAATAACTATGTATTTTTAAGTTTATTATCGAGCTATCGACCGATCTCACTCACATCCCTCCTTGGAAAACTAATGGAAAGAATGATCCTACAAAGACTTAATTATTTCCTTAACAAACGAAATATTATTCCTAACTACCAAGCTGCCTTCAGGAAAAACTATTCTACAATAGATCAACTCTTATATCTAACTCAAAATGTTCACGACAACTTTCAAATGAAACCAACCAACTCAACAATTGCTGCATTTGTAGATTTTAGTAATGCATTTGACAAGGTTTGGAGACAGAAACTTATAACAAAATTACATAAAATTGGTATAAATGGAAAAATCTTAAATTGGATATATGATTTTCTTAGAAACAGAACAATTAGGGTCAGATACAACAACACACTCTCAATGAAAGTAAAAATCCCACAAGGTCTACCACAAGGAAGCATAATAAGTCCAATACTATTTTCAATATACTTAGAAGGCCTAAATGAGGTCATAAACAATCATACTAAAATATCTCTATTCGCTGATGACCTTGAATTGTTCACGTCCAATCCCACACTAGAACAGGCTGAACATCATCTAAATAAGACGCTTGAGAGACTAACGCAATATGCAAAAGAACATAAAATTAACATTAACACACAAAAATCTGAAGTATGTGTTTTTACTATAAACAATCATTTAAGATCCTACAGACCAGAAATAATATTAAATGGACAAATGCTGAAATTCAACGAAAACCCAAAATATCTTGGGGTTACCCTTGACCCATCACTATCATTTCACCAACATATAAACAATGTAAAAAATAGGACAAAAACAAGATTGAATATACTTAAGAGTATATCAGGGAAAGATTGGGGTGCTGATGCAAAGACGTTGAAGACAACATATACTACAATAATCAGACCCCTTTTGGAATATGCCTCACCAATCTGGATGCATATCTATAATACAAATTTGGAAAAATTAATAAAAATACAACATAGTGCTGCTAGAATCATTTGTGGTTTACGAAATACGACTCCAGGAAGAATAGCAGAATATGAAGCTGGACTAGAACCACTCAATACAAGATGGAAGGAGAGCCTCATGACATTCATAGAGAGAAGAATTAATCTTAAAAAACACAGAACAAGTAAACTACTTAAGAACTGGATACCAAAAAACCGAATCAAGAAAAAATCCACAATGCATACCATCCAGGAGATTTGTACTATCCCCAAAAAATGTCCGAATAAACTTTCAAAGAATCCAGCATTTCCACCAAATTGTAAGAGAAAGGAAATCGAAGTTAACTTTGACATAGGAGCCAATATCTGTAAACAAAATGAACACCCTGCATATTTAAAATCACTAGCACTTCAAAGAATAAATCAATATGGACCAGAATACATAAAAATTTATACGGATGGCTCAAAAGATGATGAAGGTAACTCGGGTAGCGGAGCCTTGATACAGGGAGAAGATATTGACATAAAATTAAGATGTACAAATCAATTAGGATGCTCTGTTATAAATGCAGAACTCTCTACAATTAATTTAGCACTAAAAAATCTGGACAAAAACAACACCATATAGGCTAATATTTTTTGCAGACTCTGCATCTGCTCTACATAAGCTAAAAAATTGCTACACCAGCTGCAACAAAATATTGAAAAATATCGCTATGAACATAAATGAGTTACATGAAGATTCAAAAATTATCTTCCAATGGATCCCATCTCATGTAGGGCTGATGGGGAATGAGACAGCAGATACTTTAGCGAAAGCAGCTGCACTACCAAATGATGATATAAATTTTGACTACTATAAATCAAAGATAAAAAGAGCACTCAAGAAAGGAAATTCTGAAATGATTTATCACCAGTGGTATAGGGCAACTAAACCTGGGGAAATTCTAGAAATAAATCTACCTCGTCAGGATGCTACAAGAATATCACGACTTCGGACTGGACACACAAGAGTTATCTGCTTCCGGAATGGACGAAAGGTGTTCCCTAGCTGCACCCATTGTAACAAGGATGAAGCCTCACCGAACATCTTTTGAGCTGTATGGGAGCAAGAAAAGAAGATCTTTATACTGCTCCCAAAATAATTGTGCAAAATCTATACAAGTGTAATTTACATGACTTAGTGTAAAACACTTTGGGATTAATAAAAAAAAATAAAAAAAAAAAAAAAAAAAAAAAAAAAAAAAAAAAAAAAAAAAAAAAAAAAAAAAAAAAAAAGTTTTATGCTATTAATGCCTCATGTTAATCATTCCTTAATTGTAATGTACTATCTAATTTTTATACTTTATGTATTTATTTATCAACTATATTGTTCATCTGTCAAGTGTGACATATTCGACATCAATGTCAGATGTTGGAGGATTAGCTATAACGTATGATGGATTTCATCATACAAGGATTCAATTTGGAGGATTTCTTCATTACTCCTCACAACTGACCAGCTAATACCTCTGTCATCGCTGATCCGTGACAATATGATACCATCCATCAGAGATGACCAATAACCACTAAGACCGGTAGACAAATACCCAGATAGGATTCTGCAGGAGAGGCGATGGAGTTCTCAATTAGTAAGAGACATGGCGATGTATCACTGTCAGCTGGGAGTTATATTGTCTGTCCTTCTCTCTCCTCTCTGCGGGCAATTAGTGATGCTCATTGATTGCTTCTTCAGATGGCGCTCGCGTTAGTCATAGTCGATTGTCGTCCCCTATTGAGGGGGGGGGTTATGGGGTGTCCGCTATTGAGGGGATATGGGTTGTCCGCTATTGAAGGGGTATGGGGGTGTCCGCTATTGTCATCTTGTGTATCCTGTCCAGGAGAAGTAGCGGATAGGTGAAGGAATGTAGCTTCGTATTTATGTTTAATCGAATTTATCTTCCTCAACTGAATGTTTTGAGCCCAAGTTATGAATAGAAGATTTTAGAAGTTAAATCACTGGTGAAATGATTTTACTAAGGATTTGTAAAATTGTTGGATCCGAGAGGATTGGATACCAGATGAACTGGATGGTAACTGGAGCCCCAAAGCTCAACTCCATACGTCTAAATTGGTCTAATTACTGTTATGTAAATGAGTCTTTTGTAATTAATTAGAAGGTTTGAACGTTTCTCTAGTAAATGTTGAAGCAGTCTCTAACGACGGGCAGTTTCTTGTCGTTCTAGTCTTGTATGTGGATTCCAAGCCAAACGTTTGTCCAGATGGAGTTCTAACTCTTTGTTTTGAAATAAAATGTTTCACGACAAATTATAGTTCGAAGAAATCAAAACACTGCATTTTGTTTATTTTGGCGAATAAACAAATAAAATAATATAAAAATAAATTAAGGCTTAGCGAACCCGATGGTTCGATGCCGAAACCACCAACCGTCGACCGCACACTTCCCTCCAACCCACTCCTCCAAAACCCAAATCCCCCCCATGTTGGTCCTGACGCAATCCACCCATCTTCGTCTCGGCCTACCCCTTCACTAGTTTACCCGACGGCTCAAACTGATTACTTTTTGGAATTCGGTCATTATTAACCCAAACGACTTTACATCCCAATTTTAACTGTCGCGCTGCTATTACTTGAACTATATTTACCGGATATAACTCGCGCAGTTCCGCATTGTGAAGCCTTCTAAATTCTCCTGTTTCTTCAACCTTTTTTTGGGCCAAATATTTTACGCAGTACTTTATTTTCGAAACCTTTAAGGCGTTGTTCCTCCCTTAACGTCTTTGGTCATGGTCCGCATGAGTAAACAAATAGGGTACTAATACTAATATATATATGGATGTGTCGATTTTAAATATCGATTCTCGGTTCCATCGATTCCTAAGAAAAGTATCGATATTGAGAATCGTCCCTCATTCGATTCCTAGAAACGTATACCGCTGACGTTGGCGATAGTTTTGTGATAGACAATAATGTAATTATTATACATACATCGCTTATTCTCCCTAACGATAAACCAAAATGAAAGATGATTTATTTTAAAATATCTTTCATATAATAACAGAGCAATTTTTAATATACTTGTTCAACTCTTCTCAGTACTTCAGTATATTCTCTTCAAAAATCAGGCAATGCTACCGCAAGCCAAACGTCAAGTTGTTGAAGAAATGTATTAGTTTTTGGAAAATGAAGAAATATGATTACTATTCACAATCTAATCGATTATAAAATATATAATAGGGGTCACCTGTGGTGTAGTGGTTGGCATAGCAACGTACTAAACCCAAGATCGCGGGTTCGCAGCCCGGCAGGTGACCTTAGGATTTTTTAAAGGGAGTAAAAAATCCTTAGCTATGCCGTCCTTCGGAAGGGACTTAAAATGGGGATCCCGAGCCTGTGCGATGTCAGGTACTCGTTAAAAGATCCCTACCCTTGCCTAAATTATACCTGGATAGGCAAAATTTAGGACTCCCACTGTAGCATCGCCCGATTAGCCACAGCAGCATAAAGTGACGTTAAACGAAATAAAAAACAAATATATAATTGTTCAAGTAATAAGTAAGTAAACAAATTAACAAAAATGTGTTAGGATGAAGATATTATTTATTTTAAAAATAATTTCATATTTTTTTTGTTTTAAATTAATAGATACAGGGGAATTTTGTTACACAATTAACAGCATTTATAATTATTACAAGTAGTTTAATTTTTATTATCTAAGTGCGGTGTAAAAATTATTAAAAATATTATTAACAATCCTCCAAACTATTTCATTCTTTATTAAAAATAAAATATATAAGTTGATATTTATTTTAAAAAATATAACAACTTCACATAAATTATGTAAGTTAATTAACAATCAGACAGACAATATACAAAAAATAATTAATTTTATAAATTCTCATTTAAGAAGATGAATATTCCAAATTTTCTAGGTTTCGCACATGTAACTAAAACGATTTAATAAACACTGCATATGGGGTACACGCTAATGATTTTTTTTTCTGAATATATTAATACTGTATAAGGGTTTGAGAACCATTTTATTTTATTGGAAAATGTTTCAGTAATTGTATTTGTGGCCGGATTAACATTGTATGTTACCCTGATCAACTTTACAGAAAGGAACATAAATTATATAGTATTAGTTGAGTTAGACATCAACGGACCTCTGAGTGCAGCATTCAACGTTTTTCCCCCAGCCCAACAATATCACAACGCTTTGGAAATGGTGCAGGTTAGTAAACTCTGACAACATACAACCATATTCCATAGTAAAGAGATCAGATCTAGGATGCATATCGTAAGCTAGCGCATTCTATGATCAGAATTGAACTAAAAAACCGTGCGTATGTTATTCCGAGACAACATAGAACGATTTCCTACTGAAAAAAAAAAGATCATGAAACCCAAGGTACAACGTTATTCTCTTCACCCATTTCAACTAAGGTTCGATTACATCAAACGAGTTCGCTCTCCACCAGACGGCGAGTTCACTATCTATGTGTAAACTAGCCCAGTATTCCCTAGCTAGCTAGCATATTGTAAACTATCAACAGAGGGGAGATGAAAGCCGGGCAGCTTTACTTGAAGTAAAAAAGAGGGAAAATTTGTTTTTGAGGCACAGTCAAGTGAAGGCAAAATGGAGTATTAGCAGTATTTTAAAATTTTATAACACAAGGTACTAATGGTAGACCTCAAGAAATTCTACAATATTATTTTGTAAGTTCCAGTTCATTTTTTAACGCTAGGACACCCAGACAAATTTAGCAAAAATATAAACATGTGATTCCAACTTAAGAGTTAAGACACTACCTCACAGTCATCCGTCCAGAGGCGTTATACGCTGCAGAGTGCCTTGTAATGCATAGGAAGAGACTATTGGAGAGACTGGAAGTGAAAGAAAGAAAAAGTCTAAGAAAAATCTTGAGCCCAGAAAGCGGGGAATACAGGAGACGGTACGACCACAAACTTTACACCCTCGTGAAGAGATTAATGAACTCTTTTATAAGATTCAATTTTTGGGATTCCCAGGCGTTCTCACATCACTTGCTGGTATTCCGAGTTGAGGTGGTTTTATCCAAGTTTTCGGCGACAATACTTCCTTGGTTCCTTTCTATTCCAATCCTTAAAGTCCAAAAAACCTTCGTACATTAACGACATCCTTGCCCTTCGTTCTTCCATTCACCTTTTGAACACCAGATCCCAGCCTATAGGCTTTGAAAAATCCTTTATTAATCGTGCAGCTTTATAATGGAATTCCATAGCCATTTCGATCCGCAATGCTCCTTCTCTCACTTCCTTTAAACATAATTTATTCATCTACCTCCTCAATTTTCAATCATCCGAAATTATGTAATAATATATTAGTGTTAGAATATTTCTTTTTATTTTGTTATTTATTTATTTTGTTTTTCTCATATAAACCCGAAGACTTGTTTTTAAATCTAAAATTTCACCTTATATATCAATATGTATATAATTTACATTCTATATAAGTTGCTGCCTGATATGTACGCAGCCAGACAATAATACCTTTTTATTGTACTTTTATGTTATTCTTAGGGGACAATGTGTCCCAGAATAAAGATTATTTTTCATTTCGTTTCAAGAAAATAACTGACGCCATGAGGAAAAAGGTAATTACCTTTTACTGTCGTATAACAAGAATGAATCCAATGCGACTGACAAGTATAATCTTCACGTACTTTCTAAAAAAACAACAACAAAAAACTAAGGGAGCTTGGTCCACTGAGTTAAAGAAATATTTAAAAGAGGTGGGAACGATGTTTGGGAACATGCCCCCATTAAGCAGAAACTAAAAGCACATCGATGTTTCCAAGAAAATCCTAAGCTTCCAACGGGCAAGAAGTGGACCCAAGTGAAATTACGTGATCCTTAGCTGGCCGAATCGAAAAGAAAAAAATAAATAAAATCCCAACTCGCTAGTTAGTTGGCTACTGAGCGAATGGGAAGTTTTATGTCATCATCACTAGCACACTATTTAACTAGCCAGCTTTTAAACTTGCCGGCTATCAGATAGTAAACTTGCTCGATGAAATCGAACCTTTAGTCTATACAAATTTAATTTAAATTTCACATCATTTATATTAAAGATAATACAATTAGTTCAATTATTTTAATATGAATGATTAGGTAAGCATATTGATTTAAACGGGCTAAAACCCAAAATAAATTTTATTTATTTTTGTTGTAACTAAATAGAATGCTATGACGGAGGTAACTTGTAAGGCAGGCTAAGAGGGTGGATGAGAAGCTGGAGAGGAGAAGGAGGGGGCGTGGCCGATATGAGCCAATGAGATGCTGCGGCCCAGCCTCCCTGATGACGTACATCCCCTCCCCTCCTCTCTCCTCCAATCATCGCCTCTTCTTCTGTCCATAGATGTTATATTGTTGTAGTCCGTCTTAATTTATAACCGGCAGTTGGTTCTGTCCAAGTGAATTGAGTCATTGCATTATGTTGATAGGCCATTGTACTTGTACACTATTAGTGATCTCTGTATTAGTGTTCATCTCAATATAATTACATGTTGATAGAAATATCTCTCAGTACAGGTGCTTATTGTGTCATTATATGTTAATACAAACATCTCTTATTACAGATTTCGGTTAAGACATCGAACCACCGCTCCGCCATATTGGTGAAACTCGCATCCCTCTTCTACATCGATTCCGACTTTTTACTTTATTCAAATTTATCGATAAGTCTTTCCTATAACTTCATCTGTAAACTTGCATTTATATAGTTTCATAGGGTACCGTTACACAAGCATGTCTCCAGCCCCTACGTGCTCCCAGAATAACTTGTTCCGGTTTATTTCGGTGTTTTAGTCGCTACTTTTAGGGGGGAAAGGTTATACTCCTTTATTTACGAATAAACTCGAAATCCCTGTTTAAAGTAATATTAACTTCTGTTTTACCCTCTGATATTAAAATGAGAAATAAGAAAATAATGAAGTGGAAATAAGAAAATATCAAAATATAAGGCACTAAAACAATGTTAAATTAATATTATATAAAATCAGAATTAATGTAATGCTAAACCACCGGCAATGTCAACACCTGATAAACTTTCTGATGTCAGGGAAGTGGAAATAGGAAAATATAAAACCTGTGATATACTTTCTCACATTTATTTTTAGATCGATTTGTTTTATTGAATTAATAATACAATCTGTCTCACTTTAGGACAATAATCAATATAGACAACAAAGCACCCATTCACAAAATATGGGTACTGAACGTTTTTCACTTAAATTGATATAAATATATAAAACACCAATTCCATGTAGAAATTAATCTTGTTAACTTTTGTAACACTTTTAGACATTAGAGAAGAGGAAATAAGAAAACATGAATTTATAAAACACTATATCCATTATGAAACTCATGTTGTTAACTTCTATTGTACATATTTACTTTTTTTTTTTTTTTTTTTTTTTTTTTTTTTTTTTTTTTTTTTTTTTTTTTTTTTTTTTTTTTTTCACACAAGAGTTTCTTCACATATGAAGGTTTCTTCACCCAAACTCCTCGTCCAACGCCCTCCTCCATTCTTCCCTATCGGCTGCATCTTCCTCCCTCAACCCGTGTCCAGCCATGCTCTCCTCCACTTTGTCCCTCCATTGGGTACGAGGTCTTCCTCTCCTTCTCCTTCCCTCGGCCTCCCATTCCATTAACATTTTCGGGATCCGTTCCTTGTTCATCCTTCTCACATGGCCATACCACCTCAATCTTCTCTCCTCGATCACCTCCAACACACTCCCTCTCACATTCATCCTCTCCCTTATATCACTGTTCCTAATGCGTTCCACTCTCGATATCCTTGCAGCTCTCCTACAGAAATCCATTTCCACCGACAGTAGTCTTTCTTCCTGTGCCCTGTTAAGGGTCCAAGTCTCAGAGGCGTATAACATTACACTTTGGACTAATGCGCTATATATATTTACATTTAAGAAGACTAAATATCAATATAACAAACTAAACAACACAATCCAAGTTAAAACTGTAGAATTGATTACATACAAGTGAGGTTATAGGAATGGACTATCGATAAATGTAAACTCGAAGTGAAGCGTAAGGATCGAACTGGTCGGTGTCATGCGTGTCAGGAAGGTTTCCCGGAGACATGCTTGTGAACGGTACGTCAAAGTGTATTGTATTGTTAATTTTTTAAAATATATTTATAAGTTCTGTCTAAGTTTAGTGGCATGCATTGCGAATAGGCTGTGAAGTCCAGCAGACACTTTTGGTACTGTCGTACAGTGGAACGAATCAATACATTTGTAAGACATCGGACCAATTCTCTAATAACTAAATTTGTTCTTTTTTTGGATCTTAAATTGTACTTCATACTTTAGCTCAACTAAATCAATTGATAAATTAATTTTGAAATCAAATCTTATAGGAAAAATTTTTAATTGAAAAATAATTTAATTTTAAAACTCATATTTTTAAAGCAATCCACTATTTGACGTAATGCCTTAAATTAACCGTGCAACTACTGGAAAATAACTCATCCATAATAAGATATTATAGGTAAATAAAACTTGGGATTATTTCAAACGTCTGGGATTTTTCAATGAAAATTAGGGGGGAAACCTCAAAAACCAATTGCGAAATTCGCTTAAAATCGCCCAAAAAACTACCTTCACAAAAAGTAACTAGGATGTTTGAAGTTTGTTTTCCATTAGTCGGATTCTGCTCTTTTCCGAGAAAATGATTTTTTTATTAATTTAAAATAATTTTTGTTGATATTGGTGACTACTTTTCGCAAGATTTCTTTTGTTTACCAATGTTTGTTTCTATTCATTTATCCGGATAATCTTCATTTAACCTACTCGAAAGAGACAGCAAGATATATATATATATATATATATATATATATATATATATATATATATATATATATATATATATATATATATATATATATATATATGGCAGTCACCGTGCACAAACTGCTCGTGCACAGAACACTGAGAGCCAAAAATGCTATAGTACCTATTGGACTATTGTCAGAAGATGCTCAAGAAGCAAATCACAACTTATTCTGAAATTTCAGTGTTTCATGCCGGAAAATCATCGAGGCAATTAAACAATAGAGATGTTTTAAATAAATTGTTAACAAATTCAGATTTTTTAATTTCGACTCTTAGACCGAAAATAATAAACATTAAACGTGATTTATTATCAGAAACACAATCACCTATTTTTACTTATTATTTAGAAAAAAAAAATCTTAATTAAAATTATGTTGTTACGGCTTTAATTCTGATCATTATTTAAATAAACAATTTTATGTAGGCTTATTTATTATAATAAATAAACATTTATTATAATTTTGATGTATCAATTATACCTAGTATATTAACTGACAAAAGTAATTATCAATTATTATATTAATTGTTTTATAAATTAATTTTTTTAGTTTGTTACTATTTCATTTCTATAACTTTATTTGATACCTATGTATTTGTATTTACATAGAATACTTTATTGTAACTATTATCGTAGTATATAGGTATAATATACGGTAACTAAATGATAAGTTATCTAATGGAGAATTTTTTAATGTTTCCCCTAAAAGGTCTGAACCTGTTTATCATATAATTAAAAATCCTATTTAAAAAGCTTTAAAACCATAGCAATAGTATTATTCTAACAGAAGCGGAGATATTATTGAATGTCCATTCCTCCCTAATTAACGCTCGTTCCACTGTGTGTCGGTCTTTGTATCACATGAAAATTAACTGTCGATTACGTTTCAAAATGGTTCACAACTTATTCCTTCATTTAATCAATTTACATTTTAGATTTAAATTAAAAGGATCAAATTACTAAAATTAATGATAAAATTAAATTAACAATTACGGATTATTCGAATTATACAAAGTTGAGAGGAAATATTGGTTCCAAACGTGACTTTTTTTCATTCAAACTTGAAATAGTTCCTAAACATAGTCCTAGCGAAAAATATTATATAACAAAAGATAATCTCCATTTAATTTCTAATCAGGTAGCTGTCGCCAAATTTTAGACACAAACACCAACAAAGCTAACTAACTGAACTAACTCTTTGGCGCTATGGCCCATGAAGGACCCTGACCTCCTCAACAATCCTTCTCCATTCAGAACGGTCTTCTGCAGCTCTTCTCCATCTTCTTACACCTAATTGCCTTAGATCAGCTTCTACATCTTCCAACCACCGCAGCCTAGGCCTACCTCTTCCTCTTTTACCTTCTGGTCGCCCTTCCAACACTTTCTTTGGGACCCTTTCCTGATTCATCCGGTGTACATGACCCAGCCATCTAATCCTTTCTTTCTTGATACAGGAAACCAAATCCGGGTTCCCATACAGGTCTCTCAGTTCACTGTTGGTTTTAATCCTCAATTTTGGTTGGGCCATATATTTTTCTCAGGATTTTCCGCTCCCAAGTATTTAAATGTTTTTCTTGTTGAAGTGTGAGGGTCCACGCTTCGCTACCGTACATTACCACTGGTCGAAGGACCGTCTTGTATATTCTGACTTTGATATCTCGAGACACTTTTCGATTTAGAAAAATCTTTTTAAGTGACCAATAACATTTGTTGCCATTTTGGATCCTGGCCAACAAAGCTGAAGCATGTCAAAATGTTACATTACTGTTGTGGGTGACAAAAACGTTACAAATTTGAGGTTGGAAAACGTTACAACGTGATTTTTTTTATTCTAACAAATACAGCTCCTAAACGGTCCTAGGAACACATGTTTTATAATAAAATATATTATTCATTAAATATATAATCAGGAAGTTGTCGGCAAATTTTCGATCCAAGAAACACCAACAGATTCAGAGCGTATTAATAACTCAATAAGCTAGAACGTTCTAGAATATTCGTTTCTAGGCGACAAGGACCAGTCTTATTTTGCTTGTTATAGACTCGTTGCTAAGCAACGCATAGAGAGATCGCTAACAATGGCGGTATAATATAAAAATAACAACATCTTTTAAAAGTTAGGATTGATTGAACTTTCTCAATGTTTTTCCCGAGATACTGAACCCGAATTAGTAGTTAGCCATATTCCAGAAGGTCTGCTTCACAACATGGAATCCAATAAAAGTTAGACCCCATTTCTATGTCAAAAAAAAAAAAAAAAAAAATTATCTTTTAAAACAAATTCCAAATTAATAAATACTGAAAAACATAAATGTACCAATGGGGTCCCATCTTTCACCCCTTCTGGCAGATCTTTTTCTGGATAAATTAGAACGGAAAATCCTTCATTCAAAATTAGCTCAACACATCATATACTGGTATCGGTATGTTGATAACATAATTTGCCTATGGTCTGGGACGAACAGACAAATAATAGTTTCTTAAAGGAAATAAACGAAATCCACCCTTCAATTAAATTCACACTGGAGTTAGAGAACAATAACACTTTAAATTTTTTAGACATAGAAATCTCCATAAACAATAAACAACACGAATTTAATATATACAGGAAACCCACACACACAGATGTAGTTATAGACAACAATGCCAGGAGACCACTAACACACAAACTCGCAGCATTTCATAGCTTGATATACCGCCTTTTAAATATACCGCTAAATGAACGAAATTATAACAAAGAAATACAAACAATTCACACTAAAGCTAACAACAACGGATACAGTAAAACCACAATCGATAATATTTTAAGAAAACAAATACATAAAAAAAAACTATGAATAATATATACAAAACACCCCCAGGGGATAAAGCTACCCCTAAAAAATATATTTTGATACCATACTACGGCCCAATATCCACTAAAGTCGGGCAAGAATTAAAAAAATTAGGTTTAAACCCTGCATTTAAAATAGATAAACCATTGTCATCATACTTCCCTTCACCGAAAGACAAAATAGTTCCTTCCCAAAAAAGCGGCGTATACGAATTAAAATGTAAAGACTGTGAAGCAAAATACACGGGAAAAACCGGACGATCAGTAAATCAAAGAGTAAATGAACATATAAGAGCATACACTGATAAAACCCAAAATTCCAATTTCGCTATCCATTTAAATGAAAATAACCACAAATTTAATAAAGACTCGGGAGTAAAAATATTACATCAAGTAGAAAATAGCCTAAAATTAAATACTTTTGAATCACTAGAAATAATAAAATCGTTTAAAACCGATCCAGATTTTTGTTTAAATGATCAGATTAACATATCCAATAGCCCCATTTTAAATTGGTTTCCCATAGGAACGGAAAAACCCAATGAGTCATAAGGGAAACCCCGTTGTAAATCTAAAACTTAACCTACCTGCCCCCCCCTTTTACTTCTCACGAATTCAGTGTTTTAGTTACCTCGAAGGTGAGTGCCTATGCTTGATTTCTTGTCTTATCTTTTTAAAAAACTTTAGTATATATAATCTATGTAACATAGTACTGATGTGTTGAAACAATTTTTGTATGTTTTAGAACTGAAGATGAATGTTTAGCATTCGAAACTAGTTTTCAAATAAAATAATCTCAATAGAAGTGGTATTTAATTCATCAATCCTAATAAATGTTCTTCTAACCGACCTTGTACAACAGTATATTATATTCATTGACTAAAATATTTTGTAGAAATATACAGTTTACAGATGATTTATATAACTTTCCTAATCAGCTGATGAATAAATCAAATTCTTTTAATTACGAATGTATCCATCATTTTTTACCAGGCTAGATTAATGGCTATTTAAATGGCTTTGAAAGATTTATCTAATCGCCATTACAATGTGTGAAAATAATCAAGGTAAGTAAATTTGTTGAGGTATTGTGTTGGTAATTGTAATTTAGGAGGCGGTGGCTAATGCCTTCCCAACACGCAGCTTCAGATTTATTGCTCATTTAGCCCTAAACTGCCCTTTAGTCTCAACTAAACTCTTCTATTTTGACTGGAATACATTATTTCAAGGCAGCCATATTTGTTTGGCTATTTATAAAGGTATTAGCGATTCAACAATAAAAAAAAACTCATTATATAATTTTAAATACTTTATTTATTTCTATAAACAAATAAAAACCATCATGGCGCAGCTTCGTCAAGATGGCCTCATGTATTCCTGGGAGTAACATTTTTATGTTACATATATTGTTACAAAAATGTTTACTTCAAGACAAACCATTTTTCGTTTGTGATAACTAACGAAGGAAACTACAGAACCAATCTGTTTTAAATTTTAACTACATCATCTTCATATTTCAAGGAAAGTTTAGCAATAATAAAATTTACAGATTTTCAATAAAATTATTATTTAAAAAACGATAGGTATGTGGTGTGCAGTGAAATTTGAAAAATGACCCTTAGCAAGAGGAATTTACTTCTGTAAAAAATATATACATCAAGTAAATGTGTTGGTAATGATAGAAATATAATGTCAAAACTTGAAAAGAACTACTCATCAGTAGCACTTTAATAAAAATTCTACACTAGAAGATCTCTAAGGCATCTTCTTTTGAGACACCTTGGAGGATTATGGGGAATGGATGGGGAAGCAAGTTGAGAAACTAGCATGCTATGGATTTGAGTGACTATGGAGCTTACTATGAAAGGATAGGTATCTGGTTTGGGCTAACTCAGCAACATATGGAACATTAAGATCTTTATGGATAAGTTTATTAGTGACAAAGTGAGGAGCATAAAGGATTTTTCGAAGGATTTTGGATACGAGATGAATTGGATGGTTTATTAGAGCCCTAAAGCCCAACTCCGTACGTCCAGATAGGTCTAATCACAGTCATGTAAATGAGTCTTTTGTAATTACTACTTACTTCTGTAGCTCTACAGCCCCAGGTGGGCAATGAATTTCCTTTATTAATTACAATAATAAACATAATAATTTTTTCCCAGCAATTCTAGTAGTACCGGTTTCACTTCACCTATTTCACATTTAATTCGAATATGTTGTCTACATTTTTGCAACAAATTTGTGTTCTTGTTTGTTGTTTTCATTACTTAATTTTACTTTATTTTTCTAAAGTTTTGTATGACTTGTCATTTTGTATAAAAATATTTAGTGCTACTCACTGTAAAACAAGCGATATTTTACGTAGGACCCCAGTTTAGGGGATACATAAATATAATGTAAAGATAAACTTGGCGTAAGAAGGAAGTACTTGTGGGAAGGCCTTCAGGAGCTGCAGGCCGTGCAGATGAAGAGAGAGAGAGTGAGTGAGAGAAAGAGAGAGAGAGTGAGAGAGAGAGAGAGTGAGAGAGAGAGAGAGAGAGAGAGAGAGAGAGAGAGAGAGAGAGAGCATTGATACATCAGAGGTGATTGATGACGGACCATTCACCTGGATGCTGCCAACAGGTAGCGATCAATTAGCCACGGAGCAGCAGCAGCAAGGTGTTGACCACTTCCACTTCTTCGGGAGCCACGGGGAAGAGGAAGAAGTGGGAGGTTTACAATATTAGGACCACAAGATGTCCTGTAAGTTCTTCTAATTTTATATGAAGCCTACAGTGATGAAATAATCATATTTCTCCCGTCTTTTTTGTTTCGCGTTGTTGAAAAAACATTCTGGTTATCGTTTAAAAAAAATATGAGGTCTTATGACCAAAAATCTTGTTAATTTTTATCTACGTCCGAGAGGTAGAACGAGGCGTATATGGGTGGATTACATCAGGGTTTACCTTGTACGTTTTGGTTTTGATGGAGTGGTTTGGAGGAAGGTTGGTGGTGTCTACATCGAACCTTCGAGAGCTTGTTCATTTATTTATAATTTTTCTCATTGTTAGTGGACTCAGTGACGGTTTTAATTTATATCATTTGATATTTGTCTTTATAGCAATATAAAAGAGAAAAACTAAAATCAAATATAGTAAAATGTTTTAAGAAACATGAAAGAATTAGAAATATTGAAAATGTAATATTATCTAAAATTGAAACAAATGAATAAACAATAAAATGAGTCCATTTAAAGTAATATAAAAAAAGAAAATGGCAGTTAAACATTTTATCTATTATATATAAAGGACAAACCATTTTTTATTTGTGGTCTCTAACCGCGGAAACTACTCAACCAATTTTTATACACAAATACAAAATACAAATTTTAACTATATCGTCTTTATAGTTCCAGGACGGTTTAGTAATAATAAAATCTAGTAGTTTTCAATCAATTTTTTATATTAAAAAAGTGATAATATGTGGATCGCAGTGAAGTTTGAAAATCGACTGATATTTGGTTAGCATTATTCTGCAATAGAGATTACAATGGTAAAACTTGTAAGGTTTTTAATTATATATTTTATATGGGGAGGGTCATTTAATATACCTCTTAGGAAAAAATTCCCTTGAAGAAAATGGGCCATGGATCGAAACAAGTAGTAATCCGAAGGTGCGAGGTCTGGACTATATGGTGGATGAGGCAGGAGTTCAAACCCATCAAGTTCTGTAAACTTTACTGCTGATTGTTGAGGAGAGTTCGTGAGGGAACAGTCTACAGGTCTTTTTTACCTTCCTCATGGACAAAAGATGGCGACTAACAGTACCTTTCGACACACCACACTCCCTGGCAAGTTCGCGAGTACTTGTGGACGGATTTGACTCAACAGCTTCCTTCAGAGCCTCATCGATATCCATTATTAGCCATCCGGAGCCCTTCTTCCTTTCCAACGTCGTATCTCCACTTCTAAATTTTTCAAACCAAAGTCGCGCAGTGCACTCTTCAAGGACTCCTTCCCCTTCATATTTAATAATTTCACGAGTTGCTTTAGCGGCTGTGACTTTTTTTTCCAGTAATGTCTTAAAATTATCAGAATTTCGTAGGATACTGTCATGTTTCTTCTTGGAAATAAATAACTGAACTAATGCTTTTTTTGAAGAAGTCCAGTGACAGTAAACAAGCTTAGAGAATGCTCTAAAGGGATTATTAAGTATTGGTAAATAATAAATAGCATTAAGATATTTACAAACTTTTGTACTCTGGAATTTGATAAAACGGTCATTTTTTTTATACATTCTATTATTATTATTTTTTTTATTTCTTTCTATTTATTTACTATTATTATTATTTTATTTTTTTTGTTATTTTTTTTTCTATAATATACTTCCTCTACAGTTACAATTATTCCAAAATTATTAGAAAACGTATCTGTTATGGATGTCTCTTACACGGGACTATACCCTTCCTTCTACTATTGTTAAATCATTATTAATATTGTTAAAACATCAATGTAAGGCTTACCAGGCTTTCCAGAGCCCTTCTGGAAAGGGGGAAAAAAAATGTTATTTTGAAATTAAAAAAAACAATAACTCTATTTCTTGTTCTCAGAACAAACTTTAAAATAAGTGAATAAGAATCACATTTTTTTACGCAGTGACAAAGTGGACAAATGCCGACGTCTTTTGATATAAAATTGTAATGTGAAACCATGAGCAGATATATGTTATTTCAGTCTGAATCTGTTTAAGTATTTCTCCTGTTGGAATCCTAGGTAGCGGATCTCAACTTAAAAGTATTAAATTTCAAATATCAAAGGCTATTTGATAATAATCATATTTCGTTATCAATTGAATGGATGAGCCCAGCGATGTTGGGACGACAAGCGCCAAGAAGACATGAAGAAAGATCTATCCTCCCGATTACGCTTCGGGCTGTCAGAGCAGAGGCAGGGAAGTGGAAGAGATGAGGAGGACAGAACAGATATCAAGAACAAGAGCAGAGGAGACCATTAGGAAGGCTATCTGTTCCAGCCTATCTGGAGGCTCCAGCGGTAGGTATATTAATTGACACCGCTCCCACTTCTGAGGCCGAGGCTACTCACTTTTCCTCTTATTTTTTATTTATTTTTTTGTTCCCATATCATTGTCAGGGTCCCTTTTCCAGTCATGGATATTCTTCATGCATTTTTTCTTTTATGTCACCCTCTCGCGAAAAGTGTCTTCAAGTTTACAACTGACAATGTTAATCTTAAACAGTTGAAGCTCTACATGTCGAACTTTTAGGTTCCTTGATTCGATAGAAATTTGAATAAATTGCTTATTGTATGAAATATTGCAGTCTTTACACCGATGTCCTACCAAAGAATTGTGATTTTACAGGGTTTTAGAAATACTAAAGACAAATGTTTAAGCAAATGAAGAAATTTTAAATTAGGATTGATGAATTAAATGCCACTTCTATTGATATTATTTTATTTGAAAACTAGTTTCGAATGCTAAACATTCATCTTCAGTTCTAAAACGTACAAAAATTTTTTCAACACATCAGTACTATGTTACATAGATTATATATACTAAAGTTTTTTAAAAAGATAAGACAAGAAATCAAGCATAGGCACTCACCTTCGAGGTAACTAAAACACTGAATTTGTGTGAAGTAAAAGGGGGGCAGGTAGGTTAAGTTTTAGATTTACAACGGGGTTTCCCTTATGACTCATTGGGTTTTTCCGTTCCTATGGGAGACAAATTTAAAATGGGGCTAAATTTGTCCGGTTTTTCCCGTGTATTTTGCTTCACAGTCATTACATCTTAATTCGTATACGCTGCCTTTTTGGAAAGGGTCTATATTGTCTTTTGGTAAAGGGAAGTATGACGACAATGGTTTATCTATTTTAAATGCAGGGTTTAAACCAAATTTTTTAAATTCTTTCCCGACTTTAGCGGATATTGGGCCGTAGTATGGTATCAAAATATATTTTTTAGGGGTAGCTTTATCCTCTGGGGGTGTTTTGTATATATTATTCATAGTTTTTTTATGTATTTGTTTTCTTAAAATATTATCGATTGTGGTTTTACTGTATCCGTTTTTGTTAGCTATAGTGTGAATTGTTTGTATTTCTTAGTTAAAATTTCGTTCATTTAGCTGTATATTTAAAAGGCGGTATATCATGCTATGAAATGCTGCGAGTTTGTGTGTTAGTGGTCTCCTGGCATTGTTGTCTATACTCCTCAAATAATTGTCAAGTAATTGTGTAATTTTTTTATTCTATTGTAAACAGTTATTTTTATGGTGTAGGGATTTATTTTTCGACCGTGAATCGAGAAATAAATACAAGTTTTTCAGGGGCACATGAAATCGTGTTCCATTAATTAAATGTTGGGATGCAGCTTGGAGGTTCCGTAATGATGTAATCGCCATGGCAACATGGACTGGCCTAGATCTTTTAGTATCATTGCTAAGCAACAGTATCTAACAAAATGGCGGACAGCAGTGCGTGGAACATTGTATTGTTAAATCCAGTAGTAATAGTAAAAATAATAGCGCCATTAGGATTGATGAATTAATTGCCACTTTTATTGAGATTATTTTATTGGAAAACTAGTTTCAAATTCTAAGTTATCTCTTAGTCCTCCTGAGAACTGAAGATGAATGTTTAGCATTCGAAACTAGTTTTCCGATGAAAAAATCTCAATAGAAGTGGCAATTATTTCATCAATCCTATTGTATTGATCCTTCTATATCATCATGCGTACCTCAAGTGGTAATAGTGTCACTTTAAATAGTTGCTATATTAGTTAAATAGTTGTTTTCCCTGTTTATATTGTTCTATATTTACTCAAATATTTTTATTCGGCTAAAGTGTTACCATACATTCCAGTATAACCTATGACGATATATTTCTGTTGGTCCGAGATATTTCTACCTGAAATTTCAAAGGATCAGTGACAAGACAAGCGTTTAGAATGTGGAAGGGTCGTACGTTGCAAAAAAATGTTGGTCTAGGATCAGGCCAATATAGTATGGTCTTCCTAACAAAACGGTTTTCATATTTTCAATGTTTTTTTTTCTCAGAAGAATATCTATACATATTATACGTTGTAAGATGTAAACATGTTTAAAAATACGTAATGTTGAGTACATTTTGTAATAAATTATTGAATTTTTAGTTAACAAAAAAAAACATACACCCAACGGCTAAACAACTGTCAATATCCACTTTTAAATAGAATAATAATAATAAGAAAAAAAAATTTAATTGAGGAACCCATTAATTTATATCATTAAGAGTTTCAATCGATTTTTCTGGTTCTGGTTTCATTTTTTTTTAAAGAAATTTATATTTCCAATAAAATCGATTAAAAATGTGTCTTCATAAAAAAAAAAAATCTTACTTGGAATCCACATATAAGACTAAAACGACAAGAAACTGCTCGTCTTATTTACAGACTACTTTAACATTTACTTGACAAACGTTCAAAGCTCCCAATTAATTACAAAAGACTAATATACCTGTTTGGACGTACGGAGTTGAGCTTTGGGGCTCTACTAAACCATCCAATTCATCTCGTATCCAATCCTTACAATCTAAAATCCTTCGAAAAATCCTCAATGCTCCTTACTTCGTCACCAATAAACTTATCCATAAAGATCTTAATGTTCCATATGTTGCAGATTTAGCCCACACCAGATACCATTCCTTTCATAGTAAGCTCCCTAACCACTCAAATCCAATAGTTTATTAACTTGGAATGGAGTGGATTCCCGATAATCCTCCGAGCGAAAAGAAGATGTCCTAGAGATCTTCTAGGGTAGAATGTTTATTGAAGTGCTACTGATGAGTAGTCCTTTTCAAGTTTTGATATGTTGTAATAGTTATCAATACATTTACTTTATGTATATGTTTTGTACAGTTGTAAATTTCAATAAATGGATATAAAAAATAAATTAATAATTCCAGTTGGGAATACTATGTGGCTGCCGTTACGAGATCTTTGATTCGTATAAATGTATAAATTGGATGTACCATAAGCTTGAGCATGCTAACACTGAAATAGTGCGTAATTTTTTTTTTTTTTGTTTTCTTTTTGCCATTATATTTATTTTACCCACATCTGTCCCTCAAACCGTGACATTGAGCGTATGAAATAAAAATTTTGTGTAAAATTAGCAAGTTAGGCATGTTGAGCAGCCATCGCTACCTATTGTAGTTTTGTATTTTTAAAATTTATCTTAGGAGATCTCTTAACCAGCTTTTCTTCAGTCTTATTCGGGTTGTCTCTGGCATATTAACTATTGGTTTGTGACGCCAGATAATAATATAATTTAAATATATATGTTGCTATCCATCTAGTGTATAATTTTCGACTTAATAATAATAAAAAGTCATCAATAATAATAATAAATTATATCAGTATACATAACATCTTAATAAGAGACCTAAATTCTTCTTCTTTAAAAAATAAATTATATATTCAGCAAACTTTCACCACTGGCTTGCGAAATTTAGCGAATTTAACATCCTGTCGCGTTACACAATCTGGCGTAAATATTTTTAAAATGTAATTATATAACCGTTTACAATTCTTCAACAAACAACAGTATATTACTTTTTTCTTTTTGACATAAAAATGTCTTTTGTCTTATCGTTTTTTTCAAATTCAAAAATGTAACATTTTGACACGGTCTATCTCTTTTGGTGTAGCTCGGATCGAAAATTTGTCGACTGTTTCTCGATCAGAAATTTAATGGAGAATATATTTTGTTAGGTAACATTTTTCGCTAGAACCTACCGTATAGGAGCAATACTGAAAGAATGCATTTCGTAATTATTTTTGGAGCTTAGATCTTTTAAACATCTTATCATTCCTAAGTCTGTATTAAAAAAATATATGTAGTTGAAAAAAACTAAAAAAACACACTTTTATAGCAAACTTAACTAAAAAGCTAAATCTAAAGAACAATTTGCACCAGTCAGATCTTTTAATTTTTTGAGTCCCAGATTCGAAGCTAATTTCCCTGTACAATTTTTTGTTTTTTGACACATTTCAGAGTAGGAATGTGAAAATTTTTACTTTAAAACCCCCATCTTGCAGAAAATATAATGATCTACAACTTTTAGTACATAACATTTCTTTGATTGAATTAATCATTTCTGCGTTATAGACAGCGAGGAGATATACAATAGAGCAGTCACGAGTGGAGTGGGGGTGGGATTCGTTCCCCCTCCACTATGCTACCCTAACCTCAGAAGTTACAACTAAATGCTTTTAATTTCTTATTTTTAACGTAAACCTATTCTCGTTGAGTTTTTATTGTGTTTATAAATTCATTCCACATTAAGTATGCCTTTTTGTGCTGCAATTGGATGTAAGAACAACAAGACTGGGACTAAAAATGATAAGCAGCTTAGCTTTCATAGGTAAGTAACTAACGCAAAATTCTTTCATTGTACCTAGTCAAATAGTTCGCGATGGTGTTATATGCAATTACTTTTTTATAATAAACTCCACGTCAAAAGTATCACAATACTTTGAAATATTTGAATTTTTATTAGTAATTATAACTTTTAAATTTAATGAAAATCCTTTTCATTAACAAAGTTTAAGTAAAAAATGATACACGGTCTTTGAAGGAATTTTATTACCTATACCTGCATCAGCAGCAGTCTAAAATAATGTTGGTGAGTTAGGAACTGGGCTAACCCTGGGTAGCATAGTGGTGGGGGAATACTAGTCCCACCTCCCTGTAGCTCCGCCCTATCTCAATAGCAGCTCTATTTGTATATCTCCTCGCTGGTTATAGACTCTTAAATATGACCAAAACTAACCTTTTAAATTTGGTCATATTCTTCGATGTTTGACAATCGATTGTGGCTAAACGCCTTACACAAATTCAGCTTAAGAAATGTCTTTAGACGCAAAATTCAATAAATTTTTAATTTTTGGATCGAAAGCTTTTTTTTATAATATTTTTTTCCAAAATCTGAAAAAAGTTTGAGGTTTTTTGCCTCCCTCCCCTAAACATTTTCCCCTTATCAAATTTCGTTTAATTTTTGATATTTTATTCTCAGGACCCATCTGGACTATATAAAAACGTATAACCTTTTGCAAGACAGACCCCCTTTTCGGGGGCAATTTAACTAGACAAAGTGAGAAAATTAGAAAAAATATGTGCAATTATTGTATCGTCATTGGTTTTTGAAACATGAGCAAATTTTCAAGTTAATCAGTTTGCTGGAAATTAGTGAAAATTACAATGAAAGATTCCGTTAAATAAAGGTGAAGTTAATAAAAGGCCCGAGTTCGAGTCCGACTGAAGGCAGAAAATTTATTTTCTGTTATTTCGGCCGTGGATCGAATTCGAGGTCGGGAGACCCTCCTGGGGCACACCCAGCCTCCTAAAAAGTGGGTACCCTTAATTGGGGAAAAACCTGGCGGTTGAGCGTGATTCTGGCCAAACCACCTCCTTTCACAAACGTTGGCTTAGAAACAGTACAGCCTACCTAAGTACTGAACCCGAGACCCTTCATGGGTTGTAAGTGGTACAGGTTTTTTTTTTTTTTTTTTTTTTTTTTTTTAAATAAAAGTGTATTTAAAAACTCTATTATTCGAAATAATAATACTAATTATATTACTTTTATAAGTTTCATTCTTATTGGTTTAAAGCCGACCAATCGATCTGAGTTACTGATACGAAAAAACAAAAGCTACGATTCTCAGAAGTTTCCATTTGAATCGAATTCGAAGTAATTTAATTTAACATGCAAACCTTAGATTTTTTTTTTAAATTCTGTAATTGTTTTTGTCTCACGAATGTATTAGTTGAAAACGAAATAATATCCCAAATTGTTCGGTTTCGTTTCGTCTCAAAAAATAACTGCTTCTAGATGAAGTGTGCAACATGAAACTGCGTGGGCAGTACCACAAAACCGAAAATCACGAAAAGGTTATTTGAGCAATTTGTGCTATACGACGCAAACTAAAAAAAATAAAATCACAAGGGACCCGGAGAGAGCAGTAGCACAGCGGTGTGGCACGCAACGCATGCTGCATGAAATCAAATATCGATATCTACATCGCATCTAATCGAGTTTAGTCCAGTAATTATTTAATTTATAATTAGTTTTCAGTTTGGTTACGGGTCCTATATTTCTTGTATTGTATATTACTATTTGTGAACAATAAATTGAACAATGGAAGACATCTTGTGAATGTAATGTATATAATGACGTGTTAATATGTTTGTATAGTAACAACCCATTCGTAATGCATCTTAAATATAATAGTCCAGTCTATCAAGACCAACAATGGATAAACAGAGGAACTAAAAATACTAATTATAATGTTTTCAGGGATGTGTAGGGGAGGGTCCCCTAAACAAGAAAAAATAAAGTCACTCCATATTACGGTGCCACTGGGATTCCATTTTTCAGTATTTCGCTTATAATTATAAAACGGTACGTTGCATTGGAAATGTTTTACAGTATAAAATGAAAGTTTATTAAATTTGCTACAAGTTTAGCGATATACATTTTAACGAATACTGGACCGCTTTCGTGCTACTGGCTCCGGAAAAGTTGTAATTTTCAAAAAACTTGTTTTTCATTCATGTTTTTCTTATATTTTTGTCTTATAGACCCTCACTCTTTCATTGTAGAGCAAAATCGTAAAAATGAAACTTACTCTTTCATTGTAGAGCAAAATCGTAAAAATGAAACTTGCATTACATGTTTACATCCCGTAAAATACCCACGCCAGCCCACTGAACATGTAAAATTTGTCATGTTTTGCCGAAACAAATACTTTTAGCGTGCTAGCGTTGTAAAAATTACAACTTTTTCCGGAGCCGGTAGTACGAAAACGGTCCAGTTTTTTGTAAAAATGTATATAATCAAACTTGTAGCATATTTAATAAGCTTTCATTTTATACTGAAAAACTTTTTCAATTCAACGCACCGTTTTAGAGTTATAATCGAAATACTAAAAAACTTTTAGAGCACTCCCTCCCCTTCAGCGGAACAAGGACTTTATTTGTTCTTGTTCAGGGGACCATCGAGTACACATTCCTGAAAAAATTGAAACTAGTATTTTTAGTTCCCCTGATTTTCCTTTTTTGACTGGATTATAAGTTCTATATTCGAAGGTATGCAGGCCGTTTTTTAATATTGATTTAAAACATTTTTTGTTGGAGCTAAACGTCCTCTCTAACTAGGTCAGGGTGGACGAGTTATGACAACCTATAGGTTACCAATCTATCGTAGTGTAGAGTGGGAAGGTCAAGATTCATTCCGTGGGATTGAAACCCAAGAGCATCTGTATCAAGTGCATTAAGACCCTTGCTCAACGCTCGGCCATCAGAAACACTTTTTTTTTCTTTGTTTTTTAAATTTATTTATTTACTAAAAATTTATTTCCATTGCGGAAAACCCGTACAATTGAACTGGATTCAAGCTAGCCTAATTACATATCAACAAATGAATAATAGGCTTACTATAACTAAAAAAATATAGATATAAGGAAAAAAAAATTAAACAAAAAATGAAAAGAAAAATATACTAAATCAAATATAAATATAAGTAATAGTTGCTAATTCCTTATTAAGGTGGCATTAACGAACAACTAAACATCTTAGTTACAAAGTATATGAACTGTAAATCCCTAATTTTATTGTTTAGTTTACAAACAGGAGCTACTCCCTACAAATTGGGTAACTTTAATTATGGAAAAACTTGGCCGTTGAGCGTGATTTCCTATTTCATTTTACAACCGTTGGCCCAAAAATTTTATTTATATACCAGCCATAAAAGAAAAGGAACTTCTCGTCGTTACAGACTACTTCAACATTTACTAGAAAAGCGCCCAAATTACAAAAGACTTATTTACATGATAATAATTAGACCCGTTTAGACATTGCGACGCTCCTAAACCTTCCAATTCGTCTCGTACCCAATCCTTACAATCCAAAATCCTTCCTAAAATCCGCAATGCTCCTTATTATGTCTCAAACAGACTTATCCATAAAGATATTAATTTTCCATATGTTGCTGATTTACAACAGCTGGTTTGCCCAAACCAAATACACAAGGAGTTGCATAATATACTCCATACACACCCGAGTCCACTTGGCTCCCAAATTGTCTCACACCTAATTCCCGATAATCCTCCGAGGCCTCTGAAAAGAAGATGGCCGAGAGACCTTCTAATGTAGAAGTTTTATGGAAGTGCTGCTAGTGAGTACTTTACATGTTATTGACATGCCATTGTAACCATTTTTTCTCAAATTTACTTATTGTATATAATGTATACAGTTGTAATTATCAATAAATAGTTAAAAAACAAAATAAATTACAACTTTATTGTATAAACTGTGTTTTTCTAATGTCTAATGCTGAACACTTTGCTATGTTACAGTAATGTTTTGATTTTTACTGATCGACAATCCGATCTTTACTATTGATATTGTCTGTTCATTTTTATCCTTTCTCTTTTTAATCAAATTCAGAAATCGCCACTTGGTTGTTGTTTTGTTTCCTATAACTTGTTTTTTTTTTTTTTTTTAATTTTTTCCTAATCAAAGAGGCATTTGCTCACTGACCGCATCACACCCAATCCTACCGGTGTTGGAAGACAAAACGACTTACAGAACCTGACAAGAGGCCCGAACTACTAGCTGACTAACGGAGCCTAGATATTTACATTAATAAGATGGACTGGAAGCACTCAGCGGGGGAGGGGTGGTAGTTGGGGGGGGGGGAGGGGAGGGAGGTTATCTGATGGTAAGTCTGTCCGCCACGGCATCGCGTGTGGTGACGCAACCCAACAGGAGAGCTCTCAGCTGGTCAATGGTCTCCAACATGCCTCCGCAATATACACCTTCTATTTCTTATTTACTGTTATTTTTTTATATTTAGAATTGCTATATTATTATGTGCATTTCATTGATGAATGAATGAATATTATTAAGTGTCATCGCCATGGTAATAAACTGCGAACCCCATCACTATGGTAACCATTATTCTCAACTACTGTTGAATTCCTGTCTCCATGGTGACAGCTGGCAAACATTGTAACATAATTAGTTACGACTGTAATTAATCAATTTATTATGATTATTTTACACATTATAAAACAGTGAAAATTGTGGTGAAACGTTCTCGACTATAAATAGGAAAACATTAGGCTAGTTGCACACTCACCGACTTTTGGACGGCCGATAAAAAATCGACCGATGCTAGGTGCTTGCACACTGACCGATTTTTTACCGGTCAAACAATTATTAGTTTTTTTTTTTTTATAATTATAATTTTATTTTATTGTTGACTTTTCATTTTAAAACTTTTAACAATTTCTGATTAAAAAATTGATATTGTTTTATTCGATTCAGTAACTCAAACAAGTAGTAGCTTTTGTAATTATAGTGCAAAAAACAGTAATTATAATGCAATGGCAGGCGCCGGCAACTCACCGGTAAAAAGCCGGTGTGTGTGCAACTAGCCTTAGACACAATATTTTTATTTATTCAAAACAAAATGTTAATTTATACAAATTATAGATTATAATTATTGTTATGAACCATTAAATGTAAAAAATAAACAAAAGCGAAAAGAGGAGAACAAAAGTTCCACTTCCACTTCACTTTCTCCACCAAGTCACCATGGTAACCCTATCTGTCGCCCACTCTTGATCTTTCCGTTTCCATGGTAACAACTTCGAGGAATTCATACTAAATTTAATTAGCATTATCTCTTTAAATATTAAATATATCTCTTTTTTTTTTACATCAAATTTATTTCAACTTCGGAATTTATTTCAAATTTAATTTAATTTCATTAATGGAAATTAAATTAAATTAAAATTAAATTTCATTAATGGAATTTAATTTCAAATTTATTTCAACTTCGGATCGAATTCGAGGCCGGGAGACCCTCCTGGGGCACACCCAGCCTCCCAAAAAGTGGGTACCCTTAATTGGGGAAAAACCTGGCGGTTGAGCGTGAATTCTGGCCAAATCACCTCCTTTCACAACCGTTGGCTTAGAAACAGTACAGCCTACCTAAGTACTGAACCCGAGCCCTTCATGGGTTGTCAGTGGTAAAGGTTTTTTTTTTTTTTTTTTTTTTTTTTTTTTTTTTCAACTTTAGTGTATCTGATACTTATTGGCACTATGTAAAAATATAGTACCTAATAACTACTATCTCAATTTCTTTACATTTCTTTTTCCCATCAACGCGATACGATAAGAAAAGCGACAGGAGAATGACTCGTTTTTGGGGTTATTTTGAATTATGAGTTCGTCTGAATTGGGTGTTGTTGCAGTACATCGGTGGTTGCAGCAAAACTAAGGAACAAGAAAGAAGAGAAAGTACTAGGTGCAACCATATAATGTGAGCAACATAGAACATAGTTCGAAAACTGGCTCAACACGTAGAACAATTTAGAGAAATGTATTTGATGAGACCAGACAATTTTCATTTTCTACATTGCATAAGCAAGACGTGTTGCTATAACAGATACGATAGTGTCGCTACAGAATCGCTATCGTTCAAGTGTGCTCTATTTCTGTCGCTTTAACTCATCTTCACGATTTTCTGATGTCCATCTCTACTTCATGTCGCTTCGTATATCGTATCACTTGTTGCATCGCATTTCGCATCTCCTTATTGTGCACTGCGTCTTAATTAAGTCGAAGGAACGAAGCCGACACCTCTAATTGTTATCTCAAGATCCAATAAATATTTTCTAACACTAAACCCTTAGTATATCCAAATATTGTTTTCAATTTTTATATTTTTTATTATAAGGGTAATTTCAAAATTTCGGTACAATTTAAGTCACAAAGGTATTTTGAAAATTGTACTGAATATAAAATTTATATTTTAGTTTACATGGCCAAGTACCCATTGTACCATCATGGACTCCCAACAATAATGATATATTTACATATATAACCGGAGTAATTGACGTTTATGTATAGCATTTACTCATTCCCTGGGTTGTCACAACTTGAAAATGCTTGCATTCCGAAAATATTTAAGGCCTTCTCTTACGTTTATTTTCTAGCTTGAAAATATGAAGGGATATTGTTTTCTATTTTTTATCCAAAAATAATTTTGTGGTTGATATTTAGCCTTCTTAGCACGATGTACACTATAGAAGTGTCACAACCCTCTAGCTCACTCCCTAAATTATTTTTGAAAATCCCTCCGTCGCTCTCTTAAAGGAAAATTTGAGGGGTGTTTTGTATAGGGCAACACTATTTCTGATAGACCTGTCTACTGCGATCTGTTTCAAGACGCTGAGTTCGTTGGTAGACAAGTGGAAGTGCATTGACTCCGCTCGGTAAGTACCATATTTTATTTCATTTTAACTCCCTAAGGTGTATCAACCCATTGAAAACATGATATTTTTTTTTAGATTCAAGATATATTCAAAGCTCTACCGAAAAACCAATAGATACCATGTTTTACTTTTCAAATAGGCCACGTGTATAACGTGATACCAACGTTTTTTTGGTTAGAACTCATTCCCTACAACTCACTCCCTACAACTGAGTGAGGATATCGTGTTATATTTCAACTTAAATTGCTTTAGCGTTTATCTGCTTTTATAAAAATAAATTTCTTGATTTCTCCCTCTCATACCATGAACTGTGAGACATTTCTAGGCATTCAGCACAGCCGGACCATCGACATCAGTCCAAGAGGAACCAACGAATTCAATTATTGCTGCTCTTTAATTTTTTTTTAATTTTTAAACGTACAGCATACATTTTTTTATTTAATGTTTAAACGTTATACCCATCTACTTAGTTATAATGAAAGTTCAATGAACATTTTTTTTTATCAAAACAATGTTTTTAATATACTCTATTTTATTTAATACCTATTGTGATAGTCTTTATTTCGTATCTTATTTATAATTTACAATCTATTTAGGTTTTATTGTTTAAAAGGTAATAGAACTGTCGTTAATAAGTGTAATTTTTTATTATTTTAGTATTTTTAGAGTTTAGTTTGAAGTTTATGAAGTAGATGTGACAGTACGTACCTAAAAGGCTGAAAATGTAATTCATGTATATACCCCAAGTTTATAACATAAATATAATATTTTCCCCACTCTCTAGATGATAAAACCACTTCCTAGTCGTGGTTTTTCACTCCCTAGATCCAAACTCACTCCCTAGATTTTACTAGTTATTATTATTTATTTAATATATCTAGAAATATTGCAGATTATGTATGTCCACTTCACAGACTTACTTCAGACACCTTAGAGAAACAATTTGTGAAAAAAAAATAAATCAATTTACATGTTTTATGTAGTGAACATTTTTTTTTATTGGAATTGTCCCGAAATATTGAAATCACCCATAATATAGAGGTTTTAATTTTATGCATAATTTTCATTGAAACTGAATCAACAGCTTATTTAAAATGTTATTATTAATGAAATATATGAAGTAATGGGTAGGGGGTCCATGTTAGGTGTTGTTCTAATGGAGTTACCTGTTCTTGTAATCTAGCTATCGGCGAAGTTGGAAGTCTCTGAAGCGGATTACGGTGGCACTTAGCGAATTAGGCTAATCCTGAGTGGCAGGTTGAAGTAGTCGAACTGCGGTTCTTGCTCTCTTCTCAGTGTTTTCTGCTTTCCATTTTGCGAGAAGTCTTTCCAGCGGCTTCTCAAGATATACAGGAAACCGTTCTTCTGGTCGGCAATGTATGTAAATGGCTTTAGGATGCATTAGAGTGGTATATATTTTTTTTTAATTGAAAAAGTATAATAAGATAAATCTTATATTAAAACTTTCTTTTATTTTTTATGTCAATATTATTGCTTATGAGTGCTTTTGATTCCAAATTTTACATGGTTTTAAATAGTGATGTGTCGATTCCAAATCACACATGCATGTATTTCTAAAGAGACAAAAATGTATACAGGGTGTCCCGAATTTAAATGGCAAAACTTCAGGAAGTTATAGGGGACCGAAAAACTAAGACAAAAAGTCCTTTAGAGATTTGCACGTTATTGCTTAGTTTTAGAGAAAATCGCAAAAAAAGAAGCAAAATAAGTTTTCATTTTTATACCTATTTATTTACATTTATATTTATGTTATGTTCTTTTTAATGTAAATATTGCTCAAAATGATGTCCCCTTGCACCAATGCAAGCATTACATCTAGCACTCACTTGATAAACTTTTTGAAGATGGTATGGGTAGCGATTATCACCTTTCAATCCGCTGCTGTAAGGGAATGTCATCTAAATAATTAGAAAAGTCGTAAAAAGTCCAAAAAATGTGTAAATGTGATACCATTCAATCTTCCAGGTAAAAAATATAGTCCCACCAGTAATCCGTTCCAAATTCCAAGCCAAACGTTAGTAGCAAATTCATGGTGAAACCTATTCTCTCTAATAGCTCTGGGATTTTAAGAGGCCATACATGATAATTTCTTTGATTAACAATCCCTCCTCTTGTAAAGGTAGCTTCATCGGTCCATATAATTTTTAATGGAAACAAATTATCATCGCGGATTTTTTCAAGAAACCAGTAACTAAAATTTAATCTCTTGATATAATCTTGAGGTAATAAATTCTGATATTTTTGAAGATGGTATGGGTAGCGATTATCACCTTTCAATGTTCGCCATATTGCTTGCCGCGATATTACTAATGCAGCAGATGCTCTTCGGATGCTAGTCTCAGGATTGTTATCGAAGTGGCGTTGGATACAATTTCTTCTCCGATAATCTGCTCTTATTGCTGCCTGGAATTGTCTCATTCATTACGTATTAGAATGACCCAGTCTCTCGTAGTCTATTAAAAGTTAACAAAAAGACTCGTCGATTAGGCACTCTTCTATTTGGAAATCGGCGCGCATACTCCCGCACCGCTTGTAAAGCATTACCGTTACAGAAACCATACACGAAAATCATATCAGCGTATTCAACATTAGAATATGTATGCGGCATTGTGGCTGATGCTATTCACACAAAAATATCCGAGTAACTGACTGAAGACTGATTTAGGAATTATAATCCTAGAAGGAAGAAAAAATGTAAACAAAAAAAAAATAATGTAAAGGATAACATTAAGTGTTTACATATCTCACTGCCTAGCCTGACGAACTTTGAAAGGTGATAATCGCTACCTGTAACATTTTTGTTTTGTTTCTTTTTTTGCGATTTTCTCTAAAACTAAGCAAAAACGAGCAAATCACTAAAGGACTTTTTGTCTTAGTTTTTCGGCCCCTATAAGTTCCTGAAGTTTTGCCATTTAAATTCGGGACACCCTGTATAACATTGCGCACATGTATTTCAAAAAATACACAACTCAAAATACAGTATTTTTGATTTATAATGGTGTTTAAGTTCAATACTCTTCTATGAAATATCAAAAATGTATCGAATCACGTTCAAATCTCTTCTGGTACATCTCTTGCAGTTGGAATTAAAAGATTATTAAGGTAAACTTTCGATATTTCATAAATTAATGCTAGAAATTTACATTTTTTACAGGTTTTTGAATTGTGTTGCTATGGAAATATATATGCGGAATGTCGATTCTCGAATCCACTGATTCTTGATATAAGAATCAGTATCGAGAATCGATGATCCTGAGTCGATTCCAAGGAACCAATCGAAACCGCTGAAGTTAGTATATTACTTTGATACCAAATTGTAATGATACCTCAAATTATTGAATATTTCAATTCATTATTGAAAAATTAAGAAATTAGATTACGGTTTAAATGTATTGAAGCACTAAAAAAAAGATTATTTTTCATTTAATTACATGTTTATACTGGCTTTCCAACACTCATACGATATAAAAATATCATTCAGAGAAATATCAGTTCATCCTACCATTTACAGAGTTAAGTTTTACCAACGTTTGCGATTCCTTCAGCGATCTGAAACTCATAACTGTTCAAATATTGACTTTATTAAATTATTACAAATTGTAAAATGATTTTATTTAGGTTATATATTGTAAGTTGTAGATATTATATGCAATTTGCTGTTTTATAGTTTATTTCTGGAATAATTATTGTTTTTTAAATAGATTTAGTTTCCTTCATTAGCTCTCACATAAAGTTTTTTTTTTTTTTTTTTTTTTGTAATAACATTGTATTTTCAAACCGAGAGAACGGTACAGAGAATCGAAAAATTTCTACCGACTCAACACTGGTTTTAAACATTGCTTTTCCCTTGCGAAAACATATTAAAATAGTAACTATATTTTCACCTAGTAAAAAAAAAAAGTAGGAGATACACTAAAATATAGAAAACTTGGTAAAACATTTAAAAATTACGATTAATTCTATAAATGAATAATTGGTGAGAATTTTTTCTAATTTAATTTAGTAGATATGGCTGAAAGTTGTTGCTATGGGAACAGAAACATCACGAATGGGCGACGGATGATGTTACCATAGTGACGGGGTAATAAAGTAAAATGGAAGCAAAACCATCATTTTATTGTTTTGATTTACACTTTGGTTTGTTTTTTATATTTAATGAGTTATAATAATAAATAAAGTTTGTATATTTGTACATTTTGTGGAGAAGAAATAAACATATCGTCTCATACTAATGAATTATGGCCGCTGTCACAAGTCGAACTAATTGATAACTCACATCGACAAATAATCGTAACATAAACGTAATAATATACTCGAAATAGATTAATTGCAGTAATAAATAATCATATGGAGAATTCTAATTTAACAGAATAACAATTTTCGAAAGCTGTAACCATGGAAATGGAAATATCAAGAGCAGATGACGGTGATGGTTGCCATAGTGATGTTGTTCTGAAGAGAAAAAACGACAAACTAATATTTCTTTTTAGTTTATTACAAACTAGCTGAAAGTACCCTGCTCCGCCACGGTTTAATATCATTAGGATTAAGATTAGTAAAAGTTAAGCTTAACGTTGATAATTATTATTACTTAGATAAACCTAAAGAATTCCATTCTTAGAATAATTTAAATAAGTAAATTTGACAATTTGCAAAAGTTAATTTTATATTATTTTGATAGTCCTCCAGTGAAGCTTCGAAGCAGCACTACCATCTTACCCAGCTCTGATACCAGACCATCACCTTTTCTTATGGCATACTTTAAGTGAATATAGTCTCAACTTCTCAATTTTTTTTTATTTTTTCGAAGACAGTTTAATCTTTCTGTTTCTATTTTTGCGTACATATCAAGCATAAATAGGTTAAGGAGATTACAAAATTAAAGTAAATAAGGTTCTTCACCTCCTCGCTCCACTAAAATTTAGGAGTAAAAATCAGCTGCAGGCACAGTTTTCTTAATTTAAAGTTTGGGTCACGCTGAGGGATGTTAATACTGTAACCATCTTCTCCATGGCAGAACCTAAGACGATACTGAAGAGAATCATATGCTGGATAGAAACTCACTGATTCTTATCAGTTTTTTTGTCCCTACATCGAACTGACCTTACATGTCATCACCAGAGAACATAAGTCTTTTAACCATTCTCCTCTTTAACATAAGTTTTTTATTAGCTTCTCGTCACGAAACAACTTAAACTTGTAAGTTGTAAGTAACCTCTGCAGCCACCATGACTTCACAGAAAGTACCAATATTATAAGGTTTCGACATCGATCGTATTTTTGTTTGTTTACAACTATAAGGAACTTAATTTGTGGTCAAAGTGTGTGGCTTCAACATCGAACCTATTTTTCAACTTAGCTTATATCCAAATACCATATGATAATTAATCTTTTATTATTCACCCAATAAAAAAAGTAATCGCATTTTTCGCGAATTAGCCTCGATCCAGGCCGATTTTTTAAAATTCATTTCTTAGCGAGCGCCTACGTTCCTAGAGGAAGCTACATATCGAATTTCATTCCAATCCGGTCGGTGGTTTCTGAGATTTCGTGTTAAATGAGTGAGTGGTATTTGACAAATATATAGTAGATAAAGAAATTAATAAAGATGAATCTATTGAATCGTTTAAATAAGTCAGTTTTTTGCTAAACCTTCCTAGAACTGTGAAGATGATATAGTTAAAATTTGGTGGAGGTGGGTTTTGTTTATTTTTCAAACTTCACTATTATCAACATATTATTCATTTTTTAATATAAATTGAATTGGAACTCTGGCAATTTTATTATTCCTAAGCCTTCCTTGATCTATAAAGATGTGGTTAAAGTTTGGTACAGATTAGCTCAGTTGTTTTCGTGGTTAGTGATCACAAACGAATAATGGCTTGTGTTTTTATATAATAGTATATATGAGGCACCTAATTGCAAAACGTAGCAAATCCACCGAAAATCGAAATTGAGTTTTATATACCGTTCGATCCAGTTCCTTGCCGGGCAGAAGGCTGACAAGGTTTTAGGTTTAAAAACGAAGGAAAAGCTGTTCAAATCACAATTAAAACCACGTACAGTACCAAAAGGGAGTATCTCACAATATGGCTGCCATATTATGCATATTGTTTGTCAGATTTAGGAGGCATAAACGAAGTGGAAGAAACACAATTAGCTGTTTTGAGAAGTTACCTGTTATTGTGATCGTAATAACTATTGACTAGTCCATTTTTTAAATAATATTTCAATTTTTTTTTTTTTGTTAAACTAAACTTATAAATGTTTTTAAACATTATAAGAAAGTTTTTAGATAGGTATTTGTTTTGAATTTTTAAGTTCCCTACTAAAAACCAGAGTCAATAATATTTTGATACTACTCTATGTTCCTCTGATGTTCCTCAATACTCTAAAAAAATAATCGCATTTATGTATCCAAATATTTTCTAATGATAAATTCTTTTTAACCATTTTTAAAGAAGTTTTACTAAAAGTCTGTCTAGAAGTAAGATGAGGAAAAATAATAATTTTTTTAGGAAAATGTGTATTGTGATTACATAGACAAGTCCATGTATGTACATATATCGTTTATTACTTTACTATCCGTTTTTATTGTTCACCAAGCTAATAAGCAACATTTTTGAACGTATAAAAAATTTTTTTAATCCATCATTTCAATTCTATAAATCAACTCAGCAGATGTATTTATTTCATTATCAAAAAGGAGAAAGTCTCAAACTGTTGCAAAACGGAGAAAGTCCCCAAAACTAATGCAAAACAAGGTACAACAAGGTACTCGTTAAAGATCCCTATCCTAATTATACTAGGATAGGCTAAATTTAGGACTCCCACCGTAGCATCGTCCGATTAGCCATAGCAGCATAAAGTGACGTTAAACGAAACAAACAAACAAACTAATGCAAAACGGAGTAAGTACATAAGAAAAACCAATTCAAAAAAACAACGGGACTATTACGCTTGCCCAACTAAAACCATCTATTTCCCTGCTTATTATACAAGAAAAATTACATTCATATCAATTGGGCATCATATTGCTATGGCTTTTGGCTTCTGGTGGAAAATTTAGAAATCTGGTTTTGCTAAGTTTTGCAATTGAACGCCTCGTATATAGATACCCACATAACCTAATAACTTAACATATTTAGCCTTGCTAGGACCACTAGTTTAGTTTAACGACCACATCGGTTAATTTAATATTCAAGAGGACCGGTTGCCTTCATTAACCTGTTATAATGCAAACACTACCTGGCCTACCTGAGAGCAGTTCGTACGGGGCACGCGTACCAAAGGATATCCAGATGTGGGTTACAATCTTATGCTAATCCAGCGATAGGAACATAAGGGTAGGGTACGGGGCCTAGTAATACGGGCGATATGTACATGACATGAATTTTGCTTTATGAATTTACCTCCATCTGGCTTATCTAGCAGTGGTTACAGCATAGAAAAGAGCGTAGGAGAGGAATAGAAAAAAGTTTAACATTAGTCTATGTCCGCATGGTGGTATCGAAGGATCAAACAATTAGGATTGATGAATTAATTGCCACTTCTATTGGAATACTTATTATTTGAAGACTAGGCTCGAATGTTCATCATGACTTATACAAATATATAAACATTTAAAAACATCAGCACTTTACTACGTTGATGATATACAGTAGAAACTCGATAATTTGTCATGAGTGGGGGAGGAGGGATAACGAAATACCGGAAATGACGAATTAAAGAATTTAGCTGGTAAAGTAACAAAAAAGCATTTTAAACTGTATAATTATATTTTTTTTGCAATTTATTAAATGTAAAACGACCAGATGAACATTATAAACATTGAACTTAGTGACAATGACCAAAAACATCGAAACACAAACATTTTAAAAAAATGAAATCATATTCAAAAACGTGTATAAAATAAAACAAAATCGAGTGACGAAATAACGAGTTTCTATTATATATTTGATAATTTTTTTTTTTTCAATGTAAGACAAGATGTAAGACTACAAATCAAACATACTGATATTCTCTAGTTTTTTTTTTGGTACAACAGTAAATGAAAGTCAAATAACTGAACATTTATTTTTAAAAAATAGGTCTACAGGGTGTCCCAGACATAGTGTAAAAAAAAAATGGGTAATACTGCAAACTAAACTGGGTAGAATGGCGCAAAAACGAGTGTCCTATCTCAATTTTTTTAAGGAGATAGAATTTTTTTCGTTTTTATTTTTAAAATCTTACTTTTTTCTGAAAAATTACAGTTTTCTCTACTTTGTTTTAGCGTAGAAACAAAAACGATGATATTTTCTTAATCAGCATTAAATTTTCTAAAAGATCAAATAGGTCTAGTTAATTTAACCTTTTTAGCCTTTTAACGCGCAAAACACAAAACATTTATTAAAACTTAAATTTTTAATATTTTTTGAAAATAACTCACTCCTCACTGGATAACCCTAGAAGCCGTCAAATTTCTCAAAAACTGCAGAATTTAGTTAGCTTTTTATTATTGTAACTCATGATACAATTGCACTTCACCTTTTGA
The DNA here is from genome assembly GCA_003667255.2 of Euschistus heros. NCBI lineage: Eukaryota > Metazoa > Arthropoda > Insecta > Hemiptera > Pentatomidae > Euschistus > Euschistus heros. The sequence continues at coordinate 1,036,264 of RCWM02000237.1, forward strand.
GTCTAACAGACGTTTTTCTGATGAAAAAAACACGCTAGAGAATAAATACTTGATTGCTCCACATACCTACTAGATTGAATAAATGTATTAGTTTTTTATCACTTGTCCATATGCATGATGGATAAAGAGTTGTGAAGGTGGCAAGCCCTCCCTCCCCCCCCCCAAAAAAAAAAAAAAAAAATTATTTATAGGGAGTTAAGGGGGGGTTAACCAAATTCTTGCTGATTACCTAATGTTACATAAACGTACTTTTTTTTTTAAATATAAAAAATAATAATTTAGGATTATTTGAAGATATTAAATACATAAACAGAAAAATAACATTTCAAAATGTGCCCTGCTATTACTCATTAGCCCAGACTGTGTTATCAAACCCCGGATTTATTTAGTAAAGCTTTGTAAACAATTATAGTCCCACTCTGTGCAAAGGTCATAAGAAGTTATCCTCTTATTTTATGACTGCATCGATTGTCATTTACTCTTCAGCCATGGACTTCACCACAAGTGAGTACGCAGATATGGTTAACCCCCCCTTAACTCCCTATAAATAAGTTTTTTTTTTTGGGGGGGGGGAGGGAGGCTTGCCACCTTCACAACTCTTTATCCATCATGCATATGGACAAGTGATAAAAAACTAATACATTTATTCAACCTAGTAGGTATGTGGAGCAATCAAGTATTTATTCTCTAGCGTGTTTTTCATCAGAAAAACGTCTGTTAGACTCAAAAGGTGAAATGCAATTGTATCATGAGTTACACCAATAAAAAGCTGACTAAATTCTGCAGTTTTTGAGAAATTTGACGGCTTCTAGGGTTCTTCAGTGAGGAGTGAGGAATTTTCAAAAAATATTAAAAATTTAAGTTTTAATAAATGTTTTGTGTTTTGCGCGTTAAAAAGCCCCTTAAAAGTGAATATAAATTAACTAGACCTATTTCATCTTTTAGAAAATTTAATGCTGATTAAGAAAATATCATCGTTTTAGTTTCTACCCTAAAACAAAGTAGAGAAAACTGTAATTTTTCAGAAAAAAGTAAGATTTTAAAAATGAAAACGAAAAAAAAAATTCTATCTCCTCAAAAAATTGAGATAGGACACTCGTTTTTGCGCCATTCTACCCCGTTTAGTTTGCAGTATTACCCATTTTTTTTTTTTACACTATGTCTGGGATACCCTGTATATGAACTAAAATATAATGACTGTGAAGCTAAATACGCGGAGAAAAACTGGACGATCGGTAAACCAAAGATTAAAAGAACATATAAGGGCATACAATAATAAGACAAATAAATTCAACAATTACTCTGGAGTGAAAATAAGACACCAAGTAGAAAATAGTCTAATTTTTTTTTTTTTTTTTAATATAAATTTATTGAAATTTACAACTGTACAAAATCTATACATCAAGTAAATGTATTGATAGCGATTATAATAACATATTAGAACTTGAAAAGAACTACTCATCAGTAGCACTTTATTAAAAATTCTACACTAAAAGGTCTCTAGGCCATCTTCGTTTCAGACGCCTCGGAGGATTATCAGGAATGAGAACATAGGAAGCAAGTTGAGAAACTAACGGATTTAAGTGATTATGGAGCTTACTATGGAAGGATAGGTATCTGGTTTGGGCTAAATCAGCGACATATGGAACATTAAGATCTTTATGGATAAGTTTATTGGTGACAAAGTAAGGAGCATTGAGGATTTTTCGAAGGATTTTGGATTGTAAGGATTGAATACGAGATGAATTGGATGGTTTAGTGGAGCCACTAAGCTCAACTCCGTACGTCCAAATAGGTCTAATCACAGTCGTGTATATGAGTCTTTTGTGATTGATTGGGAGCTTTGAACGTTTGTCTAGTAAATGTTGAAGTAGTCTGTAACGACGGGCAGTTTCTTATATGACCAGATATATATTTTTAATAGTCCCATTTTAATTTTTTTTTTTTTTCAATAGGAATGAAAAAAAAACAACCAGTCATAGAGAAAACCGAAACGTGCTGATGTTTTGAATTTTTCGTATGTTTTTAGGGCAGATGATGAATTTTAAACATTCTTAAGTAATCTGTAAAAAAAGAAAGAAAAAAAAATGCAATATAAATGGCAAATAATTAATCAATCCTAATTTTATCAATCCTTCTACACCATCAAGCGTATCTCAAGTAAAATTGTTTATTATAGTATACCTGTTATGATTACGCAATATTTCCTTTGTGATATAAAAAAATAATGAAAAATATTCCGCGGAATCCTAAAAAATAATATATGGCTAAAAAAAACATTCCTAATTGAACGAGTTTCATTCCTTATTTCACTGTCCTTGAAATTCATGCCAAAATATCTTAAAAAAAAATGTGGGGAATTCCCCTGAGGAGGAAAACGGGACAATTAAGAGACGAAATATTTGAGATATTATAAATTAAATTGGCTGAGAACTTTATCGAAACTTCCCGTGAGGTTGGTCACGTGAGGGGCTAAAGTAACCTGAAGGTTAATTTGGCTAGAGGTTGATACGAGATAGCTACGACTAACCTTATCTCTTCTCTTCCTTAGTACTCTCATTATCAACATTATAATTATGAGAGTACTTTCCCTATTCTCAAGTCTACAGTTTCCGTATTTAAGAGATTAAAAGTAAATTAATATGAACATTTTTCATGAACAATATCTCTGTGTTCCTGAAGTGAATATTGGATGAAGGAAAATTATCTGTATAATTTAATAATTTTTTTAAATTTATATATTTATTATTATTATTAATTATATGTTGGTTTGTCTGGATATTACTGCAGGATTTAATGCCTTAATTTAATAACCTCACTAAATTATAAACTGTTAACGTTTGACGGTTTTATTCTCTGCCCTAATTTTTAAATCCGTTAAACGAAAATATTTGTTTACCTATGTAGCAAATGGTGTCGAAATTGGAGAATTAAAATCAATCCAAACAAATCACATCATATAATCTTTACCCTCCGACTTCCTGTTGTGCAGTAACCTAATATTCCACTAATTCCTGTTGAACAGATCCCCTACCTAGGACTCCACTTGGACAAACGTCTAACTTGGAATCCACATACAAGAATAAACAAAAGGAAACTGCTAGTCGTTTTCAACTTCTTAAACATTTACTAAAAAAACTTTCTAAACGTCCAATTTACTACATAAGACTCATTTACATGGCAGTTAGACCTATTTGGACATATGGAGTTGAGCTCTAGGGTTCAACTAAACCATCTAATTCTTCTCGTATCCAATCCTTCGAAAATTACTCAATGCTCCTTACTTTGACAATAACAAACTTATCCATAAAGATCTTAATGTTCCATATGTTGCTGATTTAGCCCACACCAGATACCAATCCTTTTATAATAAGCTCCATAACCACTCAAATTCAGTAGTATCTCAACTTGCTTTGCATTCTATTCCTGATTATCCTCCGAGGCATCTGAAAAGAAGATGGAGACACCTTCTAGTGTAGAATTTCCACTGAAGTGCTACTGATGAGTAGTTCTTTTCAAGTTTTGACATGTTATTGTAATAGTTATCAACACATTTACTTGATGTATATATTGTACATTTGTAAATTTCAGTAAATTAATATTAAAAAAAAAAAAGTTAAGTTTGTACTGCTTGAATACACTTTGTTAAATTAATTTTAATAGTATTGTGTAAATTTGCTTAAAAAGAGGATGCTAAAGAACTAAATAAAGTAAAAAAAAAAGAAGCTAACAAACTAGATGGATTGGTTAGGTAATTGAAGAAGACGCTAGAGGGCACTCTGTATAATGGTCCTTCCTTCATCTTACCCTAATCCCCCTGTCCTTCCTTGTCCTTCCTGTCTTCGTAGGACGGCTCTTGTTTTCTCAAGAAGGGTCTGTCACCCTCCAGGGGGCGTCATCCGTCCGAGATATTTAGAATAGCTTTAGCATAACGGCAACGAATTGAAGAGGAAATGGTTAATATAATTGGTAAACTACGTAACATATTGATTCAGTTCTTCCATACGTTCTTAGCTAATTGTGAAAGTACATTTTGACAGGTGTAGATACATATATAAAATCAAAATAAATACCACAGTCACCATTTTTTTTTTAATATATATTCCATTGAATAGTATCAGCTGATTTAAAACATATGATCATTGCCTCATTGACCAGTACCAGTATTTGCTCTCTAAAAACATCATCGATAACATAGAATATATATTTTTTTATTAAACTAAAATGTTTAATCTGTTAATACGATAAATCGCTATATAATTGCTTATATCAAATAACACTTGTGATGATTTCAACTTCAACGGAATGACGAAATTTAAGTAGAAATTCTAAAAATTAGCAACTAAGTGTTAATATTAAATAAACCTGAAATTAAATCGTTTTCTAAAATTTTAAATTTCGTTAACTAAAAGTGATTATTAAGTTGTTAATTGGATTGATAATGGCAAAAAACTAAAAGTGATTATTAAGTTGTTAATTGGATTGATAATGGCAAAAAATAAAGGTTTCAGTGGAAGTGTTTGTGAAAAAGACTGCCTATTACTTTTTTTTTCTTTACATGGGGTGTCCCGGTGATCGGAAATCTTAGCTCTGGCAAAGATGCAAAATGGCTGATAATATTAGCATATGTTCGGGACATGTGCAACAACATAAAAAAAAAAAAAAAAAAAAGAAATATCTCATGCTCCTAACCTTATTTTTTAGACTTATTTTAGTCCTATAAAAAGTCAACGTATTTTTATGAACAAACCTCATTTTTAGTATAATAACCGTGATAATCGTCCAAGTTATTTAGCATAAATTTTGTAGGACGGATACGTATTGAAGAAAAAAATAGTAACTATAGAATAGAATAGATCCTCGTAATCTGCATTAAAAAAAAAAAAAAAAAAAAAAAAAAAAAAAAAAAAAAAAAAAAAAAAAAAAAAAAAAAAAAAAAAAAAAAAAAAAAAGTACAGAGGGCAAGTTATATTTTACTAACATTGAAAATAAAGTATTTTATTAAATGTATGGTGATTGTTATTAAATAATCAAGCCGCCATTTTATTTTTAAATTATTTTCCAACTAAATTGCATCAGCTGATTTAAAAAATATCTTCGCTGCCTCCTTGACCAGTAACAGTAGGTAACATTCCGACTCCATAATTCGCACATATTGCTGAAATAAACGACATTCTTATGCAATATGTAAAATGGCTGATATCGTCAACATATATTAGGGTTATGTGTACCAACATAATAAAAGAAAAAAAAAATCCATTGTAGCCTTATTTTCAGATTTATTTTATGGTTATAAAAAGTCACATATATATGTACTTTTGAACAGACCTCTCGTATTTACCTAGAATAATACGATCAGTCTTGTTTTCCCAACATGTCATCCGGTCATGTTATTAGCTTCAGTGTAATTTATGTAATTTACATAGGTAAATGTAAACTAAAAAAAAAAAAATGAGTGCACTGAATATATAAGATTGAGATTTTATTAATTTTCAAAAGTAAACAATCTTATTAAAAAATGAGTGGTGGTCGATATTAAATAACCCAGTCGCCATTTTATTTTTTTTAAATATTCTTACTAATTAGCATCAGCTGATTTAAAACATATGATCGCTGCCTCCTCAGTCAGTGCCACTAGCTAATATTCCAACTCGATTATTCGATAAAAAATAAGATATTCATTATACTATATGTTAATGGCTGACACTGTCAATATACGAGGTGTGATCAAAAAGTTCCAGGACTTTTTATATACTATGGGAATGCAATGTCTCACAGCGATGCGGTTAGCAGCATTGTATTGCCTGACTCAACAGGAACACAGCTGTGTTTGCAGATCAATCATAACATCACTGAAAGTAACATTAGCACAGTTTGTTTGAGGTTAGTTTTATAGAGTTTGGCTATTTTATGAAAATGAATGTGAAAGAAGAGCAACGTGTTTGTGTGAAGTTTTGTGTGAAACTGAACAAAACGTTTTCTGAAAACTTTTTGATGTTACAAGAGGCTTTTGGTGAAGAATGTCTAAGCCGATCATGCTGCCATCAGTGGTTCAAGAGGTTTAAAGATGGCCTTTGTGTGTAAAAAACGCAATGACTGTCATTCCTCAGCCCCCTACTCACCTGACCTGGCTCCAGCCGACTTTTTTCTTTTCCCGAAGCTCAAGAGACACCTGAAAGGACGAAGCTTTCAAACATTTGACGAAATTAAAGAAAAAAAAACCGAGCTGCTAAACCCCATTACAAAAGAAGAGTTTTCTGGGGCCTTTGATCAGTGGAAACACCGGTGGGAAAAGTGTGTAGCTTCCCAAGGGGAGTACTTCGAAGGAGACAAATTTGAATAACCTGTATGTTGTATGAATAAATGTATAAAAATTCAGTCCTGGAACTTTTTGATCACACCTCGTATGTGGGGAACATGAATATCATCTAAACAAAAGAAACAAAAAGAATAATAAAATGAAATAAAAAAATATCCAATGTTTGTAGTTTTTTTTTTTAAACGTTGAAAAAGCCGCCATTTTTTTTTTTAACAAACCTCGTATTTCGTGTAATATTGAAATCAGTGTTTGCTTTTTAGTTAATTAATAATAGGTTTATTAAAAATCTTTTAATAAAAAAAACTCAATTTTTTTCTGACTGAGAAAAATAATAGAACTAGGATATGTCTGTCTATAATCTACTTCTTTTATAAAGAATAGTTTTTTTTTTTCTTTCAAAGCAATATGGCTCCTAAACGGTAGGTTCTATCGACAGATGTTATATTAAAAAATATTTTCCATCGTATTTCTGATTTGGAAATTTTCAAAATTTCGATCCAAGCAACAACGGAGCTAGACGTGTCAAAAACACGTTAAACATTTTGGAGGTAAAAAAAAAAAAAAAGGTACACAAGAAAACTTAAGACATAAGACATATAAATAATTCTCATTTTTGTTTCTTCAATATGTTAGGAATTCATTGAACTGTAGCCAACAACTCTATTGGTATCAATTGGCGGCCATCTTGTCCACTCATTTTTATTCTCTGACTCTCATTCATTTAAAACGTGATTTATTTGAGGTCAATGGAAAGATACCAAGTTATATGATTCTTATCATTTTAAGATGCACTCCTGCTCCTCCAATCTACTTTTAATTAAATGGAATTTTTAAATTTATTTTTCCTCTTCCAGACACTCCAATTCCATATCATACAACTTCAAGAATGGTGTCAAAAATGGAGAATCAAAATAAATCCAAATAAATCCCATCAAATAACCTTCACCCTTCGTCGTAAACCAACGACTTCCTCTCCTACAGTATCCTTTAACGATGTTCCACTAATCCCCGTTGAACAGATCCGCTACCTAGGACTCCAGCTGGATCAACGTCTTACTTCGAATCCACATACAAGACTAAAACGACAAGAAACGTCGTTTTCGACTACTTCAACATTTACTTGACAAACGTTGCAATTTTTCAATTAATTACAAAAGACTCATTTACATAACAATAATTAGACCAATTTAGACATACGGAGTTGAGTTTTGTGGCTCCTCTAAACCATCCAATTCATCCCGTATCCAATCATTACAATCCAAAATCCTTAGAAAAATCCTAAATGCTCCTTACTTCGTCACAAACAAACTTATCCACAAAGACCTTAATATACCTTACGTTTCTGACTTAGCTCAAACCAGTTTTCAATCCTTTCATAGCAAACTCCACAACCATTCAAATCCATTAGTATCACAACTTGCATCTCATTCCATTCCAGATAACCCTCCGAGGCGCCTGAAAAGAAGATGGCCTCGAGGCCTTCTAATATAGTACTTCATTATATAGAACCTTTATAAGTGCTACCAATGGGTAGTTGCTTTAAAAACAAGTGACGTGTCATTTTTATCTATGTCATCACATTTACTTGTTGTATCATATTTTTTATTGTATACAGTTGTAAATTTCAATAAATACATTACAAAAAAAAAAAAAAAAATTTCCTCTTCTTCATATATCATATATATATATATATATATATATATATATATATATATATATATATATATATATATATATAATCATTGGTGAGCACACTGGGGGTGTGCCAGAGGTACACTGACAGCCCTCTAAAGGAACTGAACACAGGCAATTCTTTGGCCCCCTAACTAAATCTAAAATAAAATAAATTCAATAAAATAAAACTGAACAAATTAAACTAATATGTAAACGAAAACTAAAATAAAAGATAAAAAGTCAAAAAAACATTCTGAAAAAAATTAAACTTAGTTATTCATTTTATTGTATTCTTATTTCATTTTTTTTTTTTGGAGAGGGTGGTTAATATATAATGTTAATGTGTAACATTACCTCCCCCCCCCCCCCCCCCCCTGGCGTTCCCTCCCTAGTAAAAAGGGCTGCGCACACTTATGATATAGTGGGGGCTAATTGGTTTTAAACAAGTTAATGTTTTAAATAATATATTAATAATTAATTATTAATAATAATAATATTCTCTGCAGCCGAAATAGAAGGGTGAACCAATTAAGCAATTTGATTTTGTTTATCTAATTATTGAATACATTTTAAAATGTCTTTTTAAAAATACATAGGTACAATCAACAATCCTTTCATGGGTCACCTGTGGTGTAGTGGTTAGCATAGCCACCAACTAATTCCAAGATCGCGGGTTCGCAGCCCGGCAGATGACCTTAGGATTTTTTAAAGGGAGTAAAAAATCCTTAGCTATGCCGTCCTTCGGAAGGGACATAAAATGGGGGTCCCGAGCCTGTGCGATGTCAGGTACTCGTTAAAGATCCCTATCCTAATTATACCTGGACAGGCAAAATTTAGGACTCCCACCGTAGCATCGTCCGATTAGCCATAGCAGCATAAAGTGACGTTAAACGAAATAAACAAACAAACAATCCTTTCATTATTTAAATATGAACAGCTATATAGTTTTAATTTAATATATGCCTTTAAAAAAGGATGTAGCGGGGAAGTTGTGTGGGGAAGGTACTGGTTTAAAATCTCCCGAGTTCAAGTCCGATTGAGGGGAGAAAATTTATTTCCTGTCCGTTTAGATTTGGATCGAATTTTGTTTCTGGAGGCACTCTTGGAATTCACAAAATAAATCTGATACAATAACACCACCATCATTCTAGTGGGCATGCGCCCAAGAATGAAGTATTTGTATTCAAAATTAAACAGATGTTCTGGAGGACAACAACACAAGATGGAGAGTTATCGGTTACCTTAAATATAAAAAAAAACAACCAATACTTATAAGATTGTCGAAATACTCGCAGTGTATTTTCCTATACCTTAAAATAAATAATCGACATTACTTTTGTATCTTGTAGGTAACACTTGGTAACATTTTTGCGAACAGGAATAGTAACTAGGAGAATTAGAAGATAGGAGATTAGTATTTGCAACGTTTTAATTATTCATTTAAGCATTTGAATTTACATTTCCGTTCCGTGATACTCAACAATGGTTGTCGATAGCTTATCTGAACATTGTAAGCAAGCTTAATTTATAGTGGCATTTTTTATTACCAGCCATTAAGTTCATGACCTTTTAATATTTTTAACATTTCTTGTATAAATATTTTTAGACTCCTTTTAAAAATGGAAATAAAAAGGAACGTTGAGGCACCTCATGATTTAAGATAACCTAATAATTACGGGTAATATTTAATCAATACAATTTGAAAAAAAAAAAAAAGACTCTCACTTTTGGTCTTCATGATGAAATTATTACCATAACTTTATAAATGATGTTTTAAAAATTTTGTATGTTTTAGGCTAGTTTCACACAAACCGGTTTTGGACGGCCGGTTATTTACCGGTCGTCCAAATTTCAATAGTGAACGACATGTCAAATAGTAACCTTGCACAAACACCGACTTTTTGCCGGCCGGCAAAATGCCGGTGAGTTGCCGGCTCCTGCCACTGCATTATAATTACTGTTTTATGCACTATAATTACAAAAGCTACTACTTGTTTGAGTTACTGAATCGAATGAAACAATATCAATTTGTTGATCAGAAATTGTTAAAAGTTTTAGGTCGAAAACTCAAGAATAAAATAAAATTATAATTCTACTAATTGTTTGACCGGTAAAAAACCGGTGAGTGTGTAAGCACTAGCACCGGTAAAATAAAGGTCGGTTTTTTGCCGGCCGGCAAAAAGTCGGTGTGTGTGCAACTAGCCTTAGAGGTGACGTTGAATGTTTCCAATTGGAAACTAGTAATATAAAGTAAAAATGTCAAATAATTAATAAATCCGAAGAGCAGTAATAAGAACTATTTTAATTAAAAATGTACACGATACAAAGTTAATGAGTCAGCCAGAGACCAATGACACGGATGTTTGTCGAGCGACACCTGGGTCAGTGGCAAGGACCATAAGGACGAAGGACGAAGGACCCTGAGGAGTGGTAGGGACAGGTGCGGTAGGTCCCGGGACAGATGTCCTCCCAAGGGACCGCCGTGAAATCGCTACTTAGCTCCGTCCGAGGGGCAGCAACTACCAGCACTCTTTGACCTTTCTCTTTGACAGCCACTCAATGCTCTGTTTGCAAAACATTCATGTAGTTGTCCTTTTGTCGAGGCACGGCTCAAAGGTTGTTTACTGTTTACGGATATTCGGCCCTCAATGGAGAAGTCAATGGAAGAAAATAGTTTTATAAAGTCAAAACAGCAAGAACCAAAATAAACTGAAACTCTTTCAGAACAGAATTTATTTTGAAATAATTTGCATTTTTTTTTTCTTAATAATTCTATTCACAACTGTTCACAATGGACAACCAGTGAAGGCGTGAAACTAAATTATTATGGATAAGTCAAGGAGATCCCTCACCCACTTCTTTTTCAGCCTCCGTTGAGTTATGTTAGGAATTCGTATCTGTTTGTTAGTGTGTCCACGTAGTTTTTCATGAAATTGTCGATAATGTTTATGATTATGGGTCTTAACTGTCGGGGTTCGTAAGTCTGTATTTAGCGTATCGTTTGACAAAGGAGGGGAGTCTGTTATCAGTCTCAGGAATTTGGATTGAAATGTTTTTTTGTTTTTTTTTGAATATGCGTTCTTTTGGCCGGTCCATATATTTGCGATGCATGCATCCAGATGAGTTTTAGCAGGTGTGTATATTTGGAGTTGGTTAATATGGCTGCGTAACTTGGCAACGGTAGTTTGTTTAAATCAGCTGATGTCAATTAGTTTGTTAGCGCAGGCAAAATGGCGGCTTCTTCAGCTTACAGTTTCGTTGCTTTCAATATTTTAACCGGGCAAATTCATCTCGTATCCAATCTTTGCAATCTAAAATCCTTAAGGCTCCTTACTTTGTTACGAACAAACTTATACACAGTCTTAATGGTCCATATGTTACTGATTTAGCCCCTGATATCATCCTTTCATAGTAAGCTACATAACAATTTAAATACACTTGTCTCTCAACTTGCCTCAAACTCCATTCCCGATAATGCTCCGAGGCGTCTGAAAAGAAGATTTTAATATGCATTATTAAGTGCATTTTGTGTATTGGGTATGTTTCTGATAGTTTGGGTGATGAGCATTACCAAAGAGCTAATTTTGTTCGCTTTATTTGTGTTTAACGGACTTAGTTATGAGGCTATTACAGAGATGAATAATAATTTGTGAATCACTGGTGAAAAAAAAATGCGTTTTTCCTAAAACACTTTACTTAACCAACTATTCACAAGAGGCACAGATATATTTCACTAATTTTATTTATTATCTACATTAATTAATTCCATTAGCTACTCAACTTGCTAATGAGTTCAGATCGGTTCCTTTCCAATGATATTCTCTAATACAAAATATCAACCTGGAGTCACCTGGATCCGGTTACCGGTTTCATTGATTTCTTGCCCACGCTACTGACCTCACGTCATATCACATTTTAATGGAAAGTTTTATATTTCAATATGTGCAACTGTTTTTCTTTCAATGATGCCAACTATATATCATTTTTTTAAATCAAGATTTATTTTATTCTGGTTAATTTATAACATGAAGACTACCCCCATCACTGTCACCCAAGATACAATAAAGCTAACAGAAATTCAATAAAAATAATCAAAATAGTTAGTACTCGTTTCGGTAGTAGAAAGTGTCAGATAATTTTTAATCATTACTACTTTTTTTTTTAAATTTATTTTTGCATTTAGTAATTTAAATACTGTATATATTTTTATCTTTACTTAAATGAAAACTTTATAAATTAAATAAGCAGAACTTAGTAAATGTAATTGTCCCTATAACTTTTAAAATTCATAATATCAACAAACTTCACTAAATATTTAAACATTACTTTAATAATGATAATAACTTTATTTGTAAAAGAACATGTTCTTGTATAAATGTTTCCAAATATAAACAATTTATATACGTACTTCTACTTTTATGTACAGAATAAATAGTTATTTAAACACAACTGAATTATATTTAAACACTTCTGTTAAGTTTACCGTATTTTACAATACCTAATCACATTTAAATCATTTGATAATGTAATGAAATTAGCGAGGAGGTTAGCCGTTGCTAGGCAACATAGTCTCGCCTAGATGTTTTGGTCTCGTTGCTAAGCAACGTGTATCTAATAAAATGGCAGCCATACTTAATAGCGTCAGGTTTAATGTTAGTTAAATGCCTGTTTATTTCATTTTTTTTATCCCTTGTCTCTGTTAAATAGTTAGGTATTTATTGAAATTTAAAACTATATACAATATAAAAATATAATACATCAAGTAAATGTTATGGTAATCAGGGGCGGATCGGGCCACCGGGATACCGGGAAATCTCCCGGTGGGCCGGCCAGGAAAAGAACCGGTGGGGCCGGGAAATAAAGGGAAAAAAAGTAAATATTTACGTTTTATCGGTTATAGGAAAACTAAATCCTTATAAAAAAAACTCCACTCGAGACTTGAGGCCCTATTTGGCCCCCTAAAAGGCGAAATTTCTTGACGTGCATTGTCTAAGTAAACACTGCTTCTTATCAAGTTTTGTAGAGTATTGAAAGTTTCTTCAAATCATTCCATCATTTTGGTAAAATTATAATAAAATTGTTGTTTGAATTAAATTATATGCTTTAGCATTATTTACAACCTTTCAACGCCCTCATAAAATGAAAGAGGGTTTAAAAGTAAAGTTTAGAATTTAAGTTCATATTGTGAACAGGGTTATCTTTTGTGGATGTGATGGGGGGAGGGGGAGGGTTTGGCTCCTGAGGGCCGGTCAAGAGCATTTGCCCGGTGGGCCGATAATTCCCGATCCGCCCCTGATGGTAATGTTAAAAATGACACGTCACTTGTTTTTAAAAGCAACAACCCATTGGTAGCACTTATAAAGGTTCTATATAATGAGGTACTATATTAGAAGGTCCCGAGGCCATCTTCTTTTCTGGAGCCTCGGAGGGTTATCTGGAATGGAATGAGAAGAAAGTTGTGATACTATTGGATTTGAATGGTTGTGGAGTTTGTTATGAAAGGGTTCATATCTGGTTTGAGCTAATGTAAGTCAGAAAAATAAGGTGTATAAGGATCTTTGTAGATAAGTTTGTTTGTGACGAAGTAAGGGGCATTTAGGATTTTTTTAAGAATTTTGGATCGTAAGGATTGGATACGAGGTGAATTGAATGGTTTAGTAGAACCTCAAAGTTTAGCTCAATATGTCTAAATTGGTTATGTAAATGAGTACTTTGTAATTAATTGGAATGTATGAACGTTTGTCAAGTAAGTGTTGAAGTAGTCAAAAAAGTAGGGCAGTTTCTTGTGGTTTTAATATTTTTCTCTGTTAATCAATTTTTTTTTTTTTTTGAACCATTAAACTGTTATAATGAAATTGAATTTTGAATTGATTAAAAAAATAAAAATAAACCTAAGCATATTATCGTTCAAAATCAAACATGAATTTCGTTTAAATGAAAAGATAAATATTTCAAATAGTGCCATTTTAAATTTGTTTCCAATAGGAACGGATAAAAAACAACCAGTTATAGGGAAAACCGAAAGTAAAGCCCACTTATCTACCTTATGCTTTTGGCTCTTTACATTCAGTCTGCTCTAAGTCCTAATTTTTTTTAGAAGTCCTTTGATTTCTTGTCTTACATTTAAAAAAAATCTATAATAATTATGGGTACATAATTTATGTAGCGCATTGATAAAAATTTGTTTGATTTAGAACTCATTATGAGTGTATTTTTTAAAAATTAATTTTCAAATTAGAAAAAAATCCAATATAAGTGGCTAAAAATTCATCAATCCTTAGAAATTTTAAGGATATAAATTGAAGAAAAAAACCGTTAATGCTTCTGTTAAAATATAATGGAGAACGCCCCCTAGCGGCTAGCTCTGATTACTAACTTGTTGCTGAAGGCTAATGAAGATTTCCCCTCATTAGCTGCTCACCTGTGCTGGGCACCTGCCACCTCGATCGGACGGATAGTTCCTCTGGGAGGTCAGCTGTTGACAATAATCCCGCAAAAACCTCCGGTAGCCCTCCCACATGATAAGTAATCTGTCAGGCTCTCATTAAAGTTGAGACACTACTGCCTCCAGGCTCACAATTTTTTCGAGAGCTGGAGGGCTGGAAAAAGCCCCCCCCCCCCTTAGCGGCGATCTATCAAAATAATTTGGTGTGCCCGGGGGGAGATAAGGGGCGCTAATACCGGGTGATGGATGGGGCACCTGGGTGTCCTTCAAGGCTCTCTACTGGTCTCTGTATTGTTTAGTCTTTATATGTTTATATTGTTATCCGTATATCGTTGCAAAAATGGCAGTCGGGCAGGCTGTTGGGCTGGCAAAATTCTTCATTTAAGAGGAATGTTTATACATAAACTGGCTAACACTTTACAATGAATTGCATTAGATCCGTTTTTGTATTATGTATGCACCGTTTAATGCGGATTTTTTGTTTTTCACTGAAGAAAATATTGCTAATTCTAGGCCTACATATGAGCCGGTGAGAATGAAAGTGATTTATTCAAGGTTCCTTCATTTTGAGAAAATAAAGGTTTTGCAAACGTTCTCATTAAAAATTACATAAGGAAGATAAAATTGACTGTGTTTTAGAGAACAATGGTTTACAGTTTATAAAAATGGGTGGTCTAAGTTTGAATAATGAAAAATGCAGTATAACGGGCTAACATCTATTACGCCACTTTCATTTTTATTTATCAACCGATTTGCTCGCTTCGCTCTTTTGAAGAATGAAAATTTCTGAACACGAAAATATGAGCAATTTGAGATCAAATTTGAGTCTTTAGGACGCTCAGTGGTTGAGCTACAGACATATTAGGAACACCACCACATTGACTATTGCCGCTCCCTCACGCCTAAACTTACTTCCCGGGTACAAACATGCAGTTTCATGGTCAGTAGGATCCCCTGAACAATAATCAGAAGAGAAACATCGGTACATGATTTTTGTATACTCAACCACACTCAGCGCCTTGACTATACCTATTGACTTATACCACTCTCATTCTCAACAGATAACCGTTTATGATAAATTCGATATTGTCAATTAATAGAGCAGTAGTAAAGGAGCAATAAAAGTGAATAAACCCAATTTTGAAATTTTTTGACTTACACCACTTTCATTCTCACCGGCTCATATCTCGATAAATTGGGTGTTAAACCCGAAAAATCATGGAAAACAAGCGTTTCTTATCTCAAATGTCATATTCGGTAAGATAAATCGTCAATTGGAAACGATCAATAACCAGCAAAAATAAAAAGAACATATCACGGTATATAATAATAAGACCCCAAATTCCAACTTCGCTTTCCATCTAAATGAAAATAACTAAAATACAATAAAGACTCGGGAGTGAAACTAAATTAATATCCTTCCGCCATCTTAAAACAGTTAAATAGTCGAATATTTAAAAAAAATAAGTGTCCTTTTAATCTGCCATCTTAAAACCGTTAAATATTTTAAAACAGTATCCTGGGAGAATAACAATGGCGGAAGTTATCCTTCGGGTAACTTAAAAACCGTTAAAACAGCATTTCTTAAGGACGAAAAAACTAATAAAATTCCGCCATCTTAAAACAGCAATCCTTAAGGACGAAAAAGCTAATTCTAATTGTGGATGGAGAGAGTGGCCAAGGATGTCCTTCGGCCTCAAAAAATCGTCAGATCCTGGCAGATCTGTAAAACAGTCTCCTTAAAAACAGTTAAAAACATATTATCCTTAAGGACGAAAAAGCTAATTCTAATTGTGGATGGAGATAGTGGCCAAGGATGTCCTTCGGCCTCAAAAAATCGTCAGATCCTGGCAGATCTGTAAAACAGAGTCAATCAAAATCAAGAAGAAAGTAGGGTTGGGCGAAAGTCGATAGTTAACACTATCGATAGGCCGATACTATCGGTTGAGAACTATCGATTACTATCGATAGTTTTTTCTTTTTTTCCAAAGCTATTCAATAAAGAATTTCAACTAATTTAATTAAATTCAGGTATCTACTTACTATTTGAAATCTTCAGGATTATAAAATATAAGATTATATGATAAAGATAAGAGAAAAAAAACTAATTTATTTGAACTTAAAAAAGGTATTTACAACTTATATGGTTACAATAATAATGAACAAATCAAATCTTCAGAAAAGAAAAATAACGAAATTGTTAATTTCAAGAGTCAAGTGTGCTCCTCGAGCCACATATTTCCCGAAAGAAAAAAAGGTATTTCTGCTTTCCTTTGGCTTAATCTTTGAGAGAACCCTTGAACTCTTAGGAATTCCGAATTCAACTTCAAAAGAACTCGACACTGGACAGAGACAGATCAGCATGTTTCAAAACAATGTTTCAAAACTTGAAAATAGTAAAAAAGATCTATCGATAGTCAGCACTATCGATAGTGTCCATCGATAGGCATGACCTATCGATATGTCGATAGTAACTATCGACTATCGCCCAACCCAAGAAGAAAGTAGCCTAAAATTAAATATTTATGAATCATTAGAATTACAAAAATGAATGTTTTGTCAAATCAATTCAATGTCTTGATATGTTTTGATATGTTAATCCAGATTTTTGATTAACCCTTTAGCGGGCGTGCCGGGGATTTTTTAATACATTTATTTTATTTTTTTCCTCTGAACGGCTATGGTCACCCAAACCCCGACACAAGTATCATGAAATTCAAGGTTGAATAAAGGATATTTGTAGATGATGAGTAGGATAATGCGTCGGACATAACGTCATTTATTGAGCAAAAGGCCTTAAATTTGATTATCGTCCAGGATACATCGCCTGTTAAAGGGTTAAATGACCAGATAAACATTTCCAATAGCCCCATTTTAAATTTGTTTCTAATAGGAACGGAAGAAAACCCAATTAGTCATAGGGAAAAACACAAAAATTTAACCCACCTAGACCTTCCTACTTCCCCTTCCCCTTCTCACGATGGGCATATTTCAGTTATCTCTTAGACCTCCTTAGGTGAGTACTCATGGTTGATTTCTTGTCTTACATTTTTGAAAACTTTAGTGTATATAATCCATGTATCAAAGTACTAATGTTTTGAAAATTTTTGTATATTTTAGAGTCAATAATGAATGTTTAAAATTTGAAACTATTATTCAAATAAAATAATTTCAATAGAAGTGGCAATTAATTCATCAATCCTAATTATAATGAGTATTATTCAGTTATGAAATAAGATATATGTATTATGACAATTCTCCTACGTTTTTCTTGTGATTCCCTTAATTTTTTTGGATTATCGATTTACCTAGGATTTGGTTATCCGAGCCGATCTATCTTGGTCCCCCAGGAGATCTCTCATCCAAGTCCTTTTCAGCCGACGGATTTTGTTGGGCATCATTGTTGTGTGCATGTCATGTATGAGTTTGTTGGGATGACCTTTATGTCTATTGTGAAATCTTTTGTAGTAGGTCTGTATGTGTTCTTTGATGGTAGGCATGTGTAGGTCCGTGTGCAGAGTTATGTTACTTACGTACCAAGGTGTTTCTGTGATTGTCTTAAAAGATTTTGCCTGAAAAGTTTGTAGTTTTTACTTATTTTTGGCAGTTCCATATTTGTGAGGCGTAGGTTTTAACAGTTATGTGTAGGAATTGAGTTTTTGTTTTAGGTTTAATTTATGGTGTCGTCAATTAGTGAATAAAGTAGGATTAGTCGATGATTTCGTGTTAGACGATTTGCCGATGTGTGTGGGCCACATGTATTCGGTCAAATAATAGTAATTTACTTGAAATTAAGAACTTTTGTTAACAAAATGGTAATTTTTGCGATCAAAACAAATATATATTTAATAATAATAATATACAAAATAATAATAATAATATACAAAACAAACATCCCATTTCTATTCAAATATGTAGATGATATCCTTACTGCTATACCTACAGAAGACAATAAACATGAAATAATTTTAGCCGAATTTAATAAATTTTCAAATAGACTAAAGTTTACTAAATTTGAATACGAAGATATTGAGAATGGAGCTTGGAATAATAAAATACCGTTAAAGTTTAGTTTCGAAACCCTAATGGAATAAACCATGCTTGGCCAAACCCCCCGTTTGCTTTTAGACATTTCTACAAATATGTGAGATGATATTTACTGCTATTCGACAATAAAAAATTTTCCCTAATGGAACCGTTTTTAGGTTATAGATACAGAATGGAAAAAAAAACCAATACATTCCGGAAGATATTTACATTATACTAGTCAATGCCCCAAAAGTTATAAAATAAACACCGCAAAAAATTTAATAAATCGTGCAATAAAGTTATCTACAGAAAAATATAAACAAACCGCGGAAAATAAAGTAGTAGACCTTCTTTTAATAAATGGATATCCATATAGACTCATTTGTAACTTACTAAAACAAACAAATACTCAACAGAAACAACAAGAAAATATGAATAAAAGATATTACACCATCCCATATATACAAACACTATCAGAAAGGCTCAGGAAAACACTCACAAATAACCATAAAACTGACTACACGGTCACATTCAAAAATACCTCCACCATTAATAAATTGTTTACCAAAACCAAAGATACGGATAAGTTAGAGTTACAGTCTAATATTTTTCATGAAATTCCGTGTGAAGATAGTTGTGGTAAGTCTTATTTTGGTACATCAGAACAATATCTTAAACGACGAGTGTATCAACAACATAAATACAGTTGCACGTCTATAAATAAAAACCCGAACAAACCTGACCAAACAGCTCTCATCACACATTACAGTCAAACAAAACATACTTTTAAATTTGATTTCCCCAAAATTATTCACCATAGGGTTTTTCCCCGTTTAACTGTCTGTTTAAACTCACTCCCCTAGGTTAGTTGTGTACTAGAATTGTTAGTCTATTCATATCCACCAGTAACATTGTAAGTAGCTTCATACTCCTCTATATTCTGTAATTATATATATTTTTATTACCCTACACATGTTGTTATATACCTACCTGTACTGTAGCTAACTTCATGTTTTGAAATAACTTGTATAACTTATATAATTTATTATAACCTGTTTTTTTCACTGTAGGGCATGATTATGAGAACAATATAGTCTCGAAACGTCGCCAAAATAGTTGATTTTTTATTTTATGACTGAACCTCAAGAACCTTAGTAAACATATATATATATATACATACAAGGTGACTACCTCTTAGTGTAAAAAAAAAAAAATTGAGTCAAACTAGATCAAAAATGAAGAAAAATGCCGCAGACCTCACCTTTCTATTCCAATACGTTGCAGATATACGATACATTGAAGACTTTTTTAAGGAAATCACGTTTTTTACGATAAAAATTGTAATTTCACCGTTTTGTTTAAATATGTTTCAAACTTTGACCACATTTTCGGACTTAGCATTAAATTTTCTATAAGGGCAGAGTACATGTACCATAAGGTTGAATTATATAAACTTTTGACCTAAAGAACAGCTTGATATTCACCTTATTTAGGGAAGTTACAATGTCTTATATTACTTAAACGCTTACCGCTTTTCGAAAAAAACTATCCACAAAACGTCAAATCTCGCAAAAACTTGCAAATTTAATCAGCTTTCGAATGATATGTTAAAAGTAATGATTCAAATGACCTAACATATCATTTGAAAGCTGATTGAATTTGCAAGTTTTTGTGAGATTTGATGTTTTGTGGATAGTTTTTTCGAAAAGCGGTAAGCGTTGAAGTAATTAATATAAGGCATTGTAACTTCCCTAAATAAGGTGAAGATCAAGCTGATTTTTAGGTCACAAGTTTGTAAAATTCAAGGTTACATGTACTCTGCTTTTATAGAAAATTTAATGCTAAGTCCGAAAATGTGGTCAAAGTTTGAAAAATATTTAAACAAAACGGAGAAATTACAGTTTTTATAGTAAAAAACGTGTTTTCCTTAAAAACGTCTTTGATTTATCGTATATCTGCAACGGATTGGAATAGAAAGGTGAGGTCTGCGGCATTTTTTTACATTTTTGATCTAGTATCACTCAATTTTTTAAATTTTATCATAGGTCGCAAGATATTTTCGTATAAATTTTATTAGTTAAATAAAAATTACAGCATAAAAAAAAATAAATAGAAGGTTATGTTCATTAAAATGAAAAAAAAAAACAACAAAAAAAAAATTGATTAGCATTACTTTGTTATACGCTATGTATATAACAAATTATATGTTATGAAATAACAACTGAAATCATAAAAATAATAAAAAGTGAAGTAGAATTTTCAAACCACAAGAATTTAGAATTAATTTAATTACAGCTGACAAGATCCAATCATTGTAAATAGGAGAAATAATAGCTGAAAATCTAAGAAATTTGGATAGTATAAATGTGTAATTTATTATGGTTAAATTGATTTATAATATATTAGTAGATTTTATTTTATGATTTACAATATCATAAAAATTAATAATAATAATAAATAAATAAATAACTTGAAAAAAACTAATTGATGTAAACCTCAATATCTCCCAGCATATAGAATCGATATCTCAGCACAATAAATCACGACTCGTTCAAAAGGCAAAAAAAGAAACAAATCCATGGATTAGCTTCATAATCCAGAATAATGTAACAGGTTTGTCTTCGCCGGTTGAATTAAAAGCAAAATTTTATGATGCTTTTAAAAACTCAAATGATTCGGGTTAAAAATTGCATTTGGACAAGAGAGGACACATTTGGTTCGGTTTGGGGTTTGGTGGATGAGCTCAAAACCCCCACTGACAGTCCGTGTCAGCTTGCAACATGCAATTGGAAATGCATTTAGCTCTGGCAGCTTACTCCGGATTGACATTTGCTTTCGAGAGGAGAAATATTTGTCCATTGGGGGGAACATGGAACTGGTGATATTACAACACCGCCATCACCCCCTTCCATAAGATACTCACTGTTACACTGCGTTTTCCTCATTTACGAGTTCAAACCAAAAATAGATTCTAATGTAGGTGTGATAACCCTCCAATAGGAAATTCTACTGTTTATCCATTTCCTCCTAATTCGTTCTATTTATTTATTTTTTCTTTTTATTAAGGAAAAAAAAAATGAAAAACAATGAACTGTTGGAACTAAAAAAAAAAAAATTAATAATAAATTTTTCAATTAAAATCATGGCATTACCAGAAAATCGGCTACCTCGTATCTAGAAAGATTTTTAGATTTACATACCAATAAACCAAATTTTCAATACAACTGGGTATCTCAAATTAAACAATTAACCATTAACTGCAATATAAAAGAAAAAGTCACTAATCATTTGTGTGGGGTCACCCGTGGTGTAGTGGTTAGCATAGCAGCCTACTAAACCCAAGATCGCGGGTTCGCAGCCCGGCAGATGACCTTAGGATTTTTTAAAGGGAGTAAAAAATCCTTAGCTATGCCGTCCTTCGGAAGAGACGTAAAATGGGGGTCCCGAGCCTGTGCGATGTCAGGTACTCGTTAAAGATCTCTATCCTAATTATACCTGGATAGGCAAAATTTAGGACTCCCACCGTAGCATCGTCCGATTAGCCCAAGCAGTATAAAGTGACGTTAAACGAAACAAACAAACAAACTAATCATTTGTTTTCAACAGACATTGATCGCATTTTAAATACAAGATATAACACATTATTTATGAAAATTTCAAATTTTAATAACCCCCAGCCGGAAGATTAGTTAAAATATAACATTAATATCACCAAAATAAGAACCATTAGCCAACTGAGAATAGCCAAATACGACTACTTAAAAATATTTTTTAAAAATTATAGTTTAAAAATTAAAGCTAATGAAATAATAATTTTTTTTTAATAACAATTTATTGAAATTTACAACTTTACAAAATTTATACATCAAGCAAATGTGCTGTCAACTATTACAATAACGTGACAAAACTTGAAAAGAACTACTCATCAGTAGCACTTCAATAAAAATTCTGCACTAGAAAGTCTCTGGGCCATCTTCTTTTCAGACGCCTCGAAGGATTATCAGGAATGGTGTGGGAAGCGAGTTGAGAAATTAGGGGATTTGAGTGGTTATGGAGCTTACTATGAAACGATAGATATCTGGTTTGGGCTAAATCAGCAACATATGGAACATTAAGGTCTTTATGGATAAGTTTATTGGTGACAAAGTAAGGAGCATTGAGGATTTTTAGAAGGATTTTGGATTGTAAGGATTGGATACGAGATGAATTGGATGTTTTAGTGGAGCCCCAAAAGCTAATGAAAAATGTGAAGATCACAGCTTATTCATCATAAATAGCTTAAAACATCTGTTAGAGTGCCAAAGACACAATAATTGTCGAAAGAAATACCTCAAAGACTATATTGTTCAAACACATGAGAGTCTATCTTTGGAAAATATTTTATAAAAATATTATATAAAAGATAAATAACGTCTTCCTATTTATTTTAAATGTTTTAAATGCTAGCAAAAAATAATTGATTTATTTCTTTTGAATTAACTAAATAAAATATTGGATTCTATTGCGATTGCTGCTACAAGTTCTGTCACCCTAGACTAATTAATATCAATTATTATATTGTAAAAATGTATGTTTTTATTTTTATATTATTTTATTTTTCTTTGTTTGTATATATCATTATAGCCAGTAAAAAAAAAAAAATCTTTTGTTAGTATAAATTATTATAATATGAAGTAATGCTTTTTTCTGTTAATGTTAATTATATAACATGTAAAACTCTTCCTCTATTTGTATTTATTGTTTATTTACTATTATGTAATTATTATTGTTATTGGCTAACTCAATTGCCATAAAGTTTATACTTTAAAGCAATCAATAAAAAAAAAAAAAAAAAAAACTCAATTGAAAGACGGCATGGGGACCAAGATAGATAGGCTCGGGTAACCAAATCCTAGGTAAATCGAAAATTCAAAAAAAATTAAGGTAATTATAAGAAAAAATAACTGTGGACCTGAACCTGTGGACAATTTTCACTCATTAATTTTTCTAATTTTCGGTGCTTTATTTATCTGAATGGTTATTGTACCATTAGATAAGAAATTTAAGGGGCTATCGAACTCTGGTGTCTTTATTTTGAAAAGTAATTTTATTTTTACAGAAAATAATGTTTTGTACAGAAAATAATGTTTTGTAACATACTGATTAGTGTCCATAGGTACCTTCCCCCTTTGTACCTGTGGACACTAGTGGTACAATGGACATTCATTTCTTCATAGGTTTATAGGGATAATCGAAATGATATTTAGAGAAACACAACAGCAATAATTTTTTATAAAATGTACTAAACAAAATAGAATATTTGAACAAGAAAAGTCGACTTGATTATTAAACTAGAAGGCCGACTAGAAAGGTGACAACAATAAATTTAGCGTATCAAAGTAAATAGAAACTTAACTTATTTTTAAACCTTTTAACAAAAAAAAATCTTTATGTACCTATAATTATTATTAACAAGCGTCACACTCTTTTTTTTTATGGAAAAAATCAAATCATTAGAGATTGTATCCATGAAAAGATCTAGGAAAATGAAATTGTTTACATAATATCCCAGTGCCAGTTATAAAAGATGGCGGTGGTAATTTTCTGTTGATATCTCTTATTTTATTTTCATAATCAGTAGTGATGTCCGGAAGAATACGTTTTGGGGTTCTATCATTTAATGAAATTTTCTTCAAGTAGCAAATGTTGAACGTGAACGAGTCGGGTCTACTTTTTCTTTGATCAAAGCTATAAAATGCTTTACAACACAAAACATAGCTACCAAAATATATTTCTTCATCTTCAATTTATTTATCTAGTTCATAATCATTCATTAATTTATTTTTAAAAAATACAATCTTCGCTTGATGGATCAGCCAAGATCACATTTGTGAAATCACTATCTTCACTAGTTGAATAGTTTTTTTATAAATGGTGAGTGGCGAGTTTTCTCCTTTTTAAAAAAAAAAGTTATACGAATAGTAGGTATCCAAATTTAGGCATTTTATATCACGCGGAATGCCTACAAACTTTTCAATACAAAATTCTCTACAAAATATAATTGAAATGATGAATTAATAAACAAAAAGAAAAATCTGTTGTATCCGTGGACACTTTAACTATCTGTCCACAGGTTCAGCTGGCAATGGTGTCCACTGAACGTTGTATGTTGTGCGGAAAGCTCTGCTTCACAAAACCCATAAGTGATAAATGATATGAAAACATATGAAGTTATGATATATTTATCGGACAACCCAATGAAATATTACTGCCTAGAAAATTTCTAAGTGTAGGTCTTAAAAAAATTAAAATCGCTGGCTGGATTGGTCAGGATTTGGAAGAAAAAAACTTAAAAATAATAATTTCTACTAAACTGTTGATCTGACAATCTTGAAAACACACGTGCAACTGCAGACAGATGGTTGCAGCACTACCAATCTAAGGGCTGAGACACACACAGCGATTTCTCCGACGAGATCTTCGAGTCGGATTTTGTCATAGTGGTCAGACATCGCGATGTTATAAGCGGATTCATTCTCTTTATCAAGATAAACAAAACTTTAACAAACGTTTATCTACAGCCCGACGATACATTGAAAGCACATTTGGAATCCTTTATCTTTCACCGACCCATCGATATGGATATAGATCTGGCGGAAAGTACACAATTTTGTCAGAACAAGGGATGGATTCCAATTACCCAATGAGGATGAAGATGGTTTCCAATGGCAACTAATTTCGACTGAGAGCATCCATCGGGGAAATCCTAGGGCACTAACAGCCAGAGATAAATTTGCAAAAACATTTTCCAATGAAGTTTAATTTACCTATATAATATGTATAATTTTTTTTTTTTTTACAACGTTTGTAGTTGTATTAGTTAATATAATTGTGTGTTAGTTTATTAAATTATTGTCTGTGTTGAAACAAATGCCTATTAGTTGATTAAATTTTAATTTATTGTAGTTTTTTTGAGGCCGAATTTTTTTAACAACAATTTGTTCTCCTTTTTGAGGCATAATACGTAATTTATGTTATAAAAACAAGAATTAAAATTTGTATTGCATAAGTACACAACTTACGAAGTTCATTTTTCTCGCTTGCTGTCATCTCCTCATTCCCAAACAGCTCACAAATTTCTTCCCAGCACTTCTTCCTCTGAATACGATCACTGTATTCCGCAGTACTCATATCCCACAGAGCCCGACGCTTTTGAACCTCAATAATTAATTTGTCGATGTCAATTCTACTCATGTTTAATAATAATAAAAGAAAAAGAAAAGTTGAAACAAGTAATAGTTGGAACAGTAAAAGAATAAGTAACAAAATCCGACGCTGTGCCTGCTCAATCTCACTTCATTCAATGCAATGACTATACGCCACGTGGTTCTCAAAACCGCGCGGATCTTGGCTCCTACCACCATCCGCTTCGGTTTCAAAACCACCTGCGATCCGACACCGACGTGTCTGTCCTGTCCCACTATAAACACATTGATGACTCTCCGCGCCGTAAAACCGCGCGGATATCGCGTCGGAGAAATCGCTGTGTGTGTCCCAGCCCTAACGATTTCAATTTCCCTCCTCCCACTCTCCCTTAATTAAAAATGTCCACTGGTACAACTGTGGTTTAGGTACAGCACCTTCCCCTACATACATCTTATTTAATAATTAAATAATACTCATTATAATTAGGATTAATGAATTAATTGCCACTTCTATTAGAATTACAATTTTTCTAATAAGAACATGTCAAGAAATAAGGACATGTATGGCCTCTCTTCCTAATATATTGGTGAGGGAGGTGTATGATCAGAGAAAGGTGGTATCTGTAAGGAATCGCATAAATAAATAAATAAACTAAATAATGTGTGTTTACGCTTAGTTTAAAAAATATATCATTTTAATTTTTTCAACAGTCAACTTTAATTTTTTTTTCTTCACCTATCCAATTATGGAAGTCAAACAATTAGTTGTAATTTAGAATATCATTTTTTTATTAATGTTAGCACCTTAGCCTCAATGTATTCATAATTTAAATCAACAAAAGAAAAAAGGAAGAGGAAGGGGATCCCACGTCGGGTCGCCTGTTTATAGTTGTTGGAACTCTTATCGCTGGAGGTTGGACTTCGTGCGGCAGTGGCTAGCACAGTCAGTTGGAAAAGATATCGCAACCAGGACGCATGGGAGTCATCGCATACACATATATATAATATGTATTTTTTGTCTCAGGATCCTGAAATCGCCGGGTGCGCACCGCCGCCGCTACAGTCTGAGCGTCGAACATTGAAATTTGACTGTTGGAAATACTCGCCATCGGACGTTGGTTGCATTCTATAAATGAGGTCGTTTAGAAGAAACTGCGGACACTCAGTCTTCACTTCGTAAAAAATAGTATTCGTGAGTTAGCTGGACTTATATTTAATATTATTTTCCTAATAGTAATTCAAATATCTTTTGTTTAAGTTAATGGGTTTTTTATTTAAAATATTTTCTTTATTTGTGGTAAACTGTTCATAATTTTTAATCTTGATACCCATTATAACATCATTGATACCAATAGATTTAACTTCAACAGTACCTTTTAAGTCATGAGAAAGTATAATTTTTTGGATTTTGTTTAATTGAATGTTCTCAATCAAATGTATGTTCTTTATTTGGTTTTATTTATTTATTGTGTAAATATATGTGACATAATTGGAAAGAATTATTTTTTTTTATAAGTTCCTATTTTTTTAATTTAATAATTAATATTTGTAGAACCAGCTGGAAAGGGGATAGTGGTAGGCAGCCAATAACGGTAAGCCCCTCTTCCCAACAATGTGTTTCAAAATTAATTATTTATCACAGGATTTAACGCGGATAAAATAAAATAAAGTAAAAACTGGAAAATTGATATAAAACACGCTGCTGATTGTAATGGTGGCAACTATGGGAGTGTTAAGGCGGCCAAATAGCCCTCGACCCCAATAATCGCCCCTATCCAGCGGACCAATGGGCTTAGAGTATTCTCCTCTTCCCCCCAGTACTTCCAGTACCCCACAGAATGGCTACCCCTAAATGAAAGAGCCCTCCAAATAGGACCCCATTTGCTTATCCTTTGTCAAAGTCCCTACGCCACCGCCCCTCCTCTTACAGCTGAGCCGATTATTAGGTCCTTTCTTCATCCTTCGACTCTTAGTAATATTAGTAATCTAGTAACTCAGATACATTATAAATATAAAAATAGAAAAAATACAGTTACAATATACTAGCATCCCCTGTCGCGGCTTCGCCTGCTCTCATAGTAAAAGAACATAGGTAACTTTAACTAATAATGAAAATTTAATTTTTTTATCGAAAAAAATCTTGTATTGAAGTATGCAATTGAGCATTAATTCCTCAATGATATTGTCACGCATAAATAAAAGCATAATTTGACATCTAATTTTTAATATTTATGATATTCCTCTAATCCCTGTTGAACAGATCCGCTACCTAGGACTCCACTTGGACAAACGTCTCACTTAGAATCCACATACAAGACTAAAACGACAAGAAACGGCCCGTCGTTATAGACTACTCCGACATTTACTAGGCAAACGTTCAAAACTCCCAATTACAAGAGACTCATTTACATAACTGTGATTAGACCTATATGGACATACGGAGTTGAGCTTTGGGGCTCCACTAAACCATCCAATTCATCTCGAATCCAATCCTTACAATCCAAACTCCTTAGAAAAATCCTTACTGTTCCTTACTTTGTCACGAATAAACATATCCATAAAGACCTCAATGTTCTATATATTGCTGATTTAGCCCAAACCAGATACCAATCCTTTCATAGTAAACTGCACTCCCACAAGAATCCATTAGTCTCCCAACTTGCTTCTCATTCGATACCTGATAACCCACCGAGGCGTCTGAAAAGAAGATGGCCAAGAGACCTTCTAGTTTAGAACTTTTTTTGAAGTGCTACTAGTGAGTAGTTTTTCACAAGTGATTAACATGTCATTATATTCATTTCCTCAATTTACTTGATGTATATTGATGTACAGTTATAAATATCAATAAATAGTTTTAAAAAATTTTAATGTAAAAATGTGGATCGGACAAAGACTATTAAGAAACTCTTGCGGATAATGAACCACATTATCAGCGCTTACAACTAAAGACTAATGAATCATATTTTTTCACGAAATACCAAAGCTTAGAATCCACATTTTGTATTGAATATAATTTAACCCAAGGTCGCGGGTTCGCAGCCCGGCAGATGACCTTAGGATTTTTTAAAGGGAGTAAAAAATCCTTAGCCATGCCGTCTTTCGGAAGGGACGTAAAATTGGGGTCCCGAGCCTGTGCGATGTCAGGTACTCTTAAAAGATCCCTATCCTAATTATACCTGGATAAGCAAAATTTAGGATTCCCACCGTAGCATCGTCCGATTAGCCGTAGCAGCATAAAGTGACGTTAAACGAAATAAACAAACACAATATGAACAATGATATAAAATAAAGTACAAAATGAAATAAAACGCAAAGTAAAATATAACATAATAAATGATAATATAAAATAGGTAATAATTATAATTATCGAACCTAATAAATAAATACAAAAATAAGTAAATAATAATAAAAAAATGCCTATCCAAAAATGTAAAAATAAAGCATTACAACACAGTAGTGAAGCCGGAATGCCTATATACAAGTGAATGTCTGGCATTAAACTATAATTTGGATAAATTGGAAATACTAGAAAGGCGAATCATGAGGAAAATATTAGGCCCACAAAACACAGTAGATGGATGGAAGTTACGAAGTAATGCTGAAATATATCAAAATGCAGAAAATATATCAGATGTAATGAGAAAAAGAATATTGATGTTTTTTGGTCTCTTATATCGAATGCCTGATAGATTGACAAGTGAGATTTTCAGATATCTGCGGGGTAAGGAATCAACAACAAGCTGGGTCAATGAAGTAAAAAGGGATTCAGAAAAAAAAAATACAAAAATAGAGGAAATAAATAATTGAGAAGACTTTCGGCGAAAAGTATTGAAAATGGAAGGATTCCAGGGCAGGAAAGTGAAAAGGACTGGTGCGAAATGGTCTGAGGACAGAAAGAGGAAACATGGTGAACAGATGAAAGCATATTGGAAGAAAAGAAAAGAACAAGGGGGAAGAATTGAAACTGGCACCTGGTCCTCTGCTGGTCCATTCGAAGCAAAAAAGAAATAATAATAATAATAATTTAAAAAAGTCATGAAGAAAAGGAAAGAATCATAAATACAATCATACTCTATATAAATATTTACAAACATTGCGGGGAAAACCCCGATCCAAGCCCTCCCTCAAATTTATTCACTATTAAATTTCTGATCTGGGAATTATTGGCAAATATTAGATCAGAGCACACCAACACAGCTAGAAAGTTTCAAAGAAGCCACAACACTTAAAAATGTAGGCGAAACGTTGCTTTTTACATTCAAACGAATATAGCTCTTAAACTGTACCGACAAATATTATATAACAAAAAAACTTTTTAAAACATTAATTTTTAATCAGGAAACTGTCGCCAAACTTTCGATCCCAGCAACACTGTGAGAATTAGAAAGTGTTGTTACTTTTTTAAGAGTGAAAAAACGCTACACACACATTTTGAGAGTGAAGAAAAGGTTACACAAGAAAACTATAATCCCTCAGCCAAAAGACATATCAATGTGAAAACTAATATCAGGCAATAAAGATCATTATTTTGAGTGAAGGTTACAACTGGTGAAGTCAATTATGGTGACTAATGAAGGATCAGTTAGTGAGCGTTCCTTCAACGATACTGGAGAAGGGCTGCCGAAGACAGAGAACTGGAGTGTAATTAAGAGGCTGTGTCAACCCTTTCCAGTCTGACAGCCCTGCAGCCTGCCAGAACAAGACAGATCGCTCTTTCCCTCTTCCTCTTGTCGCTCCAGCCATCTGGACAGGGGTTAGGTTAGTAGAGGGTGCTTTAATATAGGAAATTGTGGATGTCCAGTTATTCCATAACTTGGAATTGGTCATGTTAAGCGTATTCTGTGTAACTGCGCCTTCTGGGCAAGGGCATTAGAACGGCGAGGCAGGAACGGTTAGAAAAAGATTTTCCAGGAGAGGATCTGGGTGATGAATGACGTTGATAGGAGTCAAGGATATATGTCCTTAATAACACTGCTCTGCCTCAAAATACTCGCCTCAACAAAAATGTTTTGTTAAGTTTTGAAGTGTACTGAACACGAATCCGAAGTCAGAAAATCTCAGACACCATTTTTTTTTTAGGTCGAAAAATGAGGTGTTTGTCGACGATTCGAGCATTTTATTAACACTGTAAGCTTTAATAAAAAAAACAAAAACTATTTGATATTGAAACTTTTATAATTGATGAAAAAATATAGAGAGCGTACGTATTGTACTATGTTGCGTAAATGACATTATTAAAGAATTATTTTTATCATATCAGGCAAAAATTCATTTTTTGCATTCCAATTTGAATTGTTTCCCTCCCAACTTGGGAGCAGTTTTATATGAACATGCAGAACGATTTCATCAAGAGATAGCCCAAATGGAAAAAAGGTACAGCGGTAAATGCAGTGAGAAGATGCTTGCCGACTACTGTTGGTCAATACATCGGGAGACATGTGATGTAGAGTACAAGAGGAAAAACTATAAGCATTAATTATATTCATTATTAAGTAAGTATTATTTTTTTTTATTTTACTGTTTCCACCAAAAAAAGTTTTATAAAAATATATTAAAAAAAAAATTACAATTTCAGATATTTTTTCTTTTGAACAAGCTCCAATCTCTAAAAAAATGTTGCTTGATAGAATTTTTTTTCCTATTGTTTCGAACACTTGTAAATATAAAAGTAAAAAAAAAAACGTTCATGAGAGTGAACAAAAAATTAAATGAAACTAAAAAAAAAAAAAACATACTCTATTTCAGGTTTTTCAAAAATAACGTCTAATTTCTCAAAAATTGAATTTGTTTGCATTCAGATTCGAATTTAGCAAACATAAACATATAAAAATCAGGAAACATTTCTTAACAGAGCGAATTTTTTTTGTTTACAGGCTCCATTCAAGAGAGGTTACAAAAGTACTATCTTAATTAGTGCTATTAATTTATGATATAATATAATTATTTTCAAATAAATTGTTATTAAGAAAGCTTTAAATATGTGGTTCGACTTGTGAATACCAAAGAAATTTAGAAATTAACTATGTGGTTAGCAACGTTCCGCTAAACTATTGCGGTTAGTTTTAGTAAGGTTTAGAAATAATACAAATTTAAATGAACATTATTGTTTAACAGAACCGAGGTTTGTCAAACTTTCATATAATTTCATGGTTAGAAATTAAAATCCAACCAGAATTAATTAATAAAATTATTTCTGCTGAACCAAAATTATTACCAATTCAAAATGTCGATACTTCGATTTTTGATATTGCGTTTAAAAATATGATTCATGGGAGTTTTTAGTTGTAAGCACTGATAATGCGGTCCATTATCCTACAAGAGTTTCTTAATAATCTCTGTCTATCTGGATTACCAACTCTTACATTAAAATTAAAATTTGTGTTTCTAAATAAGTAATCTTCAAACATCTATTCAGTGCAATTTTAACCAGATGAAAAATTACTGCTAAGTAAAATATTATTGAAGAAATAATGCTCAATTACACACTTCAATACAAGATTTGTGTCGATAATATTATGAGAGCGGGTGAAGCCGCAACGGGGTATATAATATATAATAATAATAATATCGATATATATTAAATCGATTTTTCGATCGATATCAGACTTGGAACGGTAAACATGGCGAATTAAAGGAATTCATAAAACGAGACACGAATAATTGGAATGCAAAAGATCGATCATAGTCCAATTTTATCAACTCCAGATTGCGGTCCTAACAGAGAGCATATTAAATGAAAGTACAATATCAAATGTTGATAATATTATAAAATGAAGTCGAAATATTCAAAGTAATATTAAATTAGAAAAAAAAAAAAAAAAAAAAAAAAAAAAAAAAAAAAAAAAAAAAAAAAAAAAAAAAAAAAAAAAAAAAAAAAAAAAAATTACTAAAAGGAAATCTCATATTTAAATAAACTCCCCTTCAAAAATATTACAACGCTCATAATTCTCCAGATTTTCCTGGTTTTTACCTTAATCCATACTTGGTTTATATTTATATTAATATTATTTATTAAAAGTGGGACATTAAGGATTAGACACATCAATGTTTTTCCCTGTTAATAACAAACGATGGAATTTTAGATTATTGTTTTTAAATTTTTTTCACTCCATGTTTATCATTCGTTTCGTTATTTACACGTATGCCAAGACTATTGGAAGCAGTCATTCAAGCCAGAGGGGTCAATATGTCTTATTAAATATAAATTAATTAAGTTAAAAGTTAAAATTGTAAAAAATTGAAAATTTATAAAAGTATGTTATCTAATTTTTTGTTTATTGGAAGAAATATTGTAATTTATTTTAATAAAAAATGTTTATGTTCAGTTTAGGAATGTTTATTATAGTCTTCAGAACCTTTTATTATTATGAAAAAAAAAATACGTTTTTATAAAATTCAAATATTTCAAAGTGTTGTGATACTTTTGACGGGGAGTTTATTTTAACAGGATAGGACAAAGAAGAATTTGTAAAATGAAAGAAACAACTCAAAACTAACTTCATAGTTACTAGTTTCTTGTTTTAAACCTGTTTCATCAATGTAAGCATCCATCAAGTAAATTGGTTAAAATAATTGAATAGTCTAATTATGAGAAATCACACATTATGAGAATGTTTTTAAAATATTAATTATGTATTGTAGAAATACATGGAAGGTCTGACATGATTATATAATGCCAACAATATGGTGTTTAAATACTATATTTGTACGGTATGTTACAAACTCCCCGTCAAAAGTATCGCAATACTTTGATATATTTGAATTTTATAAAAACGTATTTTTTTTTTTCATAATAAACAAAGGTTCTGAAGTCTATAGTTAACATTCCTAAACTAAACATAAACATTTTTTATTAAAATAAATTTCAATATTTCTACCAATAAAAACAAAAAAGTTAGAAAACTTACTTTTTAAAATTTTCATTTTTTACAATTTTAACTTTTAAATTTCATGTTTATCTTTAATAAGACATAATGCCCCCTTTGGCTTGAATGACTACTCCCACCAGTCTTGGCATACTTGTAAATAACGAAAAGAATGATAAACACGGACTGAAGGAAATTTGAAAAAAATTATCTAAAATTCCATCGTTTGCTATTAACAGAGAAAAACATTGATATGTCTAATACTTAATGTCTTACTTCTAATAAATAATATTAATATGAATATAAACCATGAATGGATTAAGGTAAAAACTAGGAAAATCTAGAGAATTATAGGTATTGAAATACTTTTGACGGTAAGTTTATTTGTACATATCGCAAATGTATTTTTAAAGTGACACAACTCAAAAACTTGCATTAAAAAAATTAAAAATTTTTAGTCTTGTATGAAATATCGAAAGTGTACCTGAATTATCTTTTAATCCCAACAGCATGTGTGATGTATCAGGCGTGATTTGATGTTAATCCAATACATTTGTGGCATTTCATAGAAGACAATTGAACTTCAACATAATGATAAATCAAAAATACTGTATTTCGAGTTGTATAAGATTATAAATTATGTGCGTTTGTTTTTGTAATTTTTGAGAGATTCAAAGATTATCAGAAGAAAACAAAAATAAATATTAGCAGAGAAGGTTATACGATATACCTGAGAATTACTAAAGGCAGCACAAGAAGATAATTACTATTTTACGAAAATTGAAACCGGCACATCAATATTAGTTCTTTAATAAACAAATTATCACAAAATACTGACCGCCATTGCTTGCAAACTCTGTCGCTTAGCAACGAACTTAAAACATCTCGGTGGGTCTAGGTCGCCTAGCAACCGCTCGGCTCTTTTCCTTCCTCACTTCTTTATTTTATATTTATAATGAAATATTTGAATTATTTATTTTGGAAACTGTTTATAGATAACAACCTCATGCAATAATACATTATTGTTTTTAATAAATAAATGGACTTAAAAAAAAAGAAGAGTTTGCTGAAATCATTCAGTTCTTCAAACAGTAAGTAAACTGTTTTATGTATATTTTATAAAGAAAATGGTCTGACATGGAGTCTGAAATAATGAAATTTGATGCCGTTCGGGTAAATAAGAATTTAGTTCAAAAGTTATTAAGGGCTAAATATTTTAAGTATACAGGGTGAGTACCTCTTAGTGTAAAAAACAAACAAATTGGGCGAAGCAAGATCAAAAATGTAGCAAAATGCCACAGACCTTACCATTCTAAATTAAAGTTTTTGTGAGATTTTCAGTTTTGTGGATAGTTTTTCAAAAACGGTGAACGTTGAAGTATTATAAGACATTGTAAGTTTCCCAAATGAGGTAAAGATCAAGCTGTTCTGAAAGTTCCTAGTATGTAAAATTCAAATCCGACCATAAATCCAAAAATATGGTAAACATTTAAGAAATTTTAAACAAAGTGGGGATATTAAAGCTTTTATTGCAAAAAAACGTGGTTTCCTCAAAAAAATCTTTGAAGTATCGTATATCTGCGACGGATTTTTGATCTAGTTTCAATCAAATTTTTTTTTTTACACTAAGAGGTACTTAATCTTATACCTTATACCCGATAGTTTTATTTAAAGTTCTGAGGTTTTTGAACGATATGTTCCAAAAACTTTTTATTCTTTCTTAAAATACTTTTATTATTAATTATTTAAATATATTTAACATAAACACTAAAAAAATCAATAGTTTTATTTTAATTATTCCAAAGAAATAATTATAAAACAGAACGTTTAATGTATGAGCCGTTTCCTTTAAAAGTTGTGCAAGACCAATTTTAGAGGTTTGTAAAATATTGGCACATTTTTTAGTTTAACATATTGATTTAATGTTATTAATGTTAAATTGATTTATATTAAGGATTTTATGCTTTCGGATATGTGTGTTTACAATTTAGAAGTGAAAAAATGCTTATGGTCCGAGATGTAATAGCACTTAAAATTTTTAAGGATCTTAATTTAAATTAAAAAATAAATAAAAAACCTAAAATAAAGGTTCTAGCACTTCCTATATGGAATATATATAGAGGAATGGAGGGAAAATCCCTCAAGAAATGAGGTTTTACTATGATAAATATACAAAATAAATACGATGAGTGAAGTAAGATATTAGAGCAAACCAGGCGGCTATTGACACCCTTAAAACAATTAGATATATTTTAAAACAAAAACGATTGGGAATGTAATTTAAATTTTAAAAAACAAGAAATAAGTATAAAACATCGATCAGAAAAAGAAGATAAAAATTTTGTTGAGCTTACGACAACAAAAAGCTTTTTTTAAAGTAAAATTTTGAAAACTGCACCACCTATATTACACAGCTAAAGTAGGAAACAAAATGGCGTCAAGATAAAATCTGACAGTAAAACGATCTGTGTTGCTTAGCAACGAGCCAAAACAGATCCAGGCGTGTATAGGTTGCCTAGCGACGGATTGTCTTATTCTTCATTTCTTTACTTTTTGTTTTTAATTAATATTTTGATTTAAGTATTTATTTTCGTAACCGTTTAGATTACATTCATCGTTTCTCGAAAATGAACTTAAAATAAAAAAAGAGATAGATCTGAAATCATTCAGTACTCTCATGTAAATTAACTTAATTTGGATATTCTTTTATAATATATAATATTGAATAGTTAAATAAATCTATGACACTATAATCTATATTAAAGAATTCAGATTATAATTTTAGGAAAATTCGACATTTAACTGCCCATGTAGGCGCCATATCTAAAAGGCTCAAGAGATAACGCTGAGAGATATCTCACCTCAATGATGTGTTTACTCAGTGTCAAAATGTTTACAAATAACTTCTCAATCGAAAATTAAATTATTATTTTACTAATCAGAACAAACAACAATAATACTTGCAATAAAAGAAAAAAAAAAAAAGGATTTCTTTATTTTGATTCTCTTACGTAACCTCAATAAATTTTATTTTAAAACAAAGTATTTTATCTGTCCAAATATCGATCCGAATGATACAGCAGAATGTATTTAGAAAACAACTTTAATCTGTGAAATTCTTCGATATGGGTAATTGTTGTAAAATAAAATAATGTAAAAATTTTTATTCAGTTAAGATTTTTGTCTAAATTGATTTTTTTTTAAAATTCTGAATACCGAAAATATGTTTCTGTAGTCTTTAATTTTATTTAAAATTGTATGAATTAATTATACATATTGTACACGGTGAAAATGGCCATATTGGCTGAATGTCCTAACCGTTTATATAAATAAATAAGCAAATAAACTAACGACGCAAATAATTTAAATCATTTGTACGGTACATAACTATTGCAATGGTTACAATTCATTAAATCAAAGATGGAATCAATTCCATATTTCTTGTATATTGAACTATCAAACATAAAAAACAAATAAAAAAAAGGAATACTAATGATTGGATTGAATGGCGATCAGCTGTTTGGTTATAGATGGAAGTTAGTTTTGTTATATCGAGGTGGCCGTGAAAAGAAGATTATGATCGCTACCGCCCACAGCCTCCTAAACTGCGGATCGCGTGCTCAGAATAATTCCGTTTAATTATAATTCTTAACAAAAGAATTAATTGGATCGGTGAGTTTAAAGAATAAATTAGTATTATTTTATAAGTAGATTATTCTGATTGGTCATTTTTTATTATTAAATTAGATGGTAAACATATGTGAAGAGTTTGGTAGATGAAGGGGCTATGTAACAAAACACAATTTTGAGTATTTGTGTTCAACGTTTTTTTCCCATACATTTTCTTTTTGCAGTAAAATGTTACTTAGCTCCTTTATCTTTTTCATATCTCTTTTTGTATTTTTTTTAAATATTCAGATTTCGCTATCAAATACTTCTGCACATTAATTCTTCCTGCAATTTGATAGAGATTCAAGAGTACAATATTTTTAAATAATACTTAAATTAATTAAATTAATAAATTTACGTTATATTTTTACTGGCAATGAATAATTTGCCTTTTAATAAATTACTTACTTACTTACTTACTTAATCCGACCCTCTTTTACCGCTGAGCAGTGTGAGGTTATAAATAATAAAATATTTATTTAGTGACTTTTGAGCCCTGTTTGGACTGAGTTTGAACTCGTTAAACGAAATTATAAGAAAATGTAGTGTAAACGTGTGAGTAAAGACTGAATCATTCTCTAGTTGTGAAATACTAAAAAAGGCAAAATAAAAAAAAATAATAAATAAAAAAATCTCCAAACTTCTTTTTTATTTACAATTGATTGAAATTTACAACTGTACAAATATACATTAAGTAAATGTGTTAAAAACGCTTACAATAACATGGTAAAACTTGAAAAGAACTACTCATCAGTAGCACACAAGAATAAAAATCTACACAAGAAGATCTCTAGGCCGTCTTCTTTTCAGACGCCTCGGAGGATTATCGGTAATTGAGAGGGAAGAAAGTTGAGAAACTAGTGGATTTGAGTGGTTATGGAGCTTACTATGCAAGGTTTGGTATTTGTTTTGGGCTAAATCAGCAACATATGGAACATTAAGATCTTTATGGATAAGTTTATTGGTGTCAAAGGAGAATTGAGGATTTTTCGAAGGCTTTTGGATTGTAAGGATTGGATGGTTTAGTAGAGCCCCAAAACTCAACTCCGTAAGTCCATATTGGTCTAATCGCTGTCATGTAAATGAGTCTTTTGTAATTATTTGGGAGCTTTGAACGTTTGTCTAGTAAATGTTGAAGCAGTCTTAACGACGAGCTGTTTCTTGTCGTTTTAGTCTTGTATGTGGATTCCAAGTTAGACTTTTGTCCAAGTGGAGTCCTAGTTAGCGGATCTGTTCAACTGGGATTAGTGGAATATCATTAAAGGATACAGTAGGTCGTAGGTTTACGACGAAGGGTAAAGGTTATTGGGTGAGATTTGTTCGGATTTATTTTGATTCTCCATTTTTGACACCATTCTTGAATGTTTAGGATATGGGATTGGAGTGTTTGGGAGACAATGAAAGGATCATTGTTTACTGATAACACACAAGTGTCATCAGCGCAATTGGTGAGGACAGTGGTAGGATGAGTTGGGATGTCAGCTGTGTACACTGTGTAGAGGATAGGACCTAGGATACTACCTTGAGGAATACTGGCAGATTGGGTAAAGAGAGAAGAGTAAGAAAATTTATGTTTCAATCTCTAAACTTAAACTGTTTAATAGACAGAGGGGTAATTTAAAGAGAACAAAGTTTTCGTTATTTTCCGGACAACCTGTTAGTGTCATTTGATATTCAAACTTTTGATAGTTACTTAGATTTTCAACACACAACACCGTTCATCTAACAGGTCATCCGCTGCTGACTACTCGATATTTGCCGACATCTTTCTTTATGCCTTTAAATTGAATAAATCTTTTAGTTTTCAGACAAATTTCAGTGCGCAAGTTCTTTAAACCTCGCCAATTCGTAGCCTGACCTACAGGAAACCGACCCGGACTTTAATCGAGTCTAAATCGAGCTGTGAAGGAATGTTCCGCACGCCAACAACAAAGGTTTGGGTTCGCTGTAATTATGTTTCTTTCATGGAACGAATTTGTTTCCAGTTAGCGTGAGGTTTAGGCCACTTCCTATCCGCTTTTCAAAATCTCTGAGTACTGTTAATAAAGTGAATATAATTACGATATAAATATTTTTTTATATATGAATTCTTTAGAGTACTTTTAAAGTAGTATTCATGTCCAGAGCACGATTGAGTAAGGTAAATAACCTTTTCGATTATAAACTGTTTTTGTTTGTTTTGAAGAAATGGACAAGTCAAATATAATCTAAAACAAGTTATAAAATATTCTATCACTATGCAAGAAGTAAATTTGAGGGAAATGATAACAATGACATGTGAAGAGTCCACGGGAGAAAGGGGGAGAGTCAATTTTTTTCTGAAATGGAGTTATACACATCAAAATATTCATGTTGTTGTGTAGAATGAGATAGTGAAATGTATAAGCTAGAAAAAGAGTTTGTAAGTTATTTACAAGAGGTAGAAAGATATATATATATATATATATATATATATATATATATATATATATATACACGGACGAAAACGGAAATGTCTAAATCTCTCCCTTCCATATTCAAATTGGAAATTTTTTCACAAAACATTTATTTGTTAGATTATTATCAGTATTAATTCACAAAAGAAATACGAAAATGACATACAAAAATTTTTTTTTTTTTTTTTTTTTTTCTCATTTATTGATATTTACAACTGTACAAAACAATATACATTAAGTAAATGTGTTGATAGTGAATACAATGGCATGTAAATAACTTGTGAAGAACTACTCACTAGTAGTACTTCAATAATATCTACACTAAAAGGTCTCTAGGCCATCTTCTTTTCAGAAGACGCCTCGGAGGATTATCGGGAATGGAGAGGGAAGCAAGTTGGGAGACTAGTGGATTTGAGTGGTTATGGAGCTTACTATGGAAGGATAGGTATCTGGTTTGGGCTAAATCAGCAACATATGGAACATTAAGATCTTTATGGATAAGTTTGTTGGTGACAAAGTGAGGAGCATTGAGGATTTTTCGAAGGATTTTGGATTGTAAGGATTGGATACGAGATGAATTGGATGGTTTAGTGGAGCCCCAAAGCTCTACTCCGTATGTTCAAATAGGTCTTATCACAGTCATGTAAATGAGTCTTTTGTAATTAATTGGGAGCTTTGAACGTTTGTCTAGTAAATGTTGAAGTAGTCTGTAACGACGGGCAGTTTCTTGTCGTTTTAGTCTTGTATGTGGATTCCAAGTAAGACGTTTGTCCAAGTGGAGTCCTAGGTAGCGGATCTGTTCAACAGGGATTAGTGGAATATCATTAAAGGATACTGTAGGGCAGGATGTTGTAGGTTTACGACGAAGGGTAAAAGTTATTTGATGGGATTTGTTTGGATTTATTTTTATTCTCCAATTTTGACACCATTCTTGAATGTTAGTAATATGAGATTGTAGTGATTGGGATGCAATGAAAGGATTATTATTTACTGATAACACACAAGTGTCATCGGCGTAAGTGGTGAGGACAGTGGTAGGATGAGTTGGGATGTCAGCTACATACAAAAATTACAATTAAAATTATGGAAACATACTGAAGTTATTAAAAATCAAAAAAACCTTAAAACTTAATTTTCTCGAAATGCATTCCCAATGAAATTCCCCCTTTCTCCCGTGGACTCTTCATCTAAATAACATATAAAGAATTGCTCATTACACATGTCTCTGTTTTACGAGTTCTGACTCGTTCGGACAACGGTTCAGAAACATAGGGGGCGGACGATAGCGTAATTGTTTCCAGCGTTTAAAGGTGGCTTAAGATACTTCAAGAGGGTGGCGTAATCCTTGAAGACAAAAGAGGGTCGTGGCAAGAATTCTCTTGATGATATCGTTCCCTTCCTCAATCGAAATCATAAAACAGCTGTTCGTTCAAAACTTTCAAATAAACTCTTTGTTAGCGAATCGACTTACGCTGACTACCTCAAGAGACTTGGGTAAATGGATATCATTTAGAAAGTTAAAGATTACATCTTATGTGCTCATAATATGGTCTCTGAAAAAAATTATGGAGGTCTTGGTGTAGATCTGAGGCAAGAGTCTCATAACATTTTAACGACAGCCATTCTTTTAAGGGACCTGTACCACAATATAAAATATAGGAAAATGATTGATCAAAAGTCGATAGAAAATTGGTGTTAATCCTAGTTTCCTCGCTCATCTTTCCTCTCTTCGACTATGGCTGCGTGGTGTTTGGGGGTCTCTCTGTGGGTCTCCAAGAGAGGTTAAAACGAATTATGAATTGCTTCGTTCGATTTGTTTTTGGAACCCCTAGGCGTTCCCATGTCTCACACCTGTACATGGACTTGAAGTGGCTCTACCCATCCACCCGCAAATCATACTTCCTAGGTTCATTCCTTTATCAAGTCATTTATCACCATCGCCTATCCTACATTTATAATCTGTTGAAATTTAAGTCTTCCTTCTACTCCCCATTCACAACAAGATCACGTTCCTCTGACCTATACTTGCCTTTCCATAGAACAACATTATACCAGCATTCCTTCCTAGCCCGATCCACTACCCTCTGGAACACCCTCCCTCCTGAAATAAGACATGCCCCTTCCTTAAGCTCATTTAAAACACTCCTTTTCCAATACCTCCTCTTATCCCAGTCAGATGCCAGTCAATATGAACAGTAATTATTATTAAATATGATCAAATCTAATAAATTTGATACCGGTGAATTGACTCATAAATTTTCTTTCATATAATAATAATCTTTTATTTGTTCCACATTGGTAAATAATCATTTTATTTATTTTTTTATAAAAATTCTTTTTTCTTATTTTTATTTTTATTTTTTACTTTAAATGTTTTTCCTAAACAAAGAAATTTTATCTATCGACAATTCATTTGTGTATAGTTGTGTTTATAGGTGTATAAGTGAATGAGTGCAGTGTATATAAGTATATAATCTCTGTAAATATTTTTTTCATCCAATGTACATATAGACATAGCCCATCCTCTGTAAATATCTTTTCTCATTTTCTCAGGGTTATTTATTTTATTTTAGTATTATTTCATTTATCCTTCTTATGTTATCTATGTTATTACTTAACTAACTGTATTTGCATGTCTATTGTTCCTCAAATATAAATACCTTTGTATGAAAATATATATGCCAGACCATTGTACTATTTTATGACACAATTTTGTTATTCTTAGGGGACAATACGTCCCAGAATAAAGATTATTTTTTTCATTTCATTAATGATTATGAAATGCATATATTACATAAAAAATATCTAATATTGGTTTAATTAATTTTTATTTAGATTGGTATTTATTTTAATAGACCTAATATCTCA
The DNA here is from genome assembly GCA_003667255.2 of Euschistus heros. NCBI lineage: Eukaryota > Metazoa > Arthropoda > Insecta > Hemiptera > Pentatomidae > Euschistus > Euschistus heros. The sequence goes on from RCWM02000237.1 coordinate 1,078,752, forward strand.
TTAATAATGAGAGTGAGAACAAAAGAGTTCGTTACTATGGCTACCGACTTTCACCGCTGCGTTGCCTAGCAACTGTTCTGTTTCTTAGACCAGATGAGTCTAATTAGTGTGACATTGCAATAAACGGCGAGTTGCAAGCATCACTGCTAAGGCACTGATGTTTTTTCATCATTGATTACTTAAACGCAGACTTGCTCTTCGACCGCTTTCGAAGACGTGCACCGTCCGTGACACAGCAGTACATACTGTGAGGGTTGAAATGAAATGAAATGAAAAATGATATTTATTCTGGGACACCTTGTCCCCTAAAAATAAGACAAAAGTACAATAAAAAGGTATCATTGTCTGGCTGCGTACATAACAGGCAGCAACTTATATGGAATGTAAATTATATACATTTAAATATATAGGGTATAATTTTATGTTTGAAAAAATAAAAGTCTTTGGGTTAATATAAGAAAAACAAGATAAGAAAATAACAAAATTAAAATAAAATATAAAATAAAGAAATATTCTAACACTAATATATTACATAATTTCGGAAGATTGATAATTGAGGAGGTATATGAATAAATTATGTTTTAAAGGAAGTGAGAGAAGGAGCATTGCGGATCGAAATGGCTATGGAATTCCAAAATAAAGCTGCACGATTAATAAAGGATTTTTCAAAGGAAGCAGTTCGATGAGAAGGGATATACAAATCTATAGGCTGGGATCTAGTGTTCAAAAGATGAATGGAAGAACGAAGGGCAAGCATGTCGTAAATGTACGAAGGTTTTTTGGGCTTTAAGGATTGGAATAGAAAGGAACCAAGGAAGTATTGTCGCCGAAAACTTGGATAAAGCCACCTCAACTCTCAATACCAGCAAGTGATGTGAGAACGCCTGGGGATCCCAAAAATGAATCTTATGAAGGAGTTCATTAATCTTTTCAGCTTCATTTCAAGCTTGCCAGACAGTCCTCCGTATACTAAGCATCCATAATCGAGGTGGGTTCTCTTAGTCCGGACTAATGAAGGTCCAGATTATCGAGATTGTACTGTATTTACTTTTTTATTTGATCGTCTTTGTGATTCGTTAATTCTTGAATCTATAAGAGCTCTTAATAAGTTTGGCCTATGGTAAATGATACTCTAAAAGTGACAACCGATAGCCCATTGAGCCCATCAGTTACCTGAACGCGGCGCCAGGTGGCGTAACCCACACACAGTCGCAATGTTTGAGCGTCACCAACACCACCTTTGTTTGCTGAGTGCTTCAGCTATTGAGGGTGGACGTCTGACCGCCGGTGTTTGCTGTTTGCCTCTCGCGGATATATCTGTTGTTATAACGGAGCTGAACCTACGGCAATAAGGTATCGATAGTTCGCTCTGAACCGGATCTCCAACTATCGATTTATATACGGAAAAATTAAAGAGACTATATGATAAGTGTTGCGGCCAACTTGTGTTATGCCTTCTTTGTTATGTATATTCCCTTGTTATCTTCTCCCAATTTGACTATGATTGCGTGATATATGGCGGTTTTTCAACTGTTCTTGAAGATAGATTAAAACGCATCATGAATTGCTTCATTAGGTTTGTCATCGGAACATCGAGACGTTTCCATGTTTCACATCTCTACACTGAGTTAAATCGGCTCTTTCCCTCCTTCCGCAGAAAATACTTCCTTGTCACCCACCTATTCCAAGTTATCAACACCCGCCACACTCCCTTTATTTACAGTAACCTGAAATTCAAGTCTGCAATGGGGATCTCTATACTCCATCCCACAGAAGTACTGCGTTCCAACGTTCCTTCCTTGTCCGATCCTTTGGAATTCTCCACCCCCCTTGTGTTCGTAATGCTTCTTCCCTCGGAACATTTAAAACACTCTTCTTTCACCATCTTCTTTCTCCCCAACCTGACGCTTTCTAATTATATGGATGTATGTACTATGTATGTAATCACAAAATCTGTCAGCATTAGCATAAAATTGTAGTTTGATTATGATAATGTTTTAATTTTTTGTAAAGATAATTTTTGATTTCCTCTTTTCTTTTTCATTATCATGTTTCTGTTTTGTTTTTTTTCAGCAATTTTGTTTATAAAATTAACTCCTATATTACTTATCCCTTTTTTCTTTTTAGTTTCTTATTTTTCTCTGTATTTGTTTTCATACATATTTGTATTTACTTTTATCTATGTTGTTTTTACTACCTTCTAGACACCCCTAACGAAGCTATGAAGTCAAAAATTTTCGCGTATTCCATGCACTCCACATCCCTCATTTCAGAACTCAATAACTTGACTATATCTTGTTTAAGCCTGATCTGCAACGTATGAGACACTAAAATTAAAAGAGGAAAAAGTGTAAAATATGGGCACCCTTCCCTAACGGCTAAGGGACATATTGAAGACTGGCAGCGAGGACTGTCTATGGAGCCATTTGCTAATATAAGATAGCAGTGAGCTGTTAGAACCATTCTTTATACTAGTGTGGATGCAGCTTGAGTTAATGTGCAAAGTGGTGTTTATTCTGGACTGTAAACTAATGAGAGACATGTGAAATCGTTTTTGTTTCACATTCTTATGTTTATTTAAACATAATTTCTCAATGATATCTGGAAACCGGGTATCTTAAGCTACTTTTTGAAGCATACTTTTAGTCACACACACTTTTAAGTTACATGTGATAGTGGCCATCTTTCATAGGTGGAGTCGGTGTAAATGTGGGCACCCTTTCTTGATGTAAATATAGACATCCATTTCCCCAGGAACTTTAACATATCCCTTGTTAGAGATCACAACTTGCATCTTTTGTGATGGAAAGTTCTCTGAAGACACTCGGGGAGAGGTGTGGGTAAAATGTTCACAAATGTAGGAACTCAGATCGTGCCGGGACTTAAAGAGACAGTTATGATTGTAACTTCTGTAAAAACGTTTTTTTCTTCTTGTAATAAATAAACTCTACCGTTTCGAATTGTTTTATCCTGTTTCTTAAACTATTTTTGGTGACATTTTTGAAGAGTGCCCATATTTACACTCCAATTTTTCTGGTCCTATTTTGTAAATCGTCGTTTCTGATATGAAATAATTAATTTTAATCATGCTTAACGTTCTTGAAATCAAGAAACTTGTTATAGTTGTTCATGAAAGACAAAAATCTAGATTTTTTCGAGTTAAAAGTAAATTTTAAATGAAAAACAAAAGAGGTTGCCCTTATTTATATCTTTTTCCTCTACAAGTAAGGTAATTAATGAATATTATCCCATTTTACACGAAAGCAAGGGATATAACATAATATAATTGATATAATATAAAATATAAATAATATAAATAAATATACTAAAATAATTCTTTCAGGAAATATAAACTGCCCTATTCATAAACATCAGGTAGTAGCTAATTTGGATTCTATTTACATAATTTAAATAGCTCAGCACAAGCGAAAGAAACCTCAATTTATAACAATATAAAGCAGAAGAGAAAATAAAAACGTTGAATGTATAAATAATTTAAAAAGAATTTTACCGATAAAACTCTTGTCGCGTGCGTCACACACCAGTGGTCCAACATCCATGTTTTTCCCCCTTTCCATTAGAATTCTAAGGACAAATTGTACTTAATAATAATAGAGAATTGACTAATGGAGGCATCCATTAGATGTTAACAAGGCGTTAGATAATGCTGCTGTTGCTGTGTCAATCTAAGAGGCCACGGTCTATTGATTGCTACATTGAGTTGCAGCCAACAGCCAACAGTTCATGCTACTTATCCTGCTACCTGTATGTCATGAATACGTGTGGCATAATCGTATTGTTGTTAAGGAAAGCAAAACAGATCGTAATGAATTTGAGAGAAATGGTCATAAATCCATTCATAAATGAAGAAAAATAAATAATAATCAATACGAAAATTAATAAATTTATAAATAACTAGCATACCCCATTTATCAAAAATAAAAAACTTAATTTATTTCAACTAATAATTGAATTTCATTTGTTTAGCGAAAAAAATCTTTTATTGAAGTATGGAATTTAGCATTATTTCTTCAATATATTTTCACGCATGGCAGTAATTTTAAGTAAAGAGGTCAAAATTGCATTGATTAGTTGTTTGAAGAGTAACTAAAAGCATAATTAGACATCCACTTTGGCAGAAATAATTTTATCGAACCACCTGGTTGGATTTTAATTTCTAACCATATGACAGTTTGGCAAACCTTGTTTATGGCACTTAAAACAAAACATTTTAATAATTATTATTGTCAAATTTATTATTATAAACCTTCCTAGAACTATGAAGATGTTTTAGTTAAAATTTGGTACAGTTAGGTTTTATAGTTTTACTATTGCAAACTTAGCTGCAGAATGGCCACATATTAGCAATTTTTTTTTTATCAATTTCTAACTCTATACAACAGTGTATCTTTGTAACCTCTCTCGAATGGTGCTCGCCACCTGTCGGCAGATTACCAAACTTCATTGTGCACCACATAATTATCGCTTTTTTATCGCAATATAATTGAAAATTTTTAAATTTTATTATTGCTAAACCTTTCTTGAACTATTGAGATAATGTGGTTACAATTGTAACCAATACGAATATAACTAACTAAATATAACTAAATAAATAACTTCTCTCGCAAAGTCTGGAGTAGTTTTGCGATTAGTTTTTTTTTTCTTATATCAAAGCTCTCAGATGGTCGTGATCAACAAGAGAAGGCCTACCTCGATTTTCCTTTTCTTTGAGACCAAATCTCCTTCACTGATGCTTCCTTCAACCCACACAACTTTTATATTACATTGATATTGAAAATGTTACGCAAACTAACCTAATCTTTGAGGAATAGCCAATTGCTTATAATCCAAAAAAAAAAAAAAAAAAAAAATAGCCAATTGCTTATAACCCATTAACTAGGCTGCAGGATTATTTTTGTTTGCACATTTCTCTAAACGCTGTAGCAAGGGTGTGTGCCAGTGTGCAGCGCGCACAGGCCACACATGCAATTAGGGCGCCAAATTTTTTCTAATAAGTTTTTTTAAGGATCAGTTAACTATTTTTAATACTTCCTTGTATTATGTAATATGAACTTATATGATTTGATGTATTTTATTACGTACATGTGATCGTTACGTAATTCAACCGTAAAGTACACTCGATATTTAGATCTGTTGGTCTTATTCAAGAAGAAAAGATTGTGAAGTTTTACAAAAATAAAACAAAAAATCTTCGCAGTCTTTCATTTTTGAAAAACATCAACAGATCGAAATATCGATGAAAAAAAGTTCACGTCTTCTTTATTCATGTATTTTTTCTCACACTTCATACCTCCTGAACTAAGAAGTATATATACAGCGCAAAGGGCAACATTTTAAAACAATTCGGTAATCTGACACTTATTTTATCCCATTGTGACTTTACAGTAATGAAACTATTAGGACTGGAATTTTCAGTGACCGGCAAACTTTACGTGAGCTATAAAATCAGATCCATAAAGATGTGAAGCGATATAGGATATAAAGCAAATTAATAGAGAGCTGAGAAACTAGAATCAATAAAGGGAATGTTTGTTGATAGAAGGTGGGGGGCTTTTTATAAATGTTTTTTATGTGCGTGTGTCACACTATCCACCCGGGCTTAGTAAGTAGAATTTTTCATTGTTTGTTTGTTTTTATTTTGGTCTGGTGGTTTCTGGTTCCGATGTTTGCCTTCAAAACAAAATCATATGCAATCGAGTATCAAATGGAAACCAAAGACAATGAGGAAATATAATCCGCATTATTATGGCGAAATGGTTTTTATTATCAACTTATTCATTTATGTTTACAAGAGTAAATATACATTCGATAAATATCAGGAAAAAATATTGCAATAACTCGTAAAGCGTTTTCCAGTTGGTAGCACTTCAGTGAAAGGTTCCAACGCCATTTTCTTTTCAGATTCCTCAGAGGGTTATCGGAAATTAAATGCGTTGAAAATTAATGATTAAAGTGTTGAAGTATAATTAAATAGTAAAAGTATGGTTGACTGTTAAGTAGAAAAACCTTAATTGTGTGCCAAATCCACCACACTAGAAAGGAGTCGAACTATGACTAAAAAGTGTGATTCACCCTAAAAAAATGTCGAAACGTTGGCACAAAATTAAGGTATTTCTACTTGTCGTGTTTCTGTTTGACTGTATCCCTGATTATCTTCTTATTCATAAAATAATTAAAATATTAAAATAGTATATTAAAGATGATTAATGGATTTAAGATTGTAAGGATTGTATATGAGACGAATTAGATGATTTAGTGGAGCCCAAAGCTCAACTGTATATGTCCGAATAGGTCTAATTACTGACAAGTAAATTATTCTTTAGGAATTTATTTATTTTTTTTTTATATATCAATTTATTGAAATTTACAACTATACAAATATGTACATCAAGTAAATGGGCTGATAACGATTACAATAACATGTCAAAAATTGAAAAAAAACTACTCATCAGTAGCACTTCAATAAAAATTCTACACTAGAAGATCTCTAGGCCATCTCCTTTTAGACGCCTCGGAGTATTATTGGAAATGCAGTGGGAAGCAGCTTGAGAAACTAACGGATTTGAGTGGTTATGGAGCTTACTATGAAAGGATTGATATCTGGTTTGGGCTAAATCAGCAACATTTGAAACATTAAGATCTTTATGGATAAGTTTATTGGTGACAAAGTAAGGAGCATTGAGGATTTTTCGTTTTGGATTGTAAGGATTGGATACGAGATGAATTGGATGGTTTAGTGGAGCCCTAAAGCTCAACTCTGTACGTCCAAATAGGTCTAATAACAGTCATGTATATTAGTCTTTTGTAATTAATTGGGAGCTTTGAACGTTTGTCTAGTAAATGTTGAAGTAGTCTGTAACGACGAGCAGTAACTTGACGGTTTGTTCTTAATATATGTGGTTTACAAATTTAGACATTTGTCCAGTTGGAGTCCTAGGAATAGGATCTGTTCAACGGATATGGGTGAAATTAAAAATCTGATATGACATTTATGAGGAGGCCCAGTCTCGGTGACGGGATGTAGAGCCACCGATGTATGTATGTATGTATGACATTTTAAATCGAATATTACAGCTCTGATTTTTAATTTCGACTACTTCAACGTTTGTTAAATCGTTATAAAAAACTGATAAATATGTCGTTCGACATGAGAAGTTTAAGAAAATCGGTCGATACTAAAAATACTGTAAACATTTTCTGTCCATCTGCATTACAAACTCATACATTAAAATTAAAAAATGGATGTAAAAATTATGTTTTTTGTGTACAAATCTGTGCAATGGTGACAGGTTGAGAATTACAGCTTGGAAATTCCGATGAGTCTTACTGATCTACCATTTCAGTTCAAACAATTAAAATTTCCAATTAACGTTTCATACGATTAAAAATCGCGAGGGCAGACTTACAAAACTTTGTAGTAGATTTTCAACTGTTTCTCTAACGGTCAATAACATGCAGAGCTCTTCAGAACTAAAAACCCTAACAATCAAATCATTCCCGTAATATCGGAAGAAAAAATTCGAAATGTACTTTATTTGGATGTCGTATGAGTTGATTTTTTCCTTTATGCATGTTTTATACAATACAATATTTGTATCGATAAAAACATAAGATTTGTACAAACCTTGGAATTGTTTTATTGTATTTACTAATTACGAAGCACTATCGACGGATTGAGATATAACAATCAATGGTATCATTGACTCAAGATTATATTTCTGTTTGCGACTCCATGATCCCATGATGGATGAGTCAATGCTCACAGTTTGTTCACCTCCGCATCTGTTTACAAACAGTCTCTGTCTGCCAGTTTCTTGCAATAGGGTTTAGAAAAAATTATATTGTATTTTGATCTGCTAACATAATAGTATTATTTTTTTTTTTAATAACACCGATGCAAACTTAGGTGATTCATAAATAGATCTAATAAAACTATTCATTCGAATAAAAACAAGAAATATAAAAAATAACGTTTTATCTAGACCTACAAGTAACTGACTTTAATTATATTCCACCAATCCCTGTTGCAATGATTCTCTAAATTTGACTTCATCCAAAAAACAACGGGAAAACACAAAAGTTATAATTTAAAAAAAAAAACAAGGTTTATTAGCAAACCTAACTAAACAAACGAAAATAATTTTTATTTCGTGAATCTTTGTTGAAGCAATATAAAGCAAGACAATCAATTATGATTAATTAATTTGGAATAAAATTAAAGTAAAACTTAAGTTATTAACAAAATAATTCAATTTATAGTATAAAACCGTGGGACGCAATGAACTTTTGTTACGGAGGGACGCATGGACTGACATCATTGAGGTTTTATTATTTTCATAATAAATCTACTTTTATAAATAGTCACCAATAATATGTTTGTAACATTTACTATCATGCCCCCACGCTTTTTTTTACGATAAATTGAATTATTTTGTTAGTAACTTAAAAAATTATTTATTATTTATTTTAGTAACTTGACAAATTATTTTTGTCTGTTTAGTTTGACCGCTATTGAAGCGGTTTTTTTTAACTATAACTTATTTATTTTTTCGTAAAATGCAAATACCTCAATTTAATGGCACTAGCTCAAAGTGGCATGTGTTCTAAATGCCAATGTCTGGAAGATCCAAGACACATCGTGTTTAAGTGCAAAAGGTGTGTGAATGAGAAGATAAGAACGCTGGGTACACTGACTGTTCAAGACGTCTCTGAATTTTTAAGAACTATGACGAAAGTAAAGGCCCACGATTTAATTAAATTTTTGTCTGAAACAAAAGTTCTCAAATCATAGAGGGAGACAAAGAAAATTCAACTGGGCATAAAATTAGATAGTGCTACATTGGCAATATAGGACTTGTGTTAGGGAGGGAATATAATTTTAATAAAAGGTTTTATTATTAATAATAATAGCCAACAAAATAATGTCAATAGGAACAAAGATTCGACAATACAATACGGTCGTAAAACCAACAATTCTCTACGCAAGTGAAACACTAACCCAGGAAACAACAACTTCAGGAGATAAAAAAAAAAGAGAGAAAGATCATCAGGAAAATTCTAGGAGGAAGACATACCCAGGACGGTTACAGGCTACAAACAATTGAAACTACGGAAAATTATTCAAACATTGAAATTGATATTAAGAAAAGGAGAATGAAATTCTTCGGTCATCTCAGCCGACTACCAGAAAATCGACTGACGAAAAAAATAATAGATTATGTAACTTCACTTAAGAATTCCACAACATGGCTAGATGAAATTCGAAAAGACCTTAAAAATACAAACATAGGACCAGCAGACATTTTAGAAAGAAACATCTTTAGACGTAAAGTAGACAAATTGGAAGTTGTACCAGAGCAATCAAAACAAAAACAGTACAGACAAAAGTGGTCAGCAGAACGTAAACAAGCCTTTTCTGGAAGAATAAAGGCCTACTGGAGGAACAGAAAGAACCCAAAGAAAAATTGATTTAGTTAATTGCTTAATGTCTTCCATTTCTGAGGAGAATTCGCGGAGAAAAAAAAATTAAAAAAATAATAGCCAACTTTCTATTTACGTAAACAAATAAGAAACAACAAATTGAATATTATGCTAACAAGAGGAGGTTATAGTAACTCAGTGTTGCCACTAGGTTGCAATGACTCAGTGTTGCCATAGATTTATTTATTCAAGTATTAAAACATTTAAACAGCAACTAATTGACATTGAATATTATGCTATTTAAAAACGTTTTAATGTTGGAGTTTATAATATTTTATAAGCTAAACAGAAAAGAGCGGATACAAACATAGAAGGTGAAGAATCCATTATTCATAAGGCAGCACTGATCGCTCACGACACCTCCACCTGCCCGTTCCTTATCTGTCCCAAAGTGGTTCTCTTAGCTCCACCTCTAATATTACCTTAGTCCCTTTGATTCGTAACAAAAGGCCTTTAAAATTATTTTTCTGCCACTGCGTTCTACTCTGCATTCCTCTCTACCTTCGTCTGTTTTTTTTAAATTTTTTATTTATTGATATTTACAACTGTACAAAATAATATACAACAAGTAAATGTGTTGATAGTGAATACAATGGCATGTAAATGACTTGTGAAGAACTAGTCAATAGTAGCACTTCTTTTCAGACGCCTCGGAGGATTATCGGGAATGCAGTGGGAAGCAAGTTGGGAAACTAGTGGATCGGAGTGGTCATGGAGCTTACTATGAAAGTATAGTTATCTCGTTTGGGCTAAATCAGCAACATGTGGAACATTGAGATCTTTATTTATAAGTTTATCGGTTACAAAATAAGAAGCATTGAAGATTTTTCGAAGGATATTAGTTTGTAAGGATTGGATGCGAGATGAATTGGATGTTTTAGTGGAGACCCAAAGCTCGACTCTGTACTTCCAAATAGGTCCTAATCACAGTCATGTAAATGAGTCTTTTGTAATTTAATGGGAGCTTTGAATGTTTGTCTAGTAAATGTAGAAGTAGTCTGTAAAGACGAGCAGTTTCTTGTCGTTTTAGTCATGTATGTGGATTCCAAGTAAGACGTCTGTCCGAGTGGAGTCCTGGCAGAAGGATACTGTAGGCAGGAAGTCATAGGTTTACGACGAAGGGTAAAGCTTATTTGATGGGATTGGTTTGGGTTTATTTTAATTATCCAATTTTGATACCATTCTTGAATGTTAGTGATATGAGATTGTAGTGATTGGAATGCAATGAAAGGATCACTATTTACTGATAACACAGCTACAAAGTTACATTTTGTTTCAGTTCGTCCTATGACTGAGTCTCACCGATCAGCAAATTCATAGCTTTTAAATATAAACTATGATAGAATTGAAGATACATTTTCGGGGCACGCGAGAGCGTTACGCGTAGTTTGATAGTTCGATATTAGGAGAGTAGGAGCAGTTAAGAGCTCAACACTGGTTATATTATAAAACATAATCACTAATGAGTGAGCTCCTTTTGACTCTGTTTCTCCTAATACGAAATAAAAAAATTTAGCCTGGATTTGACCGATCTTGCTCGAACTCTCTCGGCAATCTTCCAGGTAAGAGAAAAAAAAATAAAAAAATAACATAAGGGCATAGACGGTCAGCAGGATTAAGTTATTTAATTTGAAAATTTATCTCCTACAGTGAACTAAATCACTGGTAACCGAAAAAAAAAAAAAAATATAATATCGTTGGTAAAATTTCCAATTCCGCTATGTGCATTTTAGCGGATTTTAATATGACATTAAATAAAAAATGTGCTTTAATGCACATGTGTAATTATTTTTTGGGCTAAAATCACAAATTACAGGCCAAATCCTAAAACTCTTTCCTCAGAAAGCTATCCTATTCCTAACCTATATTTATAATGCTGTTCTCCGCACAGTATCCATAGTAAAGATGATACCCAAGCCAAAAAAGCCACCTGAACGTCCAATATCACTCTTGCCCTAGACAAACGAAGCTTCTAATAAATTAAACGAGACTCATTTACATGAGTTATTAGACCTATATGGACATACGGAGTTGAGCTTTGGGGGTTCACTAAACCATCCAATTCTTCTCGAATCCAATCCTTACAATCCCAAATCCTCCGAAAACCTTCTTACTTTGTCACGAATAAACTTATCCATAAAGACCTCAATGTTCCATAAGTTGCTGATTTAGCCCAAACCAGATACCAATCCTTTCATAGTAAACTGCACTCCCACAAGAATCCATTAGTCTCCCAACTTGCTTCTCATTCGATACCTGATAACCCACCGAGGCGTCTGAAAAGAAAATGGCCAAGAGACCTTCTAGTTTAGAACATTTTTTGAAGTGCTACTAGTGAGTAGTTCTTCACAAGTGATTTACATGTCATTATAATAATTTCCTCAAATTTACTTGATGTATATTGATGTACAGTAAGTAGAAATGCTAATTTTAAGTATAATTGGTGTTTACAAATAAAACATTTACTGGATAAAATCGGAGAAGGGGGAATAGTTTTCGAATCAAATATAGTTAAACTCAAAGAAAAAAGTCAAACTGTATTAGAAAAATACAAAATTTATTTATTCAATTTGGATCTATCCTCTAGCCAGCAGTCGAATTTTAGCACATTCTACAATAGCATTAATCCAACCGGTTCAATCCCTGTTTACATTAATATACGGATAAATATTATTTTCACTAGAATTATTGCACAGTTAAGAACTACAGGAAAACATATAATAAAAATAACAACTCCAGATAAAATCACACAAATTAATCCTCAAGAAATCTGTATGGTTTGTAATATGAAAACTAATGAAGACCTCGGACATATTCTTTACACTTGCCCAATTTATAATGGCCTGCGTAACACTTATTACCCTAGCATTGATTCAAATGACAGTTTTCAAATACTTAATCCACAAAATGAAATAGAAGCAAAAAAACTGGCATATTTTATTATAAATATAATGAAAATCAGAAATTTTTTCACTGAGATATAGTAGATTTAACTGTAAAATATCAGTATCATGTATATACCTATTTGCCTGAGATATGACATATATTTATATATACTTGAAATTACTAGTTCAATATGATCTTTGATAAAGTTTAAAGGTTTATAAAGGACATAAAAAAAAGTGTTAATTATTTTATTAGGTATTTTTTATTATTTAGATAGAAAAATATGTATTTAATTTTTATTAGTTGTATTTAATTCTTAGTTTATTCAAAGTGCTTTGGTATATTATTTAAATTATTATTAGATGAGTATGATAATGTGCATAATATTTGTAGGTGTATTAATGTTTGTATCTTATTTCATTGTACACAATATATGACCGAACTTCTTTGTATAGGGCATGGCCCTGCTTACAAATAAAAAAATAAAAAAAAAAAAAAATATATTGATGTACAGTTGTAAATATCAATAAATAGTTGAAAAAATCACAAAAGTGTTTCGTCAAAACCTGAACAAAGATGGATTTGCTAACCATATTCTAGATTCTAGTTTACTTAAATTAAAAAAAGTTCTGCTTTACTTTAATGAATAACCTTATATATTTACTTGGTTTCATGTAAATTTAAATTTGGTAATAATTATTATTTGGGAGAAATAATTTAATTATTTATTTTATTTAACTATTTGCCTTATATAAATAACTAGCATACCCCGTCCCGGCTTCGCCCGCTCTTGTAAGTAAAGAACTTGGATAATTTTAATTAATAATTGAAGTTATATTTGTTTATCGATATAAATATTGTATAAAGTCATGCAATTGAGCATTATTTCTTCAATGATATCATTCATAGTAGTAATTTTCAACTTGGTTAAAATTGTACAGATTAGGTCGTTGAAGAGTATGTAAAAGCATAATAAAAGCAACCAATTTTTAATTTTAATGATGTGAGTTGGTAATCCAGATGGACAGAGACTATTAAGCCACTCTTGCGGATAATGGACTGCAATATCAGAGCTTGTTACAAAAGGCCCGTGATTCATATTTTTACACACAATATCAAAAAGCAAAGAATTGACATTCTGATTTGGTAATAATTATTATTTGGGAGAAATAATTTTATCGATTTGACCAGGTTGAAATTTAATTTCTAACCGTAAAGGAACTCGACATTGTCGCAAACTCGTTTCTGCCGCTCAACATTGAGCATTTAAATTTTTATTATTGCAAAACCTTCCTAGATCTATGAAGATGATGAAGTAAAAATTTTGTACAGTATTCAATAGTTTTGCCATTGCAAACTCAGTTGCAGAACAGCGCTATTATCGTTAGATTTTTAAACTTCACCGAAATTCATACGTCACATACATATTTATATCTTTTTTTATAACAATTCAATCGAACTAAGCAAATTTTATTATCAACTAGGATCCCCAGTAGTGACCTTCGCCCGCTCTTATAAGTAACGAACTTAGGTTTAACTAATACCAGGAGTTTTATTTTTTAACAACAAAGATCTTATCATGCAGTTCAGAATTATTTTCTCACAATATTTCTAGATATTTTCACTCAAAGCTGTAACCCGGTATTATTGCAATGATTTACTCAAAAGCATTATTGGATATTCAATCCTTAAATCTAATCTATGAGTTGGTGATTTGGATGGACAGAGACGTTTTAGGAAGAAACTCTAGCGGATAATGGACTGCATTATCAGTGCTTACAACTCTATCAATAGAGATATTCAGGCTGTCACAATTTACTTTTTCAATAATAATGTTAATATTCTCTGCTATAGTATTTGTTGGTAATATTACTGCTCTTTCACACAACCAATGGTACAATTTATTAAATAAACCTGAAACATTAAAATGAATTTGAAACCATTGAAATATAAGTCTTCTTAAAACCTTCATCAAAAGCTATGGTCAAAAAATAATCGATATTTTGATAATGCAATAATGTTTAGTGCAGCAAAAATAATTTTATTGATTTCATTTGGTTGGATTTTAATTTCTATCTAACTATAACAGTTAATGACAGAGTGACAAACTTCTGCCACTTAACACTGTGAATTTAAATTATTATTATAGTAAACTATAATGTTTAAAATCTCCCTAGAATTATGAAGATTTTGTAGTTACAAATACCAAATTGTACCAACAGAGGGGTTTAATAATTTTACCATTGCAAACTCTGGTGTAGAATGCCGCTAACCACATATCGTTCGATTATTAAATATCCCTAGGATCCACACATCACACTAAATATTTATAGCTTTTTTTATAACAATTTATTTGAATTAAATCAATTTTATTATCAATTTCTAGCTCTAAATAACATTGTACCGTTATAACCAACGAAGAATGGCTTGTTCTTTTATATAATGGTACAGATATAGATTAATTTAGAACATATGTTTTATTGCTAATTGTTTAAAAACACCTGCACTAAATTAATATTTATAAAAAATAAATATTATTTTGATATTTTTGGGATATTTGTTCAACCCCAACTCTGATTTTAAAAAAAATTTACCAAAACCTTCCCGAGGATATACTTAATAATTTCCCAAATTTTTACGTCGATTGGATGTACGGTTTTTGAATCTATCGAGTACAGACATACACACATTCATTTTTATATATATAGAAGATTTCTAATCTTCGTCCGATTAGCCATAGCAGCATAAAATGAGGTTAAACGAAATGAACAAACAAACAAACAGATTTCTAATCTTTATAACAACACCTTATCTTTGTAACCTCTTTTGCATGGCGCTCGCCAACTATCGATCAGTTTTCCGACTTCACTTCGCAATATATATTTATCGATTTTTTTTTAACAACAACTTGATTGAAAATATGTAAATTATATTGTTGCTAAACCTTCCTTGAACTATAAAGATTGTGTTGTAAAAATTTGGTACTGATTGGTGCAGTAGTTTTCGCATTAGTGATCACGAACGAAAAATGGCTTGTTCTTTTATATAATGGTATAGATATTATTAATAACTAAGTTGAAAGTCTAATATAATCGATATGGAGGTGATAAGAGCGGAGATAAGAGTACAGTAGAGGACTATGACCAAGGCTAGCAGTCTCAACTACTTGTCACCTACTTCTTAGGAAATATTAATCTTAGGGGATTATATTGTCAACTTTATCTTAGCCTTCTACATCCAACTCTAAATAGTTTATTTACTTTTCAAATATATTAATAAAAAAAAAGTTTGATACAGAAAGAATTGTACAAAAAAAAAAAAATAAATAAAAAAAAATACCATTTCATACTGCTGTACAAAAAAAGAAAGCAGTTTATATTAATAACAACTTTCTGATTCATTAAATCAAGTATTACAATTGATTAGATTTGTTAGGATTGATGAATTAATTTCCACATCTATTGAGATTATTTTATTAGAAAACTAGTTTCGAATGTCCACTAATAAGACCCAAAATTCCAACTTCGCTATCCATCTAAATGAAAATAACCACAAATTTAATAAAGAATCGGGAGTAGAAAATAGCCTGAAATTAAATACTTTTGAATCACTAGAAATAATAAAATTGTTTAAAACCGATCCAGAATTTTGTTTAAATGAACAGATAAACATATCCAATAGCCCCATTTTAAATTTGTTTCCAATAGGAACGGAAAAATCCAACGAGTCATAAGGAAAACCCCATTGTAAATCAAAAATTTAACCTACCTGCTCCCTTCTACTTCTCACGAATTCAGCGAGAAGTCCATTTCTGTTTTAGTTACCTCAAAGGTGAATGCCCATGTTTGATTTCTTGTCTTACATTTTTAAGAACTTTAGTATATATAATCTATGTAACATAGTACTGATGTGTTGAAAAATTTTTGTATGTTTTAGAACTGAAGATGAATGTTTAGCATTCGAAACTAGTTTTATAATAAAATAATCTCAATAGAAGTGGCAATTAATTCATCAATCCTAATGGCATTGATCCTTCTATACCATTATGCGTACCTCAATTGTAGCCACTAAATCCTCTTCGAAATCGGCAGCGTTTCGTAATACAAACCGTGTAAATCGTGCAATCTGCTTAATGTGATGTTGAGGAATACTTGAGAAGGAATCTTTGATCCTGGAGAATTGTGGGATTCACGAAGGAAAACTGTTGTGGGTTACTGAGCAGCTAGAATGTATCAAATAAATTTTGCTTTTCGTAGCTTTATTTAGGAACGTCTAACAACATAACATGTTATTCCCAAGTAAAATTATCAGATTCAAGATATAT
The DNA here is from genome assembly GCA_003667255.2 of Euschistus heros. NCBI lineage: Eukaryota > Metazoa > Arthropoda > Insecta > Hemiptera > Pentatomidae > Euschistus > Euschistus heros. Next base: position 1,095,463 of record RCWM02000237.1, read on the forward strand.
ATCGTATGCTAACTCATTCTCTGGAATTGGGAATGAACTAAATAACCGTGCGTATGATCTTCCGAGACATTGAACATTTTCCCACGGAAAAAAGAAAAAAAAACTCAATTCCCCTGACTGGGAAAAACAGTGGATCCTGGATATTTCTACCTTTAATCTACTGATTTTCACAATATACATTTTAAAATTAAAAGGGTCGAGTTATTTGAATTAATTGAACTGAAGATGAATGTTTAGCATTCGAAACTTGTTTTCTAATAACATAATTCCAATGGAAGTGGCAATTAATTCATCAATCCTGATTGTATTGATCCTTCTATACCATCATAGTGTACCTCAAGTGATTAGATTTGTGCTTTCAATTCATGACTAGTTGTTTAGTCCAGTCAATATAGACCAAAAAAAAAAAGCAATCAGAGAAACTAAAACTACAAGTTCCATTTTTTTGTTTTTCGCTTATAACTCGAAATCGGTGAAACAGTTTGTCAGTACAAAATGAAAGCTTATTAAATATGCTAAAAGTTCGGCTATGGGTGATTCTCAGATTACGGGCAATTTTTAGTCCCATAAGATTATGAATCAATTAAGTAAGTCCTACCTTAATTTTTGCCCAATGATATTAGGGTGGTGAAACATTTTTTCATAATAAAATATAAAACATAAAAAAACGAGTAATTTGATTTGAAAATTGCTTATAAACAATGAAAATGTCATTACTACGGAGAGTCCCACTCATATTTTTTTACTAAACATTCGCCACTTTGGTTTCGTTTACTATGGCGAATGGTAGTGAAATTTATTTCCTCGCTTTAAGGATGTCCTAAAGACCCTAAATGTTTTCTTTTTTGTGTTTTTGTTTATTTTGCTCCAATCATAGTCTCATCACTATGATGTCACATCCAAGCAAGTAGAGAAATCAACTTAAAGAAATAGTACAGTTGGGAATTTTTTTTCAAAATGTAGTGGTGGACCTTTTGCTGAAGCCATAGCGGCGAAGCGATAGTCAGTTTGGTAGTTCCCTCACACGTGTTTACAACCTAAGAGGTAAGTCACGTACCTTTATTTTTGTCATTACCACGACTAGTATTATCACTCTAGCTTTTCAAATTATTTCATTGGCTTTATTTTTATTTATGGGTTTACTGTTAAAAACCCATGTCATTCTCACGCCCGAATTATTAGCGCGGTAATGACGTAAACTTTACGGTAATGAACATTTTTATTAATTTTTAGTTCTTTTAGTTATTTTTTCTTTAACCTAGGCACCCAACGACAAAATGACTCGTCCCAAGTTGAAATTGACTGCTACCGAAAATAACCAACAAAAAATGCTGCGGATTGTCATTACCAAGATCCAGTTTGTCATTACCGCACTTTATTAATTTTAAAATTCTAAATTTCTCGTGAAAAAATCTGTATTGATTTTGACTAATTGTATTTTTCAAAAGCTGAGAAGCCGTCAGTAGTTTTTAAATTTTTAATTTAATGGAGTCTAAATTTGTAAAAATTTGATCTCGAAATTGCCCGTAATCTGAGAATCACCCTTATATACATTTTTACGAAAAACTGGACCGTTTTCGTGCTACCGGCTCCGAAAATGAAAGAATTTTCAAAATAATTGTTTTTCACTCGTGTTTTTCATACATTTTTGTCTTTTAGATCCTTACTCGTTCATTTTATATATCATATATTAATTTATATTGAACACGTCGCAACTTACAGCAATTTTTAAGATCTCAAAGAAAAATCATGATTTCCCAATTAAATTTTGATGTTCCATTCAACGAAAAATATAAACAGCTGAAATTAATACATCTAAATTACAATCAGTAGGTGATAAGCCTCAGCGGAAAATTACGTAATCGGGTAGTTTTCAAAACTGACAATTTTCAATGTCTTATAATATTTCAAAGCTCACCGGTTTTCGAAATAAATAAAAAAACTATCCTTAAAACTGCGAATCTCACAAAAACTTGCAAATTTAACCAGCCTTCAGATGGTATGATCAAATTAATGATTCCGTATCGATTTCATGGAGAAATTAAGTTTTAAAATCTGAAAAAACATCGTGTTTTCATTTGGCATACAAATCAGTTACTTGTGTAAATAAAACATTATGATAACCCCTTAATGAAAATGTGCATTTTAAACATAATAAACTCTTCATTGGAATAAAAAGCAAAGAAAAAAAAATTATTGTTTATTAGAAAATAAAGGAAAACTGTCAATAAAGCGACACCAGATCAAAGGAACTTATGTTATAATATTTATTTATTTATTTATTATTATTATTATTTAGGATTTATGATGATAAAAGTATGGTTGACTGGATTATGAATGGAGAAGAAGATAGTCAGGGATGCAGTCAAAGTAACACCACGTCAAAGAAGAATCCTTTAATACGTGCCAACGTTGAGTCATCGTCCTCCTCCTCACAAGTGTGGTTCGGTGGCCCTGAAGAAGACCTGCAACGCAGGTCAAAACGTTGGTACGTATTAAAGGATTCTTCTTTGACGTGGTGTTACTTTGACTGCATCCCTGACTATCTTCTTCTCCATTTAGGATTTATTTTTAGTAGATTTTCAATGTAAGGTTTAAAACCCAATGATAATGAACATAGACCTCAATTTTGCAGTTAGGTTCTGAATACAGATTGTGTTGAAGAATGCCACTTTTTGAGGTGAATTTTATGGACAAATGAGTCTGTTCTTACAGGAGAAGGCATTTCTACATATCCATGTGGGGTATCGTTGGTTTATTCAACTCTGTACTGCTGTCGAATAGAGTTTGAAAATTATTGTTTGCCCAACAGATTGAATGGTGAGAATTACTAGGATAATGTATAAATGTATAATTATTTCTTTTAATATTATTCCAACAAATACGACAAGATGTCTACGGCAGACTATACTAAGATTGGATGGTTCTTATCAGTCCATTGTGTTGATAGGCAGAGATAGTGTTCATCTTTGTTCACCTGGCGTCGTAACCAGCAGTCGATGGAGTCATTGTCAGTTACTTTAAAGAGTAAATTAAAATAATGAATAATAAAATTAAGTGTATAATAACATTTTGGAAAGAAAAGTATTCAATTAAATAAGTTAGTTATGCTTAATTAATAATATAGTCGGAAATTGCCTTACATCCGAATAAGATTTTATGTATAAATTACATTATCATATTATTTGAAACAATACATTTTATTTTTTTATATTTTAGTAGGAATTTATTTTTCATTTGATTATCTGAATGATAGTATAGAAGGATCAACACAATTAGGATTGATGGATTAATTGCCACTTCTATTGGAATTGTTTTATTAGAATACTAGTTTAGAATACTAAACATTCATCTTTACCAAACATCAGCATTTTTTAACCTAGATTATATTTCTTATAATATTTAAACAGATATATATATATATATATATATATATATATATATATATATATATATATATATATATATATATCCTTTTTTATTTTTAATTGATGATAAACCATTTTGATTTCGATAATTTAATTTTCAAAAAACAAAATTTCAGTTCTAATGATACACCAACTCATACTTAAATTTAATATAATGCTATCCTAATATGTTAACAGTTTATTTAGTTATTATTATTTCTTTGCTGATGAAAAAGTGGAATTCAAAAATTAAATTTCGTTATGTGTATTACAAAATATTGGATTTAATAAATTATAACTTAATTTATCAAATTCAATATTTTGATTTTCATATAAGTATGACTGGAAGTGGAAATTTAAATAATTTCTTAAATATTATCGTTCCTTATTATGTTATAATAATATATTTTAATGTATTCATCTTAAATAATAGTTTGTTTTTTTTTAATATTTTAATAAATTTATTTATGGAGCGTACAGTGTCTCATTTATTCATACTTTCATATTCATTTATACAAATGGATATATTTCTTAACTGCCACTATTAGATGTTTAATAAGGTTCTTGAGGTTCAGTCAATACAATAACAACTATTTTGGCGACGTTTCGAGACTATATTATTCTCCAAATCATGCCCTACAGTGAAAAAAAACAGGTTACAATAAAATTATACAAGTTATTTCGGGGCCACCTGTGGTGTAGTGGTTAGCATAGCAACCTACTAAACCCAAGATCGCGGGTTCGCAGCCCGGCAGATGACCTTAGGATTTTTTAAAGGGAGTAAAAAATCCTATGCTATGCCGTCCTTCGGAAAGGACGTAAAATGGGGGTCCCGAGCCTGTGCGATGTCAGGTACTCGTTAAAGATCCCTATCCTAATTATACCTGGATAGGCAAAATTTAGGACTCCCACCGTAGCATCGTCCGATTAGCCATAGCAGCATAAGGTGACGTTAAACGAAATAAACAAACAATATACAAGTTATTTCAAAACATAAAGTTAGCTATAGTACAAGTATATAAAAACATGTGTTAGAATAATAAAAGTATATATAATTACAAAATATAGAGGAGTATGAAACTACTTACAATGTTACTGATAGATTTAGGTCCTAAATTTCAACACATGTTATTGCAAATTAATACATTCAGATTAATAATATACAACATAAACCAATAACAATTTATCCATTTATTAAACAGAAATAAAGGGAATCCCGTCTAACTGTGCTTGGCAAAACCATTGGAAAAACAATTGGCAAAAATATTTCCACCATGACAGTCAGGTAGTCAGGCATGCATGCTCTCTCGACCTTTGTCCGTTCTTAGTTTTTATTAGCAGACACTCTCGTTAATTTTTATTGAGGAAGCGATAGTTTAATCAACATGAATTTCACAACAGGATCAAACTACATTTACAACGAAAACTTCTATGATAATGCTAGTTTTTAGAATGGCATTAGAAACGATAAAATCCACACAATTTTCATATCTATATTTACAAGTTGGATTTAGTATTGAATAGTTCCAACCATATGTTCATATGTTGATAGGACCCTTACGGCTAGTTGATACCTTAGTTTTCAACCCTGGAAACCCTACAAGATTGTCATAATTCTTAAAATAACGCGAAATTTTAAGCACTTTTGTTTTTCGATTTTCTTAAACCATGTAATTTTTTTTTTTTATTGTAAATGTAATTACAATTACTTGAGGTACGCATGATGATATAGAAGGATCAATACAATTAGGATTGATGAATTAAATGCCACTTCTATTGAGATTATTTTATTAGAAAACTAGTTTCGAATGCTAAACATTCATCTTCAGTTCTAAAACATACAACAATTTTTTCAACACATCAGTACTATGTTACATAGATTATATATACTAAAGTTTTTTAACAAGATAAGACAATCAAGCATAGGCACTCACCTTCGAGGTAACTGAAACACCTGTGTTTTACAAAATATAGAGGAGTATGAAACTACTTACAATGTTACTGGTAGATTTAGGTCCTAAATTTCAACACATGTTATTGCAAATTAATACATTCAGATTAATAATATACAACATAAAACAATAAAAATTTATCCATTTATTAAACAGAAATACAGAAATCCCCTCTAACTCTGCTTAGCAAAACCATTGGAAATCCACAACCATAATCGTTTCTTCAGCAATTCCCTCAGTTCAGTTGTAGACTAGAACTGTTATATTTAGTAGGAGATACCAATAGCATATCCATCAGTAACATTGTAAGTATTGGGTTGTTTCACATGAAATGTCCGATTTTATAATATTTGAAATACATAGAGGATTTTGCGAGTCTCTGTTGTTTACTTCCAAAGTTCACATATCATAATCAAGCAGTTACTAATCCTCTACTTTTCTTTTATAAACATTAGCTTCCCAATCAATTACACACTGTTTAGTATACCTTCAAATATGAACATGGAAACACGCGATTTTCGTGTAATATTTTTTTATGAGTTTAAACTAGGTCGTTCGGCAGCTGAGGCTGCTAGAAACATCTGTAAGGCGTTTGGGAAAGGGATTGTAAATAAACAAACCATTCGCCGTTGGTTTGCTAAGTTTTCGACTGGGGATACCAACTTGGAAAACCAGCCCCGAGGAAGACCTCCAACTGTAATTAGAGACCATTACCTCTACAACCTACTGCAATGAAATTGGCCAAATGCACGAAAAATTATTGAAAAAAACAACCTGGATTGGTAAATCGGAAGGGCCCTATACTCCTACACGACAACGCTAGACCCCACGTTTCAAAACTTACCATGCATAAATTGAAAGAGCTGGGGTACGAAGTTGTTCCGCACCCACCATATTCTCCCGACTTGTCTCCAACAGATTATCACCTTTTCAGGAATTTAGACATCTTCTGCAGAGGAAAATTTTTTGCAAATGATGCTGAAATCAAAAGTGCGTTTTCAGATTTTGTTTCACTTCAAAGCTCAGAGTTTTTCAAATCCGGAATAAAAAAGTTGTTGTCACGTTGGGAAAAATGTGTAGAAAAAGAAGGTAAATACTTCGAATAAAATTATATTGTTTTCATATTGTATTTTTACTAAAATCCCTTTACCTTGAAAACGGACATTTTATGTGAAACAACCCAATAGTTTCCTACTCCTCCATATTTTGTAATTATATATATTTTTATTATTCTAACACATGTTGTTATATACTTGTATTGTAGCTAACTTTATGTTTTGACATGACTTGTATAACTTATATAATTTTATTGTAACCTGTGTTTTTCACTGTAGGGCATGATTATGAGAACAATATAGTCTCGAAACATCGCCAAAATAGTTGTTTTTATTTACTGACTGAACCCCAAGAACCTTACTGAACATATATATATATATATATAACTTTTTTTTCCAAATACATATCCATTAATCTATAACAAAAAATAATTTTAATCCGTGACGGAACTTTTTGTGAAAAAAATTAAGTTTTAGACCTATTGATATAATAAACAGGGCTTGAACCGTAAAAAAAATTCTCATAGCTATATATAATTATCGTTCGATTATATCTTATCATTTTTCCAACTATACCAAAAATCTAAAAGATATGTTTTTTAATATGATAGAACTATTCCTAGAACGTCTAATAAATAATATTTGAGGAGTTGTATAATCCACCCACCTTGGATTAGTTTCGTTGTATTAAAAGATTACAATGGATTATCAGAAAATCCTTCCAATTTATCATCACAATATCTCACCGTTCGTTAAAAACACTTCTTTCAAGCAATGTCATTAATTTATATTATAATTATTAAGTTGGTTAGTTATTTTATTTTATATCTTTTATGTAAATTTATTAAATATATTTGTAAATAGTCAAGCTTCTCTTATATAACAAACCAAAACCAGATACTGCCGTACGCTTTGATTTACCTTATAGTTATTATAACTAACTTATAGTTGGAACCATTGATAAAAGAAGTCTTGCTGACTTTTATTGAAAAGTTCATTGGAGAAGCAGCGATACTGTTTGGAACTATTTCGGACATTAATATCTTTTTTGTAAAATTATGGTACCGTTCCGCAAGTCGGTCTCCAGCCCCTTCACGCGCCCAGAATACCTTATTCTAACCTTGTTCGGGGTCACCTTTCGGGGGTCACCTGTGGTGTAGTGGTTAGCATAGCAACCTACTAAACCCAAGATCGCGGGTTCGCAGCCCGGCAGATGACCTTAGGATTTTTTAAAGGGAGTAAAAAACCCTTAGCTATGCCGTCCTTCGGAAGGGACGTAAAATGGGGGTCCCGAGCCTGTGCGATGTCAGGTACTCGTTAAAGATCCCTATCCTAATTATACCTGGATAGGCAAAATTTAGGACTCCCACTGTAGCATCGTCCGATTAGCCATAGCAGCATAAAGAGACGTTAAACGAAATAAACAAACTAACCTTGTTCGGATTTATTTCAGTGTTTTAGTCGCTACTTTTAGAGGAGAAACGTTATTTTCCATCATTCAGTAACATTATATGCAGTTTCATACTTATGCATATTTCATAAATATATGTAGTATATATTCTAACGCATGTTTTTATATATTTATATTGTAGCTTACTTTATGTTTTGAAATAACTTGTGTAACTTATATTATTTTATTGTAACCTGTTTTTTCACTGTAGGACATGATTTTGAGAACAATATAGTCTCCAAATGTTACCAGAATAAGTTATTTTATTGACTGAACCTCAAGAACCTTATTAAACATCTAATAGTGGCAGTCAAGAAATATATCCACATATATATAAATAAATAAGAAAGTATGAATAAATATTAAATAAAACTAAGAGACACTATAAGCTCCATAAATTTTGTAAAATATGTTTCAATAAAAAAGCTATTAGTTGATATGAATACATTAAAATATATGATTATACGCTATAATTTATTAAATCCAATATTTTTTAATAAACACAACAAAGTTTAATTTTTGAGTTCGTCTTTTGTTTTTCATCAATATCTCAAAAATAAGAAATAATTAAACTGTTAATAAATTAGGGTAGCATTATATTAAATTTAGGTATGAGTTGGTGCATCTATAGAACTGAAATTTTGGTTTTTGTTACATCGATAAATAAATTTTGATACAGTTATTTTTTAAATTGAATTATCGAATTCAAAATGGTGTATCTTTAATTAAAAATAAAAAAAATATTATTTCCACCATGACAGTCAGGTAGTCAGGCATGCATGCTCTCTCGACCATTGTCCGTTTTTATTTTTTATTAGCACACACTCTCGTTAATTTTTATTGAGGAAGCGATAGTTTAATCAACATGAATTTCACAACAGGATCCTTAGGTAGAATTAGAATCCTTAAGCTGGTAATTTTCAGTTGTAAGTTGAAAGTTAGAAATTACTGAAAGAGCACTTCCCTTTAAATTGGAACTTAGATAATGAAAACGCTGTATGGGGCTCAGATACGGGTTGTCGTGAACAAGGGCGGTGAACAACGAGAAAAATTCAGGCCACTGTTGTATGTCGCCTGAAAAAGTTGGTAAATTAATTGGTGGTAACGAGAAAGCACCCTGAGCCAAATGACTAGGGCTGGCAACCGGTGTAGAAGTAGCAATAGCTTCTTCTTTTTTCAATTGTAAATATTTAGATTTAATTTTGGTTAACACACTATTGAAAGCAATTGCAGGGGCTTGAGTATCCACATGATTTTGTTTGGATAAGAGAGCATTACCTTAACAACGAATTAATATCCTTCCGGCATCTTAAAACAGTTAAACAGTCGAATATTTTTTAAAAAGTGTCCTTTCAAGGACGGCCATCTTAAAACCGTTAAATATTTAAAAACAGTATCCTGGAGGACAACAATGGAGGAAGTTATCCTTCGGATAACTTAAAAGACCTTTAAAACAGCAATCCTTAAGAACGAAAAAGCTAATTCTAGTTGTGGATGGAGAGAGTGGCCAAGGATGTCCTTCGGCCTCAAAAAATCGTCAGATCCTGGCAGATCTGTAAAACAGTGTTTTACGAAAGGCAATAAAAGATCCAATACCCTAATTTCCTTTGTAAGTATTTTTAATAAAGTCGGAAAAAAAAAAAAAAAAAAAAAAAAAGGATCAAACTACATTTACAACGAAAACTTCTATGATAATGCTAGTTTTTTTAGAATGGCATTAGAAACGATAAAATCCACACAATTTTCATATCTATATTTACAAGTTGGATTTAGTATTGAATAGTTCCAACCATATGTTCATATGTTGATAGGACCCTTACGGCTAGTTGATACCTTAGTTTTCAACCCTGGAAACCCTACAAGATTGTCATAATTCTTTAAAAAAAAAATCAAGAAATGTTAGCACTTTTGTTTTTTCGATTTTCTTAAACCATGTTATTTTTTTTTTCATTGTAAGTGTAATTACAATTGTAGTATATGGGATATTTTGATTGTAATTCATACAATATTTTACTTCATTGTAGAATAGAGGAATTAGTAAAGTTCTTAGAACGTATGTGAGAAGAGTTAACTATTATATATTGTCACTTGCAGTAAGCATGATAGTATTGAAGGAACAATACAATTAGGACTGATGAATTATTTGTTACTTCTATTGAAATTATTTTTTATTTAAAACAAGTTTTGATGTCAAACATTATCCCAAAAGGAACGGAAAAAAACCAAACAGTCATAGTGAAAACATAAAGGCCCCACAACTTTTACCCTCTCTTGATATTTTTCAGAAGTCCGTTTGCCTTCTTAGATGGGTATCAGTATATTTGATTTCTGTTCTTACATTTTTAAAAACTTTATTATCTTTGTAAAAAAGTGTTGATCTTTTAGAAATTTTTTTCTTAAAAAATAATGAATGGAAAACACGGAAACCTGGTATCGAATGAATGGGACGGTTCCGGTAACTTAACTCCCCGTCCAAAATATATCAACATCCATAATTCTCGAGATTTTCCTGGTTTTCACCTTAGTCCATACTTGGTTTATATTCATATTAATATTATTTATTAAACGTAAGACATTAAGGATTAGACACATAATAAAGTTAACAGTATTAAAAACAAAATTTGTGAAAATTTAAAACGATTCGCAGGTATGAAGGCCGATCGGATGCCGAGGTTCACTTAAGACCTATAATCACGTATGCAAGCCCTATATTCAGCTTTATGTCAAAAACTAACTACAGAAAATTACAAATATTCCAAAACAAATGTTTAAGAATTATTGGCAAGTATGAATACTTTACTAAAATTAAAACTATGCATAAAGAATTATGTATACCTTATACTAACGAAATCATTGAGAAAATATGTAAACAATTTTTCATTAAGTGTAAAAACAATAAAAACCCACTTATAAAAAATATTGTTAACTATAATAAAAATAGTACAAAACGATATATACATAAAAGAACTAAACATTTATTAATGTAGTATACCAATCTATTATATTTATTGTTATTTTAAATATACTTGTTTATGCATGTTATGTATATATGTTTGCATATGTATATATTAGGTGTGAGTGTATGTATTTAGATGTGTGTGTATGTAAGTATGTATGAGTATGTATGTGTGTATGTATACAAAAATGTATAGATATTTAAGAATGTATAGTTACAATTTTTGTTTATTTTATTACTAGGATGTTATTTTTCTTTTTATTCTTTGAAATTTTTTTTGTATATTTTTCTTTCTTTATAAATTATGATTATATCAGTATATACTTAAGTCGTTTAATAGTATTTTATTTAATTTTGAGACTGGTTTATTTTTGGTACAGCATTTAAAATTGTGAATTGTAAAATTATATAAGAAAAAAAAAAAAAAAAAAAAGAAATAATTAAAAAAAAAAAAAAAAAAAAAAAAAATGCGGAGGTTCAACATTCTAAAAAAAAATAGCGATTTTTCACAGAAATTAGCATGCTGACGAAATTACTGATTTTACAAAATATATGTTAGAAAAGAGATGAAATTTAATTTGCTAATCATTTGCGGGGAAAACGGTGCTTCTAGATCAAATAGTGTTCTCTTAGAAATGGGTAAAGATTGGAAAATCTGAATTAGAGGTATAGTGATTTAACGTAACACGTCAAAATTTTACTGAATAAACGTGCATTATTTAAAAATAATATAAAATAACAAAGATTATAATGAACGAAGAAAATGAGATTATATCACATATAAGTAGTTAGAATATGTAAAGATAGTTAATAAAATAAGAAATAAAATTAATGGGAGACAAGTTTGTTAAGTACCAATCTAAAATATATACGAATTTTAATGTTTTCATTTGACCTACTAAGCCCAAGATCGCGGGTTCGCAGCAGATGACCTTAGGATTTTTTAAAGGGAGTAAAAAATCCTTAGCTATGCCGTCCTTCGGAAGATCCTTAAAGATCCTCTTAAAGATTAAATTATACCTGGATAGGCAAAATTTAGGACTCCCACTGTAGCATCGTCCGATTAGCCATAGCAGCATAAAGTGACGTTAAACGAAATAAACAAACAAGTTTTAATTTGAGCACTGAACCGTAGTCGTAGGCTAAATAGTTTTCTCAGAAATGGGGAAAGATTGGAAAAATCGGAATCGCATTTGGAGGTAAAGTGATTTAACGTAATACGTCAACAATTAACTTACAATTAGTAAGCTTGTATTGTCTAAAAATAATTTAAAAAAAAAAAAATAATAAAAAACCCTTGACCTGCCGGCTGAAAAAAGAATTACGGTTCGCCCCCTTGACCGCCATTACTCATATATTTTATATATTTTCATACATATCAATATAGCTCCCAAACGGTAAGTCCTAGCTACAAATATTACATAACAAAAAATATTCTTCATTTAATTTCTGATCAGGAAACTATTACCACTTTACAACCCGAGTAACATCAACAGAGCTTCTTCAAAAGAAGCATCTCAGGACGCAAGATTGAAGAAGCTCATGAACTGTTGCCTGAGATTCGTTCTAGGGATAACACGTTATGAACATGTATCTCACCCACTACACAAGATTAAAATGGTTATTTCCCTCCTTCCGAAGACCTCCACTCCTTCCTTGGTTCGTTCCTTTACAAATCACTTTCCTCTCAGTCACCTCCCTATATCCTGAAAGCATTAACATTAAAATCATCTGTGAGTTCCCGCAAAACCAGATCCCGTTCCTCAGACCTCTACCTAACTTCCTTTAACACAACATCCTTCAAACGTTCCTTTATTTCTAGAGCTTCGAACTTCTGGAACTCCCTCCCTTCCATCATTCGCCATTCCTCCACTCATAGTAGCTTCAAATCCCGTCTTTTCGTTTACTTATTAGAAACTCAATCTAATAGTCATATCAATGAAGAAAATATTTTTTAAAATGAGATATGAATATTCAAAGTATAATATTGATTTTGGTACAGAATTATTTTAATACTATTACGCTAAATTTATATAATTGGTTTCAGCATAATTATATTATTTTATCAGACAAGATACATTATTTTTCCGTATAATTTATATTTCTTAGCTTTGTCTACTGTATTTTTTCATTGAATATTTTTTTGCTTTTTCCTAATTTGTTTTTGTAGCTAATTTTAAATTTCTAACCTTAAGATGTAATTTGTTTTCCATGTGATATTTTAAAACATGTATTATTAATTTTATTACTTTATGTTGTAATTTAAATTTCTTTCAATTCCTTAATTTAATTTTAATTGTATTTCCTTGCCTTTATCATATTTCTAAATTATAGATACGGCAGCTAGGCCGCCAATAATTGTACATTATAATTATTCTTAAGGGGCAATGGCCGCAGAATAAAATGTATTTTTCATTTCATTTTCATCAAACACAAAAAAATGTAGGCAAAACGGTGACTTTTTTTGATTCACACAAATATAGCTCCTAAAAGGTAGATCTTAGTGACCAATGTTCTATAACAAAAATATTTTCCGCTAAATTCCTAATAGGAAACTGTCGACAAATTTTTGATTTAAGCAACATCAATATAGCAAAAGCGTGTCTAACAACTCGTAACGCCCTCGCGTTTCCCAAAACTCTATGACATTTGACCAAATAAGCCCCGGGTTAAACATGTTATATGTTAAAAAATTATTAGATTTCAAAGAACGAAGAATATGAAATGTATAACACATACAGTTAAAATATGTAAATATAGTTAGTAAAATAACGGTTTAAAATGTAGGTAAAAAACAACTAAAATTAATGTGGGGAAAGTTTAGTAGAAAACAATCTAAAATATAAAAGAATATTAAGGAAATTTAATTATACTTGATTCGAGACCTGAAACATGTCTGTAGCGCAAATAACTATTTTTATTCAGTTTATTCAGAAATTAAAAAATCGGTTTGGAGAGAAAATTCTACGGCTGGTTTGACAAGCGCGTCAGTTGTCAGGAATCTAACTAATTCTTATTTAATTTAGAAATATATACAAGTATCAATTTATGTATGTAAAAAGATATATTTTTGATCCGAGAGGATGCTGCGAAAAAAAACCACGATATCAACTGTTCTCCCTGCAGGCACCGTTTAACCTGTTGGTCAAATAATTTTCTCATAAATGCATAAAAGATAGGAATATCGGAGTCGGATTTGGAGGTAAAGTGATTTAAGGTAAAACTTTAATATTTTGTTAATAAACGTGTATTGTCTAAACATAAAAAAATCATATGATTTCAAAGAAAGAAGAAAATGGAATTATAACACATAATAAGTTTTAATTTGAGAACTGAAACATGCCTGTAGTTCAAATATTTAATTCAGAAATGAAAACATCGGTTTGGAGAGAAACTTTTACGGCTGGTTTGACAAGTGTGTCAGTTGGCAGGAATCAACCAACTTTTTTTTTAATGTCTTTAATATACAAGTATCAATTTATGTATTTAAAAAGATATATTTTTGATCCGAGAGGATACTGCGAAAAAAAAACACGATATCAACTGTTCTGCCTGAAGGTACCGTTTAACCTGTTGGTCAAATAATTTTCTCAGAAATGCATAAAAGATAGGAATATTGGAATCGGATTTGGAGCTAAAGTGATTTAAGGTAAACCTTTAATGTTTTGTTAATAAACTTGTGTTGTCTAAAAATAAAAAAAATATCATATGATTTCAAAGAAAGAAGAAATAGGAGAATAACACATAGTAAATTTTAATTTGAGAACTGCAACATGCCTGTAATTCATATAGTTTTTCCAGAAATGAAAACATCGGTTTGTAGAGAAAATTATACGGCTGGGTCGACAAGTATAACAGTTGGCAGGAATCAACCAACTTTTTTTTAAATGTTTTTAATATACAAGTATCAATTTATGTATTTAAAAAGATATATTTTTGATCCGAGAGGATACTGCGAAAAAAAAACACGATATCAACTGTTCTGCCTGAAGGTACCGTTTAACCTGTTGGTCAAATAATTTTCTCAGAAATGCATAAAAGATAGGAATATCGGAATCGGATTTGGAGCTAAAGTGATTTAAGGTAAAACTTTAATGTTTTTTTAATAAACTTGTATTGTCTAAAAATAAAAAAAATATCATATGATTTCAAAGAAAGAAGAAATAGGAGAATAACACATAATAAATTTTAATTTGAGAACTGCAACATGCCTGTAGTTCAAATAGTTAATTCAGAAATGAAAATATCGGTTTGGAGAGAACATTTTACGGCTTGTTTGACAAGTGTGTCAGTTGGCATGAATCTACCTAATTATTATTTAATTTAGAAATATATACATGTATCCATTTATGTAAAAAGATATATTTTTGACCCCAGAGGATGCTGCATAAAAAAAACACGATATCAACTGTTCTGCCTGCAGGCACCGTTTAACCTGTAGGTCAAATAATTTTCTCATAAATGCATAAAATATAGGAATATCGGAATCGGATTTGGATGTAATGTGATTAAAGGTAAAACTTTAATATTTTTAAATAAAATTATATTGTCTAAAAATGAGATGATATCATATGATTTCTATGATAAAGAAGAAATAGGAGAATAACACATATAGTTATTTAAATTTTGTAAATATAGTAAAAATAATTAAAAGACAAATAAAATAAATGTGGTGACAAGTTTGGTAGGTACATTCCAAAATATAGAAGAATTTGAAGGAAATTTAATCGGCTTTAATTTGAGGCCTTAACCCAGTATGTACGCATAATATAATTCTCAGAAATAGGAAAAGATTGGAAAATCAAATTCTGAGGAAAAATGAAAGAATTTGCTGGAAAAAAGAGGCAGCTCCAATCAACAGGATATGGGAAATTATTTAAAATCTTTTTATAAATATTAAAGATAAACATTTGTTTTGTTAGTTGACATTTGTTAAGAAGATGTGACTGACTGTGAAGCGAGTTTTTTCATTTTCCAAACTAGTTCTTTGCTTT
Source organism: Euschistus heros (assembly GCA_003667255.2). Taxonomy (NCBI): domain Eukaryota; kingdom Metazoa; phylum Arthropoda; class Insecta; order Hemiptera; family Pentatomidae; genus Euschistus; species Euschistus heros. Next base: position 1,111,277 of record RCWM02000237.1, read on the forward strand.
TTTTTCCCCGAGAAATTGATAGGAAGAACTATCTCTTTTGTGGAGCAATCCTCTCAATAGAATAACTGGTTTGACAAATGTGTAAGTAAGTTGGCAGGAACTTATTTCTTATTCAATTTACAAAATAAACACAAGTAACTAGCTCTGTATTTAACCCTTTAAAGGCCAGATCGGGAATTTATGAATACATTCCTTCTTCTTTTATCCTTTGAATGGCTATAGTCACACAAACCCCCACACATGTATCATGAAATTCAAGTTTGAATAAAGGGTATAGACGATAATGAGTAGGAAGGGAATAAAAGGCATTAACTATGTGTATCCTCCAGGATACATTGCCTGTTAAAGGATTAAAAAATATGTATTTTTGATTGGTACCAAGAGCAAAAAAACAAATTACAAAAAACAAAAAAACAAAAAACGATATCAGCGGAACGCTTCTAGGTCCCGTTTAGCCTGTAGGCTAAATAGTTTTCTCAGAAATGGATAAAGATTTGGAAATCGGATTTTGAGGTACAGTTAGTGATTAATCGTAACACGTCAATTTTTACTTAATAAACTTATACTGCCTAAAAATAAAAAAAATCATAAGAATTCAAAGAACGACTAAAATAAGAGTATACAACATTTAGTTAGTTAAAAATAGATAATAGTAAATTATAGAAATATTATGAATAAATTATTTTGCTAAGACTGACCGGCTGGCTTTGGGACGTTCCTCTTGACTTGCATCCACTTGTAGGTCGGTATGGAAGGTGCTGGCTGTGGCGGCTGGAGGCGGTGCTGCTCCTGGAACATGTGCTCTTCCTTGACCTGCTGGAACTGGAGCTCCTGCTGCCCGTACTCCAGACACGGCTCGTACTCCTGCTGCCTCTCCGGGCAGCGGTATTGGTAGTCCAAGTTGGTGTATGACAGGCCATTTATGACGTTCACATCCTGGAAGTACTCCTGCTTCTGGTCTGGAAACTCTTGGTACTGGTCCGCATGGTACTGGTACCTCGGCGAGTACTCTTCTTCGTAGTACGGCTGTTCCTCGTAGTAAGCCTCGCCGTACTGGTACATCCCGAGGTTCATGGTCATCATGGTCGACGCATCCCCGACTGACTCCTGAGCGAGAGGCCCCCACCCCGGGCTGGGAGGGGCGGGTCACGTGACCTCCCTCCGACCAATGGAAGGCGCGGAAGGCTATTTAGACGTCAGAGCCTGATGGATCAGCCCTCTTTGTGGAAGCGCCATGTCGACCCAATCAGTGCCCCTTGTGTCCGCCCATCTGCCCTAGAGCTCACAAATAAGGGGCGACATTTTTTTCTTTTCTCACCCAGCTCTTCACAGATTATGTATGACACAGCTTATACAAACGTGACCGAGGTCGGGGATCGGGATCGAGGTGGCTGTGGAAAAAAAATGAAAGGAATAGTCATCGCCGAGCTGGTAGCCCCATGCATTAATCTTTTTAAATATTTGTAGGGTTTTTCATCAGGTATCTACTTCCGCATAGGGTTCCAAAGATTTATCGATAAATCGAACATTAAACATAATCGCTCAAGAGAAAGAACATTTATATATCTATATATATAAAAATGAATGTGTTATGTCTGTACTCGATAGATTCAAAAACCCTACATCTAATCGCCGTGAAAATTTGGGTATTTATTAGGTATATCCCCAGGAAGGTTTTTGAAAAAAAAAATATTTAAAAAGCTTTTTTGCTGAGATCCCCTCTATCTATGGCTATAAGAATTTCTTTCATTGTATTTTCATAAACCCAATATTATGATATTTAAAATCAACGTTAACAAAAAGGAGTAGAGATTAGAAAGGTATTTCCATTAGTTTGATCATTATGCTAAAACCCGCCAAGTCCAACTCTAAATGTCAGATTCTTGAAAACTTTAAAATTCAGACGGCCTCACAAAAAGATCTCAAACACTCCCTCACAAAACCCATTTATCAATGGGTTGCCTAGAAAATTCATTCAATTTCTTTAGAAATTCATTAATTTTTTTTTTGTTTTTTTGGTCTCCTGCAAAATTTCCAAATTTGGACTTGAGGGTGTTTTAGAATAACAGAACTTAAATATTTTAAAGATTCTTGATTTCATTTATTATTTAAAAAATCACAAATGTAACTAAAATCTTTCACAATACTCTGTAGATGGGAGTGTGCACTGATATTTGAGAGACTGAGAGAATTGTAAGAATTATACAACATATTAATTTTTATTATGACAACCCCACAAACAGTCACAAAATAATAATGGATTGATTTTCAGCCGGAAATTTTACTCTTTTTGAAAGTCTATAGTATTTTTAAAATGTTCAAAATAATTATACGAGTATATCTAGGTTTGAAAATTCCACTTTTGACATAAAACATGTTGTGAATTTTACTTGTTATTAAATATGTTTGACTACAGACAATTTTTTTGTTTGTTTTTTTATTCAGAATGCAGAGTAGCAGGGTTTTATTAAATTTTAGAAAATATTTTGGAAATCATCATATTTAGCCAGGCTTTTAGACCTTTTTGTACTTGTGACATTTAATTATGTAATCATTATAATCGATTCTTCTTCCTAATGTTAAAAAAAATGTTATAAAAGATATTTTTTTAATTTTTCAAAGCAATTTTTCATGTAGCTGGTACATCATTCGAAGCAAATTTCTCTTCAGAAATAAAACGTTGCTACTATAGTACAGTAAAATAAGGGTTTGCCGAAGAAAAAACTGCGGGACTTTTATTCTCAACGGATCTTTATGTTTTTTGGGGTGCTGAATCCTAATCTGAAGTTTGCAACCACAACCATCGGCTTCATATTCAAAATCGCAAAAAAACGCAAAAAAAACCCCGTTATTTATACCTACATAAAGAAAAAAAAAAAATCCAAAATCGGACCATGTTTGGTGAAGTTACGTTATTGGGAAAAAATGGAAAAATTGGCCAACTTGCCGTCGGTCCCACAGCTCCGCGAAAACACGTTTGTTGTACTCTTTTGGCTATAACTCTGTAACTATTTGTCCGATACAACATTACTTTTTTTCATCTTAAAGCTGATTAAATTTACTATAAGAATCTATAAATGAAGTTTTGATCAACCCCGTAAAATGTACATGCCAGCCCGATAATAAAAAACGTACTGTTTTAAAATCCAAGTGTTTTTTTTGGCACATTTGTCGCTCTAACTCCTTAAATATTTGTTTGATCCCAAATTTCTTTTTTCTATCTCAAAGCTGATTAAATTTGCTATCAGATGCCATATATGTAAATTATATTAAAATCCTGTAAACCATCCCAGCTAGCACGCTAAATGTGTATATTTTGGCAAAATATGTAAATTATGACATGTTCAGTAGACTGGTGTGGGTATTTCACGGTGTTAATTATAAGTTACATATATAGGATCTAATAGTAAATTTAACCAGCTTTTAGATAAAAATATTAAATTTTGGATCGGACAAATGGTTATGGAGTTATAGTGAATAATATGCCGAAAAAAAAAAACATGTATTTTACAAAAGTAAGTGATTTTCAGCATGATGGCTTGTGTATTTCAAGAATTTGATAAAAATTTCATATATAGGATCTAATCGTAAATTTAACCACCTTTCAGATTGAAAAAAAAACATTTTGAATCGGACAAATACTGTCAGGGTTATAATGATAAATGTGCCGGAAACAATGGATTTAACAACAGTACGGGTTTTTAGGCATCTGGGATATTATAACTCCGAAAGTATTTGTCCAATTCAAAATGTTTTTTTTCAATCTGAAAGTAAATTTAATAGCATCTGATAGCGAATTTAATCAGCTTTGAGATGTCATAATTTACATATTTTGCCAAAATATACACATTTAGCGTGCTAGCTTGGGTGGTTTACAGGATTTAATATAACTTACATACATATCATCTGATAGTGAATTTAATCAGCTTTGAGATAGAAAAAAGAAATTTGGGATCGAACAAATATTTGAGGAATTAGAGCGACAAATGTGCCAAAAAACGCTTGGATTTTACAATAGTACGTTTTTATTAGCGGACTGGCATGTACATTTGACGGGGTTCGATTAAAACTTCATTTATTGATTCTTATAGTAAATTTAATCAGCTTTAAGATGAAAAAAAGTAATGTTGTACCGGGCAAGTAGTTTCAGAGTTATAGCCAAAAGAGTACGACAAACGTGTTTCCGCGGAGCTGTGGGACTGGCGGCAAGTTGGTCAATTTCTCTATTTTTTCCCAATAACGTAACTTCACCAAACATGATCCGATTTCCGATTTCTTTTTTTCATTATGTAGGTACTAGTTCCAGCTACAATTAATATTTGAAGGCTTTCTTCGAAAAAAAGCTTCTTTATCGTGTTATAGATAAAAAAACAAAAATAACGGTTTTTGGCGGTTTTTTGCGATTTTGAATATGAAGCCGATGGTTGCCGTGGTAGCAAACTTCAGATTCGGATTCAGCACCCCAAAAAACATGAAGATCCGTTAAGAATAAAAGTTCCGCAGTTTTTTCTTGAAAACGTCCTTTTGGAGCCTCATTTTGCTGGACTATACAAGATCCAAGTGCATTCGCTGTTGGAAAATTAAGAAACAGGACCGTTTAAGAAATAAAAGAATATACCACCGTTTTATTATACTCTTTTTTTTTTTTTTTTATATTGTCATTCTTTGAGGATTCTTTTAACCAAGAATAATGATTAAAAAAATTGTTATTATAACTAAAATATATTTCATTACACGCTCATTATTGTTTTTTGTTTTTTTAGCCCTAAAACACTATTAAAACAACATACAGAAAAATATCAGTGCATACTCCCATCTACAGTGCTCACTGAAAGGTATTAGGAAAAATAATTATTTTTGTATTTAATTTCGGTTTTGTATTTAAAGTCTGGAACTCCATTTCTAACTTGTAATTTCGATAATGTTCATCAAATCACGCGATTATATTGTTGTTTCAACCTGCGATCTTTACATATATTTTACATTCTTTTGCCGCAATAAACAATCTTTTCCATGTTATGATAAAAGATTTTTTATCTAATCTGTTTTAAGTAAAACATTTTTATATATTTTATTAGTGTTTTATATTTTATATCTCTCTCTCTCTCTCTCTCTCTCTCTCTCTCTCTCTCTCTCTCTCTCTCTCTCTCTCTCTCTCTCTCTCTCTCTCTCTCTCTCTCTCTCTCTCTCTCTATATCTCTCTCTCTCTCTCTTATATATATATATATATATACATATGAAAATACGCGGTTTTTACATTCGATTCTAAGCGATTCGTTACATTGATTTGGCATAATCAAATAGTTTGTGTATAATCGGCCCTTTGGTAGGATTATTACTCGACTATACACAGTTAATTCAGATTTGAGAAATCGCTAAAACGTAAATCAGTCCTAAAGCAATCGATAAAGTAATACTGTGTTTTTCCACTTTCGATACTTTGCAGTTGTACGGACAATATAGTCTATGTAACAGAGTGCTGATGTTTTAAAAATTTTGTATGTTTTAGAACTGAAGAAGAATGTATAAAATTCGAAACTAGTTTTGAAATAAAAAAAAAAGTCAAATAGAAATATCAAATAATTCATTAATCCTAAATGATCACAATATTATGTATTATTTATAAAATATTCCATCATACACAGTTGAATATATCATAAAATCTCATATCAAAGAACGATGGTGTTTTGTTCGGTTCAAGCAATTTGTAGGCAAAATAAATCGTTTTACCTATAACACTTTAATTTATTTTTATAAAAATGTACTAAATAAATAATATTGTAATAATTAAATATATATGAATCTCATTGATAAAAAGTATCCAACACAATGTTATGAATGAAAGATCTGAGAATGAGAAATAGATCAAAGCGTTGATGGGAACATGGCACAAAATCTCGACTCACGAAATCCAGCCAGCCATGATGGATGAGATCTGGGGGCTAGCTGGCTACGGTTTGAATGGCTTATTTAAATCTGATGGTCTACAAGTGTTTTATATATATATATATATATATATATATATATATATATATATATATATATATATATATATAAACTACATAAGATGTAGTTTAGTGAAATTATGATTTATTTTTATATTTATTATAAAAAGTTCAAAGGATCGGTAGAGATTAAGAATCAAAAATAATTATATGAAGTACCCCTCATGGGAAGGTAGAAATGCCTTCCCCTGTAAAAACACATTCATTTATCCATAAAATTCTCCTCAAAAAGTGGTATTCTTCAACATCATCTGCATTCAGAAGCTAACTGCAACATTGAGGTCTATAATTATTATCATTGGGTTTTAGACCTTAACATTGAAAATCTAATAAAATATGTCCTAAATACTAATAAATAAATAAATAATAGTAATAACATAAGATTCTTTGATCTGGTGTCGCTTTATTGACAGTATTCCTTTTTTTTCTATTAAACAATCATTTTTTCTTTGCTTTTTATTGCAATGAAGAGTTTCTTATGTTTAAAATGCACATTTCCATTAAGGGATTGTTATAATGTTTTATTTACACAAGTAACTGATTTGAATGCCAACACTTTTAACATATTCGAAAGCTGATTAAATTTGCAAGTTTTTTTGAGATTTGCAGTTTTGTGGATGGTTTTTTCGAAAATCGGTGAGCATAGAAGTAATATAAGACATTGTGACTTCCCCAAATAAGTTGAAGCAGTTCTTTTCGGTCCCAAGTTAGTAAAATTCATGGTTAATCATCACAGAGAAATTTATAAACACTTGATCCTAGTGCCTAAATCATTTGTATTTCAACACTTGATTTCGAACTTATGGATCCCTCCGACCTATCACAACAGCGATCTCACAACACCGCTCAAGATAAAATATAATATAATATAAGATAAGCTTATATAGAAAATTTAATGCTAAATCGGAAAATGTGGTAAAAGTTTGACAAATATTTAAACAAAATGGAGGTTTAACAGCTTGTATGGTAAAAATCGTGGTTTCCTTAAAAAAATCATAGATTTATTGTATATCTGCAACGGATTGGAATAGAAAGATGAGGTCTGCGGCATTTTGCTACATTTTTTTTACACTAAGAGGTACTTACCCTGTATATATATATATATATATATATATATATATATATATATATATATATATATATATATATATATATGTGTAATAAACATAAAATAATAGAATAAAGTTGTCAGACAGTATTGACTAATAAAAAACAAAATCTTCCATTATTTTTCGGTTATGGGTTTTATTTTCATAATTTAGAATTTATATTGTCTTTTTCACCTGTATAATGTGTAATAATATATAAACAGTTTATTTTATAAAGAAGGTTTTTGTTTATTCTTGTAATCAATTTTATTATTTACTCGCGGCTTCGCCCGCTCTAATGAGTAAAGAACTTGAATATTTTAAACTAATATAATTAACTAATAATTTTTATCCGACAGAAATAACTTTATTGATTTCATCTAGTTGGAAGTTCATTTCTAACATTAAAAGTTAATGGCAGTGTTGTTAAAACCTCAATTCTGCCATTGAACATTGTCCATTTAATTTATTATTATTATATATTTTATTTTTACTAAACTATGAACATGATGTAATTAAAATTTAGTTCAGATGTGTCTAAACGTTTTACTAAAACTCTGTTGCAGAATGAGGCTATTCGCATGGCGTTCGATTTTTAAATTTCACTGGAATCAACACGTCACACCACATATTTATAACATTTTTGGTAACAATTTAAATGAATTATGCAAACTTTATCATCAATTTATAGCTCTTTATAATACTGTATCTTTATAACCTCTCTTGAATGGCGTTCGCCATCTATCGGTCAATTTTCAAACTTCACTGAGCACCACATAATTATGGCTTTCTTTAACGGCAATTTAATCGAAAATCTGTAAAATTTATTATTGCTAAATTTTTCTTGAACTATAAAGATAATGTAGTTAAAATTTGGTATCGATTGGTTCAGTAGTTTGTTATTTAGTTTTATATAATAATGGGGTGTATAAAAAAAATGACCGTTTTTGAAACAAATATTTGTATTATTATTTCTATGGACAGGTTGGATGTATTATAGTATTATGGAGGAAACAAGTAGTATTCCGAAGGAGCGAGGTCTGGACTATATTGTGGATAAGGCAGGAGTTCAAACCCATGAAGTTCTGTAACCTTTTCTGCTGATTATTGAGGAGTAAATTCGTGAGGAATCAGTCTACAGGTCTTTTCCACCTTCCCCATGGTGAGAAGATGGCGACTAACAGTATCTTTCGACACACCACACTGGCAAGTTCGCTAGTTTTTGTGGACGGATTTGACTCGACAGCTTCCTTCAGAACCTCATCAATATCCATTAATGGCCGCTCGGATTCCTTCTTCCTTTCCAACATCGTATCTCCACTTCTAAATTTTTCAAACCAACGCCGCGCAGTGCGCTCTTCAAGGACACCTTCCCCTTCTTATTTAATAATTTCACGAGTTGCTTCAGCGGCTGTGAAATATTTTTTCCAGTAACGTCTTAAAACTACGAGAATTTCATAGGACACTGTCATGTTTCTTGTTTGAAATAAATAACTGAACTAAGGCTTTTTTTTTTTTAAGAAGTCCAGTGTTAGTAAACAAGCTTAGAGAATGCTCTAAAGGGATTATTAAGTATTGGTAAATAATAAATAGCATTAAGATATTTACAGACTTTGGAACTCTGGAATTTGATAAAATGGTCATTAGTTTTTATTACGCCCTATTACTATAGATTGTGCTTTTTAAAATTTTATTTTATTAGTATTACTTAATGAAATATTTGTTTGAAACTTTAAATTTTTTTATGATTAATTTTGTTAAATTATAAATTTATTTAACACTACTGTAATTGTTATTATGTTGAATGTTAAATTTTGGTTTTATTATTACGTATTTATTTATTTTTTATTATTGCATTCGATTTATCTGTTTCATCAGATTTATGTTTATTACTTACAAAATGTTATTTTGTTTTGTTTAATTTTGAATTATAAATTAATTTTAATTTATCTAAATATTTTTTTATTTTTATATGGAACATCTGATTTTAAAACTCCCGTTACACATGTACTAGCTCCTAGAAGGACCGGGCTGGAACAGACGAGAGGTTGGAACTGTTTACCGTGGAGCAGATAACCACTGTTTGCCGAGCTAAAGCCCCGATAAGGGAGATTACCACGTCACTATCTATCGATACCCAGCTATCGATTACCAAATCCCAGTGTCCATAGCCTTATCTTCCTCCGTCCTCCGCACCATAGCCATTCAGCGGCTCTGATGAATGGTGTCTTATCGGCTGGCCATCCATCAGTCCGAGCGGCTTCTGTCTTCGGCGAGGTCTTCATCGGGGGAGATTGGAGGGTGTCTTTCGTGTCCGGATTTGTCCAGGAGCTCCATCACGTAAAGGTTTAAAAAAAAGAAAGTATTTATTGATAATTACAATTGTATACATTATATAGTAAATCTGAGAAAAATTATCATAATGACATGTCAATAACATGTAAAGAACTATTTACTAGCTGCACTTCAAAGCCTCGAAGGATTATCGGGAATTTAGTGTGAGGCAAGTTAGGAGACTAGTGGATTAGAGTGGGTATGGAGTTTATTATGGAACATTAAGATCTTTATGGATGAGTTTGTTAGTGACATAATAAGGAGTATTGAAGATTTTGGATTGTAAGGATTGGATACGAAAAAATTGGAAGGTTTAGTGGAGCCCCAAAGCTCAACTCCGTGTGTCCAAATAGGTCTGATAACTGTCATGTAAATTGAACGTTTATCACGTAAATGTTGAAGAATTTGAAAATGACGGGCAGTTTTTTGTCGTTTTAGACCGAATGTATTATCAATCTTGAAAATCATATACTTTTTTTTTACAAAAATTAGGGGCTCCACTAAACCATCCAATTCATCTCGTATCCAATCCTTACAATCCAAAATCCTTCCAAAAATTCTTAATGCTCCTTACTTTGTCACAAATAAACTTATCCATAAAGACTTCCATGTTCCATATGTTGCTGATTTAGCCTAAACCAGATACCTATCCTTTCATAGTAAACTCCATAACCATTCAAATCCACTAGTCTCTAAACTTGCTTCCCATTCTATTCCTGACAACCCTCCGAGGCGTCTGAAAAGAAGATGGCCTCGAGACCTTCTCAAATTGAACTTTTATTGAAATCTAGCAGTGGGTATTTACTTCACAAGCAATTGTCATTTTATAATTTTATCTTATTATCACATTTATTGGATGTATGTTTTGTTTTTTTTATGTTGGTACAGTTGTATATTTCAATAGATAGATAATAAAAAACAACTTTTTACAATGCTACAACAATATCTTGTGGCGTTTGTCTAGTGAATGCTGGAATAGTCGGAAACGGCGAGCACTTTCCGTCTTTTCAGTCTGGTATAAGTAAAGGTTAAATTAGGTTTATTAATATGTAATATTTTCAACATTGAGATGAACTATATTAACGGTTAAACTGTAAGCTTAAGAAGCCGCCATTTTGCTGCGCTGATAAACAAATTAACATCAGCTGATTTAAACAAACTACCGTTGCCTAGTTACGCAGCCATATTAACCAACTCTAAATAAGTACACAATCTCGTAACGTATTAATTAAATATAATTCGCTATTAAAAGTAATCTTAATAAAAATAAATTTATAAAACTAAACACGGCAAAGTAAAAAATAATATTAAATACTTCGAAGCATAAACAGTTTTAATTAGTAATTATTAAAATAATGTTAAATAAATAAATGAAATGATCTTTTTATAATTATTTTTAGGGATTCTTCACTTGTTCCATTGTTTTAATATCATAATGAAGTAGTTTTATATATCCTTCGTAGTATTTCCAGTAAAAATTGTGTAAGGAACTAGAGTAAATATATATCTATTTAATATGTATTGCGTTGTTATGAGTTCTAAATATGATAGTAATCTAATAGCAATGATATGAAATGATATGATATTCTTAAAAGAAACTAATTTGATAATATTACCTAACTTTGCAACATGACACCTCAACCTTCTCTTCAGTGCATTAGGGAAATTAGACCTCTTAGGGACAAAATAGAACCTACACTACCTTCTGAAGGCAACCAAACATTTTTCATAATGATAAAAATAATGTTGTGGGGGGAATGGTTGTGAGAATATTTGGAAATATTTTTGTTCTTGTTTATTTGTGTCTTACTTAATAGATGGTAAAAAATAAATAAGTTGAGGTGCGTATGATATAGAAAGACCAATTCTCGATAGAAATAAAATTATCTAATAGTCTGTTAATTATAATAAAATAAAAATATATATAACTAGCTGAAAGTACCCTGCTCCGCTACGGTTTAATATCATTAGTATTAAGGATAACTTAAATTAGTAAAAGTTAAGCTTAACGATGATAATTATTATTAGTTAAATAAACCTAAAGAATTCCATTCTTAGAATAATTTCAATAAGTAGATTTAATAATTTTTTTTTTTTTTTTTTAAACTTTCTATGGATTCCAGGATGGGTTTTCTTTTACTTCTGTACAGTCCCTCTAAGTACAGTTGGGTGATTCCCAGAATATGTGTATACAGCATATCCTCTAACTTTAGGTTGACTTTCTTTATGTTTTTTAACCACTTTTCTGCTAATTTCATGATGATTTGTCATGTATTTCTTAACAGCTTCCCTGTTGACCTCTACATGAGCTTGAATATATTTTGCAGCCGAGTTCCTTAGTTGTTTGTTGCGAACTGAATCAGTGAATCATTTCCTACGTTGTTTATTTTTAGATTGATGGGTTTACTTCAATGTTGCAATAGACTCATCTGAACTGAGAAAAAGGTATATTCTAGGTTCAAGGAATGAAATTCAGAAATGCTATGTACAACTTGTAAAATACAACTTGGGCCTGGTTGAGAAAAGCCGATTATCTTGTGACCGGAAAACTCAAGGAAGAGTAGTTGGGGACGAAGCTACTGGTGAAGCAATGTTGGTGGGTTGCTCGTAAGGAATATGTACATCGAACTGGCCTTACATGTCACCACCAGAGAATATAAGTCTTTTAACCTCCTATTTAACATAAGTCTTTTAATAGCTTCTCGTCACGAAACAACTCAAACTTGTAAAGGTCCACCTCTGCAGCCACCATGAGTGCACACAAAAGTACCATGTTATAAGGTTTCGACATCGATTATATTTTTGTGTGTTTAGAACTATAAGGAACTTAATGTGTGGTCAAAGTGTGCGGCTTAAACATCTAACCTATTTTTTAACTTAGCTTATCTCCAAATACCATATGACAATTAATCTATTATTATTCAGCCAATAAAAATTGTAATCTCATTTTTCGCGAATTAGCCGCGATCCAGGCCGATTTGTTTAAAATCCTTTCTTAGCGAGCACCACGGCCCTAGAGGAAGCTACATATGAAATTTCATTCCAATCCTTTCGGTGGTTTCTGAGATTTCGTGTTAAATGAGTGAGTGGTATTTGAAAAATATATAGTAGATTGTCTGTGGTGTGGAGTAATTTAAGGAAAAGATGATGAGGGATGCAGTCAGGAGAAAGGAAACAAAAATACGTGCAAGTAAAAAACTTTAATGGAGTACCGTCTTCCTGTGGGTTAAAATAAAAAAAACAAACTAAATGTGGACAAAATATAACAGAAAGATAAACTAAGGACAATTTTTAGCCCCGAAGAAGACCTGCAAGGTCGAAATGTCAGCACTACATAAATGTTTTTTACTTGGACTTTCTTTTTCTCCTTACTGCATTCCTTATCATCTAATTAAATAATGTTTATTTACATAACACGAAATCATATTCATAGAAAAACCTTATATGGAAAATAAAGCATGGCGTAAATAGCCGTTCAGATGAAAGAATTACCAGAATTAATAATTAAATAATTATAAACATGAAAGAAAAAAGTCTTAAGATTTTGAAACAATTATTCAGAATATTATTTTTCTTACTCATGATGAATGTATAACATTAAAAATTGAATTTCAAATTAAAAAAACAAACAATGAAAGTGGTTAATAATTCATAAATTCTAATTGTATTGATCCTTGTATACCATCATTCGTACCGCTAGTGAAAATCTTTTCTTCTTTTTACCAATTTATGGTTCAATATTATAGTCAATATTACTTTTCATCACAATTTGTTGAAATATTATACCGCATATTGTAGTAATTTTTGAGAAATATTTTAATGTTTTTAAAACCTAAAAAATCAGATCATAATCATTATATCCAAAGGTTAATTTATTATTAAAAAAAAAAAAATTTCTTGTCCAAGAACTATGTTGTTAAGGGCCATCATCCATCATATATTTATATTGAATTAACTGATATCACTAATATATAATTATAAAACTATCGCCTTGTAAGTATTATTGATTCACTGTCATATTATTTATATTGTCATTATCATCTCCGACACATTAATGAATAATTAATTAAGATATATCGAGTTTTCAAACATGTCTCAGGTATTAAAACATTTAAAACCAATTAGTGTCACTTAAGTCATACTTTAAGATAATTGTCGTCTTCTGGAAGTGGAAATCTGAGATTTTGTTTGATTGATAGCCCATCATTCATATTAATTTTATAGAAATATATATATATATATATATATATATATATAGAAATATATATATATATATATATATACACACACACATATATAAAAGAAAATATGATAGAGTATATTTATAAAAAAAAAAATTCTAATTTATATTGGTGTATGAAATATCTGAGTGATGTTTTTCACCTAATTACATACATAAATAATAAATTTTAGAAGAAAATGTGCATTTCTAGCGAATAATAAAAATATTTCAAAATTATTTCATATATAAATGTAATAAAAACATTAAAAAAAAATATATACACAAGCAAAAATTCAATACGTATGTTAAAAAAAATAAAATAAATACAATTATTATTACAATAAATATATAATATTAACACAAAACTATATTTAACGATTACTCATACAATTGATAATTAAAAGTTCTCTAAATAAATTTTACTATTTTCTTCAAATATACTATTTCATAAATTAAAAAAATTTATTTGTACAACCTTCTATTTTTTTTCTTATGAATAATCAGTTATTCACCGCTCTGCCTTAAATTCACAGCTGTCATTAACTTCATTAACAATTTTTAAATGATTCTTTCAAGTGTTCGGTTGGGCCTAAGTGATCTATAATAGTATAAATTAATTTTATATATATATGTTTAGTAAGGTTCTTGAGGTTCAGTCATAAAATAAAAAAACAACTATTTTGGCGACGTTTCGAGACTATATTGTTCTCATAATCATGCCCTACAGTGAAAAAAACAGGTTACAATAAATTATATAAGTTATACAAGTTATTTCAAAACATAAAGTTAGCTACTGTACAGGTAGGTATATAACAACATGTGTAGGATAATAAAAATATATATAATTACAGAATATAGAGGAGTATGAAGCTTTGTAAGTAGCTTCATACTCCTCTATATTCTGTAATTATATATATTTTTATTATCCTACACATGTTGTTATATACCTACCTGTACTGTAGCTAACTTTATGTTTTGAAATATCTGTGTAACTTAAATATTTTATTGTAACCTGTTTTTTCACTGTAGGGCATGATTATGAGAACAATATAGTCTCTAAACGTCGCCAGAACTGTTGTTTTTTTATTTTTTGACTGAACCTCAAGAAACTTATTAAGCATCTAACAGTAACAGTCAAGAAAATATGTCCATACTAACACATTGAGTCAATACTGGAAAATGTCTATAGTGAAAGAATGGGATTATACGAAGAAATCAAATCAACACACGGTCATCATAGTGATGATGGAACTTCATAAATCTAACAGATTCAACAGAAAGCTGGGGGGAGTGCAAAGAATACAAGGACATTTCTACTAAGGTGTAGGGCATGATTAAGAGAACAATATAATCTGGAAACGTCGCCGAAATAAATTAATATTATTATTATTATTTTTTTTTTTTTACTGAACCTTAAGACCCTTATTAAACGGTTCGCAGCCCGGCAGATGACCTTAGGATTTTTTAAAGGGAGTAAAAAATCCTTAGCTATGCCGTCCTTCGGAAGGGACGTAAAATGGGGGTCCCGAGCCTGTGCGATGTCAGGTACTCGTTAAAGATCCCTATCCTTATTATACCTGGGTAGGCAAAATTTAGGACTCCCACCGTAGCATCGTCCGATTAGCCATAGCAGCATAAAGTGACGTTAAACGAAATAAACAAACAAACCTTATTAAACATATAAACAATTATACATGGTAAAACAAAAACAAAAATTCGGCAGAACTAATTTTATTGATTTCATCTGGTTGGATTTTAATTTCTCACCATAAAAGCATATGACAGTATGGCAAACCTCTTATCTGCCACTAAAAATTGTACATTTTTTTTTTTTTTTTTTTTTTTTTTTTTTATTGATATTTACAACTGTACAGAATAATATACAACAAGTAAATGTGTTGACAGTGAATACAATGGCATGTAAATAACTTGTGAAGAACTACTCACTAGTATCACTTCAATAAAATCTACTCTAAAAGGTCTCTAGGCCATCTTCTTTTCAGACGCCTCGGAGGATTATCAGGGATGGAGGAGGAAGCAAGTTGGGAGACTAGTGGATTGGAGTGGTTATGGAGCTTACTATGGAAGTTACCATATGGAGGTTTGAGCTAACTCAGCAACATATGGAACATTAAGGTCTTTATGGATAAGCTTATTGGTGACAAAGTAAGGGATTTAGGATTTTTCGAAGGATTTTGGATTGTAAGGATTGGATACGAGATGAATTGGATGGTTTAGTAGAGCCCCAAAGCTCAACCCCGTGCGTCCAAATATGTCTAATAACAGTCATGTAAATAAGTCTTTTGTAATGAATTGGGAGGTTTGATCGTTTGTCTAGTAAATGTTGAAGTAGTCTGTAATTGTACATTTAAATTTTTATTATTGCAAATCTTATTATTGCTGAACCTTCCCAGAACCATATATCGGCCAATTTTCAAACTTAACTAGAATTCACATGTCACATTATATACTTAATTTTTTAAAAATAATTTAATTTAATATAAGTAAATTTTATAATTGATTTCAAGCTCTATGTAACACCGTACCTTTGTAACCTCTCATGTAGAATGGCACGCCACCTATCCGTCAAATTTCCAACTTCACTGCTATCTATATATTATCGGTTTTTCAATAAAAAATTAATTGGAAATCAGTAGATATTATTATTGCTAAATCTTCCTGGAACTATAAAGATGATGTGGTTAAGATTTGGTACAGATTGGTTCAGTAGTTTTCTTGGTTAGCGATTACAAACGAAAAATTTCTTGTGCTTTTATATGATAGTATAGATAAGTAAACATATAAAAAAAATATAAACAAAAGAATCATAAAGTGATATATTGTGATTCATTCTATAATGAGAAGGAACCGAGAGTTAGATCATCTTGTGTGTCATAATCGGGAGGGGTCTGCGGTCCTGTACAAATATTGACTGCCCCTGGTCAAATATATCTCTATCTCTTTCTATATATGTTTATAGCTTTATGGCAGATTATATAACCTCACCTGCTGAGGATAGGGTTACTATATTATTATCATAATAGCATTGGCTAGTCCTCAGCCCACTTCAGAAATATAGTAAAGAATTAAAAAAAACAACTATTTATTGATATTTACAACTCAATAAATAAGTAAATAAGTAAAATAAGTAAATTTGATGAAATTATTACAATGACTTGTTAATAAAATGTAAATAAACACTCGCTAGTAGCACTTCAAGAAAAAGAAAAAAATTCTATACTAGAAGGTCTCTAGGCAATTTTCATTTTAGACGCATCTGTGGATTATCGGGAATAGAATGAGAAACAAGTTGAGAGACTAGTGGATTAGAATGGTTATGGAGTTTACTATGAAAGGATAGATATCTGGTTTCGGTCAAATCAGTAACATATGGAACATTAAGATCTTTAAGGAAAAGTTTACTGGTGACAAAGTAAGGAGCATTGAGGATTTTTCGAAGGATTTTGGATTGTAAGGATACGGGAAGAATTCAAAGCTTTAGTTGAACCCCAAACCTCAACTTCATATGTCCAAATAGAGCTGATAACTGGCAAGGATTTTGGATTGTAAGGATTGGATACGAAATGAATTGGATGATTTAGTGGACTCCCAAAAGCTCAACAAACAGGACTAATCACAGTCATTTATATGAGTCTTTTGTAATTAATTGGGAGCTTTGAACGTTCGTCTATTAAATGTTAAAGAAGTCTGTAACGACGGGCTGTTTCTTGTCGCGTTAGTCTTGGAACGGTATATAAAACTCAATTTCGATTTTTGGTGGATTTGCCACGTTTTTCAATTATAATTATATAAAAAAGGTTTTTTTTCTAAAAAACTATTTATTGATATTTACAACTGTATATATTATATACAAGTAAATTCGAGGGAATTTAGTGTGAGGCAAGTTGGGAGACTAGTGGGTTCGAGTGGGTATGGAGTTCAATATAAAAGGATAGGTGTCAGGTTTGGGCTAAATCAACAACGTATAGTACATTAAAATCTCTATGGATGCTTGTTCGTGACATTATAAGGAGCATTGAGGACTATTGATTGTAAGGATTGGATACGAGAAGAATTGGAAAGTTCAGTGGAGCTCCAAAGCTCAACTCTGTATGTCCAAATAGGTCTAATTAGTCATGTATAGTACATAGTAGTTTATTGGAAACTTTGAACGCTTGTGTAGTGTATTTTGATGTTGTTCAAAACGACGGGCAGTTTCTTTTACATTGTCTTATATACGTCAGGGTTATATTAGTTTTATTAATATGTAATATTTACAACATGTGGTTGGACTAGATATAGTCCGGTTAAAATATCGAAAGCAACGAAACTATAAGCTTAAGAAGCCGCCATTTTGCCAGCGCTGATAAACAAATTAACATCAGCTGATTTAAACAAAACTACCGTTGCCTAGTTACGCAGCCATATTAACCAACTTTTTTCGTTATTAAAATTAATAAGTTTATTGGTGACAAATTAAAGAACATTAAGGATTTTGGATTGTAAGGATTGGATACGAGATGAATTGGATGGTTTAGTGGATCCCCAAAGCTCAACTTCATATGTACAAATAGGTCTAATCACAGTTATTTATAATTAATTGGGAGATTTGAACGTTTTTCTAGTAAAAGTTGAAGTAGTCCCTAACGACGGGCAGTTTCTTGTCGTTTTAGTCTTGTATGTGGATTCCAAGTAGGGTTGGGCGATAGTCGATAGTTAGCACTATCGATAGGCCGATACCATCGGTTGGGAACTATCGATTGCTAACTATAGTTTTTCGATAGTTGCTTCCTTTTTTTCCAAAGCTATTCAATAAAGAATTTCAACTAATTTAATTAAATTCAATTATCTACTTACTATTTTAAATTCGCAGAATTATAAATTATAAGATTATATCACAAAGATGAGAGAAAAAACTATTTTATTTGAATTTTAAAAAAATATTTACAGTTTACATGGTTACAATAATAATGAACAAATCAAATCTTCAGAAAAGAAAAATAACGAAATAGTTAATTTCAAGAGTCAAGTGTGCTCCTTGAGCCACATATTTCCCGAAAGAAAAACTAGCATGGCCAAAACTAGCGAAACTATCGACTATTGCCCAACCCTAATTCCGAGTCAGTTCAACAGGGATAGGTGCCACATCATTAAGGGATACTGTAGGACAGGAAGTCGTAGGTTTACGACGGAGGGTAAAGGTTATTTGGTGAGATTTGTTTGGGTTTATTTTGATTTTCCATTTTTGACACCATTATTGAAGGTTTTGGATATGGGATTGGAGTGTTTGTGGGGCAATGAAGGGATCATTGTTTACTGATAATACACATGTGTCATCAGCGTAAATGGTGTGGACAGTGGGATGAGTCGGGCCTTTTAATTTAAAAATATAAATTGGGAAGGAAGTAGATTTTAGATGGACATATCCGTTATCTGTTGTATTTCTCAGTCAGGAAGAAATCGAGTTTCTCAGTATCTTTTATTTTAACTATAATGCTTTTCCGATAGTTTCTGATTTCATTAGATAGAGTTCAGCACCATACACCGATCACTTGATTTACTCTCTGATCATTGTTGGATACTTTTATTTGGCTTTTACCAGAACATAGTATTAATCTAGACTATTCAGTTGTGACTAGGAGAAACGTCACGAATGTGGCGATGTCATTTTGCAATTTTCCTGTAAATATTAGAAAATATATACGGGGTGAGTATCTCTTAGTGTAAAAAAAAAAAATTGGGTGGAACTAGATCAAAAATATAACAAAATGCCGCAGACCTCACTTTTCTATTCCAACCCGTTGCAGATATACGATGAATCAAAGACTTTTTTGAGAAAACCACGTTTTTTTTTCATAAAAGCTATAATATCTCCATTTTATTTAAATTTTTTTCAAATTTTGACCTCATTTTCGGATTTAGCATTAAATTTTTTATAATAGCTGAGTACCTGTAACCTTGAATTTTACAAACTTGGTATCTAAAGAACAGCTTGACTTCACCTTATTTGGGGAAGTCACAATGTCGTATTTACTTCAACGCTCATTGTGTTGAAGAATACCACTTTTTGAGGTGAATTTTATGGGTAGACGAGTCTGTTTTTACAGGAGAAAGCATTTCTACCTATCATGTATATGGTTGGTTTATATTTGTATTGCTTTCGAATAATGTGGAGGAGCACCATGGTGTTGAAAAATCATATTTTGCCGATCTTCAGGTGGAATATCGGGATGAAGTTGTGGTAGGATATTTTGTAACAAATATTTTTAATTTCATCATTCAATCTGTTGGGCAAACTATGATTTTTCAACACCATTCGACAGCTATACAAATATGAATAAACCAACGATACTCCACATGTAACGGTAGAAATGCCTTCCCCTGTAAAAATAGAAATGGTATTCTTCAACACAATCTGCATTCAGAAGCTAACAGCAAAATTGAGGTATATGTTCATTATCAATGGATTTTAAACATTACACTGAAAATCTTATCAAATAAATCCCAAATTATAATAATAAATAAATAAATGTAATAACATAAGATCCTCTGATCTGGTTTCGCTTTATTGACAGTTTTCCCTTATTTTCTGTTAAACAATAATTTTTTTCTTTGCTTTTTATTCCAATGAAGAGTTTATTATGTTTAAAACGCACATTTCCATTAAGGGATTGTCATAATGTTTTATTTACACAAGTAACTGATTTATATGCCAAATGAGAACACCAGGTTTTTTCGGTTTCAAAAGTCAATTTCTCCATAAAATAGAAACAAAATCATTACGTTTTACATATCATTCGAAAGCTGATTAAATTTGCAAGTTTTTATGAAATTTGACGTTTTGTGGATAGTTTTTTCGGAAAACGGTGAGCGTTGAAGTAAATACGACATTGTGACTTCCCCAAATAAGGTGAAGATCAAGCTGTTCTTTACATACCAAGTTTGTAAAATTCAAGGTTACGTGTACACTGTTCTTATAGGAAATTTAATGTTAAATCTGAAAATGTGGCCAACATTTAAAAAAATATTTAGACAAAATGGAGATATTACAGCTTTTATGGAAAAAAACGTGGTTTCCTCAAAAAAGTCTTTGATTAATCGTATATCTGCAACGGGTTGAAATAGAGAATAAAACATTGTTGCAGCATTGTATGAAATTGTTGTTTGCACCATTTAAATGCCCAATTTGTCTATTAGTTTACACTAATCATCACAGAGAAATTTATAAACACTTCATCCTAGAGCCTAAATCATTTTTATTTCAACACTTGATATCGAACTTATGGGTTCCCTCCGACCTATCACAACAGCGATCTCACAACACCGCCCAAGAATTT
Source organism: Euschistus heros (assembly GCA_003667255.2). NCBI lineage: Eukaryota > Metazoa > Arthropoda > Insecta > Hemiptera > Pentatomidae > Euschistus > Euschistus heros. Next base: position 1,132,263 of record RCWM02000237.1, read on the forward strand.
CCAATAACACGGCCTCCTCAATTAGCCGGACGAAGACGATTCCATCTTCAGCTGTCACAAGGAAACCTTTCCCTTGTCCCTTCTCGAGAAAAATGTGGAACGAGTCGTTTTTATAAATGTTTTCGTTCCGTGAGCGGACATATCTCCGGCAGCCATCTCACAATTGCCAGGTCGTATATCATTCCGAGCGGAAACCCCTGCTTCCTACATCGGTAGCAGTGCCTTCTGTATCTTAGTCAGATCTGGCGAGGCCTCCTCTCCATGTTTACTCATTCAGATAACCTTCCACTTGTTATTCACTCCACTAATTTTAATTTTTTTTTTTTTTTTTTTTTTTTTTTTTTTTTATGCCTCAGTTGTTATGAATTGCATCTATAATTTTTTTGTTTATTTTTTAACCATCTTTTTTTTTTTTTTTTAATTCGTTAAACTTGTGAATAAATAAAAAAAATAACAATTGAAAGAATTCTCGTTATCAGACTTTGAGTAGCAGTAATGATTATTCATTTACTATAAAATGCAAGGATAATTTCTTCACAATTCACTGCTCCTTTATGCTAATTGAGACAGTCTCTTTGCGTTTGCCTTTTGTTTATTTTTTTGCTATAATTTTACGATAATATTTTATAAGTAACTAGCATCCCCAGTCGCGGCTTTGCTTGCTCTCATTTATCCATAAAAAAACGTCTATTGAAGCATTATCTCTTCAATGATATTTTCACGCATAGCAGTAAATTTTAACCTAGTTAAAATTGTGCTGATTAGCTGTATAAAGATAAGACATAAAACCATATTTGGATATCCAATATTTAATGTATTGGCAACTATCAGTCTGCTCCTGCTTTTACTGTAGCTAACGTTTATGCCTTCATTGTTCAGTGCACTTTGTTTTCGATCTTTATGGAGAAGTTTGTAGAAGTCCCAGCTAATATAGCAAGAAAGAGACAAAGAGACCCTGAAACATGGAGAAGAAACAAACTCCTCAAGATCGGGTTTTTACCCAAATTGAGAAGAAGTTAAGGAAAATCGAGACACTCGTTCAGCCTTCAGAGTTTTACGACATTCTCTCGGAAAGTGGAACGCTGTTCAAGCCAGGAAGAAACTACACAAATCTTGATTGGAAGAGTCCCAGTAATGCTCTCCTCAAACCCTCTGCACTATGGCACTTCAAAGTCACCCCAATGAAGAGATTTTTCATGACTAAACAAAATAATAAGGTGCTAGTTCAAGGGGAGGTTTTCTACAGATCGTTTGATTTTTTACAATAACATCGTATATCAGCTGCTCAAGAAGAGATATGAAGAAGAACAACAGGAAAAAATGTGTAAGCCTGTTGAAGACAACATTGCCGAGGGTATAAGTTTCTGAATGTTTTTACCCAAATTGAGAAGAAGTTAAAGAAAATCGAGACTCTCGTTTAGCCTTCAAAGTTTTACGACATTATCTCGGAAAGTGGAACGCTGTTAAGGCCCGGAAGAGACTACACAAATCTTGATCGGAAGAGTCCCAGTAATGCTCTCCTCAAACCCTCTGCACTATGGCACTTCGAAATCACCCCAACGAAGAGATTTTTCATAACTAAACAAAATAATAAGGTGCTAGTTCAAGGGGAGGTTTTCTACAGATCGTTTGATTTTTTACAATAACATCGTATATCAGCTGCTCAGGAAGAGATATGAAGAAGAACAACAGGAAAAAATGTGTAAGCCTGTTGAAGACAACAATGCCGAGGGTATAAGTTTCTGAATGTTTTTACCCAAAATGAGAAGAAGTTAAAGAAAATCGAGACTCTCGTTTAGCCTTCAAAGTTTTACGACATTATCTCGGAAAGTGGAACGCTGTTAAGGCCAGGAAGAGACTACACAAATCTTGATCGGAAGAGTCCCAGTAATGCTCTCCTCAAACCCTCTGCACTATGGCACTTCAAAGTCACCCCAACGAAGAGATTTTTCATAACTAAACAAAATAATAAGGTGCTAGTTCAAGGGGAGGTTTTCTACAGATCGTTTGATTTTTTACAATAACATCGTATATCAGCTGCTCAAGAAGAGATATGAAGAAGAACAACAGGAAAAAATGTGTAAGCCTGTTGAAGACAACAATGCCGAGGGTATAAGTTTCTGAATGTTTTTACCCAAAATGAGAAGAAGTTAAAGAAAATCGAGACTCTCGTTTAGCCTTCAAAGTTTTACGACATTATCTCGGAAAGTGGAACGCTGTTAAGGCCAGGAAGAGACTACACAAAGCTTGATCGGAAGAGTCCCAGTAATGCTCTCCTCAAACCCTCTGCACTATGGCACTTCAAAGTCACCCCAATGAAGAGATTTTTCATAACTAAAGAAAATAATAAGGTGCTAGTTCAAGGGGAGGTTTTCTACAGATCGTTTGATTTTTTTACAAAAACATCGTATATCAGCTGCTCAAGAAGAGGTATGAAGAAGAACAACAGGAAAAAATGTTTAAGCCTGTTGAAGACAACAATGCCGAGAGTATAAGTTTCTGAATGTTTATATTTTTCTACATTAAGAACTTAATTACTTTAAAAACAATTCTCGCCAGTTTTCCGTTTAGATGCTTGAGTTACACCACAACATTTAAGCGTTTAATTATTTTTAAATAATATTCACGTATTCAAGAAAGTTTTGTTCATTTGCATCCCAAAAAACCCAAAATTTACATTAAATTTTCAGTTCTAATTCGTTGCAAAACCGGCCAACTCCAAAATTAGTTGCAAAAGTGACCAAATCCAAAATAAAAAAATGAGTAACTGGCACCCCTCCACCTGCCCCTTCCATTTCAAAAAGTGCTTTCAAACACACTACCCTTAAAAACCGAAGAGATGTTGTTCCTACTTCGTTTTGGTGTGATGTAACAGAAAACCAGCTTTTCTGAAAATTTCTGTTTTTTGGAGATGGCCGGTTTTGCAACTAAAAGACACAATTGTATTTCAATCTTTAAATTTTATTTTATTCAATAAATGTGAAATCCTTGTTTTAAAATGTAAATAGACTTGGTATTCTAAAAGTAGAGGAAAAAAAAATAGCCAGAAAAGAAATGAATAAAAGAGTTTCCTATAAATGATAATTGATGAAAACAGGTGTTGTAACTAAACAGCTGTGACGGGTCTTTAGCGACAACAATGTTTAGCGACTTAGCTGGGGTTAATGATGAAAGGAGTAGGGAAGGGGGGAAAGGGAAGGGGAAGTATCAACAGGCCAAGTTTGTAGAGGGGTGGGGGACATCATTACATCATTACAACATCTTCAACATCACTTACTTCCATCATTAGCACCTCAGAATTGTCTTAATAGAATTCTTCCACAATTGAAGGGTTTGGTGAATGAAGGGGTTATGTTACATTTTTTGAAACATGCAATCTAGTTCATTGGATAAAGGGTTTATGAGCAGAAGTTTTTGGTAGCAAAATCTGAATATTTCAAAGCTATTAGAAAAAGATATAAGAAAAGGATGGACGGGCCATGTAATATTTTCCTGAATGAATTATTCAAAATTGTGTTTTGCTACATAACCCCTGCATCCGCCAAAACCTTCAATTATGTTTAATACAAGCACTATTAATATTTTTGAGCAACATACACTCAACAGAAAAAAAAAAACCGGACACTCAGATTTGGTATCGTAATTTTGTGAAATACATTAATCTTTTTAATTTATGGTAAGAGAGTCTCGATTTTCTTTAACTTCTTCTCAATTTGGGTAAAAAACCAATCTGGAGGAATTTGTTTCTTCTCCATGTTTCAGGGTCTCTTTGTCTCTTTCTTGCTATGTTAGCTGGGACTCCTACAAACTTCTCTATAAAGATCGAAAACAAAGTGCACTGAATAATGAAGGCGTAAACGTTGACCAAAGAAAAAGCAGGAGCAGACTGATAGTTGCCTTCTTGATCTGGAACAACAGCGAGATCTAGCGGATATGGATATGGCCGGTTTAGCAGCACACTGTGATTTTCAAACGCAGGTTTAGCAAGGATTTGAAGGGTTTTTGCGAGGTTTCTTGCTTCCAATAGGTGGAAAATGTATCTTAGGAGTCAGGAAACAGAAAATAACGTATTTCTCAAAATTGAGGAGTTGGCCGGTTTTGCAACTAGACGACACAATTTAAAAAAGTATGTAGGGTAATTTCTATTTTCGTTAAGAATAGAATCTGAGGATACCGTGCTGAAAGGAGCGAAATTTTTAAGTTTTAATTTCGAATGGGTAACGCTAGAATGCAAGTCGGTATAACAGTAACTGGTTACCAAAAAGTAACTGTTAAAAGGGGAAAGCCACGATATTTCAATATCTAGTAGAAACTCCATAATTCGTCATGAGAGGGGAGGGAGGGTGACGAAATAACGGAAATGACGAATTACAGAATTTAGCTGGTAAAGAAACAAAAAAGCATCTTAAACTATATAATTGTAATTTTTTTTGTAATTTATTGAATGCGAAAACGAACAGATGAACATTATACACATTGGACCTGAGTGACAATGACAAAAAACACAAAAAAAAGCTAAACGCCGCATCCCATCAGGTATAAAATATCTGATTCACATTGCTGTTCGAAACCACTCAATGCACTTAGTTAACACTTCTTCTACTTCTTTGCATGAAATAGTGGAAGAATTAGAAACGTCATTGTCATCATCTTTTTCATCACTAGCTTCATTTTTGGCACTCAGCACTTGTTCTATAATTCCATTGTCATTTAAAATTTCGGTAATGGTTCGGATCGGCGACACCAACCCCTGAACGCGCTCAGAATACCTTTTATCGATTATAACCTTGTACCGATTTATTTCGATGTTCTAGCCGCTGCTTTTAGAGGGGAAAGGTTATTCTCCTTCATTTACTGAGAAACTCTAAATCCCTGTTCAAAGTAATATTAACTTCTGTTTACCTTCTGATATTAAAATGAGAAATAAGGAAATATTAAAGTGGAAATAAGGAAATATCGAAATATAAGACACTAAATCAATTTTGAATTAATATTAATTTAATCAACAATTAATATACTACTGAACCACCAGTAAAGTTAATTCCTGATCAACTTTCTGTCAGAGAAGTGAAAATAACAAATTATAAATATAAAAAAGACAGAATCCTTAAGTATTTATTTGGCATAACTCCTATTTATTTAACATTTGTAGCTACATGTTTCGGAGACAATGTTCCATCATCAGGCTTCTAATTTTTTTTAAAAAACACATTAATCTATAACATTATACCAATAGTTCTACAATTATATAGTAATGTGTCATTTACCTCTTAATCTGTGATTATTTTCACATTGTCAATTCTCGATGTTATAAGCCATTATATAATATAAGACAGAATCCTAGTTGAAAGTGATGATGTTAATTTCTGCTATATTTTCTCAAGGGAAGTGGAAATAAGAAAACATAAAAAAACCTGTGATATACTTTCTCACATTTATTTATAAACTGATATGTTTTATTGAATTAATAATACAATCTGTCTCACTTTAGCACAAAAAGTAATATGGATGACAAAGAATCCATTCACAAAATATGTATACTGAAATATCACTGAAATTGAAACAACAAATAAAAATATATAAAACACCAAATCCATGTACAAATAAATCTTGTTAAGTTTTATAACACTTTTACAAATTGTAAATTTTATCACTTAAATTGATAGAACAAATATAAATATGTAAAACACCAAATCCATGTACAAATTAATCTTGTTAAGTTTTGTAACACTTTTACACATAAGATAAGATGAAATAAGAAAACATGAATTGATAAAACACTTAATCCTTTATGAAACTCATTTTGTTAACTTCTGTTTCACTTATTTACATTTAAGAAGTCTAAATATCAATATAATAAACTAAACAACACAATCCAACTTGAAACTGTAGATGTGATAGTTTACGTGTGAGGTTATAGGAATGAACTATCGAAAAATGTAAACATGAAGTGAACCGTAAGGATCGAATTGGTCGGTGTAGCGCGGGTCAACCTAGTTTGGTGGTGTCGCCGATCCGAACCGTTACCAAAATTTCATATCCAACACTCGTACTATCCATGTTTAACCAGCTGCTTACCTCTTGCTTATCTTTTCTCGTTTTATAACCTGGAGCAGAAGTTGCTGAGCCAGGTGCTAATGTTTTTGTAGGAAGAGCTTTCCAGTATTAACTGATTCCGGGAATTCGTCAACTGCACTCATACTTCCTTCCATCTCTAACTACAATCAATGGAGGGATCGACTCCGGGCTTGTTCTGTTTGTTTTTTTCTATGAAATAATTTACATAATGTATAAATATACGGGTATGTTTTAGCGACAAACCAAATGAGGCGATTTAAATATTAACTAAGTAGCAAAGGGGGAAATTAATTACATAGTATTTAATTTTGTTATTTATATTTTCCAATTAAAAAAAAAAACTGACGAATTACAGAATAAGACGAATTATCGAGTGACGAAATAACGAGTTTCCACTGTATTGTGTATCGATACTCATCCCTAATAGCACTATAATCTCATTTAATGAACAAGTGAGACTCAAACATGGAACTGTATAACACTGCCCTGAGACTCGATTATAATCTATCATCGCATCCGCTTCGGACCTGTTTCATCCTGTCTTTTCTTTTATTTCTTTTTTTTGAAATCAATAGTTCAATAAAAGCACTAAAAGCCCTGGGCTAACTCAAATCCCTTGTAGTAGAAGTGAAGGCTATTGGTTGGAATTAGACGCAGAGGCGGGACTAATGACGCGTGGCAGCGGCTGCCTCCTATTGGATATATCTAGAAGGCAGGGCGACATCCGAACATCGGAACCCAATTTGGCCGAGTACAATTAGAACACTTAGCATCCAATCTCCTATCTGGAGATTATTCCGGTTGATGAGGCGCAGGTGACGGCAATACTGGGACCTCTTAGCCCACGTCACCACTCCAGTTTTTCTAGGCCCTCTCTTCTTCTTTATGAATATTAATGGAAGTGATGATATCAGCGTGGGGTGCCTCCTACCTAGATAAAGCTTTCCACGCCATATAAATAGTTTTAATTCTTAATTTTATCTCATTTAGTCATTAAGAACATTTATTTTAATATTAGTCTAATACACTTGAGACTCGAATACCCGACTTGGTGGGAACAGAGATAGGCTCAGATTACCATATCCAGAGTTAATTGGCACCTCAAAAAAGTAAGGAAATACACAAGAAAAATAACGTAGTAGGATTAAAGTATATATATATATATAATTGAATTACAAAATATGGAGCCCTACTTATAGTTAAAACTTATTTTAATTTTTCATAATTTAAAACAACTCAATTTATCCCTGGGAAAGCGATAGATCATGGATTTGTCTAACTATAATATACTGCTTTTCCCAATATACATTTTAGAATTAAAAATATCAAATTACACCAATTAATAATTAAATTAAATTTAAAATTAATAATTATTTGAAATTAAAAAAAACAGAAAATAGGGTTTTCAAATGTGACTTTTTTCATTCAAACCAATATAGCTCCTAACCGCTATGTTTTAAGCGACAAATGCTATAGAACGAAACATATTTTATATTAAATTTTTGACTTGTAGAATGTCGTAAAATGTTTGATCCGAGCAATACAAACAGAGTTCGAGCTTGTCAAAATGTTTCATTGTTGTGTGTTAACAAAACACAAGCAGACTATATTTAGTCCATTCAATAAACACGTTGTAGAGTGCATGGAATATGCGATAATTTTTGACTTCATAGCTTCGTTAGGAATAGTTAGAAGGTAAACATACTAAAAGTCCCCGCCGCTGGGGGGTGAGCTAACGGTAAGGGGGAGGGGAGAAGTTCCATTTTTTTGGTTTTTCCATAATATCTCAAAAAATGTTGGCTCTAGAAAAATATGTTTTGAATAAACATAAAAGCTAATTAAATTCACTATAAAATTTATTGTATATAAATTTGTCGTAATTCTAACCGTTTACGAGATATACGTTATTGAAAATAGGTGATTTTGGGAAAAAACAAATGTCACCTCACTTTTTGTCAAACTTTTGCTTCTATTACGATTCACAATCGTTTCTCAGAAAAAATGCCAGAGTGAAAATTGTACAGCATAAAATGTACTTTAGTTTCATATATACGTTTTTGGTATTTGCTTCAAATGTTTAACAAAAAGTGGAGTAAAAGGTTTTTTTATTTCTAAAATTGTCGATTTTTAATAACGTATATCTCGAAAACCGTTGGAATTTCTACGAATACGTATATAATTAATTTTATAGGAAATTTAATGAGCTTTAATTTTGGTCTGCTACATATTTTTCTAGAGTCCACTGTTTTCAAAATATAATCGAAAAACGAAATTGGGACCTTCTCCCTATCCCCACCTTTAGCTCACACCCTAGAGGCGGGGACTTTTAATATGTTTACCTTCTGACTATTCCTAACAAAGCTGTGAAGTAAAAAATTATCGAATATTCCATGCACTCTACATCCCTCATCTCGACACTCTTTATCTTGGCTCTCACTTCTCTGAAAAAAACAAGTTTATTAATACTCATTCCGAAACTAATTTTTCGATCCAAAATTTCTTTTTTTTATCTAAAAGCCCCTTAAATTTACTATAAGAACCTATATATGGAATTTTGATCAGGTCTCATCAAATACCCATACCAGCACGTTAAAAACCGCTCATATTTTATGTCCAAGTTATTTTGGCATAGTTTTCACCATAACACCGAAACTATTTGTCAGATCTGAAATTTATTTTTTTCAACTAAAATCTGGTAAAATTTACTATCAGGCCTATATACTTATGTAGCAAAGTATAAAATTTTGATTACGTCACTAACTATTAATACACTCAAACCTGAACGCTAAATATGTGTCTGCCCGGTTTTTAGCAAAGTATGACGATAGTCACAAATTCAGTGGACTGGTATGAGTGTATAACGTGACATAATCAAAATTTCATATATAGGTTCTTATAGTAAATTTAAGGCAGCTTTCTGATAAAAAAAAAAGTAAATTTAAGGATCGAAAAAAAAAAGTTTCGGATCTCCTGGGGAAAATAGTTTCGGAATGAGTATCAATAAACTTGTTTTTTCAGAGAAGTGCGAGACAAGATAAAGGGTGCTGAAATGAGAGATGTAGAGTGCATGGAATATGCGATAATTTTTTACCTCACAGCTTTGTTAGGAATAGTCGGAAGGTAAACATATTAAAAGTCCCCGCCTCTAGGGTGTGAGCTAAAGGTGGGGGGAGGGGAGAAGGTCCCAATTTCGTTTTTCGATTATATCTCGAAAACGGTGGACTCTAGAAAAATATGTAGCCGATAAAAATTAAAGCTCATTAAATTTACTATAAAATTAATTATATACGTATTCGTAGAAATTCCAACGGTTTTCGAGATATACGTTATTAAAAATCGACAATTTTAGGAATAAAAAAACTTTTTACCCCACTTTTTGTTAAACATTTGAAGCAAATACCAAAAACGTATATATGAAACTAAAGTACATTTTATGCTGTACAATTTTGATTCTGACGTTTTTTCTGAGAAACGATTGTGAAACGTAATAGAAGCAAAAGTTTGACAAAAAGTGAGGTGACATTTGTTTTTTCTCGAAAATCACCTATTTTCAATAACGTATATCTCGTAAACAGTTAGAATTATGACAAATTTATATATAATAAATTTTATAGTGAATTTAATTAGCTTTTATGTTTATTTAAAACATATTTTTCTAGAGCCAACAGTTTTCGAGATATTATCGAAAAATCAACAAAAAGGAACTTCTCCCCTTCCCCTTCTGTTAGCTCACCCCCCAGGGACGGGGACTTTTAGTATGTTCACCTTCCAACTATTCCTAACGAAGCTGTGAAGTCAAAAATTATCGGATATTCCATGCACTCTACACCCCTCATTTCAGCACTCATTGGCTGGACTAATACCTGCCAAAAGACATATCCATGTAAATAACTCAATAAGCTAGGAGAAGAACGTTCTAGAACATTCGTTGCTAGGCAACATAGACCAGTCTAATTTTGCATTAGGTTATACACTGGTTGCTAAGCAACTCATAGCAAGATCGCTAACAATGGCGGTCATATATATTAATATTTAAAAAAAAAAAAATCAACAAAACCATTTAAAAGTAAGGATTGATTGAACTTTCTCTATGTTTCCGAGATACTGAACCTGAATTTTTAGGTGGTCGTGTTCCAGGAAGTCTTTCACAACATGAAAGGCTAAATAAAATTTTAATATTAGCATTTTTTTCAGTACATTGCTTACATTTTATGAGTGTTTTCTATTATACACAACAGATTAATACAAATTATAATTTGGTAGGGTTGGTGAATTAATTGCCACTTATGTTGGAATTATTATTATTATTTGAAAACTAGTTTCGAATATTAAAAATTCTAATTTCAAAAACAAACAAAAATTTTCAAAATACCAGCACTAGAGTAGGGTTGGGTGATAGTCGATAGTTACTATCGATATATCGATAGGTCATGCCTATCGATGGTCACTATCGATAGATCTTTTTTACTCTCAAGTTTTGAAACTCTCGGAATTATGCTGATCGATTTCTGTCCAGTGTCGAGTTCTTTTGAAATTGAATTCGGAATTCCTAGAGTTCAAGGGTTCTCTCAAAGATTTACCCAAAGGAAAGCATAAATGCTAGTTTTTCTTTCGGGAAATATGTGGCTCAAGGAGCACACTTGATTCTTAACCCTTGTGTACTCACCTTGTTCTCTGGGACAGCAATGCTCACCTCGGGTCAATATGACCCGATAATTTATAATAATTATTTAAAGCATTTATTATGTCAAATATATTAGGAAATTTCGTTTTTAGTTAGGAGAAACCTTTGTTCATTGAATAAAAATAAAATGGTGAAAAAGAAAAATTCCAAAATCATATTTTTTTTTATATTTTGAAAATCTGTGTAAATCCATGGGTTCCATAAAACTGACAACTTCAAATTATCATATTTATTTCAAAACCACCCCAATCATTGCAAAATATTATGTTTTAGAAATAATAAACACAGTCAGGAATTATAAAAATAATTAAAATACTTAATATTTATAGGAACAATGTCAAAAATACCAGAGAAAAATTGCACTTTTCTTCTATGTGAGAAACTAAATATGTACTTCGAAATGACTTTTTATACTAACAAACTAAGAAATTATCACGATATTATTGTGGTAACTAAAAAAGAACGAAAATGCTTCAAGTTCATTGCCAGTAGATTGAAAATTAGTCCGTGGGCCTGGAAGCCTTGTAACTAAATCTGACTGGCAAGTTCTCGTGGAAACAGTTTGCTGTTTTGCCCATTTGGATTTTTCCATCTTTGGATTTGAAGTACTCAAAGGGAATTGCGTATTCGAAAACTTCTCCAGGCTCTATTTCTATTTCTGAGTCCGTGTCGTGGTCGCTTTTCTCCTTATTGTCGATGTCTTCCTCAGCTGAATCGTTGGATTCAAGATACTCATCAAGAGGTTCCTCACGATTCTGACGTTCCAACTTCTCCCTTATCTCTTCGTCAGTAGTAAAAATAATTCGTTCCATATTCCAAAAACTGGCAGATACAAATAAAAAATTCAATACATGAAAAAATAATTACATATGTACTCACGTCGGGTCAAAATGTTGATTTCCAAGAGCGTGTGAATGGTATGGAATCCAAAACACTACTAAATGAAAGTGGGGTGATTAATAGAGGATTAGAGAGTAATGAGCGCCTCCAAAAAGGCAAAAAAGCTCGACATTGTTGGAAAAAAAATCTCGCCGGGTCACAATGACCCGACGTGAGCACTGAAGGGTTAAAATTAACTATTTCGGTATTTTTCTTTTCTGAAGGTTTGATTTGTTCATTAGTATTTTAACCATGTAAATTGTTAATAATTTTTAAAAATGCTAATAAATTAGTTTTTTTCTCTCATCTTTATGATATAATCTCATAATTTATAATCCTGCAAATTTCTAATTGTAAGTTAATAATTGAATTTAATTATATTAGTTGAAATTCTTTATTGAATAGCTTTGGGAAAAAGCAATAGAGCTAGAGCGTGTCTAAATGAATGCAAAAAATAAGTTCAAGCAAAAGAATATAGACCCCTATCCAAAAGACTTATCCATGTCAATAATACTTATCATGTGTGCAATATTGTGACGATATTAGCGAGAACTGGCATTGTTGCTAGGCAACAGAGGCACCTAGAGGTTTTTAACTCGTCGCCATGGAGACACATATGATGGAACGGCAGTTGGATTGATTTCAGTTAGTAGAGTGCAAAATTTGTAAATAATGAGTTCAGATTTCAGTGATGTCAATAAGTGATAATAATGTAACTGTGACAGTTTGAATGTTTCTTTTGTTATTGGTTTCAGTGTTAATGTTATAGTAAAAAGTAGTTCTGTGATAGACAGGGGTGGATCGGGAATTTTCGGCCCACCGGGCAAATGCTCTTGACCGGCCCTCAGGGGCCAAACCCTCCCCCTCCCCCCATCACATCCACAAAAGATAACCTTGTTCACAATATGAACTTCAATTCTAAACATAGTCACTCTTTTATTTTAAGAGGGCGTCGAAAGGATGTAAATAATGCTAAAGCATACAATTTAATTCAAACAACAATTTTATTATAATTTTACCAAAATGATGGAATGATTTTAAGAAACTTTCTATATTCTACAAAACTTGATACGAAGCAGTGTTTACTTAGACCAGTGATGGGCAAACTACGGCCCGCGGGCCAAGTGCGGCCTTCGGGCTAGCCAATCCGACCCGCGACATGATCACACATAAGACAAAATTTATTTTCTGCAAAGCTAGAATAGAATTATTGTTTTCTTCTCGTTGCGTTCTGGTTCTTCTACCGTTGTACCATATAAGTTGAGTGTAATGAGATAAAGTCAAAAATAAAGTTTATTAGTTGTAAAACTTTGTTTTATCCAATTTTTTCGGCCCACCTAGATATTTTTCTATTTCATCCGGCCCACCTAGATGTTTTTCTATTTCATCCGGCCCTCCCCTTAAAAAGTTTGCCCATCTCTGACTTACACAATGCACGTCAAGAAATTTCGCTTTTTAGGGGGTGAAATAGGGCCTCATGTCTCGAGTGGAGTTTTTTTTTATAAGGATTTAGTTTTCCTATAACCGATAAAACGTAAATATTTACTTTTTCCCCTTTCTTTCCCGGCCCCACCGGCCCTTTTCCTGTCCGGCCCACCGGGAGATTTCCCGGTATCCCGGTGGCCTGATCCGCCCCTGGTGATAACCATTATTATTTGTAACCATGTAAATTGTAAATACTTTTGAAAATTCAAATAAATTAATTCTTTTTTCTCTTATTTTTAAGATATAATCTTATAATTTATAATCCTACAAATTTCAAATAGTAAGTAGATAATTGAATTTAATGAAATTAGTTGAAATTCTTTATTGAATCACTTTGGAAAAAAAGGAAGCTAATATTGAAAAACTATCGATAGCAATCGATAGTTCCCAACCGATAGGGTCGGCCTATCGATTGTGCTAACTATCGACTACAGCCCAACCCTAGCCCTAAGTCGGGTGAAACAGACAAAAAAACAAACAAATAAAAAATATAATAAAATGAAATAGAAAAATAGAATTACTTGAGGTACGCATGGTGGTATAGAAGGATACAATTGGGGTTGATGAATCAATGGCCACTTGTTAGTGAATGTTTCAACTAAAATTAAATCGTCTAGTTATTATTCCACACAACTTTAGCTGTTTAAAAAAATTAATATTAACCTAATCATGGAGCTCCTGAGGGAGTGATCCTATATCCTTGGTCCTTGGTCCTTCCCTCGCTCAGCGTGTCCTACGGCTTTAGATAATCCTTGAACACAAATAGAAGAGCTAGAACTGCCTATTAAACGCCACATTAGAAGACCCCCTGCGTTTGTTTTTGTATAAATTACTAGAAGGGGCCTGCTGAGACAGGTAGCTGCCATGACAGTGTCAATCAGCTGACTACCTGGCTACTGACACCCACACCTCCTGTCACAACAGACAATGTCTTCTCCTGTTTTGGGAACCGACTGCTCCGTGGGATCCCATTCTTAACTTTATTGTCCTAGCTCTGTGGTCCATGCTTCGTGGTCGTTTATGGAAATGGTAACTTCCTAGTCGTAGAAACCCCTAAGAATATTGACACTCCCCAAAGATGTTCAACCGTTTTAGAAAAAAGCGTTGTTATTTCATATTAAAGGCATAACTCCTATTTATCTTTTATTTTCTTCTACATGTTTCGGAGTACCTTTGCTCCATCTTCAGGATCTACAATTCATTTTATATTCTATTTACAATCCTATCCATTATACAATCCAATACTTCAATTATGTTTAAATTTTTACTTACATCTGTGATTTTCTCACATAGTCACATGAGCTTGTCCATACTGACCCTCAACTGGGCAATGTTCATCCTTTGTTTTTGTTTATTTATTTTTCATTATGACAATTTTATTTTGGTTCTTACACAACCATTCTATTTTTATTCTATTACTGTATTGTTAATAATATTTACATTTTTCTTTTTAATTACTAATAGTATTTATTGATATTTGATCTAATTAAATTACCAATCTGTTTATTTATTTTGCATAACAAGTTCCTATTTTTTGTGTATCAGTTTTATAATTTACAGCATGATCTATTGTTTTATTTATGTAGATTGCATCCGTTATTTTCCTGTTTTTGTTTTATTTTCATGATTCAATATCTTTGTATTTTTATTTTTTATCTTTAATTTTAATTATAATAGAATATAATATGAATTGTAGATCCTGAAGATGGACCAAAGGTACTCCTAAACATGTAGTAGAAAATAAAAGATAAATAGGAATTATGCCTTTAATATGAAATAATTAAAATTAATCTCCTTCAATAAAATTTTTGATTGAAAAGCGTTGTTGTTTATAGTTGTAAAGAATCAATCATAAATAATTATTTTTGTAAGTGAGCAGTAGGATACCTGCAAGGCACTGGACAAAATTGAAAATCCCGGTTGAAAAATTAGTTTTTAGAAAAATTATCAGAACGTTTATGGATCCGGAGACACTTTTAGGCAGTGTTGCCAGTTAGAAAATATTTTCCTCAGTGGAGTCGGATAAATTCCCCCGCTTTGGACAAAAATTTTCCCAGATCTCCATCAACTTATCATCCTGAAATCTCCCATTCAAAAGTCACCCATGAACCACCTCTATTATGTAATAATATTAATTTTTCTTTGAAACAAATTTATTATTATAACATCTCTGCCATATAATAAGTTTTGGTGTTTAATGAAAAAACACAAGAATAGATTAATTCCTTATAAAGCATAACTTTTTCGTGTGGAAATGGATTTCTCAAATTTTACCTTATTGCCCCAACAATTTATTAGAGGTAAGCTGACTAATTTTTTTTTTTTACTTAAATTTACAACTGTACAAAATAATATACATCAAGTAAATGTGTTGATAGTGAATACAATGGCATGTAAATAACTTGTGAAGAACTACGCACTTGTAACACTTCAATCTAAACTAAAAGGTCTCTAGGCCATCTTCTTTTCAGACACCTCAGAGGATTATCAAGAATGAAGTGGGAAGCAAGTTGGGAGACTAGTGGATTGGAGTGGTTGTGGAGCTTACTATGGAAGGATAGGTATCTGGTTTGGGCTAAATCAGCAACATATAGGACATTAAGATCTTTATGGATAAGTTTATTTGTAACATAGTGAGGATCATTACGGATTTTCCGAAGGATTTTGGATTGTAAGGATACGGGAAGAATTCGGAGGTTTAGTTGAGCCCCAAACCTCAACTTCATATGTCCAAATAGAGCTGATAACTGACATGTAAATGAGTCTTTTGAGTAAACCGGAATGTTTGAACGTTTGTTTAGTAAACGTTTGTCTTGTATGTGGATTCCAAGTTAAACGTTTGTCCAAGTGGAGTCCTAGGTAGCGGATCTGTTCAACAGGGATTAGTGGAATATCATTAAAGGATACTGTAGGACAGGAGGTTATAGGTTTACGACGATACTAAATTTAAATAATGATTTCCGAAATCATGAAAAAACGGATGATTACTATTTAATAAGTAATGCTTATAAGAATCAAAATATATTTTAAAAGATTATATAATTGATTAAAAATGGGTAGTGGTCTGACAAAAGAAATGGTAGTGATTAAGAAGGCTGTGAAGAAGATGAGGGATTTTTTTCTGGAGAGTCACTTGGAGTTTAGGATACCGTCGGAAAAGATCTCTTGGCCCCAAGTTGATAGTAAGAAGTAATTATTTGGATATAGAAATTTCAAGATTAGTAATGCAGTGGAATTGTGATTTGTGGCAGGGTTGCGAATGGATGGTAGTGCTGTAGTCCAGTAAAATAAGGGTTTGCCGAAGAAAACACTGCGGAACTTTTATTCTCAACGGATCATTATGTTTTTTGGGGTGCTGAATCCGAATCTGAAGTTTGCTACCACGGCAACCATCGGCTTTATATTCAAAATCGCAAAAAAAAACCCGTTATATATTTTTTTTCTTATAACACGATAACGAAGCTTTTTTTTCGAAGAAAGCCTTCAAACATTAATGGTAGCTGGAACTGGTACCTACATAATGAAAAAAAATAATCCGAAATCGGACCATTTTTGCGAAGTTACGTTATTGGGAAAAAATGGAGAAATTGGCCAACTTGCCGTCAGTCCCACAGCTCCGCGAAAATACGTTTGCCATACTCTTTTGGCTATAACTCTGTAACTATTTGTCCGATACAACATTACTTTTTTCATCTTAAAGCTGATTAAATTTACTATAAGAATCTATAAATGTACATACCAGCCAGATAATAAAAACGTACTGTTTTAAAATCCAAGTGTTTTTTGGCACATTTGTCGCTCTAACTCCTTAAATATTTGTTTGATCCCAAATTTCTTTTTTCTATCTCAAAGCTGGTTAAATTCGCTATCGAATGCTATATATGTAAATTATATCAAATCATGTAAACCGCCCATGCTAGCACGCTAAATGTGAATGTTTTGGCAAATATGTAAATTATGACATGTTCAGTAGACTGTTGTGGGTATTTCACGGTGTTAATTATAAGTTACATATATAGGATCTAATAGTAAATTTAACCAGCTTTTAAATAAAAATATTAAATTTGGATCGGACAAATAGTTTTGGAGTTATAGCGAATAATGTGCCAAAAAAAAATGTAATTTACAAAAGTAAGTGATTTTCAGCGTGATAGCTTGTGTATTTCAAGAATTTTGATTTAAAAAATTCATATATAGGATCTAATTGTAAATTTAACCACCTTTCAGATTGAAAAAAAAAAAAAAAACATTTTGAATCGGACAAATACTTTCGGAGTTATAATATCCCATATAATATAATATCCCAGACGCCTAAAAACCCGTACTGTTGTTAAATCCATGGTTTTCGGCACATTTATCATTATAACTCGGAAAGTATTTTTCCGATTCAAAATGTTTAAACCCCAAAAAACATGAAGATCCGTTGAGAATAAAAGTTCCGCAGTTTTTTCTTGAAAACGGCCTTTTGGAGCCTTATTTTACTGGACTACTGAGAAAATGGAAGGTTTTACTGTTCAATAAATTTAACACAAACAGTAAATATTGTTGAAAAACTATTACAGTGGGCCCTCGTTATAACGCGGGTTAAGGGGAAATGAAACCTCCCGCGTTATAGACGTACCCGCGGTATAACGAGGGCGGAAGTATGAATTATTAGAGGTCAAAAAATAATGAAAATGCACTCTGATATAAACTCGGGCAACAACTAAAGGAATAATACACAGTTTTTAAAAAGGAAGTGAAGGGGACTCTGTGAACGAAGAAGGCAGGAATAGAGATAACTTCTTCGTACGTCATCTAGGTAGGTTACCGGGAAGATATTCAATAGACACTGTCTAAGCAACACATTTCGGCTTATTTCCAGGACGATACAAGCGATGTACCCACTCTTTCCTAAAGTTTTTTTTTTTTAATTCTAATAAAGTTCAAACTTTAAAAAGTTGTAATATTGAAACAAAAACAATGAAACTTGGTTAGACAATCATAATTCATTCTAAACGTCCTATTTAGTTTTACTTCCTACGTTAACAACCAGTTATCATTTTTTTACTTTACAAATTCCTTTTAATGTTCAGTAAAATTAGGAATGTGTTAAAAAAAAAAATTTAACAAATGTACCTTAATTTGCAGAGTTCACTTTTTCCCAGAACTTATTAAACTTTGGAGCCTTTTCGTTTTTTTTTTATTGGTTTTATGACTCAATTTTCTAATGAATTGTTTTCAAGTTTTCTATTGTTGGTTTTAAAACCATAATACGATGTAACCTTATTTTTTATTAATTTTAATTGAACCAGGATCGGGACCGGAGCTTGACCCGCGTTATATCCGAATCCGCGGTATAACGAGCCGCGTTATACCGAGGGTCTACTGTATTTCTATTTTAATTTGATTTATGGTTACAGACTGCTTCAACATTTACTAGACAAACGTTCAAAGCTCCCAATTAATTACAATAGACTCATTTACATGACTGTGAAGAGACCTATTTGGACGTACGGAGTTGAGCTTTGGGGCTCAACTAAACCATCCAATTCATCTCGTATCCAATCCTTACAATGCAAAATCCTTCGAAAAATCCTCAATGCTCCTTACTAATGTGACCAATAAAGTTATCCGTAAAGATCTTAATGTTCCATATGTTTCTGATTTAGCCCAAACCAGATACCTATTCTTCCATAGTAAGCTCCATAACCACTCCAATCCACTAGTCTCCCAACTTGCTTCCTCCTCCATCCCTGATAATCCTCCGAGGCGTCTGAAAAGAAGATGGCCTAGAGACCTTTTAGTTTAGATTTTATTAAAGTGCTACTAGTGAGTAGTTCTTCACCAGTTATTTACATGCCATTGTATTCACTGTCAACACTTGTATATTATTTTTTACAGTTGTAAATATCAATAAATGAAAAAAAAAAAAAAATTGATTTATGAAGATTTTTGATTAATTGTTGAAATATTTTGTTATATTTTTGATAGAAGCATGCCACCTTTTACATCAATAACTATTATAATTAATTTAATTTTATATATTCAGAGACTTATGTTAAGACCCTTAAGGAAAACGACTATACTATATCTATATCTATATCTACTATATACTATATCCGAATCCGCGGTATAACTAGCTGCGTTATACCGAGGGTCTACTGTATTATCAAATGTTATATTATATCTTTAAATATAATTTAGGTTTTACAGTGTAATTATTGTTTCCTCAAACAGAAATATATTTTTTGATGTTTTGATTGACGTGGATATGTATTTTGGTTGAGGTCGATACTTTTTTGGTAAAACGTTTTTTTACTCTCGTAGATGAGATATTTTGACACACTCTCGCTCCGTTGGTGTTCGGATCGAAAATTTGACGACAGTTTCCCAATAAGAAATTGAATGAAAAATATTTTTGTTTTCAATTTTATTTGTCGCTAGGAGCCGCCATTTTGGAGCCATTTTACTTTGAATGAAAAAAAGTCACGTTTGAATCCCCTATTATCTCTCTTCTTTTTTTTTTTTAATTTCGAATAATCATTAATCGTTAATTTAATTCAATTATTAATTGAAGTAATTCGATCACTAATAATATTATATTGGGTTGTTTCACATGAAATGTCCGATTTTATAATATTTGAAATACATAGAGGATTTTGCGAGTCTCTGTTGTTTACTTCCAAAGTTCACATATCATAATCAAGCAGTTACTAATCCTCTACTTTTCTTTTATAAACATTAGCTTCCCAATCAATTACACACTGTTTAGTATACCTTCAAATATGAACATGGAAACACGCGATTTTCGTGTAATATTTTTTTATGAGTTTAAACTAGCTGAGGCTGCTAGAAACATCTGTAAGGCGTTTGGGGAAGGGAGTGTAAATGAACGAACCATTCGCCGTTGGTTTGCTAAGTTTTTGACTGGGGATACCAACTTGGAAAACCAGCCCCGAGGAAGACCTCCAACTGTAATTAGAGAGGTGAGACCATTACCTCTACAACCTACTGCAATGAAATTGGCCAAATGCACGAAAAATTATTGAAAAAAACGACCTGGATTGGTAAATCGGAAGGGCCCTATACTCCTACACGACAACGCTAGACCCCACGTTTCAACACACAACTTCTGCAGAGGAAAATTTTTTAGTATTTTAGTCATGATTAATCTCCTTATTACCAAAAACGATCTATTATATATTGGCGCCCGAACAATTGTTTATAGAAAATCTAGTAACAAAGCAAGACAAAAACCTGTCAAGAACGACATACTACATAGATGGTACGCTTGCCAACATGTCTGTTTGCTTCCCCTGACAAGGCCATCCTTCCTCCAGAGGAGCCCTTCCTGGAGAAGAGAGCGATGACAAGCTCCTCCTGGAGAAGAGACAGTGACGTAATGTCCCGGAGACAGCTTGTTGACGCTCCCTATTTGGATTGTATCTCGTTCAGTTTGCGGTTTTGTTCAGCCTCCCCCCCCCCCCCCCCCCCCCCCCCCCCACTCGATAACCCTTGTCTGCCGAACCGGTTCAAGCGTCACGTTAAAGCCTCAGATTCACTTCAAGTGAATCTGTCCATCATAACTTGAGGTACACCATGATGGTATAGAGAGATCAATACAATTAGGATTGATGAATTAATGGCAACTTATATTGGAATTCATTTTATTTTACGACTGAAAAGTTTTTCTATTTTATTTTTTTAAGAAAAGAAAGACAAAACATAAAACATGTTACCTAAGGGGGCAAAATGAAAAAGGCTTCTGAAAGATATTGGGGCCTAAAGTAGAGCGAATGTTTAGATGTACGTAAGGGATCAGATAGAGAAGGTGGGTTGTACTTTCGGATTTCCCGATGACTAGATGGTTTTATTCCGATCCTCCTGGAGAAAACTTCCTGGAGAAATCTTGTTATTTAAACAAAAAATTTTTATTGGTTGTGAATTATTCTATTAATTCTAATGGTTCATACATTTTTAAAATCAGCCTACTTTTATCCGATTAAAAAAAAAAGAAAACAAAAAAGAAGGTTATCAGTTTAACACGTATGTATGTAATGTTGTTGGAATTGGGTAATATTTGAGTACGATGGTCCATTTAGTTTGTTGTTTGTCCACAAATTTCTTGAAAACTAAAAGTCATATCGAGATGATCATATTTGATTTGTTATGTACACTACCTAAAGCTTAAAAAGGAACCTTAACTTTGATTAAATTATCTACTTTATGTATTAGTTTTACTCACGAGTATTTGTTGAATTTATGGTTATTTTCATTTAGATGGATAGCGAAGTTGGAATACTGCGTCTTATTATTGTATGACCTATTTATGTTCAAACAGCCTTTGGTAAAATTTTGATCATTTTGAAGAAAGAAAGACTGTGAAGTTTTTTTGTATTTAAAACTTATGTATTACATTTTCCAGCCTTAGGTGTCTCTTCGTTCGTGGTTCGCCGGAATTGCTTTGGGATTAAAGCGAAAAGAAATATCTATTTTAACCAGGCTACGAATTAACTATGGGCGTACAAATCGAGGCCTAACTCTGATCAAAGTTTATAAGAACGACAAATGCTCAGAATGCAGTATTATGGATGATCCCATTTACGTTATCACGGAATGTAAAAAATACAAGAGCCGAAGGAAATACCAAGAAATCAAAAACAACATTATCTTATTTGGATAAAAATTTCATAGAGGAAAGCAGTATTGATTTTTAAAGACATTTTATAAATATTGCGGGCAGTATAGGACTTCATGGGAGTCTTGGGCCCAAAAAAAAAACTTCACAGTCTTCCTTTCTTGAAAAAGATCAACAGATCGAAATATCCATAACAAAGGTTCGTGTCTTCTTTATTTATGTGTTTTTATCTCTTTTTATGCCTCCTGTCTTAAACTAAGAACGATATTTACACGCGAATGTCGAATTTTTCAATGAAAATCGGAATCAAACGTAACATCAGGTTATGATATTATATGTCTATGGTATTGAGAGGTTCGAGACGTTCGTCTAACTGGCCTTTACGGTTGAATTACGTCACGATCACATGTACTTCATACAATTACATTAATATATAATACTTCAAATAATATATAATTTCATATTCCGTAATACAAGAAAGTATTTTTCTCAATGGAGATTTGTACTCCTGCTTTTTCTGATGTTTTTTTAAGTAATTCTTTCTTTTTTTGTGCTACCTGAATACTCTCTGCAAGAATTGCTAAATCAACCGCAAATTCTAAACAATCATTTTTGAGGTTCCCTTTTTTTCCAACAAATTTGTATTCCACTTTTGATGTTAGATCCTGCCAGTTATTTCTTCCATTCTCGGATCACTTTTTCAAGTTTGCAATTAAACAAGACTGGGGATAGTCCATCGCCTTGCCTAACTCCTGTTTTAATCTAAAATGGGTCTAATATTTCTCCCATGAATTTCACTTTTCACTTTGTATTTCCCAGTGTTTCTTGTATAAGATGTTTTTTTGTCTATTCCAAAATTCTTCCAGGGTTTTGAATAGGTTCAGTCTATCTATAGAGTTCGTATGCTTTTTTAAATTCTCTAATCACAAACTGTAATTAATTGGGAGCTTTGAACGTTTGTTTGAAGTAGTCTGAAACGACGGGCAGTTTCTTGTCGTTTTAATCTTGTATTTGGATTCCAAGTAAGACATTTGTCCAAGTGGAGTCCTAGGTAGCGGATCTGTTCAACAGGGATTAGTGGAAATGTTTCTTATTTTTAGCCTTAACAATGGACATCAAAGATAAGATCGAATGTTCTGTTAATTTCAACAATCTTTATTTTTTAATTTCATCGACTGATCCCTGTCTACTACTTTTTGTTTAATGTTTCCATGAAATTTTATTTATAATGTTTTACTTTAACCAATAATTATGACTATTGATATGAATTATATTACTTTATATATAATATATTTTCTAAATGTAATAAACAAGGAGGGGCTAAGTGTAAAACCCCTAAAGTTAATATATAGGGACCAGGGAGGAGGAGGGAGCAAGTTGTAGAGGACTCGGTGATCCATCAAGTCCCTCCCTGCCATTCTCCAAAGTGATATCCTCGACCGCTCTATTACCTCTCTCTCTCTCTCTCTCTCTCTCTCTCTCTCTCTCTCTCTCTCTCTCTCTCTCTCTCTCTCACACACACACACACACACACAACACACACGCACTCTTTTTCTCTACGTCTTTACACCTTCTGGCGGCCATCTTGTTCGCTAGTCTCTTGTCCGAAATGCACATGTTAACTCCATTCAAAGACCTACAACCAATGACAGGAAATCAATGCCATTTTTATACTGACAGAAGATAAAAAAAAAAATATGGTTCAAAACTTTATTATATTGTTTTAAATCTGGGGTAATCACTATGTTTAATAATAAATAAACTAATTTACGAAATATTCAATCAGCACTTGGACAGACTAAGAATATATGCAGGGTGAGTATATCTTAGTGTAAAAAAAAAAATTGGGTGAAACTAGATCAAAAATGTAGCAAAATGCCGCAGACCTCACCTTTCTATTCCAATCCGTTGCAGATACACGATAAATCAAAGACTTTTTTGTGGAAACCACTTTTTTTTTTTCCATAAAAGCTGTAATATCTCATCATTTACAATCTATAAATAAATAACATATTTTAAATAAATGTGTGATGGACAATCGTTGAGGCATAATCCTCTTTTTACATGCGATTATACCATAATGGGATAATGGCCCAGGTGCATTTTTGCACCTTATATGACACTAAATACAAAATTTGCTTTGATGCACATGTGTAATTATTTGGGTTAAAATCACAAGCGTTTTATCAAAACCTGATCCAAGTTGGATTAGCGTTTTCGAGATTTTACATTAGATGCGGAATTTAATTTTAGAACGAAACCTGCAAAAAAAACCTAATATGCACATAACGGAATTGGAAATCTCCCTGACGATATAATCTATACTATCATAAAAAGGACAAGTCATTTTTCGTTTGTGATCACTAACCGCGAAAACTACTTAACCAATCTGGACCATATTTTAACTTCATCATCTTTATAGTTCTAGAAGCGTTTAGCAATAATACAATCTACTCGTTTTCAATTATTTTGTTATTTTAAAAGAGATACTATGTAGAGAACAGTGAAGTTTGATAATCGACCAATAGGTAGCGAGCGTTCCATAATCCATATGTGAGGTTACAAAGGTACGGTGTTATATAGAGCTTGAACTTTATAATAAAATTCACACAATTAAATCATTAAAAAATATTTAAATTTTCGGTACGACATATGGATCCAACTAAAGTTTGAAAATAGACAGGTATGTGATTAGCGCCAATCCGCAATAGAGTTTACAATGGTAAAACAACTGTAACCATCTGTACCAAATTTGTATCTGGATTACCAATTCATAGATAAAAAAAATTAAAAATTTATGTCCATTTATACTCCATGTATATGTAGATATCCATTTAAACGGCTGATCTGTGAAAAAATTGTTGTATGCGAAAAACATTGGCAATTTTATACTCTTTAATTTTTATATATAGCTAATTATCAAATAGACCTTATAGTTAAAGCGGGAAAAAGGCCATTGTTTTGGGGGAAAAAAAACATATTTCCCTTCAGACATTTCGTTGGCAAACATCAGATTCGTGTTTAGCATCCCAAAAAACCATATAGTACCAGAAATCAAAACTGCACCAAAACTTTGCTTTTTAAAATACAAGCTGCCTGGACTATACAATAGTAAAACTACTGAACCGGTCTTTACCAAATTTTAACTATATAATTTTCGTTATTCTAGGAAGGTTTAGCAATAATAAAATTTAGAAATTTAAATGTATAATATCGAGCGACAGAAACGAGGTTTACCACACTGAAATATACTTATATGTTTAGAAATTAAAATCCTTCCAGATGGAATCATTAAAATTAAATATTGGATGTCCAATTATGCTTTCAAGAAATCTTCAAACACCTTATTCGTGCAGTAGTACCAGGTTAATATTTACTATAATGCGTTAAAATATGATTGAGGCTTCAATTCTCAATTTCGTGCTACAACACAAGATTTTTATCGATAAGTAGATAAAACTTCGACTATTATTACAATGTATCTAACGATAATTGGTTTCTCTCTTAGTTAATGAAATAAGAACTCAATTTCCATTCTGTAACAAAGGGTTTTATTTACAATATATATTTACATTAATTACCAGCTGTTAGCTGTTAATACAAGACATTCACTCAGCTGTAACAAAACAAACTACATTTAAAGCCCTTATTCCGATCTTCTTTATATATTCATAATATATAATTAATATTAATCAGAGTTAATATTAATGTAGCCGTAGAGGTTAATAAAAACAATCTATTCTTATCATCCACAGCTGTTTATTGTCACTTCTATGGCATTATGGGTAAGGTCGTATTGCATCATGGGTAACTTCAGAAAAGCACTCGTATATCAATGAATTGGTTTTCTTTACATTTATTTAAGTTCTTTACTAATGAGAGCGGGTGAAGCTGTGACGGGTGATCCTAGTTATAAATATTAACAATGTAAATAACGGAATATATTTGTAATAGATAAAAGCTGACGACGTTGATTCGAAGAGTTGATGTATTATTTAGCCGAAGAGATCCCCCCTCCCCAACCCCTGGCAAGAGGATGTACGTTGTAGAGGAGCTATACCCGACAATAGGCGATCCATCAACTTGTCTACTGCAACTTACAGCAACAATACAACAATACAACAATAGGACAAATCAATGCAAACCTCTCCGGGGGAAGGTAGGGGGGGCGGTAGATTTCGGGGATTTGTCCCAACCATTTCCTAGGCGGTCCATCTCACTGCCAATTTTAGCAACCCTTTGAAATCCAAACTTTAACGTATATAAGAGACTGTTATACCTTGAAACGCTTTTCTGATTTTTGGTGTTGGCAACCCCCGAATTTATGAAAAAAAAAATGAAATGAAATGAAAAATAAAATTCATTCTGGGACAGACTGTCCCCTAAGAACAATTAAAGTGCACAATAAAAGGTACAATTGTCTGGCTGAGATTAGTTAAAACTCAGCACATCAGTAGTATAATTAAATTAGGAGAAAAAAAAGAAGAAAGAAGAAATAAAAAAAACAAAAAAAATTAAAAATTAAAGTTAAGTAAAAAAATAAAAATAAATAAAAACAATCAACAGTAAAAATTCTTAACACACTTATGTACATTTACATATTATTTAAAATTTTATGGAAGATTGAAGATCGATAAATAAAATATGTTTAAAAGAAGTTAAGGAAGATAAGCTTTGCGAATATGGATAGGTAAGGAATTCCAAAAATAGGTAGCACGGATAACGAAGGATTTTTCAAAAGGAGGCAGTTCTATGTGAGGGGGTATATAGGTTGGAACGTTGGGATCTTGTATTCAGGTGGTGAATGGAGGAACGCAGAGTAAGTAGGTCTAGAATATAGGAAGGTTTATTGGTTTTTAATGACTGAAATAGGAAAGTGCCGAGGAAGTATTGCCGTCGAAAAGCCACCCTAGTTCTTTGTACCGGCAAGATACGTGAGACCGTCTGTTAACTCAAAAGATGAATCTTATGAAGCAATTCATTAGTCTCCTTAGTCTCATCTCTAGCTCAACAGACAGCCCCCCATACACCAAGCACCCGTGGAAATATGAGAGAGGATAACAGAAATAGGCGGGTATTTCAGGTAAAGGAGTCACCATGTCTTTGGAGCTGTTTATCTGATATAATCGTTTATAAATAAAATTTATCTGATATAAGTGTTTTTAAAATGGTACATGTTTTTCAACCGACTTTAAAAAAGATGAGGTTTTCAATTCGTCTGTATTTGTTTTTTGTTTTTTTATGTTTCTTACGCCATTAATCCGTCAATAATGAATCGATTTTAATAATTCTTTCTTTTTTTTTGACCGGCAGGGCATACTTACATAGAGGTGGTCCCATAAAAATTTTATTCAAATCAACTCAGCGCTTTTGAGGAAAAAAAAAACAATTAATAAGAAATCACTGTGAGGAGCCTCGATAGCCGAGTGAGTTAGAGCGTGGGTCTCAGCGCGCTCGTAACCAGAAGGTCGTGGGTT
Organism: Euschistus heros; assembly: GCA_003667255.2. NCBI lineage: Eukaryota > Metazoa > Arthropoda > Insecta > Hemiptera > Pentatomidae > Euschistus > Euschistus heros. The sequence goes on from RCWM02000237.1 coordinate 1,159,486, forward strand.
CGAATCCCACCTGGGCGGGTTAAAATTTATTTCGAGGCGAACCCACGAATAAATCTCGACCTTCCCATCTTACACTATAATAGATAAGGTAACCTGTAGGATTTCCCGTCCTTCCTGCTCCAGTTGGAGTACATAAGGACGTTAAGCCCCCAAAAAACAAACAACAGAAATCACTTTTATATAACCTTCTTATATAAACTTTTATATAAACATATTTCTTCACGGTAGCTAAATCTAAATTATTAATTTATATATACAGTCAACTTTCGATGTGTCTGGGCACCGAATAGGGAATTCCAGAAGAAGGTTGCACGAATGAAGGATTTTTCATAGGAAGCAGTTTTATTTGACCCGGCGTTGGTCGCTGGGTGAGCATTTCCCTCACACTTCTAAAAAATATTTAATAAGTTCGGTCAGAATTTAACTTTTATCGCTGAATCTCAGTATAGCTGAGTTTAGGACATTTGAAAATAAAAATTCGGTTTCTAAGTGAAACGGGTGCAGGTGGCCAGGATATTGGGAGATTTGTACTGAAAATTGCCATGTCCACACTCCTCAGTATCAGATTATCTCTCGTGATGTTTATTCGTGACATTTTACTGAGCGAGTTTTATAATTTCTTTCGATTGATTAGTAATTATTTGGGTTCAAAATGTGTCGTGGATCTAAAATTCTTGAATTTTTGCATAAAAAGCCAGTTGAGAAGATAAATTGTAAGTAATTAGTTGATAAATCGTCGTGAATTGTATTTATATTATTTTTCAATCATTTACTAGGAATCTGAAATTTTTACTATTCCAGATTCGTGTTCGTGGCTGCTCGAGGCAATACAAAATAGATCTGGTATAGTTGTGCCGAAGAAATAAAAAAAGAAAAACGAAACAAAATTGCAAAAAAGTGCAATATTCCAATTCACAATAAACATACTAAATATTCTTGTAATAATTGTATAGAAATAGGAGAAAATGATCTAGCTGATGAAAAACACATTATTATGTAAATAGTAAAATATTTAATTTTTGTTTTTTTGTTGTTTTACAATAAATGTTTGTAAAAATATATTTTCAATCCTTATGCTCCATACTACAATTATTGATACATTAAGATGACATTTATTTACCATTTATAATTACATATTTGGTAACACAAAACTGCATTTTTTATGAAAATCAAAGAAGTGAGGGAAATGCTTACCTAGCGACTAACGGTGTACCAGATCGGCTAGCGACCAACGCCGTAAAAACGGCCAATCTAGGTGGACATTGTCCATAACTTCTAAGGAAACAGTCCAAATCCCTTGAAAATGTTTGAGTATTTTTATTTTTGCATAAATACAATAAACTATAATAAAATATAACAATAATAAGAACTAAAACTTTTTTTTAATATATAGAACAGAATGTTAAATTTTTTTTTTTACATAAATATTCCCTCATCCCAGACATGCCAATTTTATCATATCTCATATCACATCCGCTTTTGTCACGATTTGAGTGACAGCTGTGGATAAAATAAAAAAAATAACGAATATTAAGTTTAACGCAGACCATTTTTTATTCACTATTTTATTAGCCAGTTGGCTCAGATAGTGAATTTAATAATTCATCCGGGAAACATTTATCATTAGGATCATAAGGCAACAAATCACTGCCTTCATTAATTGACAAAGTTGAAATATATAGGCCAGATGAATAAAGCTGCGTACAAGGTGAGGCGTGCAGCTCCTCATAGGAATAATTGTCCAACAAATGTTGAATTTATAGCTTTTTTTTTGTTGCTTTCCCTCAGATCTCTAAATGCTTTGGTAGTATGAGATTTACTGCTACTTGGGCCCAGGGCAAGTGCCTCGGTATCTACCAAGTTTCCCTTCAGCCAATCGGAATTTTGTTTCAAAATTGTTGACGGCTCCATCGACTTTGGAGCCATCAAGAACGAATATAAATTAAAAACGAATCCACTATATTCATAACTAATTCCTGAGTGACCTCATCAGTAATGCCTTTTGACCTCAGAAAATTTTTCAGTGTATTATGGCCACCCACACATCAAATACAGCACTTTTGAGGAGGGGCTTAATTCTGAAAAAACAATAAATAGCTGAGCTCTATGGGTCGGGATGGGTTAAATTTCAATTGTTATACATTCTTTAGATGTTATTCTTTAAAACAATGCCATCCAGAAGGCGGAGGACTATGGAGAAAAAAAGTTACATAATTTTAATTACGAAAATCTGTTAACTTGTTAAATATGTTTACCTAACTCAACTAAATACACCCATAAGGATAAAATTTTAGATATGTATCACTCACCATAAAATGTTAATAGATAGACCTTTGATATATTATATAAGACGTTATTATATGTAACACAGACTATGAATGGTTGGGCACAACAGAAGTGCCCTGAACTTGATACTGATCTGAGAACAACCTGTTTTTTTGGAAAGAATGTATGTTTACACAAGTGTTAATCCATCAAATCGTATTCTCATTGCTGTTTATATATCGTCAGTCATCACCTGATAACATTACAAAGCACATTCAATGCTCTGTTGACATGATAATTTTTCTTAATGACCACCTAGATTGGGCGTTTTTACTACTGTGCGCCGGGTTATAGGGGGTATGCAAGTTAAAAGATTGAGATCTTGTTTTCAGGTGGTGAATGGAGGAACGCAGAGTTAATAGGCCAAGGATATAGGAAGATTTTTTGGTTTTTAGAGATTGGAATAGGAAATTACACAGAAAGTATCTACGTCGGAATTTAGGAATGAGCCACCCAAGCTCAGAATATCGGCAAGATACGTGAGACCGTCTGTCGACCCGAAAGATGAATCTCATGAAGCAATTCATTAGTCTCCTTAGTCTCATCTATAGCCCCCCATACACCAAGCACCCGTAATCAAAGTGGGGAAAAATGAGAGAGAAGTTGGCGGGTACTTCGGGAAAAGGAGTCACGATGTCTTTGGAGCTGTTTATCTGATATAATCGTTTATAAATATAATTTATCTGATATAAGTGTTTTTAAAATAGTACATGTTTTTCAACCGACTTTAAAAAAGAGGAGGTTTTCAATTCGTCTGTATTTGTTTTTATTTTTATTTTATTTTTATGTTTGTTACGCCATTAATTCGTCAATAATGAATCGATTTTAATAATTCTTTTTTTTTTTTTATGACCGGCAGGGGATACTTATATAGAGGTGGTCCCATAAAAATTTTATTCAAATCAACTCAGCGCTTTTGAGAAAAAAAACAAAAAACAATTAATAAGGAATCACTGTGAGGAGCCTCGATAGCCGAGTGAGTTAGGGCGTGGGTCTCAGCGCGCTCGTAACCAGAAGGTCGTGGGTTCGAATCCCACCTGGGCGGGTTAAAATTTATTTCGAGGCAAACCCACGAATAAATCTCGACCTTCCCACCTTACACTATAATAGATAAGGTAACCTGTAGGATTACCAGTCCTTCCTGCTCCAGTTGGAGTACATAAGGACGTTAAGCCCCCAAAAAACAAACAACAGTAATCACTTTTATATAACCTTCTTCCATAAACATATTTCTTCACGGTAGCTAAATCTAAATCATTAATTTATATATACAGTCAACTTTCGATGTGTCTGGGCACCGAATAGGGAATTCCAGATGAAGGTAGCACAAATCACAATAGATTTTTCATAGGAAGCAGTTTTATTTGACCCGGCGTTGGTCGCTAGGTGAGCATTTCCCTCACACTTCTAAAAAAAAATTTAATAAGTTCGTCAGAATTTAACTATCATCGCTGAAACTCAGTATAGCCAGGGGATCCCGTAGATAAATCTAATGAAACAGTTCATCAGTCTCCTCAGCTTCATCTCGAGACCCTCAGACAGTTCCCCATAGATGAATGTATAACATTCGAAACTAGTTTTCGAATAAAATAATCTCAATAGAAGAGGCAATTAATTCATCAATCCTAATTGTGTATTGATCCTCATGTGTACCTCAAGAGATTATAGATATACATATCCATTATTGTTTTTCCCAGTCAAGGAGAAATCGTATTGTTTTTGTTTTTTTAAATACGGTTTGCTTTTGTTTAATTATTGTTTTTAATAAACCTAATATGTTCCATAAGGCCTAATTAAAGAATATGGTTACGTACCTAATTTTTTTTTCTCAACTATTTATGGATATTTACAACTGTATACATTATATACAACAAGTAAATTTGAGGAAATTATTACAATGACTTGTCAATAACATGTGAATAACCACTCACTAGTAGCACTTCAATAAAAAGAAAAAAATTCAATACAAGAAGGTCTCTCGGCCATCTTTTCAGACACCTCGTTGTATTATCGGGAATAGAATGGTAATCAAGTTGAGAGGCTAGTGGATTAGAATGGCTAAGGAGCTTACTATAAAAGGATAGGTATCAAGTTTGGGGTAAATCAGTAAAATATGGAACATTAAGGTCTTTATGGATAAGATTATCGGTGACAAAGTAAGGAGCATTGAGGACTTTACGAAGGATTTTGGATTGCAAGGATTGGATACGAGATGAATTAGATGGTTTAGTGGAGCCCCAAAGCTCAACTCCATATGTCCAAATAGGTCTGATAACTGTCATGTAAATAAGCCTTTTGTAATTAATCGGTAGGTTTGAACGTCTGTCTAGTATATAAAAAAAAATTTAAAAACGTTTTGCTGTGTAATTTTTCGCCCATGAGTATATTTCATATAATTAGCAGTGTTTCTAGTAGTTCTCAGAGTTAGTTTCATTTTTACAAAATTCCGTGACATGATGCTGAGCATGCTAACCCCAGCTCCAGGAAAACCATTAAAACCACAAATAGTAGCGTGATCCCTGATCTCAGGCCATTTTTCGAGAGGAAACACTTGGAACAACGTTTTCAATATTTACATTTAATTACAGTAAGGTAATAGTATTCAAATATTATAAATGCTAAATATAATATTTATGAAGCAATATGTTTGCTAACATAGCTTAACTATTCTCGTGGAAACCGAATTGGTTTTCTTGATCGTCTTCAACGTAAATCTGAAACTAATATTCAATTTAATATGTTTCTTTAAATCAGCCATCATTTTTATCATGGTACATGATTTTACGGAAACCTGACTGGGTTTCAAGAGAGTAGCTGTCGGTTACATCTGGTGACGATTATGATTGTTACTCACCAATAACAAACATTATTATTATTAATTAATCTACTATATATTTGTCAAATACCACTCACTCATTTAACACGAAATCTCAAAAATCACCGAATGGATTGGAATGAAATTTGATATGTGGCTTTCTCTAGGGCCGTAGGTGCTCGCTAAGAAAGGAATTTTAAAAAATCGGCCTATATCGCAGCTAATTCACGAAAAATGCGATTACAATTTTTATTGGATGAATAATAATAGATTAATTGTCATATGGTATTTGTAGATAAGCTAAGTTAAAAAAAAATAGGTTAGATGTTTAAGCTACACACTTTGACTACAAATTAAGTTCCTTATAGTTGTAAGCAAACAAAAATACGATCGATGTCGAAACCTTATAATATGGTACTTTCTGTGAACTCATGGTGGTTGCAGAAGTGTACCCTTACGAGGTTAAAAGACTTATGTTCTCTGCTGATGTCATATGAGCCCAGTTCGATGTACATATTCTTTACGAGCAACCCACCAACATTGCTGCACCAGTATCTTCGTCCACAACTACTCTTCCTTCAGTTTTCTGGTCACAAGATAATCGGCTTTTCTCAACCAGGCCCAAGTTGTACCTAACATTTCTGAATTTCATTCCTTGAACCTAGAATATATAGAATAAATAGAAACAGAAAGATTAAACTTTATTCGAAAAAATCAACAAAGTTGAGAAGTTGAGACTATATTCACTTAAAGTATGCCATATGAAAAGCTGATGGTCTGGTACCAGAGCTGGGTAAGATGGTAGTGCTGCCTCGAAGCTTCACTGGAGGGCTATCAATATAACATAAAATCAACTTTTGCAAATTGTCAAATTTACTTAAATTGAAATTATTCTAAGAATGGAATTCTTCAGGTTTATTTAAGTAATAATAATTATCAAGGTTAAGCTTAACTTTTACTAATTTATGTTGTCCTTCATCCTAATGATATCAAACCGTAGCGGAGCAGGGTACTTTCAGCTAGTATTTTAATATTTTTAATATTACATTCCCACCTTCAAGGTCACACAAGAGTCTAATGCGGCTCATTAATAACAACAATTAATATTATTAATTAATGATAATGATATAATTATTACTATTAATATTATTCTAGTGTGAATCATTTATAAAAAAAAAGTTATTAATTATTATTAATATACATTTTTTTTAAACATTTATTTAAAGAAAGGATTACAATCTGCCTCAATGTGGGCAATAAGTAATATGGATGGCTTAATGGATCCATTCACACAATATGTACAATATGAAATAAAAACAAAGAAAGTGAACAAGTATTAATCTTACTGTAATTAATACTTCATCATTAATTCATTAATCATTAATAATAATGATTTTAGTATGAATCATTAATAAAAAAAAATGTTATTAAATTTTTTTTTTTAATATATTTTATTTATATTCATTTTTTCTATATTTTTTATTTATCTTGTTTACTAAATATTTTTTAAATATATTTTTTATTTTTGAAGAGAAAAGATTTCCCTGGTTCGGATGCGAGCCCGGTGGCCTAGTGGATAAGGCGCCACGCTAGAGAGGTGGAGACTTGGGTTCGAATCCCAACTGGGGTCAAATCTTTTCTCTTCAAAAATAAAAAATATATTTTTTATATTTATAAAGTAACTTCTAATTCCATTAATTAACTATCGTTTATATTTCATATTTACTCAATGTTAATTCCTATAATTTCTTCAATAAAGGAGCATTAATGTTAATTATTCCATATTCTTTATTTTAGCTTTACTCCTCACATTAACAATTACTATCCCGTTACATGTTTCGGGACTATGGTCCCATCTTCAGACTTAAATATATTTTGCTGGTGTTAGCCACCAAGTCCTTTAGAAGATTTAAATGAGAATATCTAAAGGACTTGGTGGTTAACACCAGCAAAATATATTTAAGCCTGAAGATGGGACCATAGTCCCGAAATATGTAACAAGATAATAATTGTTAATGTGAGGAGTAAAGCTAAAATGAAGAATATGGAATAGTTAATTTCTATATTATTCTAAAATATATATCAGACCTATTCCAGATTCCAAATATCTACTTAGCTCATCCCTATTCTATGCCCCCATGGAAAACAATCAATGCCTCCTTCGACTTCTCACTTTTCTCATACAATAAAATTACTTATCCGCAAGATTTCATACAAAAACTTTTTCATGAGTCTAAATCCAAATATAAAAATTTCCTTTTTGTTTATACTGATGCCTCCAAGGAAAACAAAGACACAGGTTGCGTGGTAACATTTTCCGGAACGACAGTTAGATATTGCCTTCCTAAACTATACTCGGTTTTCTCGAGTGAATTATTTGCTATCCAATTGATATAGTTAAATTTTTAGATAGCAACAAAATAGTAATTTGTACAGACTCTTTCTCGGCTTTAAAAAACTTACAAAATTCACACCATTGTAACAATCCAATTTCACACACAATAATAAAACAGCTACATACAATTAATAAACTAATAAACTTTCTTTGGGTACCCAGTCATGTTGGAATACCTGGAAATGAATTAGCTGATGAAGCTGCTAAAGAGGCGAGAACTATGTTTCCTGTACCCAAATTACCAAATGTCCTCAGCGACCATCAAATATATATTAAACAAAGGTGCAAGACTGCGTGAATTTATTATTGGAACAGGATTCCGGATAGTAACAAACTTAAAATGATTTGCCCTAATGGTCAACCATGGCCACTGCTAAACGGCTCTAGGAGGGAACAAGTGGTGATGACTAGGCTGCGCATCGGGCACACAAGACTCATACACCAACAGGTGTATGAGTCTTGTAAGTACAGTAGGTACTTCAAGGTACTTCACAGCCCATGTGCTCAAAGAGCCATGTTTCTCTATCAGTAGAGCACATATTTAGTAATTGCAGTCCACACCCTACAGCTGGAACACCCATCTTCAACAAAGACCTGGGTACAATCTTCAAAAACTATCAACTAGACATTCTGAAGTTCCTCAGGAATTGCAGAATCTTTAATACCATTTAGATAAACAAGAAATCAGAATGTGGTGCCTCTGGTCATGTTGCAGTACACGGCACCTTAAAATAAATAAATAAAAAATTTAAAAAAATAAAATATTTTACATTATATATAACTAAGCATGTTTGTATAAATATTTATGATAATACAAGTTATGTCGAGAGATGGGACACGTTGAAATATATGCACCCGTTGCAGGGTTACTGCAGGAAAACTAGTAGTAATAATGTTATTAATTATTACTGATATTAATATTACTATTATTAATAATTATTATATTATTATTAACAATATTATGTTTACTATTTATATTATTTTAGTGATACTCATTAATAACGAAAATTCCAGTGCCAAATGCAGTGGTTCTTGTATCTACTTGGTGTTTGCATGTAATATCAACCTCACTAGTAAGATCTACTTTAGTAATAAACCTATATTAGCTGTAATCGAAAAATTATGGTACATTCTAATGTAAATATATACCAATCCAAAAAACGTTTACCACGTTTCCTTGCTTTGTCCCCCCATCTAAACTGCAATAATTTTTTTTTTTTTACATATCCTTCTAAGGTAACTACCAAATACTCTTCTTTTCTTATTTTTTCATCTATATATTGATATTTTCTGGCTATTTTGCTACACTCCTCAAATGCTCCTAGTAGGGAGTTTTCTGTTCTGTCAGTGATCACGAGGTCGTTAACCAGAGAAGCTGGCCTCCACATAAACGAAGAAAAGACGTTTAGCCTAGAAGGGGCAGGATAACACTTCGAAAGCGTAGAAAAATTCAAGTACCTGGGTAGTATCACTACTTCAAGAAATGAAGTAGATTAAGAAATAAAGGAGATAATAATGGCTGGTAATAGGTGTTATTGGGCCCTCAGTAAGACAATAGGTAAAAAAAAGTCTCCCTACAAATCTGAAAATAAGGGTCTACCAAACCATTCTGAAACCAGTCGTATTGTATGGGAGTGAAACCTGGACTCTCACTGAGAAGAATGAAGGCATTCTAAATAGGTGGGAGAGGAACATTTTGAGGAGGATATATGGACCTACTAAAGATGGAAAAGTATAGAGGATTAAAAGCAACCAGGAACTAAGAGACCTGTACAAAGCTCCAGATTTTGTTGCTACAATAAAACAAAGAAGATTAAGATGGCTGGGCCACGCAGAATGAGCTCCCACGGAATACCAAAAATTGTGATGAATGGACATCCTGAATGAGGGAAGAGAGAAAGAGGAAGGCCTAGATTGCGCTAGAAGGAAGACATTGAAGCGGACCTAAAGACCCTTGGTGTGAGGTATTGGAGGGGAATCGTGGAAGAAGCCAAGGTTCTGCATGGTTGTTGTTGTTGTTATTTATTGATATTTACGAATGTATAATACATATACATCCAGTAAATGGGTGGGGAAATTAATCCAGTAACATCACAATAACTTATAAAGTATCCAGCCATTGGTGGCACTTTAATAAAAGTTTTATACTAGAAGGTCTCGAGGCCATCTTCTTGTCAGATGCATCAGAGGTTCATTAGGGATAAAATAGGGAGCAATTTGAGGGACTATTGGATTTGAATAGTTGTGGAGTTTATTATGGATAGGTATTTGGTTTGGGCTAAAGCCGATGGTAAAGTTTGTTTTTGACGAAGTAAAGAGTATTGAGGATTTTTCAAAGGATTTTAGACCTTAAGGACTGGTTACAACTAATATGTAATATAATGGCATAAACTGTAATAAATAATAGGTAATTTAAAAAGAATTCTCAAGAGCGCAATATTTGTTTACACTTTTCTTGCTCAATTGAATTAATTTTATTTTAACTGTCTCATTCTTAATATTTTCCTTGGATTAAGGATTTATTAATATTTCTTTTTCCTTTAAATGTTAAATATTAATGTTATATCTCTTTGTCTTTTTATATTTTTATTTTTCTTGTAAGGTATTGTATTTTAATTGTTATTTAGAATCTATTTTTTGATTTGTTTCTACATGTATATGCATATATACATGAATTATATATTCATATAAATATATATTTCAAATTGGAGTCATAGAACATAGCAAAAAGGCTTATCTATTATTAACTATTATTGTGAATATTTTTGTTGGGTTGTTTTCATTACATCTAACTTATTAATTACATTTACAACTATAATTTAACTACAGCTTTTAGCTACAACTAGCATTTAACTACACATTTTTCAATAAAATATTAGAAGTTTAGGCAAAAAAACTGAAGGTTGAACTTACACTGTAAGTAATAGTAAAATAATATATGCTTTCATAGAATAGAGCCTATAAATATAACAAATTAATAATCATCGTTCCATTAAATTACTATTTTTTTAAACCTTATGTTCAATATTCTTAAATTCTTGCCCCCTAAAGCCCCTTATATTTCATCTAGAGTATTAAAAGGGATAGAATTAAATATTTTTAAATATTAGAATTAATTTCCTTATGTTTGTCTTAATAAAGCTAAAAAATAATGACTATATATCAGAAAAAATTGAATTACTTTCAAACATTTGCTACTTTTTATTAAATAATATTAAGTGAATGAGTGATCTTAGATTAGAACTGGTTTATTGACTGATATGGATATAATGTTTATATTATTATTTAGGATTGTTCGATTAATTAAAAAAAACAAAACAAAAAAACCAATGAATATTGATGATAAAAGTATAGTTGACTTTATTTATGATGAATGGAGAAGAAGATGATCAGAGATGCAGTCAAAGAGGAACACCACGTCTAAGAAGAAATTCTTTAATAAGTGCCAATGTTTCGACCTGCCTTGCGGGCCGTCTTCAGTGCCACCGAACCACACTTGTAAGGAGAAGGACGATGACTGATGAGTCATAATATTGTTTTTATTTTATATGACTTTCATTTTCATACAGTTCAATAATTCATCATATCAACTTGTAAAAATATAATTTAATATTTTGTTGGGTATCTTCTCATTCTAATAACCTTATGAAGCCGCTTTGGCGTTGATTTCACTGAGACAGGCGAAACATTTTTAACTCTTGAATAAGGATAACTAACTTACAAACTCTTCTGGTGCTATGCACCATGAACCAATCCTCTGCAGCTCTCCTCTATGTGTGCATAGCCAGGAATCGTGGATCAGCCTCCACATCGTCCGGCCATTGAAATCTGGGCCTGTCTCTTTCTCATCCTCTATCTGGAGGTCCTTGCTTTGCTTTGGGAGTCTTTTTGGATTCATAAGATATACATGACCCAACCATTTTATTCTCCTCTTTTTAGTCCTAGGAACTATATCAGTCCCTTAGTTCATTATCTGTTCTTATGCGGAATCTATTTCCTTCATTGTTCAGGCCATATATACTTCTTTAGATCTTTCTCTTTTATTTAATCAGTCTTGCTGCTTTAATAAAGAAAAATTACAGGGCCTCGATGACTGAGCTAGTTAGGGCAAGGGTCTAAGTGCGCTCGGTACTAAAGATCGTGGTTTCGAATCAAATTTATTTTGTAGCGGACCCACAAAATGAATCTTAACCTTCCCACCTCAGCTAGAATTGGTTGGTAACCTGTAGGATAACCTGTCCTTCCTGCCCTAGTTGGAGTACATAAGGACGTTAAGGTCCAATAAACAAACAAAGAAGAAGGATGAGGAAGTATTTTTGTGAAATCTTATTTTTAAAAATTACTGAATACAATATATATAGCATTGTAAAACTAAGCTGCATTGGAGGAGGGATTGTATTTATCTTCTTGAATCTGCTTGTTGAGGATTGGAAAATGGCAGGCTTAAAATAGGGAATAATTGTACAATAGGATCATGGAGATCGTGATTTCCTGAGACTATAAACTACAACATACTTTTCTTTATGTACTGAACTAATAAAAAATATAAATAAAATAATATATTAAGAACGATTTCTCCATTGTTCAAACAATAGCCTGATGTACACTACTGGCATGACAATGATGTAAATAAATTCCTTCTATCCTTAAAAGCCCCATAGGAATAACGTAAAAAATAAAGTCTTTGAAAAATTATAGTTTTATTCTTTAAATTTACATTTTACTTTTACATCTTATATTTTATTTATTTATTGATTTATTTGTCATTCTTACATATAATTTATTTTTCTTATTTCATTTATCTGATTAATGGTTTTTCTTATTATTATTTACTTCTTTATATACATTATATAGATTTAAATAACTTACTGCAGTAAGCTGTATGACCTCTTTGTTAAAGGCTTAGGTGTTAAATAACAACTAACTCCATGACAATTGTTGCTCAGTTAATGAGTTAACGTATTACTCCCCAATATTAATATATATTCACAAGTGTTATTGGACAAATATAAACCCTAGTTGCAAGTTTTCTTGCTAACTAACATAAATCATAAAATGCAACAATGCAAAACACTAAATAGAACTGCATAAGATTTATTGAATTCAAAAATACTGTTTATTTAAAAAAAAAACCAGATATGAGAATACAAGAAATGCAAATTTATGGAAATATAAAAATCAGAAGACCCAAACTACTCTGGCCTGATGGTTTAATTGATTATGTTAAGACAACACAAGTAAATAAAATAGAAATAGAAATAATTTTGTAAAAAATGTTGATAATTTGTTTTGAAGTATTCTCCAGTAATTATAATTGAGTCCGCTCTTTTAAAGGTTGTTATTGTACTATTAAAGAATATTTATAAAATAATAATTTTAGGCAATGTTACTAAACAGAAAACAATTCCCCCCTGACTGGGAATAACAATAGACAATGAATATGTCTATCTATAATCTACTGCTTCTGATAAGAAAACGGTTGGCAAATTTTTGATCCTAAGTCTTAGCGACAAATTTTATATAACAAAAAATATTCTCCGATAAATTTCTGATATTGAATCTGTTGTTAAATTTACGATCAGAGCAAGAGTGTATCAAAATATTACATTTTTGAGAGTGAAAAACATTATTAAAGGTTGCCAGGACAACGCTTTACATTAAAAAAAAAACAAAAACAACAAAAACAAAACAAAACACTATAGAACCCCAGCAGAAAGACATATCCATGTCAAAATTATTTGATATCAATATTGAAAATGTAACTTAATTATAAGTTTGTTAACTCCAATGACTAAAGTAACCAATAAAAATTATAAATACAAATGATGTAGAAATTTTATGGATAAGGTTATGATATTTGCTGAAATATAGACTAAACCCCCATTTTAAAAGTATTTTTTAGAAAAATAAATAGAAGAAGAATGATAAATAAATAAAATTTATTCAAAGTAGCATCAAGGTACATTAACAGTTTGTTTTAACTGTGAATAGAATCCAACCAGAACAATATTCGATCTATATCATGCTTAGAATTAATATTTGAGAATACAAACCTAATTAGAATGATAGTGTAAACAGAAACTAAATTTTGGAAATAAAGTATCCTATATATAAGTAAAAAGAATTATCTAGAAAATGGCAACTTAAATTGAAATTGAGAAACCAACTGAATAATTTTCAATGCTTTATTTTCTTATGATTCCGATATTTGATAAAATTATTAAAATAAAACCCATTGGTATCGCAACTTAAAAAATAAAATAATCCAATTACTAATCAGCTCTTTAAATATTCAATTTTGACCAGTGAACTGTTTCATTATCTTCCACTTAATTTTTTTTTATCTTACAGAAATATTTTAACATCTTTTTTTTTTTTCTAGCTCAATTAAATTAATTTTGTTTTAAGTGCCTCATTCATTCTTAATATTTCCCTTCGATTAAGGATTTATTAATGTTTATTTTTCCTTTCAATGTTAAACATTCATGTAATATCTCTTTGCCTTTTTATATTTTTATTTTCCTGATACAATCTGAGGTATTGAGTTTTAATTGTTATTCAGGATCTATTTCTTGATTGGTCTCTACATTTATATATATAATATATATATATATATATATATATGCATTATATATTCATATACATATATTTGTCAGATTGGAGTAATAGAACTTAGCAGAAAGGCAAAAGTCTTACCTAGTATTCACTATTATCGTGAATATTGTTTTTAGGTTGGTTTCATTACGTCCGATTTATAAATTACTTTTACAACTATAATTTAACTTTTAGCTTTTAGATACAACCAGCATTTCACTACACCTTCTTTGAAAAAATATTAGAAGTTAAGGAAAATAAACTGAAGGTTGAACCTATACTGTAAGTAATAGTGAAATAATATATGCCTTTATAGAATAGAATTTTTTTTTAAAGAAAAAAAAAAATGATATTTTAGAGAAGACTATAACAATGGCAGGAAAATGTGGCATAACCAAATCTATAACACATCTTTAAATGTATGGATATTTAAATATTCAATTTTTTAACAATAAGGGGATAGTTTTTGTTTTTCAATTATATATTTTGGTTTCTTTATGAAAATAAGAAATCCTAAAGTAGGTTCTTTTAATAATTATGTTGTTTTTTTAAAATTTATGTATTTATATTACAATCAAGCTCTTTACGAGCTTATTAGAATTTTTTTTCTAATAATAATAATAAAAATACACTACTAAAACATACACACATACAATATAGTTTTATTTTCAAAAATTAAAAAGCTTCAAATGCGCATCAAAGCTTTGAAGGTGAAACACAGGATCCTATATTAGTTCATGGGGCTTCCTTCTCTTTAGCCTCCTCACCTGTGCATTGGAGTCCAGGAGATGGGCGGCCTCGGTGTTGACATGGTCTTGCAGGCGATCCTGATGCGACTGGCCGTATTTTTGGATATCTCTTCCACGGTTGGCACCCGAAGATCTCTGTGGAGATCATTGTTCCTTATGTACCAAGGTGCATTTACGATGCCCCTTAACACTTTATTTTGGAACCTTTAAATTATTTTTCTGTTGGAGTCCTTCGTGCATCCCCACAGCAGGATTCCATATGTCCAGATTGGCTTCAGGACTTGGTTATATATTAATATTTTATTGTTTATAGACAGTTTGGATTGTCTGCCTAGGAGCCAATATAACTTTTGATAACTCAAATTGAGTTGTATTAGTTTTTTTTTTTAACGTGTTCTTTCCATCGGAGTTTTGCGTCCAGTGTCATCCCGAGATATTTAGCCTGATTTGAATACAGGATCACTTTATTATTTATGGTTATGGGCTGATAGTTGATTTTTTGTTAATAATTATTAATAACAATAAGTGGATGAGCTAACACCTATTATTAATATAATCTGTATTAAGTCTCTCATCTCGAAAGCGGAAACAAAAACAATTAAAGTTACTTGAAATTTAAGTGTTAAATTAAACTCAATTTTTTCTAGATCAACTTTCTAGATCCTTGAATGTAGATTGTCTTCATATTTTACAAGAGCAAATTTAAGAAGATATCCTTATCATTTTTTCTAGCAAGTATAGTACTTATAGTCCATTCAATGAGAGCTCAAATGAGGGACGTAGAGTGCATGAAAGATGCGATCATGTTTTACTTCAAAGCTTTCTTAGGAGTAGTTAGAAGATAAACATACTAAAAGTCCCCGCCACTGGGGGGTGAGCTAACAGTGGGAAGGAGAAGGTCCCATTTTTGGGATTTTCGATTACATCTCAAAAATGGTGGACTCTAGATAAAATATGTTTCAAATCAAAGTTAAATTTCCTATAACCTTGTTTCTTGAATGGTTTTTGAGATATACATTATAATAACGTAGAATTTCTTTAATGAAAAATTTAATAACATTTTATCCTGATAAATGACATTGTCTCTTCATCTGGCTCGTAATATGGACATAGATGAAGAGACAATGTGAAAATAATCAAATATAAATAGGTAAATAACATATTGTATGTAATTGTAAAACTATTAATATAATTATGTAGATTAATGTATTTTTAAAAAAAATTTAGAAGCCTGAAGATGAAATATGTAGCAACATATATTGAAATATAACAGGAGTTACGCCAATAAAGACTTAAATTATTTAATGAAACATATATTAAAACTTTCAAAATTAGTTGAGAACTTTTGGAGATATTAATTTTTTTATTTTATTTTTATATTTATTTATTTACAGAAGAACCTCAATAATCTGAACCTTTGTAACCTGAACGTGGTTTTGGGAAAAATAAAAGTATCTCTTATTATAAGGATTCTTCTTATTTTATGGGAACTCGTATGTCAGTGTTCATTTTTTGCATGCTACATACTATGTCTGGAAAGCACTTTGTTTGGTGATCCGAACGATTTGATATGATCCAAACTTGGCATGATGATTTTTTTTTAGCATGATCCTCATATTTCCCATTAATTTAGGATTTTCTATTTATTTATTCTTGTTATTTCAAATAGGATTTCTTTTTGCCTTCTAACTTATATTCATGACATACTTGAAGAATTTTGACATTTTAAAAAATAACAAAAAATATAAAGAATCAAGTTAAAAATACAAATATTTTCTGTAAACCATAAAACCATAAATGAAAATGTATAAGGAAGAAAGACCCTTAATGGCAGATTTTACCTTTTTAAAATTTAAAAATTAATATTTCCAAAAGTCCTTTCAAATTAAAAAAATAGAAAAATAGTAGTCTCATTGGAAATATAAACCTTTGAGTCATGTGATGCTATCTTATGGTATATTGAAGAATCCAATGAAAATTGGATTTATAAATTATACAAAAAATCAATAGGGTTTACAATTTCAATTCTAATTCTAATTTCAATTCTATGAGATATAAGAGGCTGCATATAGTTGTTTGGGAAAATCTTTGTATGAATTCCAAATATAAAATTTTATATTATTTCTTAGTTAACATATATTAGTTGCCTGAGTTAATTGTAATTAGCCATCAAAAACCATATAGTATATCAATATACTATTAATTATTAATTAAATAATTGATAAAATATCAAAGAGAAATATGACATTAAATACACTAAAGACAAGCTGGTATTTAAAAATGATTAATTAAGTTATGTACATGGTGCATCTGAGCAATCCTATTGTTTTCTCTTTCTTTGGTTTAAAAAAAAAAAAAAAAAAAAAAAAAAAATCAACAATCTTAATCGCAGTCCTTTTAAAAAAATGTTTATCTTTCCCTATCAGCTATGAAATCTTCAATTCATTTACAGTTCATAGTTCAAAATCCGAAATATCGAAAAAAAACATCTTAAAATAAACAATATTACTAAAGTACATTTCTGAACATTGCTCAAGCTTATAATCAGAAATGAAAAGCTTGTCTCTTGAAGCTTGAATCCAAATTACCTTTAACCTTATTCATGTTATATTTCTTGTATCTCTTAAGCGATTTCTTCCAGGACTGCTGCCGATCAGAATCGTGTCTCCAACTTCTACTTTACTTCAATAAAGCCATATTTAGGAACAAGAGGGAGGGGGTTAAGCATAACATTATGATTAGCTCTGTCCTTCTTTAATTTAACTAATGTGTCTCATTATTTGTTTGTCAGTCTCATGCGCCGCCATCTTAAACTAAAGCTGTTTTTTAAACTTTGTTTTTAAAACAACTGTCCATTGGTAGCACTTTTAAAGGTTCTATAAAATGAAGTACTAAATTAGAAGGTCCCGAGGCCATCTTCTTTTCAGGCACCTCGGAGGGTTATCTGGAATGGAATGAAAAGCAAGTTGTGATACTAATGGATTTGAATGGTTGTGAAGTTTGCTGTGAAAGGATGGATATCTGGTTTGAGCTTTGTCAGAAACTTAAGGTATATTAAGATCTTTGTGGATAAGTTTGTTTGTGACGAAGTTAGGAGCATATTGGATTCAGGATTGTAAGGATTGGATACGAGATGAATTGTATGGTTTAGTGGAGCCCCAGAGTTCAACCCCATATTTCCAAATTTGTCTAATTACTGTTATGCAAATGAGTCTTTTGTAATTAAGTGGAAGGTTTGAACGTTTGTCTAGTAAATGTTGAAGTAGTCGAAAACGACGGGCGGTTTCTTGTCGTTTTAGTCTTGTATGTGAATTCCAAGTAAGGCGTTTGTCCAGATGGCGTCCTAGGTAGCGGATCTGTTTAACGGGGATTAGTGGGACATCGTTAAAGGATACTGTAGAACAGGAAGTAGTAGGTTTACGACGAAGGGGTGTTAAAATTTTAAACTGAAATATGACAGTCTTGAGGCTAGGGAAAAAAATGGCAAAATACAAAAAATCCAAGTTTTATTATTTGCCAAGCAATATTTTTCAGTCAGAGGGCTTGAAAAATAATTCATACATTTTTTGCTCATTTGGATCCTAGTCCTAAGGTCAGGTGTAATCAATATTTTGAAATTCCTTACTCGTGCCATATCGTGGAGGTTGCTTCCTGGAGTTTATTCCAGTTCTTATGAACTCGTCCCATTAATATGTCCCACTGCTATATTTGATTTACATGTAGTGGGGTCTCAACATTTTTACTGTTTTTGAATCTCTTCTAAAACTAAAAAAATAAAATTTCATTTTAAATTAAATAACAGACTACATCAACATTTACTAGACAAACGTCCAAAGCTCCCAATTAATTACAAAAGACTAATATACATGACTGTGATTAGACCTATTTGGACGTACGGAGTTGAGCTTTGGGGCTCCACTAAACCATCCAATTCATCTTGTATTCAATCCTTACAATCCAAAATCCTTTGAAAAATCCTCAATGCTCCTTACTTTGTCACCAATAGGCTTAAAATCTTAATGTTCCATATGTTGCTGATTTAGCCCACACCAGATACCTATCCTTTTATAGTAAGCTCCATAATCACTCAAATCCGTTAGTTTCTCAACTTGCTTCCCACTCCATTCCTGATGAATCTCCGAGGCGTCTGAAACGAAGAAGACCTCGAAACCTTCTAGTGTAGAATTTTTAATAAAGTGCTGCTAATTAGTAGTTCTTTTCAAGTTTTAACATGTTATTATAATCGTCGTAATATCAGGGTCACCTGTGGTGTAGTAGTTACCATAGCAACCTACTGAACCCAAGATCGCGGGTTCGCAGCCCGGCAGATGACCTTAGGATTTTTTAAAGGGAGTGAAAAATCCTTAGCTATGCCGTCCTTCGGAAGGGACGTAAAATGGGGGTCCCGAGCCTGTGCGATGTCAGGTACTCGTTGAAGATCCCTATCCTAATTATACCTGGATAGGCAAAATTTAGGACTCCCACCGTAGCATCGTCCGATTAGCCATAGCAGCATAAGGTGACGTTAAACGAAATAAATAAAATAATCGTTGTCAATACATTTACTTACATATATTTTGTACAGTTGGAAATTTCAATAAATGTATATTTAAAAAAAATAGTAAGAGATCCATCTATGTTTCATGGACTGAATACCGATAATATGCGTTCGAAATTTCTCTCTATCTCTCAAGTGTAGGAAAGGTCACATTGCTCCGATTGTCTGTATCAGCAAATACAATCAAATAATTCCTGAAAAAGCCACTCAAAAGCGATTTGATTTGCCAGATATCCAACTATACGCGCCATGAAATATTTTCTTCGCGGCAAACTTTTTCTTCTTTATTTTTATAACCTTGTCATTCTAACCTAATCTTAAATACCATTACATTTCAACGTGGAGTTATAGACAAGTAGAGTGGGTGTACCTCTCAATACCAGGGCAGGCAGCCATTTTGGAGTGCACCATATTATCAGTATATTAACCTCTTATCAGTTCAAATTTTGGCTTCCTAGGCTTTATACTGCTGTTATTTTATTTTAGTGATATATTTACTTTAGTGATTTACTTATTTTATTTATTACGAACCCTTTCAATTGCCCTAGGTCAATGGAATGCAAGTCGCCAGTTGGGCATAGTGGGCGTGGCCGGTTAGTGTTTTGGTCTCGCCCGTCACGGAACAATATATGGGAAGGGCCTCTCCATAGTACTATAACTCCATGCATTTCAAAAATGAGACTATTTTTCAAAAAAAAAAAAAAAAAAAAAAATTGAAGAACCTTTTTACTCTATAGTTGATAGGGTAACTACTTTTTAAAAAAATAAAGTTCTACTAATGAGTAGTTCTTTTTAAGTTTTAACATGTTATTATAATCGTTGTCAATACATTTACTTGCTGCATATATTTTGTACAGTTGGAAATTTCAATAAATGTATATAAAAAAAAAAAAAATTAAATAATCCGGAGTAGAAGATTGCTAACGATTACAATATAAAATTTTCTAAAAAAAAATTGGCTACAGGAAACTTTAATCGATTGGTGCGACTTCAAAATGACATATTAGAATAATTTTTTCACACAATTTTTTCTTTTTTTTTTATGCCGATTTCGGCACTTTTCCCGTAAAGGGATTCTTAGATTCTCCAACTTTTTTTTTTTTTTTTTTTTTTTTTGTACCCTTCTTGAACACTATTTATGCTTAGGTGCATATTGTTCCTTTATTTTTGTCTATGGTTGTGAGGAAAAAAAACCCAAAAAAAACAGAAAAAGTATTTAATTTTTTATCTTTTGGCTGAAGGTCTATACTTTTTTGGCACACACTCGTTTTGACACGCTTTATACACGCGTGAATGTTTCCTTATTAGAAATTTAATGATTTTTTTTTGTTGTACAGGGTGAGTATCTCTTAGTGTAAAAAAAAAAAAAAAAAAAAAAAAGGCGAAAATAGATCAAAAATGTAGCAAAATGCCGCAAATCTCACCTTTCTATTCCAATCCGTTGCAGATATTCGATAAATCAAAGACTTTTTTGAGGAAACCACATTTTTTTCCATAAAAGCTGTAATATCTACATTTTGTTTAAATATTTTTCAAATTTTTACTACATTTTCAGATTTAGCATTAAATGTTCTATAATAGCTGAGTATTTGTAACCTTAAATTTTACAAACTTGGTATCTGAAGAACAGCTTGGTCTTCACCTTATTTAGGGAAGTCACAATGTCTTATATTACTTCAACGCTTACCGTTTTTCGAAAAAAACTATCCACAAGACGTCAAATCTCACGAAAAACTTGCAAATTTAATAATCTTTCGAATGATATGCTAAACGTAATGATTTTGTTTCAATTTCATCGAGAAATTTACTTTTGAAACCGAAAAAACCTGGTGTTCTCATTTGGCATACAAATCAGTTACTTGTGTAAATAAAACATTATGGCAATCCCTTAATGGAAAAGTGCATTTTAAACAAAATTAACTCATCATTGGAATATAAAACAAAGACACAAATTAATGTTTAATTGAAAATAAAGGAAAACTGTCAATAAAGCGACACCAGATCAGAGGATCTTATGTTATTACATTTATATATTTATTATTATTATTTAGGATTTATTTTATTAGATTTTCAAGGTAATATTTAAACAAAATGGAGATATTACAGCTTTTATGGAAAAAAATGTGGTTTCCTCAAAAATGTTTGCCTAAATTTTAAGTTTCGGGGCATTTTTTAAACGCTTTAGCTATGTTAGTGTTGCTTGGTTCGAAAATTTGTCGAAAGTTCCAAGATCAGAAATGTAATAGAGAATTTTTTTGTTTATAACAAACCGCTATTTTCTATCAACATTTTTAATTTTCAACAATCATTTATTACACAGGCAAAAGATGAAAAAACTTTTTTACTTAAAACACCTTATTACTCTGTTTTTTTAGGGCGCTAAATCCAAATATGACACTTATTAAGCCGTATCACCTACCATTTTTTCACATTTGCACATCAATGTATTAAATTTTTTTATTTATAACAGAATTTAACAGCTTTTATATACTACAAATAAAATTGTAAAATAATTTGTGCTGGATGTAAAAGAGTTGGCAGCACTGCTGAAACAGATATACTCGTAGATATAGATGAGCAAGATGATGAAGAGTTGCAATGTGCTACAGCAAATATATAGTCTACACTGTTTGCTCAGGTTGAGCTTAACGGCTTAGTTAGGGATCTTGGGTTAGCAAAAGAAAAAATTTGAATTGCTGGGTTCTAGACTAAAAGGAAAGAACTTGTTGGCAGTTGGAACTAGCATATATGTGTATAGGAGTATAGGAAGAGAGAGCAGCAGTTTTCGAAATTTTTTGAACAAGAAGGTGATTTAGTGAACTGCTCAGACATTCCATGTCTGATCAAAGAGTTTGGTGTTGAAACAAAAAATAAGACTGGAGGCTGTTTATTGATTCTCCTAAAACTAGTTTAAAAGCTGTTTTATTACACAATAGTAACACTTATGCATCTATACCTTTTGGCCATTCTGTACATATGAAGGAGAACTATGAAAACCTAGAAGTAGTGTTGAATAAAATTGGCTATTCGGCTCATGGTTGGGTGATAAGGGGTTACTTGAAAGTAACATGCATGCTTCTTGGTCAGCAAGGCGGTTTTACCTAATTTCCACGTTTTTTGTGTGAATGGGACAGTAGAGCAAGGGATTAACATTGGTGCAGAAAGAACTGGCCTGTGAGGGAGTCTTTAAAACCCGGCAAGAAGAACATTCTTTTTTAAATTATATAAAAAAAGCAAATTTCTCAAAAACTATGGGTGATACGAAAAAACTAAGACAAGATTTGGTTTCGGCACCCAAAAATCTATAAAAATCAGCTATTAAAGTAAAAAAAAGTTTTCAAAAACATTTTTTTTTTGTTGGCCTGTGTTATTAATTTAACTCATTTGATCATTTAAATTTTAAAATGTGAATTGGAAAAATCAGTAGATTCTAGGTAGACATATCCAAAATCAATTGTTTTCCCCAGTCGGAAATATATCGAGTTTTTTACTGAAAAAAATTAATATTTGCAATATATATGAATTAATATAGTTTTATAACGCACATGACTAGAGATTTAAATATTTTTATAATTTGACCTATTTTATATAATAATTAATTAATATTATGAATATATAATTGGACGAAATGAAAAAGGCATCTCACAGATGACTGGAACTACTTATGACTACAGGAGTGTTAAATATATTCTACATGTCATAGTGAATATTAATAATTAATAAGATTGGAGGATGAAGGGGTTATGTCACATTTAAAAAAAATATATAATTCAGCTTATTAGATAAAGAACTAATGTTTAGAAATGTTAGGTTGTAAAGTCTGAATATTTCAAAGCAATTGGAAAAAGAGATATGAACAAGATAAATGGGCTGAAAATTGTGTTTTGTTACTTAACCCCTTCATCCAACAAACTCTTCAATTAGTGATCTAGGAAAATGAACAAGTTTTGTCATAAGAAAATTTATTTTTACAGTGTTTCTGTCATGTTAACGCTTTACAAATCTTACAAGTTTTTTTAATGATCTTTTAAATAATATAAAAACAACTATACTGTACAACCGATCAGTATCAATACTTAAAAATACCTACACATAATAGTTGTAAGTATATCCTTAACTTGTTGTTTTTCGGAGATCTGCTTCACGGTGCTTTGGATGACATTTCTTGCGAATGGCGCAGCAAGTCGGAGGAATACGTTGCTAAACTTCTCCATGATCCAGTGGAACACACCGCTCGGCTCAAAGGTAAGAGCAATGTTGCCAACATCTTTAACAGTGATGCTTTCAAGTTCAACAACGCACTTGTGTTGGGTGGCGCTCCCTGAGGAATATACAGCACCTACCGCGACTGCCGTGTTTCCGGTGTTGACGATGTTTATTGTCGCCGAAGATGAGATAATTCCTAAGAACTTAGCTTTGTAGTCCAGATTGATCTTGACGTCTGTTAGCCCGACACCGATACTGAAGTAATAGGCAGTCTTATCTGCTAAGTCGGTTTCATTCAAGTAAGCGTCGCCTACGAGCTGCGCCGTAGCGAAGTTACCGACCGTTCCTCCGACGATGTTGACCTTTCCGAAGAAGTTGCCGAACTCAGTCTTTGGGATTTCGACGACAGCGAGGTTCTTCTCGATCAAGTATTGGTTCGTTTCGTAGATGACCTCCCTCAGGGTATCCATGTAAGGCGGTTCGTCTCCCAAACCGGAGACATCAGCGAATAGCTGGCATCCGACCAGGGAACAAAGTACAGCAGACAGAAACACTGAGGTATGCATCTTGACTGCGTGCTAATGAAACACATCTCTCTTAAATAGCCAGTTCTATCACGCACTTTCAATCGATCAATTGATAATCTCAAGTGTTTTTGAAGATAAACGTTTTAATCCTTTTCACGAATAATATTCAATACATCTGTAATGAAATAAGATTTTCAGCTACCTTACCTCCTTATATTCCAGCCAATGAACACATTGTAGAGTGCATAAAATATGCGATAATTTTTGACTTCATACCTTCGTTAGTAATAGAAGGTAAACATACTACAAGCCCCCTAAAAGTTCAAATTTTTTTAGTTTTTCATTAATATCTGCAAAACAGTTGACTCTAGAGAAATATGTTTCAAATAAACATAAAAGCTAATTAAATTTCCTATAAAATTAATAATTTATAAATTTGTCGTAATTCTAACCGTTTACGAGATATTCGTCATTTTCGGGAAAAAACAATTGTCACCTAACTTTTTGTCAAACTTTTACTTCTAGTATCTTCCACAATGTTTTCTCAGAAAAAATTTCGGAATCAAACTTGTAGAGCATTAAATTTTCTTTAATTTCATACATACGTTTCTGGTATTTGAGGCAAATGTTTAACAAAAATTGAGGTAAACATTTTTTTTCCCTAAAATTATCGATTTTTAATAACGTATATTTCGAAAACCGTTGGAATTTCGACGAATATGTCCGATCCCTTCATTGCATCCCAGGCACCCCAATCCCACATCATAAATGGTCAATTAGTCAAAAATGGAGAATTAAAATAAATCCCATCAAATAACCTTTAGCCTCCGTCGTAAACCCACGACTTCCTGTCCTACGGTATCCTTTAATGATATTCCTCTAATCCCTGTTGAACTGATCCCCTACCTGGGACTCCATTTAAACAAACGTCTCACTTGGAATCCACATACAAGACTAAAACGACAAGAAACGGCCCGTCGTTATAGACTACTCCAACATTTACTATACAAACGTTCAAACTTTCCACTTAATTACAAAAGACTCATTTGCATAACAGTAATTAGACACATTTGGAAATACGGAGTTGAACTCTGGGGCTCCAATAAACCATCCAATTCTCCTCGTATCCAATCCTTACAATCCAAAATCCTTAGAAAAATCCTAAATGCTCCTTACTTCGTCACAAACAAACTTATCCACAAAGATCTTAATACACCTTACGTTTCTGACATAGCTCAAACCAGATATCCACCCTTTCACAGCAAACTCTACAACCATTCAAATCCATTAGTATCACAACTTGCTTCTCATTCCATTCCAGATAATCCTCCGAGGCGCCTGAGAAGAAGATGGCCTCGGGACCTTCTAATATAGTACTTCATTATATAGAACCTTTATAAGTGCTACCAGATGTGTTATAGCTCCCGCTGTATACAGACGTATTATAACCTAGTGCGCTACATAGTAAATCACGAGACTTTGTCACGAATAAACTTATCCATAAAGATCTTAATGTTCCATATGTTGCTGATTTAGCCCAAACCAGATACCAATCCTTTCATAGTAAACTGCATTAGTCTACCAACTTGCTTCTCATTCGATACCTGATAACCCACCGAGGCGTCTGAGATGGCCAAGAGACCTTCTAGTTTAGAACCTTTATTGAAGTGCTATTAGTGAGTAGTTCTTTACAAGTGATTTACATGTCATTATAATCATTTCCTCAAATTTACTTGATGTATGTTGATGTACAGTTGTAAATATCAATAAATAGTTATAAAAAGAAAAGTTATTTGAAAGAAAAGTTAGTATATATTGTATAGTTATTTGATCTTTATAATGCTAAAATTTAAATAGGGAAAAGCAGTATATTAAAGACGTATCCATGATTTATAGTTTTTTCCTAGTCAGGGAGAAATTGAGTTGTTTTTTTATTTGATATTTAAAAATTCATACATTATATACAACAAGTAAATTTAAGGAAAATAATTACAATGATATGTCAATAACATATAAAGAATTGCTCACTAGCAGCATTTTAATAAAATATCTACATTAGAAGCTCTCTTGGCCATCTTCTTATCAGACGGTTCGGAGGATTATTGGGAATTGAGTGAAATTGGGATGCTAGTGGATTCGAGTATGTATGGAGCTTACTATGAAAGGATATGTATTCGGATTAGGCTAAACCAGCAACATATGGTTTTTTTTTGTTATATAATAAGGAATATTGAGGATTTTGGATTTTTAGAATTGGATAAGAGGAGAATTGGATGGCTTAGTGGATCCAAAGCTCAACTACTGAAGTCCAAATAGGTCTAATTACAGCTATGTAATTGAGTCTTTTGATATTAACTAGAAGCAAAATTTTCTCTTAAAAAATATTTGTAAGACATAGTGGACGCTGCTATGAAGCAGTTGACAACAGGGTCAAGTGGGGACAGAATGACAAGGGGCAAAGTATAACAGCAAGATTATATATTTTGGATAACATTCTAAATCGACTAAGTTGTCTCTTAACGTGCTTTGTTTATCTCAGGAGCCGCCATCTTAAACAGCTGTTATCGGACGTCGAATAGAAGATGGCTCGACTTCTGGTAAAAATATTGTAAACAGTTTTCTATAAAAGGTGAACTTTTATTCTTGTTGAAAAAGTAATGATTTCTAGAGAGTTAATTTACATATAATTAATTTACTTTAATCATCAATTAGGTGGTGTTTAAATAGCAAACGAACTTTATTGCTAATTCAAATTAATATTATTTTAAATATATATATATATATATATATATATATATATATATATATATATATATATCAATTTATTGAAATTTACAATTATACAAATATGTACATCAAGTAAATGAGCTGATAACGATTACAATGACATGTAAAAACTTGAAAAGAACTACTCATCAGTAGCACTTCAATAAAATTCTATACTAGAAGATCTCTAGGCCATCTTCTTTTCAGACGCCTCGGAGAATTATCGGAAATGGAGTGGGAAGCAAGTTGAGAAACTAATTGATTTGAGTGTTTATGGAGCTTACTATGAAAGGATAGGTATCTGGTTTGGGCTAACTCAGCAACATATGGAATATTAAGGTCATTATGGATAAGCTTATTGGTGACAAAGTAAGGAGCAGTCAGGATTTTTCGAAGGGTTTTGGATTGTAAGGATTGGATACGAGATGAATTGGATGGTTTAGTGGAGCCCCAAAGCTCAACTCCGTACGTCCAAATAGGTCTAATAACAGTCATGTAAATAAGTCTTTTGTAATGAATTGGGAGGTTTGAACGTTTGTCTAGTAAATGTTGAAGTAGTCTGTAACGACGAGCAGTTTCTTGTCGCTTTATTATTGTAATTAATATTATTTAAAATAATTTTTGTTTCAAAGAGTAAGGTGTGTGGAACAGTGTAACGGACTACAGTTTAACATGTTATACTGCCTCCTTTGATTATAGGTTTCTTTCTAAGTGTAAAGCAGTTAGTGTAGAGCTAGTTGAAAAGAGACCACATTTGAGAAAATCTGCCGAGAGAAAGAACTTGAATTACATATTTATATAAAGTTGTGTTCAGAAAATAATTCTTTGATTTTGACTACCAATATTTTGTCATAGAACATAGTTGGGATTAAAAGTTTTCTATTTTTCGTATTTTATTTCGTTTGAAGTATGTTAAGTCTAGTTTTATAGCCTACGTCATTTTGTTATACTGCACCTCTATGGCTGGAGTACACTGTAATTTATTTGTGATTTTATATAACTACAAAAAAAAATTAGTATCTAAGTATAGTTTTTATATTGTTTCTAGCCTAATATGGAGGTTAAAAACTGTTGATTTTATGGTAATAAATTAAGGCTTGGCGAACCCGAAGGTTCGATGCCGACACCACCAACCGTCGACAGCACACTTCCCTCCAACCCACTCCTCCAAAACCCTAATCCCCCAGGTCGGCCCTGACGCAATCCTCCCATCTTCGTCTCGGTCTACCCCTCACTAGTTTACCCGACGGCTCAAAACTGATTACTTTTTTCGGAATTCGATCATTATTAAACCCAACGACTTTACATGCCCATTTTAAGCGTCGCACAAGCTATTACTTGAACTATATTTACCGGATATAATTCGCGCAGTTCCGCATTGTGAAGCCTTCTAAATTCTCCTGTTGTTTCATCCCTTTTTGGGCCAAAAATTCTACGCAGTACTTTATTTTCGAAAACTTTAAGGCGCTGTTCCCCCCTTAACATCAGCGGCCATGTTTCACATCCGTAGAGAACTGTTGGTAATAAAATAGTTTTTTATATCCTAATTTTTAAATTTTTGGAGAGTAAGCGCGAACTGAGTAATTCTGCGACCGAGAAATAACAAGCATTACCGGCTTTTAACCTAGCCTTTATTTCTTCTTGAATTTCATTTTTCCTCGATATAATAGACCCTAGATACGAGGTGTGATCAAAAAGTTCCAGGACTGAATTTTTATACATTTATTCATACAACATACAGGTTATTCAAATTTGTCTCCTTCGAAGTACTCCCCTTGGGATGCTACACACTTTTCCCACCAGTGTTTCCACTTATCAAACGCCCCAGAAAACTCTTCTTTTGTAAAGGTGTTTAGCAGCTCCGTTGTTTTTTCTTTAATTTCGTCAACTGTTTGAAATCTTCGTCCTTCCAGTTGTCTCTTGTGCTTCGGGAAAAGAAAAAAGTCGGCTGGAGCCAGGTCAGGTGAGTAGGGGGGCTGAGGAATGACAGTCATTGCGTTTTTTACAGAAAAAGGCCATCTTTAAACCTCTTTAACCACTGATGGCAGCATGATCGGCTTAGACATTCTTCACCAAAAGCCTCTTGTAACATCAAAAAGGTTTCAGAAAACGTTTTGTTCAGTTTAACACAAACACGTTGCTCTTCTTTCACATTCATTTTCATAAAATAGCCAAACTCTATAAAACTAACCTCAAACAAACTGTGCTAATGTTACTTTCAGTGATGTTATGATTGATCTGCAAACACAGATGTGTTCCTGTTGATTCAGGCAATACAATGCTGCCAACCGCATCGCTGTGAGACATTGCATTCCCATAAAAGTCCTGGAACTTCTAGATCACACCTCGTATTTGAATTGCTCAACGTGTTCAAACTTAATCCTGGAAATATCTACATTACTAAAATGTTCACCGTTTCTACTACTAACCATATATTTCGTTTTATCGGTATTAATTACTAAACCAATTTCGTTACCGGTTTATGGTAAATAACAAAAAAAAACAACGTTAAAATTTCTAAAAATAAAAATTACTTTCTTGTTACACTGTCCACCACTTGAACCTACATACCTTCTTCTAAGAATACTTTCATAAGCCAGATTATCATGAATATCTACATGAGAGGTGGGGTTGTTGACTATATGTAAATATGAACGTTTAGATAATGAATTATCAGTCAAATAAGAAGTGTGAAATTAATACTTTTTTTATACCAATGTTTCGCCATCAATTAAGAAAACATGAAATAGAAAAATATAAAGGAATGAAGACGATAAAATAAATAAAATACATGTAAATGTCTTCTTTTTTTTTTTTTTTTTTTTTTTTTTTTTTTCCTTCTTTATTTGTTCTGACCTTTGTAACTAACAAATGAAAAAGATTTTAACAAACCAGCAACCATAGATCAAGTTATTCATTCTTCCCCTATCCATTCTCTCTAACCCAAAGTCTTAATGCTCCTTATTATGCCACAAATGAACTAATCCACAATGCCCTTTAGTTTCCCATATTCTGCTGATGAGGCACTAACAAGTTAGACCGAGGATACATATGCCATATGCCAGCAAATTGGGAGAGTAGCTCTCATGCTAGTTGCTGGAATGCGCCATGGGGAGCAGATGTGCTAGCTTCTGGCATTCCAAGAAGCAAGGATGGATACACGTGTCCCAGTTCTTTGTTTCCAGTATGTTTGGAGAGTGAAACACTGTGTGCTCAGATGAAAAGTGATTCGTTTTTAAAATTATAAATTATTTTCCAATAACATTATAATTCGGGCGAATTATGGAAAGAATTCGAAATGAATTGAATAACATTATTTTGTTGCAACAGAATATGTAGATAAACTAATGCGGCTCGAATCAAACAGAAAAATAAGAAAACTTTGGCTAAAAGATTGAATTGGCGGGAAAACTATGGAGCAAGTAGTTGGTTGCTACAAAAAGATATAGGAATATATAGAAACCATTTAAATTTTCTTTCTGAAAATTTTGATGAATTGTTAGTAAAAATTGTTAACAGGGTCATTCCATGTCAAATCAACCAATGGTTTGGACCTTGACTCCTCCGATTTCTATGATATAGCAACTGTACTTACCACGACTAGTAAAAATGTAAAATATTAAATTTTTCTGACATTTGGTTTTTGAATTATAAGCTTTTAAAAACTCAAAAAACTGCTCTTTTCGGTCCTCACTCAGTATATTCAAAATTACGCCATTAAAAAACTATTGCTCCCAGAGAGCTCAAATTTGCGGCATTCTTTTCTATTTGAAATGTCCTTTAATATGATACATCACTTTATTTATTTTCGGTTCATTTTGAATTTTTTCGGAACTTCCAAAAACGGTTTTCGTAATTCCCAAAATACGTCCCCTTCGATTTTTTCGAAAAAAAAAAAAAATATGATTTATACTATTACTGACTACATGTGGAAAAAAAGATGATCCTTTCTCTAACTCCTGGAGGGTGAAAAAAATGATATTTTTTGATTTTGTTGAATAAGCGTTTTTAAATGTTTTTGAGAGTGCTGAATTAAAATCTGACGTTAATTTTTGTGTGCAAAAATCTATAGAGGTAGTTTGCTTGAAAAACTAATCATTTTTTTAGAATTTAACTAATCTAAACCAAAATCTATGGAGCGACTGTATTTTTCCTTGAATCCGCAATCAAAACTAAAAATCTTGATGCAAGAATCATGTCGATATCATTTTTTAAACTCAAGATAAAATATAAATTAGTTTAATGCTATTTTATTTTTTTCTCGGCTCCTAGGGCCCATTGGTCGGAACGGCAAAATACGTGTCTAATATTTTTTTGACAATAGTTTCATCAATATTGCTTTACGCTTCTGAAGTATGGAGCCCCAATTATCTTGAGGCAATCGAAGCGGTCCAACTTAAATTTTTAAAGCGCCTATTTGGATGGCCAAGGAATACCCCAAACTATATAGTCCGTCTCGAAACAGGAAGAGAGCCATTAGGCATGAAGGTGGTAAAAAAAGATGACAAATCTATGGACCAAGCTCGAGTTTATGCCAGAAGAGCGACTCCCAAAACTCTGTTTTAATAGACTAAAATCACTAGACAAGGATAAGCCTGACATGGACTTTAACTGGGTATCCCAATTTAGAGCAATAGCCGAGCTAAATGCCTTTGAAGAAGAGCTCCCTGTTCACAATACAAACGGACTTCTTCGATACAAAGGCGACATACTGGAAAAAGCACATAACCAATATTTCTCAGCCGACATTCAGAGAACTTTAAATTCAACTAACTACCCTTTATATGTATAGAAGTCTATGCAGTTACAATACTCCCAATCCCGAAAAGTACCTTACATTTAAAGTTCATATAAAGAAATTGAAATGTGTCAGCCAATTAAGAGTTGCTAATTCAGAACATATCATAATTAGTGGAAAAAAAACAAAACTTTTTTGTTCAAGTGACAAGAAATCTGTATATCTTGCAATCAATTTATCTACAATAGTCTACAGCACATTCCCCTTCACTGCCCAGCACACAATGAACATAGACAACAATTTCTTCAACACTTCATCTTAGAGTCTTCTGATAACCAAAGTACCCAAGCTATACTCAATATCGACAGTGTAGAGAAATTACATAAAGTTTACTATTACATGATGGGACTCCAAAATGTGCTAAATCGTTTATCATAGACCATTTTCTATTAAGTGTCTGTTTTCAGTTTATCTTTAAAGTGAAATTTTTGTTAATTTATTTTTATTGTTTTTATCATAACACCAATTTATTCTCCATTCTATTATGTTTTGAAAACCAGAATGTATTAGTGAATCGAATTTTATTTATTTTATTAATTATGAAATGATATGTACATTAATTGTAATTTATAGCCAAGCTAGGCTCTATTTGTATGGGGAAGCCCCCAAAGACAAATAAAAAGTATCTATCTATTTTTTTGACCAGGAACATACAAAAAAATTGCCAACAAGATCTGTGAGAGACTGAGTGTGTCCTCCCCTTGTGAGTGAGGACCGAAAACAGCAGTTTTGTTGAGTTTTTAAAAGACTATAACTCAAAATCCAAAAGTCAGAAAAATGTAATATTTTTCATTTTTACTAGTCTTAGTAAGTACAGCTGCTATACCAAAAATCATAGAAATCGGAGAGGTCAAGGTCCAAATCTAATGTAGAATTGGTTCATTTGACTTGGAATGACCCAACAATATTTTTATTTTATTAGTTATTTATTGAAATGTACAACTGTGTATCATCATCATCATCATAGTCATTCCTCATTGAACCGCTTAAGCTTTGTGAGGAGGAAGTCTATAGAGCCTTCTCCAGCTCAGTCGGTCCTTTACTAGCTGTTTTCTGCAGTTCCATTCAAGTCCTCTTTTTCGGAAGTCCTTTTTAACTTCGTCCTCCCATTTAGTTCTAGGACAACCTCTTCCTCGCTTTCCTTCTACTTTTGCCCTATAAACTTCATTGGAAACTCTGTTTTGATCCATTCGTAGGAGGTATCCAAGCCATCTCAACCGGTTTTCCTCTACTAATTCGTTGGCAGGTTTAACGTTGAGGTTGTGTTACGTATTCGATCTTTTCTTGTTTCCCCCCCCCCCCCTATCTTTCGCAGAAATCTCATTTCAGTCACTTGAATTCTGGATTGATGCTTTTTTGTTAGCGTCCATGATTCCGAAGAGCACGTTAGAATGGAGAGACTTGTAGATCTGAATACAGCCACTTTTGTTTTCCTTTCCACCTCTCGCCTGTTAAGGAAGCCTCTCTCAACCGCTTCAAACATCTTGCTCGCTGCTGTGATTCGTTCATTAACCTCTGAGTCAATGTAACCGTTTTCATTGAGGTGTGCTACCCAGGTATTTGAAGTTTTTCACCTGTTCCAGGACTTTATCTTCAGCTCTGATTTCACGCATTATCCTCCTTGGTTTCCTCCCAGCCCTCATTACCTTTACTCTAAAACATAGCCACTTCAAACAGTGTTTTTTCCCTTTGCTATTTCATCAAACAGTGTTTTTCCTCCTTCAAAACGTCTTTTGTCCATATTTAAAATTAAGAATGCTAATTTTAGGAGCAAAGAATATTTCTGATCCTTTTTGTAATGTGTCTTTTTAGATTCTATAAGTTTAACTAGCTGAAAGTACCCCGCTCCGCTACGGTTTAATATCATTAGGATGAAGACAACTTAAATTAGTAAAAGTTAAGCTTAACGTTGATAATTATTATTACTTAAATAAACCTGAACAATTCCATTCTTAGAATAATTTCAATAAGTAAATTTGACAATTTGCAAAAGTTAATTTTATATTATTTTGATAGCCCTCCAGTGAAGCTTCGAGGCAGCACTACCATCTTACCCAGCTCTGATACCAGACCATCAGCTTTTCTTATGGCATACTTTAAGTGAATATAGTCTCAACTTCTCAATTTTTTTAAATTTTTTCGAAGACAGTTTAGTCTTTTTGTATCTATTTTTGCGTACATATCAAGCATAAATTAGTTGAGGAGATTGAGAAATTAAAGTAAATAAGGTTCTTCACCTCCTCGCTCCACTAACATTTAGGCGTAAAAATCAGCTGCAGACACAGTTTTCTTAATTGGTGTATTGCTCCTTGGGTCACGCTGAGGGTTGTTAATACTGTAACCATCTTCTCCATGGCAGAACATGAGACGATACAAAAGAGAATCATACACTTGATAGAACTCATTGATTCTTATCAGTTTTTTGTCCCTACATCGAACTGGCCTTACATGTCATCACCAGAGAACATTGTCTTTTAACCTCCTCTTTAACATAAGTCTTTTAATAGCTTCTCTTCACGAAGCAACTCAAACTTGTAAATTGTAAGTAATCTCTGCAGCTACCATGAGTTCACAGAAAGTACCAATAGTATAAGGTTTCGACATCGATCGTATTTTTGTTTGTTTACAACTATAAGGAACTTAAAGGGTGGTCAAAGTTTGCGGCTTAAAGATCTAACCTATTTTTTAACTTAGCTTATCTCCAAATACCATATGATAATTAATCTTTTATTATTCACCCAATAAAAATTGAAATCGCATTTTTCGCAAATTAGCCGCGATCCAGGCCGATTTTTTAAAATTCCTTTCTTGGCGAGCACCTACGGCCCTAGACGAATCTACATATCGAATTTCATTCTAATCCGTTCGGTGGTTTCTGAGATTTCGTGTTAAGTGAGTGAGTGGTATTTGACAAATATATAATAGATTAGGAATTTTTTCGTTTTAGAAGGGTGATATATCTCATGATATATGTTTTTTATTACTGCTGAAAAGTGGGATCACTGTGACAAAACACGTTTTGAAAGTTACTTCCTCATTTATGTATGCAATTTTAAGTATCAATAGTTAAAAAGAAAAAAAAAATCTTAAATGAATAAAAGAAAACTGTTTCGTTTTCATAAAATGATTCAGATTCAAAGTGAATTGGATTATTGAACCAGATTTTTAACCCAGAATTTGTAGAACAAACAGTTGCAGTATTGACAATCGACTGAGTAAACTACTCGAGTGTTCCTTATCTTCTCACCTTCAAAATTATGTTATCTCACACATTTTAATCAATTATTAATTAATTTAGAATCTTTGAAAAAAATACTTACTTATAACCATCGGCCCTCATTATAGGTAACAAAAACGTTATAATATACCCAAAAAGTGCTATAATATTCAGTAAAATATGCCTTAAAGGTACGATTATATGTTGTATAATATTTAATTATTATAAAATATAGAATCATAAATGTGTGAAAATAACAAAACATTTTTATTTAAAATAAATGGCAATATTCATTAATTAGATTTTGCCTATTTACGATTTTAATATCATTTACATAATCTGTTTGAAATTTATAAGTTAGGAAATAGCTCGTCGTTTTCGACTACTTCAACATTTAGTAGACAAACGTCCAAAACTCCCAATTAATTACAAAAGACTCCTATACATGACTGTGATTAGACCTATTTGGACGTACGGAGTTGAGCTTTGGGGCTCTACTAAACCATCCAATTCATCTCGTATCCAATCCTTACAATCCAAAATCCTTCGAAAAATCCTAAATGCCATAAAGACCTTAGTGTTCCATATGTTGCTGATTTAGCCCAAACCAGATACCTATCCTCTCAAAGCTAACTCCATAACCACACTAATCAGCTAGTTTCTCAACTTGCTTCCCACTCCATTCCCGATAATCCTCCGAGGTGTCTAAAAAGAAGATGGCCTAGAGACCTTCTAGTCTAGAATTTTAGTTGAAATGCTACTGACGAGTAGTTCTTTTCAAGTTTTTACATGTTATTGTAATTGTTGTAAACACATTTACAAGATGTTTATATATTGTACAGTTGTAAGTTTCAATAAAAAAACAAAAAACAATAATAAGTTTATGTTGTTTTAAATTGTTTTTTAATTCGATTGTTATAATCTTTCCAATGCCATTATAATCTTCAGCACAAATATTGTACTAATGACAACTACATAAATTTCAAAATTGTATCTGTGAATCTTAATAGTTAGTATGTTCGTGGCAAAATCTCTTTAAGATAGTTTAAAAATATGACCCAATTATTTATTAATATAGAAAAATAAGACATTGTCTTCTCCCATTATTGTAATTGTATCGGTGAATGAAAGGATCAACCCACAGAGATTGCGGTTGTATTCTTCCCCCACCTCTTTGGAATTTTCTGATAAATATTTCCTAGTACTTTTCCATCCGAAAATAAAAACGAATCTTAAAACATAGTTCAAAACCTACTAATATACGCTAAAAAACATTTTTACCATTTGAATTCAAGACTAAAACGACATGAAACTACCGCTTGTTACAGGCTACATCAACATTTACTAGACAAACGTTCAAAGCTCCCAATTAATTACAAAAGACTCATATACATGACTGTGATTAGACCTATTTGAACCTATGTAGTTGTGCTTTGGGGCTCCACTAAACCATCAAATTCATCTCGTATCCAATTCTTACAATCTAAAATCCTTCGAAAAATCCTAAATGCCATGAAGACCTTAATGTTGTGTATGTTGCTGATTTAGCCCAAACCAGATACCTATCCTCTCAAAGCAAACTCCATAACCACACTAATCAGCTAGTTTCTCAACTTGCTTCCCACACTATTCCCGATAATCTTCCGAGGCATCTGAAAAGAAGATGGTCTAGAGATCTTATAGTGTAGAATGTTTATTAAAGTGCTACTAATGAGTTTTCAAGTTTTGTCACGTTATTGTTATCGTTATCCACACATGTACTTGATTGATATATAGTACAGTTGTAAATTTTAATAAATTGTTATAATTAAAAAAAGAAAAATAAATATTTGATGGTGAAAAAACGATACAACGTGATTTTTTTAATTCGAATTAATATAGCTCCAAAACGGTAAGTCCTGGTAACAAATGTTACATAACAAAAAATATTCTCTGACGGGCAAACTATCGTGAAATTGTCAAGCAACACAGACACGGCTAGAGCGCATTAAAAAAGCGGAAGGAAACCACGTTTTTTACCATAAAAGCTGTAATATCACCATTTTGTTTAAATATTTTTCAAATTTTGACCACATTTTTAGATTTAGCATTAAATTTCCTTTAAGGGCAGAATACATGTAGCCTTGAATTTTATGAACTTGTGACCTAAAGAACAGCTTGATCTTCACCTTATTAGGGAAGTTACAATGTCTTATATTACTTCAACGGTCACCGATTTACTAAATTTATTTTTTAATAGAATAAATGAAAACTGTCAGTAAAG
Organism: Euschistus heros; assembly: GCA_003667255.2. Classification (NCBI taxonomy): domain Eukaryota; kingdom Metazoa; phylum Arthropoda; class Insecta; order Hemiptera; family Pentatomidae; genus Euschistus; species Euschistus heros. Next base: position 1,196,699 of record RCWM02000237.1, read on the forward strand.
CGACACCAGATCAGAGGATCTTATGGCATTACATTTATTTATTTATTATTGTTATTTAGGATTTATTTTGTTGGATTTTCAATGTAAGGTTACACGGGTAGGTAGAAATTCCTTCAGATTCATCTGCCCATAAAATTCACCTCAAAAAGTGGTATTCTTCAATATCATCTGCATTCAGAGGCTAACGGCAAAATTGAGGTCTATGTTCAATATCAGCAGGTTTTAAACCTTACATTGAAAATTATTGACAGTTTTCATTTTTTTTTCTTTTAAAAAATTAATTTTTTTTTTTTGCTTTTTATTCCAATGAAGAGTCTATTATGTTTAAAATACATATTTCAATTAATCAATTATCATAATGTCTTATTTACACGAGTAACTGATTTGTAAGCCAAATGAAAACACCTTGTTTTTTCGGTTTTAAATGTAAATTCCTCCATGAAATCAAAACATAATCATAACTTTTAATATATCATCATTCAAAAGCTGATTAAATTGGCAAGTTTTTGTGAACTCTGCAGTTTTGTGGATAGTTTTTTCGAAAATCGGTGAGCGTAGAAGTAATATAAGGCATTGTGACTTCCCTAAATAAGGTGAAGATCAAGCTGTCCTTTAGGTCACAAGTTCATAAAATTCAAGGTTACTTGTACTCTGCTCTTATTGGAAATTTAATGCTAAATTTAAAAATGTGGTTAAAGTTTGAAAAATATTTATAGAAAATGGAGATATTACAGCTTTTATGGTAAAAAACGTAGTATCCTCAAAAAATTCTTGGATGTATGATATATCTACAACACCAATAAACACAACACCAAAATTATAACAATGTTATTCTCTCCATAGCAACCAGTAAATACTCCTTAACAACGGGTGCAGTTCTCCCATGGAGTTTAGACAAAGTTGCCAGATATCCAACTATACGCGCCATGAAATATTTTCTTCGCCGCAAACTTTTTCTTCTTTATTTTTATAACCTTGTGATTCTAACCTAATCTTAAATACCATTACATTTCAATGTGGAGTTATAGACAAGTGGAGGGGGCGTACCTCTCAATAGCCAGGGCAGGCAGCCATTTTGGTGTGAACCGTATTATCAGTATATCAACCTCTTATCAGTTCAAATTTTGGCTTCCTAGGCTTTATACTGCTGTTATTTTATTTTAGTGATTTATTTACTTTAGTGATTTACTTTTTTTATTTATTACGAACCCTTTCAATTGCCCTAGCCCATATGGAATGCAAGTCGCCAGTTGGGCATAGTGGGCGTGGCCTGGTTGTGTTTTGGTCTCGCCCCTCACGGAACAATATACGGGAAGGGCCTCTCCATAGTACTATAACTCCACGAGTTCTCCTTATTACGTTACAATATCGTTTTAAATGAACGAAATAAAATAATGTGTTTTTCACATTCGTTAGTTTTATATAGTGGTGACGATATTATCGCTTCTTTCATAACAATTTAATTGAAAATATTTAAATTTTATTATCGCTAAACCTTATTTGGACTAAAAAGATTGTGTGGTTAAAATATGGTACATATTGGTACAGTAGTTTTTGCGGTTGGTGATCACAAACGAAAAATGGTTCGTCCTTTTATATAATAGTTTAGATATATCTATTTATAGATTTATATTATTTTTAATTGAAGAGTTTAGTTGACGAAGGGGTTGTGTCACATTTTTTTTTAATATACAATCTAGTCCAATGGAATGCAAGTCGATAATTGGGCATTGTGGGCGTGGCCGGTTAGTGTTTTGGTCTTGCCCCTCACAGAACAATATACAGGAAGGGCCTCTCCATAGATATACAAAGAGAAAAAGAGATATGAGGAAGATGAAGGTGTTATGCATCATTTTTAACAGCAAAGTGGTAAAAAAATTCTTTAAACATAAATTACTCAAAATTTTGTTTTGATACATATCTCCTTCATCCATTAAACCCTTCAATTAAGATAAATTACAATTGATAAGATTTATTGATTGAAATTAAAATGAAAAGATAACAAAACTCTTAAACAAAAAAAAAAAAAAAAAATTAAAGCAAAAAAAAAAATGACTGTTGTGATATTATCAAGTTTCCTTAAAATGATCTTATTCTAGAAAAAAAAAATACTTGGGTACGATTTCCATTTTAAGAAAAATATTACTATTTTTTTAGTAATTTATTACTGTTTATTCTCTAATAAATTTATATTATATTTTATTATATTTTATTCTTTGAAAGTTTTCTTTTTTGTAATATTTTTCATTTATTGTAAATTATGACTATCTTAATATATATAAATTACGTGTCGCTGTCTTGGGGCAGGCTGACCCTTAACTACTGAACCGATTTTAATCAAATTTGCATACCGTGTGCAGTTTGATCCAACAAAAAAGATAGGATACCTTATATCTTAATTTATAGTCGCAATATTATTTGTATATTATCTGTAAGTCACAATTATTTGTTAGCTCTATACGATTCTAACATATGGAGGTATAAGGTTATACTATTATTTAAATGGACAAGCAATATTTCGTTTGTGTTCACTAACCGCCAAAAACTACTGAACCAATCTCTACCAAATTTTGACTACATCATCTTTATAGGATGGTTTAGCAATAGTAAAATCTAATGATATTTAACTAATTCTTTATTGAAAAATGAATAATAAGTGGATAACAGTGAAGTTCAAAAATGGCGGCAATTGCCATCTACATGAAAGGTTAAAATGTACAGTGTTACATATAGGTGAACATTGAGAATAAAATTTACTTATTTTCAATTAAATTGCTATAAAAACAGCTATATGGAGTGAAATATACCAAAGTTTAACTACATCATGTTCATAATTCTAGGTTTAGCAACAATAAAAATTTAAATGTACAATGTTGAGTGTTAGAAACGGGTTTTGCCACACTACCACATACTTTTATGGTTAGAAATTAAAATCCAACCAGATCAAATCAATAAAATTATTTCTGTCGAATGAAAATTATTAATAATCAAAATACCGATCCTCAGCTGTTTAATATTGTGTGTAAAATATGAACTTTGAACCTTTAGTTGTAAGCACTGATAATGCAGTTTATTAATACTCTCTGTATCTGGATTACCGGCCATTTTCGTTCGTGATCACTAACAGTGAAAACTATAGAACTATTCTGTACCAAATATAACTACATCATTTTCTTAGTTCATGGAAGGTTTAGTAATAATAAAATTTACAGATTTACTATTAAATTGCAGTTTAAAGAGCGATAAATATGGGGTGCGCAGTAAAGGGAGCGCCATCCAAGAGAGGTTACAATGATCCGGTGTTAAATATAGCTAGAAATTGATAATAAAGTTACTTAATTCAATTAAATTGTTATCCAAAAAGATATAAATATGTGGCAAGCGACAATAGCGTTTTAGTAAAATTAATGAACCTATCTGAACCAAATTGTAACTACATCATCTTCATAGTTCTTGAAAGATTTTCAATTAGAAAGTTTACTATAATAATAATTTATACTATTATATAAAAGGACAAACCATTTTACGTTTGTGATCACTAACTACGAATACTACTGAACCAATCTGTACTAAATATTAACTACATCGTCTTCATAGTTCCAAGAAGGTTTAACAACATTAAAATCTACTGATTTTTAATTTATATTTTATTAAAAAAAGATAGTATGTGGACAACAGTGAAGTTTGAAAATTGACCGATAGGTGGCGAGTGCCATTCTACACGAGAGATTACAACAAAACAGCTTGAAATCGATGATAAAATTTACTTATTAAACTATAAAGAAAATTATTAAAAAAGATTTAAATTTCAATGGTATTCTGTTTTAAGACTGGGCTATTTTGGAACAGCATATAATTTTGTAAATTGCAGAAGTTATGTAAGAAATAAAGAGAATATTTGCAGTTTAGTAATAAAATAAAACTGATAAATTTAGTTGATAAATTTAGTTCATTTTTTTTTTTTTTTTTTTTTTTTTTTTTTTTTCACAGAGAGGTATTAATAAAATATACATACACACAATATATTATATTATATAAATTAAAAATCATTATAAAAAAAAATGACTGTTGTGATATTATCAAGTTTCTTATATCATGATCTTATTCCAGAAAAAAAAAATACTTATAAGGTAAATAAGGTACGATTTCCATTTTAACAAAATAAACAATAATGTTTATTCTCTGATAGATTTATATTATATATTTTTTCTTTTTTATTTGTGAATTGTATAAATTATGTAAGAAATAAAGAGAATATTTGCAGTTCAGTGATCAAATAAAACTGATAAGTTTAGTTCATTCCATTTTTTTTATTTTTCACAGAGAAGTATATAATAAAATACACATACACACCATATATTATATTATATAAATTAAAAATCGAAAGGAGTACAAGCTAATTTCGAAAACACAGATTGAAAATTAGACGATTTGACTTGGTCTGAAATCATTCCATTAATGTAAGGTTTCACCATATCCCCCCCAAATTTAAATCCAAGCTTTGCCACGTGTTTCAGTATCCAGTTGATGATACTTGATTTGCTGAACTCCAGTTCTAGACTTCCTAGGCTGTGGACTTCGATCGTTTCGAGGACGGCGTTACAAGGTGTTTTACCAGAGAAGGTGTTGACGACACCTTTTGCACGAAGAGCGTTTCCTGCGTTCTTGACGTCGAGTCTTCCGGATGACGAGATCAAGAAAGATTTGAAATCGTATTCGAATTGGAGCTTCAGTACCTCAAGTCCGATGCTCAAATCAAAGACGTAGCTCGTATCCTTGTCTTTCTTGACTTGTTCGACAACAGGAGTTCCTACGAGTGTTACTGTGGAGAAGTTACTAGCGGAAATTTTTCCCACCTCTAAGTATACGTAGTCATTATAAGTGAATCCAGGTACCTCCAGGACGTCGCGGTGGTTCTTTACGTTGTCTTTGTTCGTCTGGTAGATCACTTCCCGGATCAACTGCTCCAGCGGAGTCTGCTGCGCCAAGGCGGTCGTGAAGAATAAAAATAGTGGCAGGATCACCATAGTGCTGATACGGTACGCCTGGCGAATAGTACGGCTAACTGATACAGTTATCAGTAATATATATAGCAGGTACTTGAAGGTGCTCTTATGAGATAATAAACTCAAATATGAGATCTTTTCCTTAATATTGAAGACTAATAAATTAACTTATATAATAATGCGCAATAATAAATAATCTTTAATCACCTTTAAAATAGTAATCAATGTATTATTTTTTAGTTAATCATTAAATAACTTTAATGTCATTAACACCGAAATGCCTGATAACATGCTCGACCAAATTTTCCGTATTATCTGAAATATTGCGTTATTTTTATTTACTTATCTGTTGACATGGATACGTGTTTTAGCTTGCTTTTTTTTTTTTTTTTTTTCTGTGTAACTTTTTTTACAGTCAAAAGTGTAACATCTTGCTCAGTTGGTGTCGCTCATATCGAAAATGTTCACATATTTTTCTAATCAGAAATTCAATGGAAAGTATTTTTTGTTATTTACAAATGTCGCTACGACCTACCGCTTGGGATCTATACTGGTTTGAGTGAAATAAGTTTTGTTGTAACGCTTTTTGTTGTTTATTTCGTTAAACGTCACTTTTATGCTGCTATGGCTAATCGGAAGATGCTACGGTGGGAGTCCTAAATTTGTCCTATCCTGGTATAATTAGGATAGGGATCTTTAACGACTACCTGACATCGCACAGGCTCGGGACCCCCATTTTACGTCCCTTCCGAAGGACGGCATAGCTAAGGATTGTTTACTCTCTTTAAAAAATCCTAAGGACATCTGCCGGACTGCGAACCCGCGATCTTGGGTATAGTACGCTGCTATGCTAACCACTACACCACAGGTGATCCCGTAACGCTTTTTTAACCTTGTGTTGCTTTGATCAAAAATTTACCGACGGTTTCTGATTAGAAATTTTATGAAAAATATTCTTTGTTCTATATCATTTGTCGCTAGGATCTAGGTTTAGGAGCTATATTGGTTTCAATAATAAAAAGTCTCATTTGAAAACACTATTTTCTCTCTAAATTCTTTATTTGGAATAATTAGTATTTGTTTATGTACTTTAATTATTAATTTAAGTAAATTGATTCTTTTAGTTCTAAAATGTTTTTTATTTATTTATTTTTTTTTTATTCTTTTATTAATAGAAATTTACAACTGTATTAAAAAAACACATCAAGTAAATATGCGGTATATATAAGACATAATGACATGAATTAAACTTGTAGAGGAACTACCCATTGGTAGTACTCTAATGAATATTTACAAAAGAAGATCACGGGGCCATCTTCTTTTCAGACGCCTCGGAGGATTGCCAGGAATGGAATGGGAAGCAAGTTGTGTAACAAGTGGATTTGGATGAGCAGTGAGTTTATTATGAAAGGAAAGGTATCTGTTTCGTGCCAATTCAGCAACATATGGGATATTAAGGTCGTTGTGGATCAATTCATTTGTGACAAAGTAAGGAGCATCTAGGATTTTTCGAAGGATTTTGGATTGGAGTGATTGGATGTTCTAAAATGTAAATTGGAAAAATCAGCAGATTATAGACAGACATATCGGTGGTCTATTGTATTTCTCATTTAGGTTGAAATTGAGTTTTTTTTTGTTTTTTTTTATTTTATTTTATTTTTTTTTATTTGATTATTACAGAAGGCTGAAAAAAAAAAAAAAAAAAAAAAAAAAAAAAACGAACATAACTCTAATATTATTTTTATAAATTAATTTTAATCTTAAATAAAACAATAAAAATAGCCAGCGGTGCAGTCAGGTAAAGAAACACTTCAAGTTTTTAAATAAAACATTTGACGTGTTTATTTACCTAACTGCACCCCTGACCATTTCTTCACATACGTTACATAGAACAGTATAGTCAACAATAGAACCATCATATTGAAAATAGTTAATTTATGGAATATAAAAATATGCTGAACTGAAAAATAAAAAACTCAATTTCTTCCTGACTGGTAAAAACAATTGATCCTAGATATGTCTTTCTTAATTAACTGTATTTAAAGCTAATGCTTCTGATAACTAAACTGTCGACAAATTTTCCATCCGAGCGACACTAACAGAGCTAAGCCATGTCAAAGAAGCTTCACATAAAAAATGTAGGCAAAACGTTACTTTTTAAATACGCTTTTATTAACTTAACCTGTATGTAACGGAATCTTGTATCGTAATATTCACTGATTTCCAGGTATCTGATTATCTTGAAAATTTGCACACTGGCAATACACCAATGGCAATACAATAATTGTACAACTTTGTTTAATTCTTCTCACTTAGCCTAGCTAAATTACCCACAAAATGGGGGTCTGCCTTGCAAACGGTGAAGTAGTAGGTTTTACGTTTTTATAAGGTCAAGATGGGTCCTGAGAATAAAATATCAAAAATGAAACTATGTTTGAAAAGGGAAAAATTTTTAGGGAAAAAAAAAACCGCGAGATTTTTGCAACTTTTTTTCAGATTTTTGAAAAAAAACACGTACATAAATGCTTTAAATCGAAAAAAATGTGTTATTTACGATATTAAAGCTTAATGTTTGTTTATTTCGTTTAACGTCACTTTATGCTGCTATAGCTAATCGGACGATGCTACGGTGGGAGTCCTAAATTTTGCCTATCCAGGTATAATTAGGATAGGGATCTTTAACGAGTACCTGACATCGCACAGGCTCGGGGCCCCCATTTTACGTCCCTTCCGAAGGACGGCATTGCTAAAGGATTTTTTATTCCCTTTAAAAAATCCTAAGGTCGTCTGCCGGGCTGCAAACCCGCGATCTTCATTTTAGTTGGAAAGTTTTTTAAATTTAGCGTCTAAAGACATATCTAAAGCTGAATTTAAATTATGCGTTTAGCCACGATGGATTGTCAAAAATCGACAATTTTCGCCAACTTTCTCAAAAAGTTAGTTTTGGTCACGTTTAAGAATCTATAACACAAAAATGGCTAATCCAATCAAGAAATGTTATATACTAAAAGTTGTAGATCTTTAGGTTTTTTCTATGATAGGCTTAGTTAAGTTTGCTATTAATGCGTTTTTTAATTTTTTTTTTTAACTATAATTTTTATTATTCAAACCAATTTAGCAAGAAATATTTTTACGAAATATAATTACGATTCGTTTCCTAGTAGACTGTCTCCATCCTCCAGCCTTCCCGTAGTAATAATTCTCGTACAAAGATTACCTAATGTCTTGTTCGGCAATCGAAAATTGAAGTCTCGATTGATCGATACTGCAGTTGATCGAGACTGGGCTAATCAAGCCCCGAGTTTATATCCGTGTAATCATATTTATAAGCTGAATTAATCTCGATATGATTATTGTGTTACAGATAAACCTAATAATACTAGACGGAATCCGCAGACAATACATCACTGACAACAGTCATTACCACACTACTGGTATTGATATAACAATCACTGTCTGTGGATTAACTGTTAAGAAAGCATTCAGTAATTGAACGATGAACCTTAGATTTTTTTTTTACATGTATGTAATAGGGCGTTTAAAAAAAAAAATGACCGTTTTATCAAATTCAAGAGTTCAAAAGTCTGTAAATATCTTAATGCTATTTATTATTTACCAATACTTAATAATCCCTTCAGAGCATTCTATAAGCTTGTTTACTAACACTGGACTTCTTCAAAAAAAGCCTCAGTTCAGTTATATATTTCAAAGAAGAAACATGACAGTGTCCTACGAAATTCTCGTAATTTTGACAATACTAGAAAAAAAAATTCACAGCCGCTGAAGCAACTAGTGAAATTAATAAATATGAAAAGGAAGGTGTCATTGAAGAGCACACTACGCGGCGTTGGTTTGAAAAATTTAGAAGTGGAGATACAACGTTGGAAATGAAGAAGGGCTCCGGGCGGCCATTAATGGATATTGATGAGGTTCTGAAGGAAACTGTTGAGTCAAATCAATCCACAAGTACTTGCGAACTTGCCAGGGAGTGTGGTGTGTCGAAAGATACTGTTAGTCGCCATCTTCTCTCCATTGGGAAGGTGAAAAAGACCTGTAGACTGGTCCCTCACGAACTTACTCCTCAACAATCAGCAGAAAAGTTTACAGAATTTCAAGGGTTTGAACTCCTGCCTCAGCCACCATATAGTCCAGACCTCGCACCTTCGGATTACTACTTGTTTCAATCTATGGCCCATTCGCTTCAAGGGAAAAAAATTGATAATTTTACGGAAGTTGAAAATGCTGTCAAAGAGTTCTTTGACAGCCATCCCAAGGAATGGTATCAGCTAGTGATGGGTCGTTCTGAGTAGAACGGAACTTGGAACTGGTTCCAGCCTTGAACCGGTTTGGAACGAGACGAGCTACCTAACTTTTTCGTTCCAACATTCCGAATATTATCACTGAATAAGATAAAGAAAAGTAGAAATGCAAAAGAATCCTTTTTGCATTATATCGAATCTAGCTGATTGCCGAGAAAGGTACGAAAGAACAAAACTAAATGAGAGCGGTAGCTTGTTGTGCTTTGTGCAACACTGAGGACTAAATATTTTTCAATCAGGAAACTATCCCTCCTACCACTTTGAAAAGTTACTGGCGGCAAACAGAGGAGTATATCGAGGGATAGCTAAAGCAAATTTTCCGGGAAGCTCACCGGAAGGGAGAGATAATTATAAAATCTCTTAACTTAATCGGGATCTTAACAGCCCGAATTCACAACAAGGGATGAAACGAAACTGCATAGTAAGTAGGTAGTAGATTAGTCAAACTGACGTGGAACGAAAATTGAAAAAGACCGTAAAATCTCATTCGGAACGGTCCTTCACTTGTATGTAGAAGGTTAGTGAAACTGACGTGAAACGAAAAGTGGAACGGAATGAAAACTGGAACTGGTTCCAATAGTGGAACAAAACCGAAAATCTCATTCCGCTTATAAGTCGAAACGGCCCTTCACTAGTATCAGCGTGGCATCGAGCAATTGTCTAGCAGATGGGTAATGACGGTAGATAACAATGGACTATACTTTAAGTATTAATTGTATTTTATATCAAAGGAATAATAATACAAATATTTGTTTAATAAACGGTCAATTTTTTTTTTTTTTATACACCCCATTATTTTTTTGTTCCAAGGAGCACATTTCTTATAAAAGTTTTTTTTATTTTTGAAAATACAAATATTTGTACAGATTAGTTTTGTGATCTAGGGAGATGTAGTTAAAATTTTACCATTGCAAACTCTGTTGCAGAATATCGGTCGATTTTTAAAGTGCACTGGGGTTCACATGCCCGCTCCATATTTGTAGCTTTTTTTAATAACAATTGAATTGAAAATAAGTTATTATCATCATAAATTTCTAGCTCTATATAACACTGTACCTTTGTAACCTCTCTTGAATGGTGCTCGCCATCTACCGGTCGATTACCAAACCTCACTCCTCACCACATATTTATCGCTTTTTTTATGGCAATAAATTGAAAATCTTTAAATTTTATTATTGCTAAACCTTCCTTGAACAATGAAGATGATGTGGTTAAAATTTGGTTCAGATTGATTCAGTAGTTTTCGCGGTTAGTGATCACAAACGAAAAATGGCTTGTCCTTTTATATATCAGTATAAGACATACAGTCTACTCTCGATGAGTCGGACTTCAATGTGCCGAATTCTTAAATAAGTCGAACAAAATCTATGGTCGCATGTACATTATTTGTAAAATCCATCATCAATAAGTCGATTTCAGGCAAAAAACGTGAAAAATTGTGTAAATAGGTCGCACTGAAAACAGAGGTCAAAAGCCGGGATTTCTAAAGCTTACATGTCTATGAATCGAACTATTGGAAGTCATCGCTTCTATATCTCAAACTCAAATTCAACAACTATAATGGGTAATTTGTTTTCCTGTTTTCCGTTATTGTTTACCTTTAGTTATTAGTTATTCACTCAAGTGGTTTTACAATGGCCCGAGAAAATTGAAGATTCATTGAAATAAGGAAAAGATGAAACTGATCCGCGAAGTGGAAAAAGGAAAACAAGTTGGGCGGCTAATGCTGGTGAATTCGGAATTCCGCGCAGTTCTCTTACAGCTAAAGAATAAAGAAAAGATCGCCACTGGTAGAAGACTGTAAGTGTACTTTTAGGTTCCGCCAGAAAAAAGTGCAGTCTAGTGATGTTGAAAGTTGTGCGACGAAGTGGTTCCGGGTATTTAATGTTATGTTTCAATGACTTTATCTGTACGTACAAACAACATATATATGGGCCATTCTCACAGAAAGGGGCATTATTGGGTTCACGATTTCAGAAATTTAGAAGTATTCCGATCAAGGTAAAAAAAAATTAGGATGCTCTCCTAACAGCTTTAATTAAAATTCAATGCCCTTCCAAACAACATCGCTTCAATTTAGCAAGAAAAATAAATAAATGAGAAGGCACATGACTGACTCTCCAGTTTCATGACGCTACCTATGTCATGCCTTTTTCTTCACGATCATCTTGGCTGTCTTCTGTAATATAATTATTTTAATCTCTCTGCAGGTGATAGGATCAAAAAAATAAACAGTAATCGAGTTTTCACAAAATGTTTTTAATATCTAAATCATACAAAAAATATATAGGTACATTATTTATATGATGAAAAACAAACAAAAATAATTAATTATTAGTCCTTTTATTTTGACCAGTATTGTTTAAAATTGACTTAAAATATTGACTAAATATTCTAAAAATAAAAAAGGGTATCAGAACAAACGTGAAAGAAAATCAAAGCGTGTCACCTAAGGATTACCGCTTTAAGTTTGTATGAATTTATTTATATTTAATGAGCGGACTTATTGTGATTCCGGCACACAGTAATTTATATGTATTTATTATAAAGTGTAAATGTACTAATACAAATTCAAATGCAGTTTTTTATTTAGTAAAAATGATAAAAACGTTTGGATACCGTCATGATCCTGTCCTCAATTTTACAGATGAAGAAGGGACAGGGCTATGATGGACAGGGCCTTGACGAAACATAGGTATTTCTAAAATATTTTGTTTTGTTGCAACGTTTTTTCTAAAACATTTATAGAAATAGAAATTGTTCCACGCCGTGAACAAGTACTGAGCAATAAGAAAAAACAGGTTTGAATACTTAAGTTTTGATTGAAGCCAGGAACTTGACGGTGGTTGTTTGGACACTCATGACTTTGCCGATGTTCTTCTTCTCTGAGTGTTCCCTCTGTACTCCAAGGACTAGTTAATGGGTGATGCAACAAGATAATAATGGCGTCAAAATTAAGGCGGGAATGCAAAGCTGGCTAACACACGCGTTTACGGGGAAATTTGAGAAATATAATCGGACAGGGCCTTGACGTCGATGGCATGGACGCTGTTATTTTCATTATAATATTGAAATCTATTGGCTCTAACCCATTTTGGACAATCACTTCTCAATCTCCAGCAATATTATGATCTAGGATTGAATAATCACTTCTGTATTTGCAGAGATAGACCCCCTACCGAAGCTTGAAGCTGGGAATATCGTGCCCGGACAGGACAGGGCCATGACAATTGGTCAAATTTTACAATTTTTCTACACAAAAAAAATATTTGATCTTGAAAAGAAAAATTTCACTTTTAGATAAAGTGATAAACTACAATTTAAAAAAATTTTCAGATCCAAAATCATAAATGGGGAGCCACGAATGTACTGGACACCACTTCTGCCCCTCTCTATGAGAATGACCCATATATCTATTAGTGAAAAATTTAAGCAATGATTTCAACTCCAATTTTGTGTTTATTTTTCCCAATTACACGAAGATAAGTGGAATGATAACTTCGATAAATCGTTAGTCAATAAGTCGAACTATTTTTCGGGTAGCTTGAAGATCGACTTATCAAGAATTGACTGTATAAACTAAAATTCACTCACCTCTGAAAAGTGAAAAATAAAACAAAAACCGACTTCAAGATTCAACTTACATGTTCAAAGTTGAATTAAAAAAATAAAAAATAGTATTTTAATTACTTTCAAACAAAGAGGTTTAAATTACAATCAACGAAATTATCTTATGTACCGAATCACAATTTTTGGAGTCGGTTGCAACCAACACAAACATAATTCGAAAACAAGTAGGAGTAGGTTAGATCCCGCCACACCGCTGTCATGCATTTCGAAAGTTTGTGGCAAAGGCAGGATTAAACTGCCCTTCTTAGCTTCTTTTTCACTTCTTCAAATTCATTATTCTATTCATTTTTTTCTCAGTTCAAAGGTTTTAGAGCTGTGGGGAAAAGAAAATTTGAAGACTTTGGCTAACTTGCGGTAAGTCGCGCTTCTCCGCGAAAACACGTCTGTTGATACTCTTTTAGCTATAACTCCAAAACTCTTTGAACGGTCCAAAATTTCTGTTTTTATTCGAAAGCCGGTTAAATGTAATATCAGTACCCATTTATGAAATGTTTATCAAGACCGTATAACACCCAAGCCAGTCTGCTGAGAACCTCGTACTCGTAAAATATTTTATCAATCCTAAAGTTCTTTTTGGATTCGGAATTTCGTGACGATTGGATTTTGGATCGGACAAATAGTTTCGTAGTTGTAACCAAAAGGTTACCGATCCTTCAATTTTTCTTTCCCCACAGCTCTAAAACTATTGATCTGAAAAAAAAAAAAGCAGTCAGCTGTCAGTGGGACGCTGTAGTTGTAGCTAAGCTTCTACTATAATAATAATAATAATAAATATATTGTAACACACAATTAAAAAAGACTTAACCCTTTCTGTACATTTTAATTACTCTGTGAACAAAACATGTGTATATATTATGAATAACTTATTTGAAAGCTATATGTATTTGTTTTTAAAGTAAAGTTTTTGAAAATATTGGGTTGTTTCACATGAAATGTCCGATTTTATAATATTTGAAATACATAGAGGGTTTTGCGAGTCTCTGTTGTTGAAAAAGCTCGATACATGGGTACCTCACGATCTCACTGAGCGACAGCAATTGAAACGTCTTGAGACCTGCGTTTCGTTGCTTGCTTATGACAATTAGCGTCGGTCAGGGCAGTGGTTAGACATCGACGAAAGCCCAGGACAAATGCCAAAACCAAATTTGCACCCGAAAAAATTGATGGTAACAGTATGGTGGTCCATGGCTGGAATCATACATTATTCCTTTTTGCCTAGAGGTGAGACCATTACCTGTACAACCTACTGCAATGAAATTGGCCAAATGCACGAAAAATTATTGAAAAAACAACCTGGATTGGTAAATCGGAAGGGCCCTATACTCCTACACGACAACGCTAGACCCCACGTTTCAAATCTTACCATGCATAAATTGACAGAGCTGGGAAAACGCAGTTCTTCCGCACCCACCATATTCTTCCGACTTGTCTCCAACAGATTATCACCTTTTCAGGAATTTAGAAAACTTCTGCAGAGGAAAAATTTTGCAAATGATGCTGAAATCAAAAGTGCGTTTTCAGATTTTGTTTAACTTCAAAGCTCAGAGTTTTTCAAATCCGGGATAAAAAAGTTGTTGTCACGTTGGGAAAAATGTGTAGAAAAAGAAGGTAAATACTTCGAATAAAATTATATTGTTCTTTCATTTCATCCTTGAAAACGGACATTTCATGTGAAACAACCCAATACAAAACACTAAACATAACAATACTGATCAAGACTAAAACGACAAGAAACTGCTCGTCGTTTTCGACTTCTTCAACATTTACTAGACAAAAGTTCAAACCTTCCGATTTACTACATAAGACTCATATACATGACAGTTATGTACATATGGAGTTCAGACAAGGAAATTTGTATCACTAAGCCTGAAGTAACTTTTCTAAAGGTGATATCGTTAATGCAAATGCAAAGTCTCCAATGTAAAAACGACCACATTCCGGGAGAGTGCAAAGACTATTTCAGGCTTTAATTAAATATCATTTTGTCAGGATTATTGCTCCAGTAAATGAAGAGTAAAGAGGACCATTATAATGTTACGATTCGAGGGTTCGCTACAACGTACATCAGTCCTATAGCAATCATTAAAGACCAAGAACAGACAAAGACCTATTTGGACATATGGAGTTGAACTTTGGGGCTCAACTAAACCTTCTAATTCTTCCCGTATCCAATCCATACTATCCAAAATCCTCAATGCTCCTTACTTTGTCACAAATAAACTTATCCATCTTAATGTCCTATATGTTGCTGAATTAGCTCAAACCAGATACCTATCCTTTCATCGTAAGATTCATAACCATTATAATCCACTGATATCTCAACTTGCTTCCCACACCATTCCCGATAATCCTTCTAGGAGATCTGAAAAGATGGCCTAGAGACCTCTAATGAAGAATTTTTATTGAAATGCTACTGATGAGTAGTTCTTTTCAAGTTTTGACATGTTATTGTAATCGTTGTCAATATATTTACTCGATGTATATATTCTGTACAGTTGTAAATTTCAATAAATGAATATAAAAAATAAAATAATAAATAAATAGTCAGAGATCATATGCAATTCCCCTCAATCTCTCAAGTGTAGGAAAGGTCACAATGCTCCGATTGTCTGAATCAGCAAATACAATCAAATAATTCCTGCAAAAGCCACTTAAAATGCTTAATGCCACTAAGCAATCTCAAACGAGCCATAAAAAGCCAACTTTTTTCTTTATTTTTATAACCTTGTCATTCTAACCTAATCTTAAATACCATTACATTTCAAAAATGAGACTACTATTTTTCAGAAAATTAAAAAAAAAGTGAAGAACCTTTTTACTGTATAGTTGATAGGGTAACAACATTTAATAATCTAAAGTGTATTTACTTCGGTTATCAAAATTACAATCAGATTACGGGCCATTATCGGTTATTTTCGATGAGTAAAAATAACAGATCGAATTTCTAAATTTCTTAGAATTAGTCCTTTTATTTCCATTGATAAACTTGAATTAATTTTCCTGTTCTGACTCAATAACAATATTATAAATACGCAATGACAACAATTTAATATAGGGATATGTTGATACAATATCGCTCATGTGCAAGGAAACCGTCCCAACTCAAAATATGACACTGTTCTCAACACCTCGTAAAAGTTACCTATGTGAAGGTCAAGACACAATTGCAATCGAGGTCACCTGTGGTGTAGTGGTTAGCATAGCAACCTACTAAACCCAAGATCGCGAGTTCGCAGCCCGGCAGATGACCTTAGGATTTTTTAAAGGGAGTAAAAAATCCTTAGCTATGCCGTCCCTCGGAAGGGACGTAAAATGGGGGTCCCGAGCCTGTGCGATGTCAGGTACTCGTTGAAGATCCCTATCCTAATTATACCTGGATAGGCAAAATTTAGGACTCCCACCGTAGCATCGTCCGATTAGCCATAGCAGCATAAAGTGACGTTAAACGAAATAAACAAACAAACAACACAATTGCAATGTGTCACTTGTTCCTGCTTCCACCGTTCGCCATCGTAACTTTTGATAAATCACACAACGCAATTTTGCGGCCGCCCGCTGAGACACCTATATGTAACTTTTCCTTTTGCAAGGTAAACCAAAAACGATCAATATTCTGAAATAAACCGTAAAATGAATTTTTTTGAGTTATGTCACTTTTCTTGCCCATGAGCGATATGTTGATTCTCGATTCAAACGATTCTTGAGAAAAGAATCGATATCGACAATCGATGAACCGATCGATAACAATATTTTCTGCTCTATAATTTTGTTATTGCGCTTTTCTAAGGAGTGGAGAAAAAGAGCGCTCGTTATACCTTGGAAAGTGCTATAAGCTGGAACAAAAATAAAACCGCTAAAAATGGAAAATCTTCCATTTTCCAATTCTAAATTCTATATCCATGGAATATACGATATAGGATTATATGTGAAATTTTATCAAAATAAAAAAATATTGATTTTTTTTACCCCTTTCGGGGGACGTTAAAATTTTGAAGTTGAAATTTCATCTACTTCTAACGGCCATAACAACTGCCGTGTTCAACCGTTTACAATAGCAATAGCATAACAATAAACATCATACATTCAGCTTTTTTTCCATGCATAAAACATTGGGTTTACTCCAGATTTTAGTGGACAAAAACGGATGAGAATGAAAAATTCCAACTTGAGATATCTCAATAAAGAGAAATCCTGCGACTTCCGGATTTGGGCTAAACTATGCAGTTTTAGGGCTTCTAGATGACCTTAAAATTTGGTTTCAATTGGTAAAAGAATTTACGTTTTTTTTTTTCAGAAATTGAATTCTTGCCTTCTAAAATCCTACAAAATTAAGGGATAAACAAATTTAATTTTTGATTTCGACGAAATTTGGTTTCTAAATGTTTTTTGAGATGAGGAATCTGAAAATTATATCAATTTTTAGTTAAAATATTTTCCTCACCTATATTATATAAATAAAACATGTAAAAATGGTCTATTTCTATTATTATTTTAATTTTTTCACACTAAATTTCAAATAAGGCCTTCTTTTTTTTTAAAATATAGATTATCGGAATTTTTTTTAAAAACCACACCTTGACACCAGACTGACTTTGAGATTACACACTAACTACATCTTACAACAAGCTAACGCAAGACTTGACCTTTTGTACCATCTTTTAAACAGAAAATCATTACTTCGACAGAGAACTGCTATCTTAGTATACAAAACCATGCTACGGCCCCTACTGACCTACTGTCCTATATGGTACAACACTTCAAAATTAACCAAAAAGAGACTACAGACATTCCAAAACAGAATAATGCGTATGGTGGTTAACGCACCCAGGTTTATAAGGGATTCCCAGCTTCACCGGGAACTGGGAGTTGATCGACTCGAAGAGGTCTTTAACAGGCTCACAAGGCGACACCATGAGCTTCTCCACGTCGTGGATAACATCCAATTCGTGGATAGCATTTATTGTTGAACCGAAATTTAAATAAAGTTTGTGTTGTTTGTTTGTGTTTTTTTAAAAAACAAAACCTGATATTATTTTTAAATTATTCGTCAATCTAAGGATTTCAAAGCTATTTGAAAAATATAGCTGAGGAAAATTTTGAAATAAGTGGTCATCGGGCTTTAATACTCTGCGACTTCAAATACGAAACGAATAGATAAGTTAATATACATAATTATAATGTAAACGATCACAGGTACAAATCCTTCCCGTCACATTGTACCTACTCCTAAGTTATATTAAAAATTTAGGTTAAATTAAAATTTAATTAAATTAGAATCAAATTAAAATTTAATTATCATTAATTTTGTTTTATTTTTAGTTGGTCGATAGGATATTCAAAGAATGAGCTATAGCTACAATTAATACTACGACATGTGTTTCCATGGCAACCGTGATGGAGTTTGATCGATAACCTTACTTCAGTCTCAATTCAGTTTTATCCAGATTCGGTTACGTTTCTTTAATAGTGTTGTTAAATCAAGAATCATATATAAAATGGTGATATTGCACGTCAAAAAAGGAGACGAGAGTCAATTTTTATACAGCGTCAGCGTCGAAGAAGACATCGTCAAAGTTATAGCCGAAGTGACAGCCTTATACAACGGCAGGCTCAAAGTGAGCAGGTTATGTTACGAGATCGAAGAACTGGCCAAGCATGGCACTCAGTTCCCGCCAAATATAATGGGCCTCTACGAAGAGCAAGTTAAGGAGCTTGGACTGAAGGACGAGTGGGGAGATATCTGCGAGCCGAGCGGTGGCTATGAGTACTCCAAGGATCCTGTAGGAAGGAGGAACGGCAAGAAGCCGATGGAACACATGGCAAGCATCCTGACGAAGACTGTAGAGGAAGCGAGAGGAATGTTGTCCAAGAAGCTAGTGACCGCGAATAAGATAATGAACAAGAAGATGATTAAAGAGGCTTTAGACATTTTAAGAGGGGCTGTTACTATTGTGTACCCGATGGGTTTACCACCGCATGACAACATCCGCCAAGAATTCGAGGATAAAGAAGATTTAGTGGGTACTCATGCTTCGTTGGAAGTCATCGAAGAGTCACGGGCTTGCCTCTGGTTCTCAGGGAAAGAAATGCAAAGGGGAAAGAAGCTGAAGGATTATGTCGGCTCCAATGAAAAGACCAAGATCACAGTCAAATTGTCTAAGAGTGGACACGGTGCGCCGGCGAGGGAACCCGTCTGTACCGAAGAAGATAAGAAAAGGATGATGTACGAGGCGAGGATGTACGAAGAGGAAATGAAGAGGCTTGAAGAGAACCAGCACGAGTACGAAGACACGCCCTGGGCGGAGGCTGGCAAGCTCAAGAGGAGATTTCAAGGGCTGGAGAATATTTCATGGAGACCAAAATAAATTAAGTTTAATATCATTTTATATTAATATTAATATATTATAAATAATAAATAATGATATTAAATATTGATAAAAATTTATAACCTATTTATCTATATATAAATAAGAATTATTATTTAGATTATAAATTCTGATAGCAGTAGTAGATATCAATAGCATATCCAACAGTAACATTGGTATGATTATGAGAACAATATAGTCTCGAAAAGTCGCCTAAATAAGTTATTTTAATTGACTGAACCACAAGAACCTTATTAAACATCTAATAGTAACAGTCAATATATCCATATACTATATATATATATATATATATATATATATATATATATATATATATATATATATATATATATATATATATGTTTAGTAAGGTTCTCGAGGTTCAGTCAATAAATAAAAACAATTATTTTGGCGACGTTTCGAGACTATATTGTGCTCATAATCATGCCCTCCTGTGAAAATATACCTCTATAGTTACTGCAATCAAGAACATTCCCTTTCTTGTGAATCGGGCACAATATTGACTTCACTGTTCATTGTTCTCATTTTACAATATTTTATTTTTTTCAGTTAATTCATTTGATTCAGTTTTTATTATTGTTCTTTTTGTTGACAGTTAATGATATTACAAAAATTTGATTCATATTAGAAGAAAAAACATTTGAAACATTGTATGCATATACGAGGTGTGATCAAAAAGTTCCAGGACTGAATTTTTATACATTTATTCATACAAAATACAGGTTATTCAAATTTGTCTCCTTCGAAGTACTCCCCTTGGGAAGCTACACACATTTCCTCACCGGTGTTTCCACTGATCAAAGGCCCCAGAAAACTCTTCTTTTGTAAAGGTGTTTAGCAGCTCCGTTGTTTTTTCTTTAATTTCGTCAACTGTTTGAAATCTTCGTCCTTTCAGGTGTCTCTTGAGCTTCGGGAAAAGAAAAAAAGTCGGCTGGAGCCAGGTCAGGTGAGTAGGGAGGCTGAGGAATGACAGTCATTGCGTTTTTTACACAAAAGTTACGGATAACTAATGCAGAGTGAACAGGAGCATTGTCAAGGTGAAGGACCCAATCACCACTTTGTCACAGCTCAGATCTCTTTCTTCTCACAGCATTACACTCTTCTGCCATTTCACGGATTGTTAGTCGACGGTCTGATCGTACGAGAGCGTTCACTTTAGCAACATTGTCATCATTGATTGACGTTGAAGGGCGTCCGGAACGAGCATCGTCGTCTGTGGATGTCCGGACATCTTTAAATCTCTTGAACCACTGATGGCAGCATGATCGGCTTAGACATTCTTCACCAAAAGCCTCTTGTTACATCAAAAAGGTTTCAGAAAACGTTTTGTTTAGTTTCACACAAAACTTCACACAAACACGTTGCTCTTCTTTTCACATTCATTTTCATAAAATAGCCAAACTCTATAAAACTAACCTCAAACAAACTGTGCTAATGTTACTTTCAGTGATGTTATGATTGATCTGCAAACACAGCTGTGTTCCTGTTGAGTCAGGCAATACAATGCTGCCAACCGCATCGCTATAGACATTGCATTCCCATAGTATATAAAAAGTCCTGGAACTTTTTGATCAATAATAATAACTAATAGTAATAACCTTTCTGCATGGTGTTGAAATAAACGCTTTTTTTGATGGATTTTAATTTCTTAACATAAAAGTATATGACAGTGTGGCAAACCTCGTTCCCTCTACTCAACCTCGTACATTTAAATTTTTACTATTGTTAATTTTACTTTTATTAAACCTTTCTTGAACTATGAAGATGACGTAGTTAAAATTGCGGTGCAGATTGGTTCAGTAGTCTTATCATTGTGAACTCTATTCCCCAATAGAATGCTAACCACATATCGGTCGAATTGAAGTTTTTTTTCTTTATCAATAAAAATTTTGTATTGTAGCCCGCAATTAATAAACATTATTTCCTAATGATAAAAGTATAGTTGGCTGTTATGATGAATGGAGAAGAAGATGATGAGGGATGTAGTCAAAGAGGAACACCACGTCTAAGAATAAATTCATTATTACCTCTATCATATTTTTAACCTGTTAATAAAAACTGCACCTGTTATCATAATTGCAGTTATTTTTAACGTGGTTTAAAGTATGAAGATGATATAGATAAAATTTGGTAAAGGGTTCAATAGTTTTACCATTGCAAACTATGTTACAGAATGACTCGAGCCACATATCGGTTATTTTTAAACTTCATTGGGATCATTTCATGTCACACCCAAAATTTATAGCTTCTTTAATAACAATTTAACTGAAAATAAGAAATTTTTATTAACAATAACAAACTCTGCATAACACAGATTTATAAGAAAAATCGACTTTGACAAACTGACAAATGATGGGCAGCGCAGGAAGTTTCTCGTTTGCTTTTGTTTTATTTATGTTTTTATTTTGGGTGTAGTTCCGCAGACGCCCCCATTTTCAAATGCCTATTTCTTCCATGTCACTCCACCAAAACATTAATACAATTAGTGCTATTTAATCTGCATTTAACCAATTTTGTTCTAATACTTAATTATTTAAAGTGTATACAATTATTATCTTGAAAATATTAATTTAAAAAAGTTGGGGGCGTCTGCGGAACTATTTACCAAGGGAAAAAGTTCCGTAGATGCCCCCAGCCCTTTGCTACGTAAAATGATGTTAAAATACTATCGTAGGTTACAACTACAATTCAAATACATTTTTGTTTGTTGTTTATCGCTTCACTGACGTAATGTCTAATATCAAACCTGCTATATCAACAAAATAATCCTTTGAGTGAAAATAATCATTGTAACTTCTTAATATTGTAACGTTATAAGGTGAATTACCCCCGTTAATAAGTTTTTACTGGTTGATAGGTGATAATATAATAACAATAGAAGGTTATTTTTTTTTTGTTTATAGTGCAGTAAATAGTTATCTTGTTAATTTTTATTTGTGAATAAACGTAGTTAAAAACCCCTGTTGTGTTGTTACAATATCACAGTGGCATTATGTATTTAAAGGATAAATGGAAAAGCTACACAGAGCTTGCAAATTTGGGACACACCCACCAGGCAGTGAACCATAGCTTACATTTTATAGATCCTAATACATTATACCACATGCGGGCGGAAATCATTCCCAAAATTTATATTCACACTTGTTAGTCCAGTCAATAGGGAAAATTCTCTACTAAAAATAAGGGCTGGTAGCAACCCGCACAGAGTTGTTGAGGGCGATTAAAGAAGTATTTCTGTCAAAAATGCCCCGAAGATTTGGTGAGTTTTTTAGAGTTAGGGGCACGAGAACATGGCCAAAAGCAGTTTTTTCAATTTATAAGCAAATATAACGCGGCTTTTCATAAAATGTTGTATATAAAAGTTGTAGATAATAAAAATATCTACAATTTAAGCCATTGATCGTTCGATTCTGATGATTGGTTGTCGTAAAAAGTGCAAAAAACCCTCTAAAATGTCCCTTTTTTGCATAAGAATTATTATAAACAAAAAGGGCCTTTTCAATACTTTTTATTGATGAAAAAGGAAGCTCTTTAAACCCAAAGAAAAATAGGATTTACCCCGTCCTCCTATCTTTATTATTTACTGAGATATACCTTTTGTTTATCTCGATATCGATATTTTCAATGCAAAACGGGCCGTTCGTGATTCACATTTTGAACTTCGGATGACCGGGATATTATTCTTAAGGGCTTATATTTTCATTATGAATTGCTAAAAAATCGATTTCTTTGAAAAAACATGCAATAAAATCGACTTGAAAAAGCGCCCGTTTTACAGCTAGGTATAAACAATTGAAGCTAGAGCGTCCGGTATTGAACCGATTTTGTTATAAATATAATAAATTAAAAGCTTACCTCTCAACGATTGATTTGAGCTATTCAAAGTGTAGCTACCATAAATAACAGCCGAGTTACGATTTTTTTTTTTTTTTAAATCACTACGTCATTGTTATGGCTAATTAAAAAAAATCAATCTCCAAATAGTACAAAAGGGTGGATGGGCTTTCGGGAAACTTACTCGACAAGTTTTCAGTATCATGTGTCCAAAATTATTCCTTTAAAATTTGCGAATAATCCTCCTAGCCAGTACGATACAATTTTCACAGTGTTGATTGAAGCGTCATCACGAGCCCGAGCTCTTAAACAATCTACTGCTTTCGTGACCTTTGATCAGCCTCTTTACTGGAAAGCACGTGAATTGATAGCGTCGATTGATCCATTGAATGATCCACACGGGCTTCAATCTGTAATTGTACGGTTAGGAGGATTTCACACTTTGATGTCATTTCTTTCTAGTATTTCATATTTGATGGATGGCAGTGGCTTAACAGAAGCTTTCACAACAATATTTGCAGCAAACTCTGTCGAAAAAATTCTTTCTGGCGATGCATTTTCACGTGCGATTCGAGGACATATTTTAAATTTTGTTGCTATATGCAAACGAATATTAGAAAAATGTTCTTTTACCGACGATGAACAAAGTTATCTGGATAATTTGATGAACTCCGATGAATTCAATGAAGAAGATATCAGTAACGATGTTAATTTCTTACAAATTTCTTCTAAATTTCAAAGTCAGTTTACAACATTCAAATCGAATGGACCTACTGCTCAGTTGTTTCTCCAGTATCTACATTGCATTTTCATTGTCTTAAATTTCTATCACGCGGAGAGATCTGGAGATTGCAAAAATAAATGACGTAGTGATTTAAAAAAAAAAAAAAAATCGTAACTCGGCTGTTATTTATGGTAGCTACACTTTGAATAGCTCAAATCAATCGTTGAGAAGTAAGCTTTTAATTTATTATATTTATAACAAAATCGGTTCAATACCGGACGCTCTAGCTTCAATTGTTTATACCTAGCTGTAAAACGGGCGCTTTTTCAAGTCGATTTTATTGCATGTTTTTTCAAAGAAATCGATTTTTTAGCAATTCATAATGAAAATATAAGCCCTTAAGAATAATATCCCGGTCATCCGAAGTTCAAAATGTGAATCACGAACGGCCCGTTTTGCATTGAAAATATCGATATCGAGATAAACAAAAGGTATATCTCAGTAAATAATAAAGATAGGAGGACGGGGTAAATCCTATTTTTCTTTGGGTTTAAAGAGCTTCCTTTTTCATCAATAAAAAGTATTGAAAAGGCCCTTTTTGTTTATAATAATTCTTATGCAAAAAAGGGACATTTTAGAGGGTTTTTTTTTTTTGCACTTTTTACGACAACCAATCATCAGAATCGAACGATCAATGGCTTAAATTGTAGATATTTTTATTATCTACAACTTTTATATACAACATTTTATGAAAAGCCGCGTTATATTTGCTTATAAATTGAACAAACTGCTTTTGGCCATGTTCTCGTGCCCCTAACTCTAAAAAACTCACCAAATCTTCGGGGCATTTTTGACAGAAATACTTCTTTAATCGCCCTCAACAACTCTGTGCGGGTTGCTACCAGCCCTTATTTTTAGTAAATTTAACATGGGAGTGATTCCCTATTGACTGGACTATGTGTGAATATCTTTGGAGACGAACTGTTAGAAATCCTAATAAAGATGTATTCGATGAATTATTAGATTTAATTGTATATGTGTATAATCCAAACTTGTAAATAATAATGATTTTTTTTATTTAAACATTAATTTTACCACCCAAACTTGTAAATGATATTTTTTCTCTGGGGGCGTCTACGGAACTTTTTCCCTTGGTAAATAGTTCCGCAGACGCCCCCAACTTTTTTAACATAATGTTTTCTACACGATAATTTAAAAAACTTCAAAGAGTTTAATATTAAATGAAAATTGGTTAAATGTAGATTAAATAGCACTAATTGTATTTATGTTTTGGTGGAATGACATGGAAGAAATAGGCATTTGAAAATGGGGGCGTCTACGGAACTACACCCTTTATTTTTTTAAAATATTTTTTGTTACCTTACTACGTTATGCTAAACTAATCATGCTAAATTTTGTAAAACATGTAGTATGCCTATAAGGCATGGAACATGTAAATATATAAATAAACAGTCCTTATTTGGGGATACCATGTAAGGAAAAGAAAAAAAACACTGTACCTTTGTAATCTCTCATGTAGAATAGTGATCACCACCTATTGGTCAATGTAAAATGTAAGATTTTATTATTGCTAAACCACCCTGGAACTATAAAGTTGATGATGATGATCCGTAGCGCTACAGCCCAGCATGGACCTTGTCCTCCTCTATGAGCTTTCGCATGTAGCTCTTTCTTGTGCGGTCGCTCGCCAGTTGCGGGCTTTCAGAAGGTCTCACAGCATCCTCCCATCTAAGTCGCGGTCTACCTCTTCCTCTAGCTCCATGGAGCCTCCCGTCCAACAGCTTCCTCGGGATTTCGTCAGCTGGCATCCGGGCAACATGGCCCGCCCAGCGCAGTCTTCCCAGCTTTATATACCGCATCACATCCGCTTCACCATACATCTGGTAAGGTTCCCTATTGGTCCGCATTCTCCAATAATCACCAACTTTTATGGCCCCAAATATGCTGCGCAGTATTTTTCTCTCAAAAATGAGAACTTCTTTTTCTTCTGCGCTTGTCAGGGTCCAGGCTTCCGATCCGTAGGTGAGGACTGGTCGGATTAGGGTCTTGTAAAGCTGGCATTTCGTGCTCATAAGCATCAATAAATAATTGAGAATTAGTAGATTTTATTTTTGCTAAACGTTCCTGGATCTATAAAGATGATGTTATAATTTGTTACAGATTGGTTCAGTAGTTTTGCGGTTAGTGATAACAAACGAAAAATGGCTTATCCTTTCATATAATCGTATAAATTTACATATCTAAAAAAATAAAAAATAAATAAATAAAACAAAGATTAATCAATAACCGTTTTTTGGCTAATCATTGAGTATATGTGATTCACTCGGCCCTTCAAACTCAAGTAGAGTTTACAAAATACCAAACTACCAAAAAAGCAGTCAGAGTTGCAGACGATCCTTGATTCGTTCCCACTCGCGATCCAAACTGTCCTTTTGGCCTCTCTCCGACCTCCTGGTCTTCCTCCCAGCGGCAATCTTAAGACCGAACTGTTTCGCGAACCTGGATGCGTCCTCCTCAACTGGTTGCAGATCTTCGCAATCGCTGTCATTCGCCGCCTCCATCATAGCTTCGGCACCGGGGTAGCACTCTTCGTACCCGGTCGGTTCAGCGAGCAGCTTCTTCAGCCTCATCTGTGTCTTTGAAATCTGCGCTCTTTCGTTGTTTTGAAACTCCGGCTTCTTGTCCTGATGAAAAAACAAAAACAAAAAATTGAATTAAACTTTGAGGATCTGTTCTTATCATTATTACCTGTCTATGTTTATCATCTTTAGCAAATATTTTTAACGATTTAAAAAATGGTAGCAACTATTCAATACAATATAGTATTACAACAGACAGAGTATATAAGAAGTACTGAGAATCCCCTCTAGAGCTATGCAAACGTTTGCTCAACGTTCTATTGGTGGGCATTCTTATGATATGAACCAACCATTTGGTTCCCAGTTGTTACCTATGTCAGGGAGACATGGGTCACTACTAGGGCTGTGAAGTATATGCATTTGCATATTTCTCCTAGCCAACTAAAACATCTAATATAATCAAAATTAATATGTTTTTAGGCATTTGGAATCGATTTGAGTTATTTTTATTTTGCACAATTGGCCATAAATGCATATTTTGAAATTCAATTGCATATTTATATACATTTATAACATTTTTATTTTCCATATTGTGCATATTTTGTGATAAATGCATATTTTGAACTATATCCGGCATATCGGCATTTGATTTATGATTTTTTTTATGTTTCTGAGCAGACAAAAAAAAAAAAAAAAAAAAAAAAAAAAAAAAAAAAAAAAAAAAAAAAAAAAAAAAAAAAAAAATATATATATATATATATATATATATAGCCGAAAAATAGCTATGTGAACTCCTCCTACCTATTATTATTATTTTTTTTTTTTTTTTTCATATATTGAATAAGGTCGTGTCCAGATGCCGATTCTTCCCTTTGGATCGTATTAGCTTCTCTTGGAATTGTTTAATCAAATTAATTTCTTGTCCTTGCTCTGCACAAAAACCTGGAATATTACTTCACTTTTATTTTATCTCGAAAATTACTCTAGCAAAGACAAAAGATCTTGTTGCAAATAATGTAAGCTCTCAATTGAGACTACTAAGTGTGATGGAGGCGTTTTATATTGTGTTTCTTTTGATAAAGTTGTATCAACTGTATGAAATGTATCAAAAACAGCAAAGTACTTATAAAACAAAGGCAAGAAATCAAAATTTGAAAAAACTGCCGCTGGATTAAAAAAATTTGGTTTCGATACTGAGTTACGAGGTGTGATCAAAAAGTTCCAGGACTGAATTTTTATACATTTATTCATACAACATACAGGTTATTCAAATTTGTCTCCTTCGAAGTACTCCCCTTGGGATGCTACACACTTTTCCCACCGGTGTTTCCACTGATCAAAGGCCCCAGAAAACTCTTCTTTTGTAAAGGTGTTTGGCAGCTCCATTGTTTTTTCTTTAATTTCGTCAACTGTTTGAAATCTTCGTCCTTTCAGGTGTCTCTTGAGCTTCGGGAAAAGAAAAAAGTCGGCTGGAGCCAGGTCAGGTGAGTAGGGGGGCTGAGGAATGACATTGCGTTTTTTACACAAAAAGGCCATCTTTAAACCTCTTGAACCACTGATGGCAGCATGATCGGCTTAGACATTCTTCACCAAAAGCCTCTTGTAACATCAAAAAGGTTTCAGAAAACGTTTTGTTCAGTTTCACACAAAACTTCACACAAACATGTTTCTCTTCTTTCACATTCATTTTCATAAAATAGCCAAACTCTATAAAACTAACCTCAAACAAACTGTGCTAATGTTACTTTCATCACAGCTGTGTTCCTGTTGAGGCAGGCTATACAATGCTGCCAACCGCATCGCTGTGAGACATTCCCATAGTATATAAAAAGTCCTGGAACTTTTTGATCACACCTCGTATGTCCAGGTGAAATACCCTTCCATACGTATTTTCTTTTTCAACATTCGCCTTGTCTTTTTGTTTTGTAATATTCTCCTTCGAATTGCTTTCCTTTTCAACACAATTAGTTACTTTAACTTGAGTTTGTACTTATGTATAAGTATGTATTGTATTTTATTTTTCTAAATAGGCAATGTAAATAGTCGCATAATTTAGGTATTTAATTGCATGTTACCCAGTATATTTGCATAAATATATGTGTGTATATTTTTTAATTTTTATTGCATATAATTCACAGCCCTAGTCATGACAAGAGCCATGAAGAGACGGCTGAATATTTCATAAATGAAAGCTTGTTGTATTGCCACTGCAGTACGTAGACCTCACTCTCTTTAACTTCTTGCTTCATCCGGCTCTGTTCATAGCATCTTTTCCCCAGCTGAGTAAAGCTATAGCATTTAGGTCTGGCTCAATATCTTCTAACCATCGCAGTTGAGGCCTCTCCATCAGGCTATCCACACACACCATCAGGCTATCCACAAAGGAATTTCTTGGAGATTCTCCTGGAATTCATCCTCTCCACGTGTCCCAACCATCTCAATCTCAACAATATCTCCTTCTTCAAATCGCTCCCCTAGTTCCTTATTCGCCAGGCCTCTCCAACGCTTACTGAACCGAATATAGAAAAGGAAAGTGCTTAAGAAAATACGTGAATCTAACATACTCTGAGGGAGAGTGGAGGATTAGAACAAACATCATCATCAAAACGGCGTTACAACTCATAGTGAGTCAAGACCTCCCTTAGCATGGACCGCCAGCCACCTCACTGTCTTGCTGCTGCTCTCCAGTTCTTCACTCCCAAGATGGTCAGGGCATCCTCTGCCACTCCATCGGTCCATCTCAGTCTTGGTCTGCCGACTCTTCTCTTGGCAAATATTTTTTCCAATAATAGTTTTTTAGGGACCTCATCTGGATTCATCCTTGCCACATGCCCTGCCAATCGGAGCCTTCCAATTTTAATATATCTGATAATATTTGTATTTTGATATAGCTGTACGAGCTCTGAATTGGTTCTCAGCTTCCAAGTGTTGTCTCTGAAAACTGTTCCAAAAATTGTTCTTAGAATCCGTCTCTCGAACCTCTGGAGTAAGGTTTCCTGCAATTTAGAGATTGTCCAGCATTCAGAGGCATAGGTCAGAATAGGTCTTATTAAGGTTTTATACAGCTGGACTTTGGTTTTGCGTGAGAGGTTTCTACTTCTAAAGTGCTCCAGGAGCCCAAATAACACTTGTTTGCAGCAGTTAATCTACTATTTATTTCCTGCTGCATGTTGCTGTCGGAGTTCAATTGAGTCCTTAAATAAATGAACTCTTTAACTTTTTCAAATGTGAATTCTCCGATTATTATTTGGCTATCCTGTCGATCCCCTGCTTTCGGGCCAGCTATCAGAATTATAACAAATTATATACATTATAACCATATTAGAACAAACAATGAACTAAAAGTATTATACAGCCATCCAAATATAGTGAAGTTTATGAAATTGGGAAGGTTGAAGATTGGGTTAGGCGATAGTCGATAGTAAGCACTATCGATAGACCGATACTATCGGTTGAGAACTATCGATTGCTATCGATAATCTTTCGATAGTTGCTTCCTTTTTTTCCAAAGCTATTCAATAAAGAATTTCAACTAATTAAATTCAATTCAATTATCTACTTACTAATTGAAATTTGCAGGATTATAAATTATAAGATTATATCATAAAGATGAGAGAAAAAACTAATCTATTTGAACATACAATAATAATGAACAAATCAAAACTTCAGAAAAGAAAAATAACGAAATTGTTAATTTCAATAGTCAAGTGTGCTCCTTGAGCCACATATTTCCCGAAAAAAACCCAAAAAAAACCCAGCATTTCTGCGTTCCTTTGGCTTAATCTTTGAGAGAACCCTGGAACTCTAGGAATTCCGAATTCAATTTCAAAATAACTCGACATTGGACCGAGACAGATCAACATAATTCCGAGAGTTTCAAAACTTGAGGGTAAAAAAGATCTATCGATAGTCGACACTATCGATAGTGACCATCGCCGGGCATGACCTATCGATATATCGATAGTAAATATCGACTATCGCCCAACCCTAGATCAGTTGGAGCGTATGGGATCTTCTCTCAAGAAAACTGCTATATGAATAGCCAGGAAGTGCTCGAAAGCGTGGTCTTCCTAGAATGAGAAAGAAAGAATAAAAACGTCTACAGAAGCAAAGCGAACAAGTGGGAAGTTTCCTCAGTGAGAGATCACAAGAAAAAGGCAGGGGCTAAGTGGACTGAAGAACGAAGAGTCCTAATGAGAGAAAAATTAAAGGCTGCCTGGAAGAAGGTGTAAACGCGCAAACCAAAAGTGAAGCTTTGCGTCATCGTGTTTGGCCTTTTTCGCATTTAATAATAAAACTGTAGCACTACAACCCATGAAGGGTCTAGAATTCAATATTTCGTAAACTGGTACTGTTGCTGAGCCAACGGTTGCGGAAGGAGGAGATTAGGCCTAAATCGCGCTTAACCGCCAGGTTTTTCCCCAATTAAGAGTACCCACTTTACAGAGGCTAAGTGTGGCCCAGGAGGGTCTCCCGACCTCGAAGTTGATCCAAAGATGAAATAATATAAAATTAATTTCCTGCATTCAGCTGGATTCGAACTCGGGTTCGAGAGCTTGACAGTCTAGAACAGGGGTCTCCAAACTTTTTAGCCTTCGGGCCATACTGACTACTTCCAAGGGTTCCAAGGGCCAACACCCACCGTTTTTTATTTTCCTGCCAGTCTCTATAATTTCTAAACTGGTCGCCGAGTACGCGCCCTGAGAGAGTATACAACTTGCTAAATTCACTAGTTCAATCACCATTTTGTTGTACTGTATTGTTGCGACCACGACACTTGAAGACATCTAGAGGTTACACGCGGAAATAGGTAATGCATTGTCTAGAGCCTAACCCGATGAGCTACCGCGCCTCCCTAATAATAATTATAATAAAACTAAAAACATAATTCATTTTGTCCAAAAATAATAAGTACCTCCTTTATTAATTGAGGAAACTCGAACAGTGGTTCTGCTTTCTTGAGTTTCTTATATTTACAATCTCCATTAGCTCTGTTGATTACTTTCCTAATTTTCTCAATGAAAGCATCCGTTATAGTCATTGTTTTTATGCCATCACCGATCGTCGAAACGTGGCTTCGTATTACGGTTGTCGGAATATCTGAGTCCAGTTGGTCTTTTCCTACAAGGTCTACTAAATAACACATCTTTCCGGGAGCAAACAGAGGATTTTTAATTGCAGTTGTGGATTTGAAAAGGATATCGTTTATATTTTTCGCCATTTGGCATTTCAATCCTGTATCTTCTACTTTTACAGTTTCAACAGGAACCTCTTTGGTCTTTTCTTCGATTTCACTACGAACCTTATTTAAAAGAGCAAAGTCCAATCCCTTTACGAGATGCGTGTGCTGCATGTCACCACCGAGGTATTTAGACTCTTGAATTAATTGTTTCCTCCTCTCTGCCATCATGTTATTATACTTGGCGTCCGGTCCAACAGCGTGGTAACCAATCGGATCAACAAGATCGTTAGATGAACATAAATAATCAGGGTTTTTGCCTTCTCTTCTTTCTCGAGCTCTATCTCTATACCTCGATAGCAATTGCTCTAAAGAGTCATCTCTTTTCTCATATTTCTTCTTTTTTGTTTTCTTTCCTCTTTTTTCCTTTTTTACTTCGCTTGTGATTTCTTCCGGCTGCTCTCTTTTAATTGGTGTGTGATTCTTTAGTAATTCTCTGAAATCATTGTTTGTCAAATTAGCCTGTTTTTTGGACTCAGTTTCCATGTTAACTTGCAAATTACATTAACGCAATAATAATAATATCTTGAACTCCATTTCAATTCAACGAATTATAGTAGTTTCATTTCGGTAACATATGATTCGTGCAATTCATATGTACTGTATTTAAAATATTTTGTGCCAGAACCATTTTCGAATCTTTTAAAACCTTAAAATATATTTTAATATAGTTTTTAATCCTTCTTATTCACACTATATTTCTACAGTATCGTTATCTGTGGAGAAGTCTCGACCCAGGTTCTCTATTGATTCCGTTCTCTAGCCAATCTGCTCTTCCCTTTTATTTCCTGATACTTGTCCAAACGTCTCCATGATATCCATCGTAGGTAACTCAGGACCTGCCTAATAAGGAATCCTCAGGCCATTCCACCTTTCTTCACTTATCCTGCTTTCAAGACCTTTTGAAGACGACTTGATTTTCTACAATATTCTTAAATCATAAAATAAAGCATTGTATATTCTTAAATTTTTTCAATTATCTTATATCTCCTGCTGTTAAGGGAAAATCTAGCAATCTGACTCATAACATAACGCAGCAATCGTAGAAAAATAGTTTTGGATTTCTCACTGATCTCTTAGCATCCACTGAGTTTATTAGATACTTGGTATTATACACCATTAGCCGTCCTCACATCTATAACTATACTATTATATAAAAAGACAAGCTATTTTTCGTTAGTGATCACTAACAGCAAAAACTACTGAGTAGACCAAGCGGCAGCTACCGGAACTGCGTTTTAGAATTAAAGGCGGAGCCCACACACCTCATAACAGTCAAGTTCTGACAAGGGGACATTTGGAGTTGAAACTAACAGATTTGAATGCCGATTTTTGTGTAGGTAGTAGGGGCCTATAAAAGTGCAACACTAGAGTTATAGCCGCCAATGAGCATTGGGGCCGAGAAAAAAAAAAATGAAAACCACGTTTTATTTTTTTTCTCAGCTCTCAGTCAAGATAGAGAAATGATTCTTTCACGTTTAATTTTAGTTTTGTATGTTATTTGAAATAAAGATTTCGTTATGCTCAAGACACTACCCGGCTTTAGGGTGCTCAAAAACACCAAAAAAAATGACATAATTCCAAGGAAATCCGCTGTTTGAGAAAGAACCATTTCTCTATCTTGACTGAGAGCTGAGAAAAAAAAAAACAACGTGAATTTCATATTTTATTTTTTTTTCTCGGCTAATGCTCATTGGCGGCAATAACTCTAGTTTTGCACTATTATAGGTCCCTACTACCAACACTAAAATCGGCATTAAAATCTGTGTTACAACTTCAAACTGACCCCCTTGTGAGTAAACGTACTTTTCTAGAAGCTTTAGATTTCATCAACGATTTCTACCGGCCATAACAACTGCTGTGTTCAACCGATTACAATAATAATAGCATCACTAAAATCAGCTTACATTCTGCTTTTTTATCCATGTGTATAACATTGGACTTACTCTAGATTTTAGTGGACAAAAACTGATGTGAATGAAAAAATCCAAGGTCACCTATTACTTGAGATATTTCAATTAGGGGAAATCCTGCGACCTCCGGATTTGGGCTAAACCATGCAGTTTTATATCTTCTAGATGACCTTAAAATTTGGTTTTAATCGGTGGCGAAATATGTGAGATAACGCAAATTATTTACATTTGTTCAGAAATTGACAGCCCCTTCCTACTAAAATCCTACAAAATTTTAAAGGTAAAAAAAATTATTTTTGATTTCGACAAAATTTAGTTTCTACATGGTTTTTGAGATGAGGAATCTGAAAATAATATCCGTTTTTTGTTTAAAAAATGTTCTCACCTATATTATAGAAATAAGACTTTTTAAAATGATCTATTTCTATTATTATTTTAATTTTTAAACGATAAATTTCAAATAAGACCATTTAAAAAAAAATAATAAATATTTTTTAACCGAAACCTGATATTAATTTTAGATTATTCATCAATGTTAGAATTCCAATGCGATTTGAAATAAAAATATTTCAATATAGGTAAAAAATATTATTTCTATAATATAGGTTTATGGTTTCGGTTAAAAAATATTTATTTTTTTTTTTTAAATGGTCTTATTTGAAATTTATCGTTTAAAAATTAAAATAATAATAGAAATAGATCATTTTAAAAAGTCTTATTTCTATAATATAGGTGAGAACATTTTTTAAACAAAAAACGGATATTATTTTCAGATTCCTCATCTCAAAAACCATGTAGAAACTAAATTTTGTCGAAATCAAAAATAATTTTTTTTACCTTTAAAATTTTGTAGGATTTTAGTAGGCAAGGGGCTGTCAATTTCTGAACAAATGTAAATAATTTGCGTTATCTCACATATTTCGCCACCGATTAAAACCAAATTTTAAGGTCATCTAGAAGACATAAAACTGCATGGTTTAGCTCAAATCCGGAGGTCGCAGGATTTCCCCTTATTGAAATATCACAAGTTATAGGTGACCTTGGATTTTTTCATTCACATCAGTTTTTGTCCACTAAAATCTGGAGTAAGTCCAATGTTATACACATGGATAAAAAGCAGAATGTAAGCTGATTTTAGTGATGCTATTATTATTGTAATCGGTTGAACACAGCAGTTGTTATGGCCGGTAGAAATCGTTGATGAAATCTCAACTTCAAAATTTTAACCTCCTCGAAAGTGGTAAAAAATCAATATTTTTTGATTTTTATAAAATTTCACATATAAGGGTTTTATGGTGCGTTAAATCCAGATTTGAGGTCAGTTGTTCATGAAAAAAAGTTTCCACTAATTTACAGCGGATTTCCTGGGAATTTTGTCATTTTTTTGAAGTTTTTGAGCACTCTAAAGCCGGCTAGTGTTTTGAGCATAACGAATATATTTTTATTTAAAATAGCATACATAACTACAATTAAACTTGAAAGAATCATTTCTATATTTTGACTGAGAGCTGAGAAAAAAAATTAAACGTGATTTTCATATTTTATTTTTTTTCTCGGCTCCTAATGCCCATTGGCGGCTATAATTCTAGTTTTGCACTATTATAGGTCCCTATAGTATATCCATCCTGCACGGGTTTTGCTTAGCCTGGGCTTTATTGCCGTCGCGAGTGGTCTCTTTGTAAACTTAAAAGAGTTATGGCACCTAAAAGAAAACGTTTTGTATTAACTGTATCCGAAAAACTGTCCATTGTATAACGTCTTAGGATGGGCAAATCTGGAAAAAATTGACGTATGAGTTCTGTGTCAGAACATCCACGATTTTCGACATGTTAACTAAACTTTGTTGTTACACAAATATAATTTTATAAACAGTCACATTTTTAATTATTCAATGAAATACATACTTAAAACATTACATGTGTCTGTTTTTTTTATTCCAATACCCTTATTCAAAAGTAAATTTGATTATCCGGATTTTTGGGTATCCGGATCGATTTCGGTCCCAATTAATCCGGATAATTGGGCTTTTACTGTACTTTAGTTAAAATTAAACACTTATTACATAACTTGAAATTATCTTTAATTCTGACAAAATATGCTACAGCACGTTTCATTGCCATATTTTTCTGCTTCTTTCTTCTATTTTAAGGTTAAGATCAGTTGTTCCTCTTTGGTGTTGTCATTAAAAAATGATATCAGAGGTTATCACGAAGAGCTTTTTTAAGTAGAAGTAATATTAGTTTAGAATTATTTTATTACTTTGTATCATGTTGATTTTAATGCATTAATCAAGTGTTTTATGTTTATAGAGTAATGATTAAATGAAAGAAATATCTTCAATCCACAAACAACATAACTGTGATATTTGCTGTGATTAATATTAAATTCATTACTTTAATACCCATGTAGGTTCTGAGTAGTTATTCGAAAATTTATTAGTGATTTATGTTAGTTGACATTATTGTTTTGTTTTTTATTTGTTGTAGGGAGCAATCTGATACCTCAAAAGTGCCTTCCAATATCAGGGAAGAAATGTATGACCTTTGTTCCAAGTTTATTTCAGTTAAGGAAGCATTGAACTATTTTAAATCACTCAGTTTACCTAAGGTGTGTGTCTTTTACTATTGTAGATAATTTTTATTATCTGAACAAATGTATAACACGATTTATTAAAGATTAATTTCTGACTATAATTATATTGTTTCTCCAACTTTTAGGATCCTATTACACTACCAGCAGAGAAAACTAAGCTTAGTGAATTATTAAGGTGGGTTAGGAATCCTACGAAACTGAATGAGAATCTTTCCCATGAAGTGGATTTAATAATTTCATTAACCCGATGTAAGTACCTACTTTCTTGCTTCATTTTTCTTTTTTGCTTAATTTTTTTAATTTCCATTTTGTTCCAATATCTCTTACGTTAATGATAACCATTAAATCAGCTAGGATAGAAAAGAATAAATTATAAAATGTGAGTCATTATACAAAACTAATACCCATTGCTAACCCCTCTAAACTTAATTTTTTGACATGGATGTATTTTGGTTGGGGGTCGTATACTTTTTTGCTGTAACTTTTTTTCACCCCCTTAAATGTTAAATTTTTAAATGCTCTAGCTCTGTAGATGTTGCTCGGATCAAAAATTTAACGACAGCGTTCTTGTCAGAAATTTAACAGAAAGTATTTTTTGTTATATAACATTTGTCTCTAGGACATACCATTTAGGAGCTATATTGGTTTGAATGGAACGAGTCAATTTTTGCCTAAATTTTTTAAGTTTTGGGTCTTTTTTTGACACCCTTTAGTTCTTTTGACATTGCTAGAATCCAAAATTTGACAAAAGTTTTCGTTTCAGAAATAACATGGAGAATGTTTTTTGATGTATAAAATATGTTGCTAGCTTACATTCTAAACAGGAAATACTGTTTAGAAACCATTGGGGTAGTCAGAAAAAATGACCGTTTTAGAGTTAAAAATTAAAATTTATATTTCTTTTACTTACAAGGTTTTTAATTATCAAAATAGACAATTTTGCTTTAAGGTTTGACGCCATCTGGAAGCCAGCTATATATAATTCCTTGATGGTAGCACTCTTTGGGTTTTGAATCGAAGAACTCACGAATCCCATTTTCAACTTCTTCAGAGCTATTGATCTGAACAGGTGGTAGTCTGATAGTTCTAGGTCTGTACTATATGCTGGGTGAGGGAGAAGCTCGATTCCATCCAAATTAGCTAGTGTTTCTTTTGTAAGGCCAGAGGTGTGGGGTCTGGCATTATCTTGTTGGAAAAAGACTTGCTTCCTGTTGACTAAACCTGGATACCCCTGAACCAAAACATCGTACATTCTCTGCAATTGTTCTGAATTGAAACAAAGCTCTGAATGCCCTGGTTGACGTATGAAACACGCCCTGATCCTGATTCCCATTCAAGGCTTAAATCACCTTAATTAAATTTTTGGAACCACTTTCTCACTGTCCTTTCATTCAAAGAATTTTCATCCTCAAATTCAACCATTAAACGAGTGGCTTCAGCTGCTGAAAACTTCCGTTTCCAATAATGAAGCAAAATTACTAATTTCATACTTTACTGTCATCGACCCCGGATAGAGGGCATGCTGTCTAAACCAAATGATTTAGACGGGATCAAACATGAACTTCTTACCACGATTCTTAGCTCCCGAATGTATACAAGTGAGGAATTACGATGCGAAGTTCAAACACAAAGAAAACGGGGTTTGTTTTCTGACTCATCTCATTATATTGGTTTGAATGAAAAAAGTTTCATTTGAAACTGCTTTTTTCTCTCAACATTGTTTATTTTGAATAATCATTGATTGTTAAATTAATTTAAGTAATTTTAGAATATAAATTGGGAAAATCAGTATATTATAGATAGACATATCCATGGTCTATTGTTTTTCCCAATCAGAAAGATAATGAGTTTTTTTTTTATTTATATTTTGTGAACATTTTTTTTTTTTCCATTTCAATTTCCAAAGTATGAGTTTTGATTCCTCGATGTTGTCACGGACCTGTTCATTTCATATTGTTCAGGCCATGCTGTAGCAGTTTTTTCCTTCCATCTTGTCCCTGAATTGCAAAAAAAGTGCTAATTAACAATTCGACATATCGCTCATGGGCAAGAAATGTGACACAACTCAAAAAAATTCATTTTACGTTTCATTACAGAATAATGATCGTTTTTGGTTTGCCTTGCAACAGGAAAAGTTACATTAATGTATCTCAGCGTGCGGCCGCAGTATTGCGTTATGTGTCATTCATTCAAAGTTACGATGGCGAATGGTGGAAGCAGGAACAATGACACATTTGTGTCTTGACCTTCACAAAGGTAACTTGTACAGAGTGTTAAGGGCAGTGTCATAGTTTGAGTTAGAGCGGTTTTCTTGCCCATGAGCGATATTATTATAATAACTTCTAAAACTTCTTTTGACTCTCCTGAAAAATTTGATTTTTTTGAGTTGTGTCACTTTTCTTGCCCATGAGCGATATGTTGAGGAGAGCCAAAAAACAAAAATGTCAATGTTTATTCTTCCATTTCATAAAGTGTTAATTTTTTGAAAATTAATAATATATCCCAGTTTTGGTGTACATACGGTAGAGTTTTCTTGCATTGTTTTTTATAAAAAAAAAAAAAAATTATTTTGTGATAAAATGTATCTTAGTCCATTTTTATACCTTCTGTAAAGGAGAGTATGTATATGATGGGTGTCAATTTTGCAGTTTTCCTTTTGTTGTAGGTTGTAAAGGATCTTTATTCTACCCAATTTTCGCACTTACCCTGTTTTGACAAAAATGTTATTATGCTCTCCGAGATTACGGAAGGCCACTGGCTCTGAGTAGTGGGGATAAGGTATGGTCAGCCTATGCCAATGACTTTGCCAGCTCTCCAACAAGTTCTTCATTCAATACTGAGCCTTGCTATATAGACAAGTTCTTTGCGATCTCATTTTACCATTTTGGTTTTATTATTAGTTTAGATCAGTTATTATTACTTTGAATTTCAGTTAGGTTTATAAATGGTGTAGGTAGTTAAGTTTTAATTTAGTGCATATATTAGAATTTTTGAAAATGACCTGATGCCTAAAGGGGCAGGCAATGTGATGGTTCGGCTACAGTAATGTAGATCCGGCAACGTCGCTCCCCTCCTCTCCAAAACTCAGTAGCCATCCGTAATCTTTACAACTATAGGTACTCTTTTCCAATTCCAGGATGATTTATCATTCAATATTGGTTTCATATATTACACAGGTATTTTATTGCTGTTAATGGGAAATTTTATTGTATAACTCACTTGAACAATTATCTATGTACTTAAAATTTAAAATTTTATCATTAATAATCATTAAGAGAGAGAACTAGTGACTAAATCTTCTAAATAACTCTAACTATTCAAAAGAGAATGTTAAATTATCCAGTTTTTTTTTTTTTTGTTTTTTGTATATTGAAAAAAAAATTAATGTTTTATTTATTATAAACAAAAGTTTTCCATAAATTGATGATTCCATTTTACCATTGTTATTCATTCTTCCATTTCATTTTGATATGTAGTATCTAGAAAAAAAAAAAAAAAAAAAAAAGTATATTAGTGGCATGTTAATATTTTAATATAATAATAGGGCGTATAAAAAAAAATGACCGTTTTATCAAATTCCAGAGTTCAAAAGTCTGTAAATATCTTAATACTATTTATTATTTACCAATACTTAATAATCCCTTTAGAGCATTCTCTAAGCTTGTTTACTAACACTGGACTTCTTCAAAAAAAGCCTCAGTTCAGTTATTTATTTCAGAGAAGAAACATGATGTCCTACGAAATTCTTGTAATTTTAAGACATTACTGGGAAAAAAATTTCACAGCCGCTGAAGCAACTCGTGAAATTATTAAATATGAAGGGGAAGGTGTCCTTGAAGAGCGCACTGTGCGGCGTTGGTTTGAGAAATTTAGAAGTGGAGATATGATGTTGGAAAGGAAGAAGGGCTCCGGGCGGCCATTAATGGATATTGATGAGGTTCTGAAGGAAGCTGTTGAGTCAAATCCGTGTACAAGTACTCGTGAACTTGCCAGGGAGTGTGGTGTGTCGAAAGATATTGTTAGTCGCCATCTTCTCTCCATGGGGAAGGTGAAAAAGACCTGTAGACTGGTTCCTCACGAACTTACTCCTCAACAATTAGCAGAAAAGTTTACAGAACTTCATGGGTTTGAACTCCTGCCTCATCCATCATATAGTCCTGATCTCACACCTAGATAAATCGCATTCAGACTCCTAAGATGAGTCATCATCATTCTCTGAAGACTCCTCATCTGATGATGTAATGGAAATAATAAATTTGTCAGTTGTTATGCCAATGATGCAGTAGTCTAGTAATGAGAGCCATGAGAGGGGAAATGGAGAATAGGGGGGGGGGCCTCGGGCTACTGCGCAATCTCTCCCCCATCTCTACCATTGTACATTTCTTCTTCTGTGGTGGGTTGAAACAGTCATATTCATACGCCATGGTACACTATGTTTTTTTTTCTTACTACTTTAAATTTTATTTTTTTTAAGGTGAAAAACACACCCACATTTATTCAAAATGTAATATATGTCAAATAAAAATAAATTTTAATATTTATTTAAAGCAATGGATCGATAATAGTGTTTTTAATTTATACGACTTTAATTTTCATACTGTTAGATAATTCATTATTTTAATATGCTCAAATCAAATAGATTATTTTGT
Source organism: Euschistus heros (assembly GCA_003667255.2). Taxonomy (NCBI): domain Eukaryota; kingdom Metazoa; phylum Arthropoda; class Insecta; order Hemiptera; family Pentatomidae; genus Euschistus; species Euschistus heros. The sequence goes on from RCWM02000237.1 coordinate 1,237,591, forward strand.
TGGATATCCTCTCATTATAATTATCACTGAATTAGAAGCCACTTTGGCAATGATTGCAATAGTTTTTTGGTTGAAACTGAAAGTTTGAAAATGGTTGCTGTTTTTTTTATTTTGTTTTTTTTAGTGGGATTATTTTACAAATCCCCTTCAATAAATAAATTATTTTTCTTACTAAATAATTAGCAACCCCTATTAGATTTTTTAGTTCATATACAGTATTAAATATATATATTTATAAAATGGAAAAGCAAAAAGTGTAAGGAATGGGGATTTAGTTTTGAAAATGACTGCCACTAAGTGTAAATTGGTGACTTAATCCCAGAGCAATTTTTCTTCTTATTTGTAAGGAATTCCTTCGCCATACAAAGTTTCCCTCAGCCAAACTCCTTCCTCAGTCAGTTCCTCCACTCCTCTCTGTCCTCGCTTCTTCTTCCGTTAGTCCCCGGCCAGCCTTACTTTCAACCCCAACATCTTTTCACCTGTTGTAAGGCCTACCCCTCCTTCTCTCACCCTCTGCTTCCAATTCATAAGCTATTTTGGGGATAAGGAGCAATTTTTAACTGTATTAAATTTGTATTCTAAAATACGTAGTAAGGTCCAAAAGTTTTCGGCCTGGGATAGAAGGAAAGTTGAAAGAAAAAAACTGGTCTTACTGTTTTTCAATATATTCTCCTTTAAGTTCAACACACTTAATACAACGCTTTGGCAACATTTCTATACCATGAAAAAAATAATTTTCTTCTTCGTTAAAAAAATGTTCTTCCACTGCTGCTTAGAAAAAACGCGTAAAAATTCATTGCAGCAGTGAACTCGTTCCTGTTTTTGAGCAGCTGAAAGAAGTTTTAGAACCCATCTTGCACTAATCTTGTTCATATGCAAACATTCTTTGATGAAAGCGCCAACCTCACTGCTATTTCCTTGGTTTTCAGTCGCAGCAGTCATACAGCGATTCAGATTCCACAAGTTGGATTGTTTCAGAAGTGACAGCTTCCAATGGGTGACCGGGACACGGGTCATCTTCTAGACATTCTCTCCCTAACTTAAATAATTTTGCCAATTCTTTCACTGTGGAATACGAGGGGGAGGACTACCCCAATACACAATCCAAGCGCTCTTTAATTTGCGCAGGAGGTTATTCTAGCAGGTTTGAAGGAGGGGAAGCAGGACAGGCCAGAAACTTATAGAGCTTACTATGTATACTTACTAGTGCTTTCATAATTAAAAACAGCAGTGTGGCTCTCCGCGAATGACCATGGGGAGAAGCATTGCTTTCTTAAAGCTCTAAAATACAATTTTACCGAACAAACATTGTGTAATAAAATGTTATTATGCTAAAAACTGTTGAATCGAATGACCATATGCAACATTATTTTAATTATTTATTGTAAACAGTAGAGGTCCTAGTGTCAAAGGTTATATAACGAAAAATATTTTTTATTTAATTTCTGATGAGCTAACTACAAGCAACTTTTTGATTCGAGCAACCCTGGCAGAGCTAGAGCTTGTCAAAAAAGTTGTCATACAATTAAAAAATGTTGACAAAACATGACTTTTTTCATTCAACCGATATAATTGAGCCAGAGCGTGTAAAATAATTTATTATGTTCCGTTTGTTCATTTCCAGTATTTTTTGAGTTCATACATCTCAGCGATCCAGCTCTCAGTGCGTCATCCGCTATTAGAAAGCTATGCTTCCAAAAATTCCAACACACTCGATTTTTATCACGTAGCAAGCTAGCATACAATGGCCATAATGCTAGCTATACCTATACCATAGCTTTTAAGTATAAAAGCTACGGTTAGCAAGCTGCTGCACCATTTATTTTATAGTCACTGTTGTTTTATGTAAACACTAGCTGAAAGTACCCCGCTCCGCTACGGTTTAATATCATTAGGATGAAGACAACTTAAATTAGTATAAGTTAAGCTTAACGTTGATAATTATTATTACTTAAATAAACCGGAACAATTCCATTCTTAGAATAATTCCAAGAAGTAAATTTGACAATTTGCAAAAGTTAATTTTATATTATTTTGATAGCCCTCCAGTGAAGCTTCGAGGCAGCACTACCATCTTACCCAGCTCTGATACCAGACCATCAGCTTTTCTTATGGAATACTTTAAGTGAATAAAGTCTTAACTTCTCAACTTTTTTGAAGAAAGTTTAGTCTTTCTGTTTCTATTTTTGCGTACATATCAAGCATAAATTGGTTGAGGAGATTACGAAATTAAAGTAAATAAGGTTCTTCACCTTCACCTTCCTCGCTCCACTAACATTTAGGCGTAAAAATCAGCTGCAGGCACAGTTTTCTTAAGTGATGTATTGGAGTTTGGGTCACGCTGAGGGATGTTAATACTGTACCTTTCTTCTCCATGGTAGAACATGATACGATACTAAAGAGAATCATAAACTTGGTAGAACTATTGATTTTTATCTGTTTTTTGTCCCTACATCGAACTGGCCTTACATGTCATCACCAGAGATCATAAGTCTTTTAACCTCCTCTTTAACATAAATCTTTTAATAGCTTCTCTTCACGAAACAACTCAAACTTGTAAGTTGTAAGTAACCTCTGCAGCTACCATGAGTTCACAGAAAGTACCAATATTATAAAGTTTTGACATCGATCGTATTTTTGTTTGTTTACAACTATAAGGAACTTAAACGGTGGTCAAAGTTTGCGGCTTAAAGATCTAACCTATTTTTTAACTTAGCTTATATCCAAATACCATATGATAATTAATCTTTTATTATTCACCCAATAAAAATTGAAATCGCGCATCCGCGATCCAGACCGATTTTTTAAAATTCCTTTCTTAGCGAGCACCTACGGCCCTAGAGGAATCTACATATCGAATTTCATTCCAATCCGTTCAGTGGTTTCTGAGATTTCGTGTTAAGTGAGTGAGTGGTATTTGACAAATATATAATAGATTAAAATATAATAGATATGGTTATAAAATTACATTAATAATCTTCTCTGTTTCTTTGAATCTTGTGCCTATTGAATGATTAATAAAGATTTATATAATTCTTACCTGTGCATCATCGAAATATATCTTTTACCGGAAGGTCTTTCCGATTTTGAGTAGACCAAAGGCTTGTTGCTTGGAAACCTATTCCATCTTGTATCTTCTGCATTTCTCATGGAGAACGGTTTGATCGGTATCATCATTGATAAGACACTTTTCTCCGTTGTCCTGTATGGTGATCTTCTAACTTCTATATCATTTTCTAACTGTCTATCATTCATTCTGCGGAAATATAAATCATTCAGTAATTTCATTTGGGTTTTGGGTTATTATGTGTTTATAGAGATGATGTTTGAGACCATTAGTTCGGAATGCCATGGATTCAATTCTTAAATATCAGGTACTAATATCTACTGTTTTTAGAAAATAATTTATATTTTTAGTTGAGAAATAAGCAGGGATGCAGTCAGCAGGTATGATTAACACATCCAAGTTTGTTTTTTCACAAAAAAAAAAAAAAAAAAAAAGAAGACTAGTGGGCAGTGAGATTTATAAAACAATCCCTTATCTTCTTTTGCATAACTTTTCTGCCATTCAACCTCCATGGAAATTTTTAATTCGTTAAATATATCTGAAAATGGAACACAACATTTATCAATCGGTTTTTTGTTGCTTCTTTGGCAAAGCTATCGACTGCTGTATTGCCTTTAATACCTACGTGGCCCCTAAAAACTATATTTGTCACTTGGAGTATGCATGATGGTATAGAAGGTTCAATACAATTAAGATTGATGAATAAATTGCCACTTCTATTGGGATCATTTTATTATCAGTGAGAAGTCCATTTCTATTTCGGTTACCTCTTAGACCCCCTAAGGTGAGTACTTCTGTTTGATTACTTATGTTTGATTTCTTCTCTTACATTTTTAAAAACTTTAGTGTATATAATCTATGTAACATAATACTGATGTGTTGAAAAATTTTGTATGTTTTAGAACTGAAGATGGAATGTTTAGCAGTAGTAATTAATTCATCAATCCTAACTATATTTGTAGTGCTGACATTTTGACCTCTTTGCAGGTCTTCTTCAGGGCTAAAAGAACAAAAAGTTGGATGTTATCAAGGTGAAACAAAATGAACAAAGTAAATTTATTCTTTCAATTATGTAAATAACTACTAATACTTTGGTAAATTAATTTACTTTGTTCATTTTGTATCATCTTGGCAACATTCAATTTTGTTATGTTAGTCCTGAAGTCGACCCGCAAGGCAGGTAGAATCGTCAGCACTTTGTATATAAAGTTTTTTTTTAATAAAAAAAGTGGCAATTAATTCACCAATCCTAATTGTATAGATCCTTCTATACCATTATGCGGACCTTAAGTGAAAAATTATGAAGTAATGAGTTCTCCAAATAAAAAAAAAATGTTATTTATTTATGAATCAAATGCTAGTATTTAAAAATCATTATACTTACAATCAATATTTATTGATTGTATAATGATCAAATCGAAATTATCATGCTATTCTAATTTACTTACCGATCATAATACTTACGTTAGATCGACTGTCGTACTTTCTACTGGTACCCAACACATGAGATCATCGTCAAACAATTTTTTTTCAAGTTCTTCAATTTCTGGAGCACCGTCTGGATCGAGACTCGCAATTAATCTTGTGTCTGTTAGTATTGTGCCGTAATCCAATTTTTTCATCACCCATTCTAGTTTTACTTTTGATACTGAAACCATGCTTAAGTAATTAATAACGCTATTCATAACATTTTTTGGTACTTGTCTGTTTTAAAGTCCGTTGACACCAGCGCTCAGGTGTTACCTCAACTATTCCCCTACTATTATCTTAACCTTCCCTAGGTGTTTTGAATGGTTGTGTTTTGTATTGTTATTGTGGGTGTAATTGTATCTATTTCACTATGACTTAGAATTTGAAGATTTTTCACTTTGGAAGGTATGGTTTTTTTTAATGAATATTGTTTGAAATAAATATTTCATTTTGTTCTGTATTGCTAGATATTGTTCTATTCTTGTTATTTTTTATTTATATTGGGAGATTTTGTTCTTTTTAATGAATTTTGTTTGAAATAAATGTTATATTTTTGTCTAAGTGGATTTTTCTTCACATGATTCTCATTTATTTCATTTCCTTAAAATGTGTTGTATGATAATAAAAGGCAATGTCTATTTCAAATTCATTGGTGGCATCATAACCTGACATGGTCGAAATAGTTGAGGTAAGTGACACCTGAGCACTGGTGTCAACGGATATTAAAACTCTCAAGTACCCATTTTTATTTTTTTTATTATGAATTAAATTAATTTTTTTGAATTGAAATTAATGCCAAGAATATGCTATCTATATATGTTTTAGAATCTAATTCACTAAAGTTTTTTTAAGAAACAGTTTCAAAATCTATAACATTCTACTTGAAAACTAGTAATTGTAAAGAAATCGTACTCTTATAAGTATCATGAAAGAAAATAAGAAATCATATAAACATTCCTTGTGTGAAACGACCCAAGACTTACAAATTTATTTAATACTACTAATGATTGGTTGTATATTTTTCTCGTGTAACCTTTTTTTCACTCAAAAAATGTAACATTTTGACCTGCTCTAGCTCTGTTGGTGTTGCTCGGATCAAAAATTTGATGACAGTTACCTTACCACAAATGGAATAGAGAATATTTTTTGTTATATAAGATTTGTCACAAGGACCTACCATTTAATAGGAGCTACGAGGGTAAGTCAATAATTATCCGCAATATAGTTATAAAATTTTATTGAAATGAAATAGGAAACTTACAAGTACATCATTTTTCGACATAGTCACCTTGCTTTTCAACGCACTTGGTCCAACGTTGTTCAAGTTTCCTGATGCCCTCATGGAAGAAGGTTTTGGGTTGAGATGCGAGCCAGGAATGCACCGCTTCTTTCAATGCTTCGTCCGAGGCAAATCGACGGCCCCTAATTGCCTGTTTGAGTGGACCAAACAAGTGAAAATCAGATGGAGCGAGATCGGGACTATATGGAGGATGATTCAATACTTCAAAATTGAGTTTCTGAAGCGAGCGTTTCTACAGTGTGGGCAGCTGTATGCGGACGGGCATTGTCGTGCAAACAACACAACGCCTTTTGACAGCAGTCCTCGGCGTTTGCTTCGAATTGCAGGCTTCAGCTTAGCAGTAAGCATCTCACTGTAACGTTCAGTGTTTATTGTTCACTGTGTTTTAAATTTTTTCAATCCATTCATAGACACTCCGTTGTGGCAAACAATTGTTCCCGTACTGTACCAAAAGTCTTCGATGAATTTCGGCCCCTGATACACCTTCCGACCACAAAAAACGGATCACTGAACGTTGCTCTTCTTTGGTGCAAATAGAAAGTGGAGCGGCCATTATTAACAGCACGACAGTGATAACAAAACTAACCTACCAGCTTGATACGCACATAAACATAACAACGAATAAACAAAGCATGCGCCATCAACACAAAAGAACAGTACTGCCAACATAAACAAAAATATAGCTATATTGCGGATAATTATTGACTTACCCTCGTATATTGGTTTCAATGAAAAAAAGTCATGTTTTGCGTAAGGTTTCAAGTGTTTGGGCTTAACATGCTATAACTCTGTTGGGTGTTGCTCAGATCAAAAATTTGCGGATAGTTTCCTTATCAGAAGATTATAGATAGACATTTCCACGATCTATTGTTTTTCCCAGTCAAGGAATTTTTTTTTTTTTTTTTTTTTTTTTTTTTTTTTTTTTTTTTTTTTTTTTTTTTTTTTTTTTTTTTATCATTTGAAAGAATCATGAAATAATTAATTTTAATATATTTTTGAACTCCTCAACTTACGATAAATGTTTTGAAAAAAGGAACGAAAATATAATGAACACCCACAATCCATTTTATTCTTAGGATTGATGAATTAATTGTCACTTCTATTGGGATTATTTTATTAGAAAACTAGTTTGGAATGCTAAACATTCTTCTTAAGTTCTAAAACATACAAAATTTTCCAACACATCAGTACTATGTTACCTTGATTATATAAACTAGAGTTTTTAAAAAAAATGTAAGACAAGAAATCAAACATCAGTACTCACTCACCTTAGGGGGTCCAAGAGGTAACTGAAATAAAAATGGACTTCTCACTGAATTCGTGAGAAGTGGAAGGGGGCAGGTCGGTTAGATTTTTGTGATTTACTATGGGGTTTTCCTTATGACTCATTAGATTTTTCCATTCCTATTGGAAACAAATTTAAAATGGGGCTATTGGATATGTTTATCTGATTATTTAAACAAAAATCTGGATTGGTTTTAAACGATTTTATTATTTCTAATGATTCACAAATATTTAATTTTAGGCTATTTTCTACTTGATGTAGTATTTTTACTCCCGAGTCTTTATTAAATGTATGGTTATTTTCATTTAGATGGATAGTCATTACATTTTAGTTCGTTTACACCGCTTTTTTGGAACGGGTCTATTTTGTCTTTAGGTGAAGGGAAGTATGATGACAATGGTTTATCTGGTAAGGCAAACCATTGTCATTATACTTCCCTTCACCTAAAGACAAAATAGACCCTTTCCAAAAAAGCGTTTTATCTAGTAAGGCAAACCATTGTCATTATACTACCCTTCACCTAAAGACAAAATAGACCCTTTCCTAAAAAGCGGTGTATATGAACTAAAAACGGCAATTAATTCATCAATCCTAATTGTATTGATCCTTCTGTAGCATCATGCATACCTCAAGCCATTTTATTCTAGTACCAATAAATTTAAAATTCAATGTTTATTTACAATTTATATTATCCTTTTTTTTGTACTTTTCATATTTATAAGATCTTGCTGTAACATAGTCATAGGGGACATACTCTGCGGCAATTTTATCAAGAAAATCTTTCTGACTCACTAATGACGCAAAACAGCCATCTGTCGGTATTGGCCCTGGGTCATCTTGTGTTTCATTTTTTTGTTTAATCTTATTAATTCTGCATTGCATTTTTTTAACATATATATTCAACTGATGACTAAAAATTAAACACTTTAATTTAATTTAAATGGACTTGTAAATTTAGTTTAAATAGATACATTTTTGAACATATGATTAATATTTTTACTAGTTTTAAAAAAGTTTATACAGTATCATATTCATACACAATGCTTTGCAATGTATTTTTTCTCAACTCCAAAAATTTATATTGCACTTTTAGGAGAAAAAACACAAACATTTAAGAACATATTTTATATCACGTAACAAATTTTTATTAATATATTATATCAGAAATAATAATGGTTTTATTTATATGACTTTCTTTTTCATACAGTTCGTTGATTCATCATTTTAACATGTTGAATTAAAAATAATATTTTTTGGTTATTCTCTGATTCTAAGTACTTCATGAAGCTGCTTTGGCATAGCTTCGAAGTTTTTTGGTTGTACCTAGAGTTTAAAAACAGTTTGCGGTTTTCTCATGATACTGGGATTATTTTACTAAACCCCTTCAATAAATAAATTCTTTGCCTTATTCAACAATTAGTAAACCCTATTACTTCTTGTAGTTCATATGTGGTTTATATATATATATATATATATATATATATATATTTTTTTTTTATTTTTTTTTTTAATTGTTTCCCTTCCATAGTAACCCTATGGAAAGGTCGTTTATTTTGATATTTTTACAGGTTCCATGCATATTTGCATACTACCTGTAATTAACAGGTGTGATATTATTTTTAATTAAGATGAATTACAATTGTAAAAGTTCTATATAGAAATTAGAACAAACGGGGGGAAAAAAAAAAAAGGAAAATAAAAAAAAAAAAAAAAAAAAGAGAAAAAAAAATCATGAACAAAAAGAACTATTAATAGGCATAATTAAAAATAAATAAATAAATACGTCTAAGACAATAGAAAAAAGAGAAAATAAAAAAAATAAAAAAAAAAAAAAAAATAAAACGAGTAGACAAGTTGATTTTCTGATGTGTCTTCAAGTATTTTTCTTAGATTTTGATGAGGGGTGGTCTTCTTTCTTCATGAATGAGGTCCAATTGATGTAGCGAATTTCACTAAATGTTTCTTATATTTTTTATATAGCTTTGCTTCCGGAGAAGGCTATGTGTCCCCATTATGTATGTATATATATTTTATTAATAGCCAAATTTGGCCAACTATGGACCGAAAAGAACTCAAGACTTCTTGACTTCTCCTCCCAGAACCTCTTCATACGGTCGCTTTTCCTCTCTTCCTAGGAAATGATCTGGTTGGGTCTCCTGTTGGGTAGTTTCTCCGGAAAAGATGTATTTTGTCAATTCTACTCCTGAACTCTATTCTGTTGTGGACCATATGTAGAGTAATTCCAACCTCCTCGGCATCCCTCCTCACCTCATCGAGCCATTTAGAAGTGGATTTCAACCCTATGATGTAGTTGAAGATTCTTTTGGTCAGTCTGTCTTTATCCATCCCTAGTAGGTGTTCGTAGAACGTTAACCTCTACTTCCTCATAGTGTCCATGATTTTGTTAGTGTACTTTTAGAGTTCCTCATTTAAAATATATTGGAGGCTTGGTAATTTGGAGAAGAATGATTATAAAAACATAATTAGATATCACGAAACTATTGCCAATGTGAGTGGTATCAATCGGTTCCAAGGAATCGAATTTGGATCATCGATTCTCGATACTGATTCTTTTATCAAGAAATGGTGAAACCGAGTATCGACACATCCCTATAATAAATTATTATCAAGTTAATGACAATCCATATATGTATAACACTTATTTTGAACCAAACCATCCAATCCAGTACACACGATTTGTGATATCAAAGCAAGTAGTACTGCTATTTTATTATAATTTGGAAATTATAATGTATTATGTAACTCTTCAGAATTTGGGAAGCAGTAAATATAACCTAGTCACTATTGCATAGCATTATTCATTAATTTTTATCGATTATCATTTTTATCAAGTAATCATTATTATTTTTGTTTTTAGTTAAGTAATAATTGTAATTTTTTAGGTGTTCCAAATTGGAACGATGAAGTGCAATTCAGAATACTGGAAACTATTTACAGGAGGTTGACTTGTTCAAAAGACGATTGCCCCCAGAGGGGGGCTCATTGGCAGCAGATTGGATTTCAGGTTCATTTATTATACATATATTTATTTTTATTATACATATGTTTATTTAATTTGAAAGATTACTCTATATTACTAAAAATAAAAAATTCTTTAGCATCTATATTTTTAACTTTTAATGATCACTGCATTCATAATCCTCTTGCACCATTTGTTAACTTAAATTAATTATGCGATCTGTCATAAGAGACCCTTACTTATGGAAATGTACTGTTATAATCTCAATGTATCCATCTGCCCATATTACTTTCACTTTAATAGCTGCTGGACACAAGTCACTATTAATATAGAAAATTACTTCAAAACTGTATATTTTGAATTTTTTTCAAATCTGGTTTTCAGGGAACAGATCCTGCTACAGACTTGCGAGCTGTCGGCCTCTATGGGCTCATACACCTCCTCTTCCTAACGTCTAATGATGTCCTTCCGCTCGGACAGAAGCTGTACAGTGTTTCTAACTCTGAGAATCAACCCTTCCCTTTAGCTGTATTGAGTCTCAATGTTACCAATATCGTTTTGAACGTGTTTAATACTGGAAAACTGAATCGGTAATTAAATTAAAGGATATACTTTTTAAGTAGAGAATTAATATATTATTTTTAATTATATTGGAATAGCAATAAATATTTAAAGAAGTCATATTTAAAGAAGGGGGGGGGGGAACCATTCAACCAAAACAAACTTTATTTTTAAACTAACTTAACTTAATTTGTTTCAAGAAACAAAAATGTTTACCTTATTAAACCCTTGGTTGTCGTGAAGAAATGATAGTCAATATTGTGCACTTTTTTTTTCTTTTTTTTTCGTTTCACCCTCTTTGGGGTACGCTGAATCCATCACTTCACTGTGTGTTGTCCTTTCTTAAGTGCCCAGTACCTCTTCTTTCTTTCTGATCTTTTTCTTCTTCATCTGAGATAAAGGGTTTGGTTTTTAGAGTGGATTTATCTTGGAACCTAACATATTCATCTTTAGTTATTAATTTAGAAGTCTGATCAAGTAGTGGATCTTCTGTAATTTTTAGTGCACTTTTTTGTTAAGCATTGTTATCATTTTTTAGATTCCTGTAATAACTCATAAAACACCATTTGTGCCAAAATAGATACATTAAGGCATTATTAAGAAGCACAATTTAACCAATTTTACATAACGCAGTTATTAAAAATCCTGCTTTGAATGTTAATAGTTATTTCATTTTAACCCTTGAGTGATCGAGTATGGCCCAGTTACAAAAAAAGTCGCATGGATGACAATAGTTTTCTAGTGTTTTAGCAATAGGTATATTTAATTTATTAATCCCTTCAGTTTAAAAAAAAAATACTTTACAAAGGATAATAGAAATAAATTATTCACTCAAAATAAAGAAATATAAATAAAGCGCATAAGCACATACCAAGTTGGAAATAATAATTACGGGGAAGGTTGTGTGTATGACAAATGAAATAATTCGCTCAAATAGCACAGTACTTCTAATATATCATTTGGGAACACCCAAAGTAATTATAACTAAGTCTAATTGTATAAATTTTTCAATTGTAGATAAAAAAAACAACTAAAAATAACATTTAAGGATTAAAGGTAATTTGACTTATCCTTCTTCACTTCCACCTATTTGCGATGATTTTTCTAGGCCTGTTGATTCAATAAATTTACCAAGGTATTTAAATTTTTTTGCAAATTTTGCAATTCTTTTTGACCAATTTCTTCATTTTCATTTGTTTTGCTGTAAATTTTGTTTTCTCATAGGATATCTGTTGACTAACTTTATTTAATATTTTATTAATGATCTTGTTCCAGTTTTTAAAACATTTAAAAACTTTTACCAACAGTCACTTTACAATAGAAATAAATTAATTTAATTACACTTGCTTAAACTAATAATAAATGAATATTTATTACTTTCAGAGAATGCAACACGAGAGAATCAGTAATAGAAACGTTGAACAATTTCTATGCAGCAGTAACTGCCTATATACTTAATATTTGGATTACGCAGAACAAAACAATCAAGGATTCTGGATACTTGCTTAAAGGTACATTGTACATTTCCAAGTGTTTATGATTTATGATATTATTAGTAAGGAACTTAATGATTTCTAAAAGACTTGAATAATTATTAAAAAGAAAAAAAAAGAAAAAAGAGAGAGAAGACTTTTAGGTACTCCAGTAAGTTCCCTAACTACAGAGCCCATCATCAATTCTTAGTTCCCATAACCACCACCAGGGCTTGACTGTATAACCTCCATTAGACTGTTAGATTGTTTGTGTTTCAGTGCATCAGGTTGTATATCTATCTTGAAATTTAATTATTCTTTCAGGTATATTCTTGATTATTGTTAGTATGTTTTCAAGTATTATTGTTTAACTATTTTTCGTTTATTGATTAATTCTTATAATTCTTCAAATAATAAAATCTGATATTCACTCCAGGGATCTATAGTTTTCTTGTCTAACATTTTTTTCCCTCTGTTGGTGAGACCCTCGAATCGAAATTTTTAGAGACATTTTAATACGAGAGTGGTTTGTTTGAAAAGTTCTCAGCATGACCGCTAGATGTCAGTGTTAAAGCAACGAGACTCCGGCGCAATAATCACACATCCTTTGAGTGAAAATGTGGCATGAGTGGTAGTGACGACTCCTTGTTGTTTTTTGCTTAGTGATAAGTGACAATGGAAAAAACTGAGATTTGAGCAGTGATTAAGTACTGTGTAAAGAAAAGTACGAAAGCAAAGGAAATTCATGCCGACTTTTAGAACACACTGGGGACTCTGCTCCTTCATATTCAACTGTTGCCAAGAGGACCAGTGAGTTTAAATTTGGTCGGGAGAGCTTAGATGATAATCTGCGTAGTGGACGGCCAAAAAGTGCTACGACCCCAGAATTTATCGCAAGTGCATAAACAAGGTCATGGAGGATCGTTGACTGAAAGTGCGAGAGATTGCTGAAGCTGTAGGGATGTCATCTGAACGGGTATATAACATTTTAACTGAAGAATTTGAATTATCTGCAAGATAATTTTCCTAGCTTAATTCCAAGGTGGAGCTCCAACATGGTCTATTGTTTTTCCCAGTCAGGCAGAAATTTATTTTTCAAACAGTTAAGGTAGAACTCATTTGTATAAAGGTTATAACACAAGCCAACAACAAAAGATAAGACAATAACATAATAAATTGGGCCGTTTTATATCGTCAACGCTATGTGAAACTAACGAATGTGACAAATTGAATTTTTTTTTTTTTGTCGTTTACCATTGTATTCGACAAGGCTGAAATGTTGAATTTTATTGGCATTCAGAAGAACAAAATCAGTAATGTACTTTTTTTTTTTTTTTATCTAACATATTTTTTATTCAAAGTATTTACCATCATTTTCGATACACTTCTGCCAACGGCTTACCAAGTTTTCTATCCCAGATTTGATAAACGTGATGAAAGGAATTCAGAAAATGCATTTTTAATGTTCAAATCATTGGTAAACAATTTTCGTCGCAAAAAGTTGTCCAAACTCCGAAAAAAAGTGGTAGTCTGTAGGAGATAGATCAGGGGAATATGGGGGGTGTGGTAAGACTTCATAGCCCAACCCCTTTAATTTATTCACTGCCTGTATTGAAACATGAGGTCGGGCTCTTTCATAAAAAAGGATAGGTCCTTTCCTGTTTACCAGTACCAGCTGTTGCTTGATCAAATTTTGATGCATTTGGTCAATTTCTTGGCAGTATGATGTTGAATCAATTGTTTTTCCCGTCCACAGGGCATATTTTCTAATGTCGTATCTCCTGAGGAAAATTTTGTAAACCAACGATGGATGGTTCTTTCATTAGCACTTCCTTCACCAAATTCATGATTAATATTTCTTGCTGCCTGGGCACTGGAATGACCGAGTTTGTACTCATAAAAAAAAAAATCGTTCGGAAATTGCATGTTTCCATGGCCACAGTTAAAATTATAATAAAATCTGTATGCCTACTTGGGAAAATAACAAAGACAGTTTACAAATATAACATTAACAAGTACATTATTATAGATAGTAAATATTTTGATAGGAATCAAAAGGCAATGCTTTAATCCTCTATAAAGAAAAATCAGACATTTCATGTGTGACAACCTAATACTTAATAAACAATTAATCTTTATTTAACTTTTTTTTCCCTTACAGATGCTGAAAGGTATTGCGGTAGGAATGTTAAGCGTGTTCTCAAAGACTTACCTCAAAACTTGAAGAAATACCAAGTGTAGGCCTTGTAAATAAAAAAGAAAACAGAAAAGCGTTGGACTTTGTGGCTTCATTGGTTGATAATTGCGTCCTTGTAACCGATGGAAGTTTTTCTCAAGAGTAAGTTTGGAATTTTTAGTGTTTTATTAAAGTGATAGTAGTTCTTTTTAGGCTCTAGGGTTACCTTTAGGCTTTGAAGCATAATTCTATTCCAAAATTATCAGTTCATGTTAGCATTGGTCTAGTGCTAACATTTTGTTTTGTTTATGTTATTTTGCTTTGTCACAACTAATTATGAGAAAGCTGAATTTTTGCAGGCTGTTAATACATAAACTATACACTAAAAAAACACAAAGTCCCGACCCCCACCCCTCTTGCTTTTCCCCCACCCCTTCAGCAACATTATAAAACCAGAACTCTGGTTTTATGCTGACAGCTCGAAAACTAATGATGTTATCGGAGTGTTCCTTTTTTTATTTTACTCCTAACAATATTATAAACAAATTATATTATTTACACTTTTTTTGTAGATAGCTTAGTTTCGCCGTAATACTTTACAGAAATATGTAATGATATACAGTAAACTGTCACGACAAAAAAAAAAAAAAAAAAAAAAAAAAAAAAAAAAAAAAAAAAAAAAAAAAAAAAAAAAAAAAAAAAAAAAAAAAAAAAAAAAAAAAAAAAAAAAAAAAAAAAAAAAAAGCAACTTCAAAAAATTATAGATGTTTATCATTATGTTTTGGGAAGAAATGTGTTAAACAAAACTTATAGATAATACGATTGGCTTTAAAATGATGTGTCTCATAACGCTTAACGTTAAACTGATGACTTCATAGAGAGCGTTAAAAGAGTAGTGGGCACCGTGCCGCCGGTCCTAGCAGGGCCGTGCTGAGGTGCACTAATGCATATACTGCTGTTCATGATCATGAAATAACGTTTATTTTTAGGTTATTACTTTCAAAGTGCATTTTTTTGCTATAACAGTTTATAGCTTACTTGTATCACTGATACAGTACAGAAATTAACATCGAAGATTCAACTATAAAAATAAAAAGATCTGACTACTGGATATTGTTCACCATCCTTAGCTCTAAATGTGATAAAAAGTATTCCTCAAAATATCTTCGGGTTTAGGGGAGAGAGGTGGTGAAGTAGTATGTTGTTAGCTGTTTGATGAAAACGTTACTTTTAGCACATATATATTTAAAAAAACAAAGCAAATTTGCAACCAATGTCATTTTATTCCTTTCTTTCCCAACACATAATTTTAGAGCTATGGGAGAGGGAAAAAAAAGAAGATTTTTTACTTGAGTTAAGTCACAATTCTCCGGAATAACACGTTCATCGGTACTCATTTGGCTATGACTCTGAAACTATTTGTCGATTTCAAATTTCTCTGGGCTACCACTGGAAACATTAATCACATTGACATGATAAATCAGTTCGTCCCACCCTCTCGATAACATGTCGGGTTTTACATTTGCCACTATGGCTGCTATGCAGGATTTTAGGTCTTCTAAATTGTAGTTTAGGGAAGGTATGAAGACAGTGTCTTTTATGTACCTCCACAGGAAGAAATCACAAGGTGTTATACCCGGAGAACGAGGAGGCCACAGGTGAAGAACCAAGTCTTCTGCAGAACTTAGACTGGAAGAAAGTCATTAAAAAACTCATATACCTGAAGAGACTAATAGGTGCCTTATCTAATCGGAATATCAAATTCGCCCTGATCTTCCCATTGGGGGAATAGCCATGTTTCCAGCATTTCGAGATACCTTTCTCCATTGACTGTCTACATATAAAAAAATAATGAGCCATAAACTTTGGGAATTGGCACAAAACACATTCACTTTGGAGGAATCCCATCCCCCAGATATTGTTATCAGATGGAGGATTTGCACTGTAATGATGTTTAAACTCGCGTTGAACCCAGATAATTGATTCACTTTCCATAAACTTTCAAAACACAAAACCCCTTTTATTGTTAGGTCATCATGATTAGTGATAAAACCATGACTTACAAGATCTAGTTGTGCTAGGAAAAACTATAGGTTTCCCTCTTTCATTCAAACTCAATTTTACCGCGCTACATTCAAAACTACCTGAGCTATGATATATCATAGCCAATATTATTTTGTAAACACCCTGTAAAATATATGTTGTTTATTGGCTCGACAACTCTTCTAGTTGGGTTACATAAGGACGTTGAGCCCCAATAAATAAATAATTCGTATACTCATTATGATGTTTATAATTTTATTAAATAAATACATATAAATAAATAAATAAATATTTTTTTAATTTATCACAAATTTTACATTTTATAAAAACATGCTTAACAATTGTATTTCAAGCCTCAAAAAAAGTCTCATTTCAGATTTCTTCATTCAATATATCAAGATAAAATACCATATCTTTTTAATATGGCCGGATGATTATTTGATAGATAAGTTATAACAAAACTAGGATATTATACAGAAAGGATAAGCTGAAAGGACGGTGTGAGTCAGAAAAAAGTATCATTACAATGATATCAACTTTCAACTAACAGCAATCCTTGGAAAGAATTTAATCTTCTGACTTTAAAGTTGTTTGCGTGTATTGTTTTCATCCATATACTTGTACCTATCTGTATATTCTGGGCTATTTATTTTTTTAATAAATTCTTTGCCAAAAACAAATTAGGATTGATTAATGAATTAATTGACACTTCTATTGGAATTCTTTTTATTTGAAAACTAGTTTTGAATGTTTAATATTCGTCACCAGTTATATAAACATAGCAAAATTTCAAAACATCAGAACTTTGTTACATAGAATTATATCTGTCATTTATGTGAACAAATGATTAAGTTGAATTTTGACGAAAATGAGTTAAGTGACTAAAATGAATAGTGGAGGATTTTCATCATAGTGAATAAGTGTTTAAGTGAGATGTTCATTTTAATTAACTATGTTTTAAAATGAATATCTTACTTAAACACTTAGGCCGGTTTCACTCAGCGATACCGAGCAGCCAATACACCTATCCGATGCTGTTTGAAACACAAAAAGAATCGTGATTCAGCCGCTCGGCTGCTGCTTTTCCCACTTTTCTCTCTACACCTTTCACAGGTTGCCAGAATGCCGTTTGATTTTGGATTAAACTAATATATTTATCTTTATCAAAAAATGTATTCATTTTTAAAAATTAAATTAGTAAACTATTAAAATTATCAAATTAAAACTATTATAAAGACAACAAAAACGGGCAAAGTAGCACGCTTCGGAATCTCAGTGTGAATAAAGCCTAATGCGCAATGTATCTTCCCCCATTCACACTAGGATTCCGAGAAGCCGATTCAAAAAGTATCGGGGCGAATGACTGGGACAGGCTACTCGTTTTGAGTATCGGGTACACGTTGGCTGCTGGAATCGCAGTCTGAAGAGGCATAGCCTTATAACAATGATTCCTTTGTTCTATTAGTAGCTTAGATACTAGGGTTGGCCGATAGTTGATAGTTAGCACTATCGATAGGCCGATACTATCGGTTGAGAACTATCGATTGCTATCGATAGTTGCTGCCTTTTTTACCAAAGCTATTCAATAAAAAATTTCAACTAATTTAATTAAATTCAATTATCTACTTACTGTTTGAAATTTGCAGGATAATAAATTATAAGATTATATCATAAAGATAAGAGAAAAAAAAATAATTTATTTGAATTTTAAAAAAGAATTTACAATTTACATGGTTACAATAATAATGAACAAATCAAATCTTCAGAAAAGAAAAATAAAGAAATAGTTAATTTCAAGAGTCATGTGTGCTCCTTGAGCCACATATTTCCCGAAAGAAAAACTAGCATTTCCTTTGGCTTAATCTTTGAGAGAACCCTTGAGCTCTAGGAATTCCGAATTCAATTTCAAAAGAACTCCGCATAATTCCGAGAGTTTCAAAACTTGAGGGTAAAAAGGATCTATCGATAGTCGCACACTATCTTTAGTGACCATCGATAGGCATGACCTATCGATATATCGATAGTAACTATCGACTATCGCCCAATCCTATCAGATACTTGTATCGGCTGCTCGGTATCGCAGTGTGAAAGGGGCCTTAGTCAACATGAAGAAAAACGTTCATGATTCTTTTTAGTCACTTAATTCATTTTGTTCAAATTTCGTCTTAACCACTTATTCACTTGGATCACAGATATATATTAATTTTTTTAAATATGTAAGACAAAAAAATCAAACAAGTTAGTACTCACCTAGGATGGCAAAGTGAATAGGACCATTCTAAAGTGAAGTTGGAATAGAGACTCAGTCACTACATTTTAGTGCATAAACACCGCTTTTTTGGGAAAGGATCTGTTCTGTCTTTAGTTCAAGTGAAAATTTAACCTATTCACCTGTTCTAGACCTGTTGATATCTTCCAGAAGTCCTTTTCATTTTTCCTCCTTAGGCGAGTATCAACATGTTTGATTTCTTGTTTTACATTTCTAAAGAAGTTTAATATATATGATCTATGTAGCAAAGTGATGATGTTTTAAAATTTTTGTATGTTTTTATAACTGATGATGAATGCTTAACATCCGAAACAAGTCTGTGGCAATAGAAGTGGCAAAGAATTCATCAATCCTAATCCTATAATTGTATCAAATTCATCGATTCATAATGTACGATGGAATTGAATGTTTCAGATTTGATGATGCTGATAGCTGTGCCGCACCAGCTATAGAATCTTCGGCTGGCTTCGTTGCTGTTAACTTTTCTAGTTCTATAGCTCGCCCATGTATCGCGTCTATGACATGTGCGCTAGCACATCCATTGCTATCGCTCTTACCGTTCTTGATCGCGCTAACTCCTGCCATCATGAGGGCTAGCATTGAGGTCATCATCGCCTTGCCAGAGAGCGCAGCCAAAGCTGCCATTCCGACAGCAGCCAATGATCCGCCAGCCCATAATGCTCCTGCGTAACCCTTCTTACGACCTATGTACCAATAAAGTATTTCATTTACTACATTAGAAATCATATTAATCATTCATAATTAGAGTAAGTGTTGACATTTCCTCTCATTAAATACAATTTATTAACATAAAGCTTATTGTTTTGATTAAATTTTGAAAATGTAATTTTAAAATGGCGACCAAACATTTAATATCAGTTGGTAATGTTTAGGATAGCATATATTGCAATGCAATAATTACAGACCCTTCTGATTTGTTATATATTTACGCATATTATATATGATATATTTATATTAGATATGATGATGTATTTAATGAGCAATTCGTTAAAGATATCTATTTGTTAAACATATTGTTAGAGATTTCTAAATAATATATTTAAAAAAAAGTATTATGTGTTTCAATTTATTTGTATAACTATCTGACTCAGATGTAACCAAATTTTAAACATTTTATCTTACATTTATCTCTGACACTTGTGAGAAGGTATGTTGTTAAGTGCAATTTAGTGAATTTTGGTTTATGGGTATCACTAGATACCTTATTTTATTTATTTATTTTTTATTTGTTTGTGTCTAATGAGCTTAGTCTTGCGACTATATACAAAGATGAATATTCCTTTGTGAATAATTTGGAAAAATTCAAAACTTTCATTTGCGTTTTTTCTATAATATGATTTTTACACTTAACATACAATTCACAGGTGCCACAGATATATTGAAGAATAAAATGAACTCCACGACAAAATTTGGGCATCTCGTTTTAGCTATTTCTTTAGAGTTTAATGGAGTTACTATAAGTATTAGTAATAAAACCAGGATTGGTCATAATCCTCTGATGTAAGCTCCATAGTCGAGAGATTAAATAAATTACTCAGCATTTGCTATATTTCTGAATGTGTCTAACAGTGTTATCTTGTGTTAATTTTGTTCCTTTTTTTCATTTTTTTGTTTTAAGTTTGAGATTTTTAGAGCTTAAAAACGGATAGGCATGATGAGATCGCAGTTAGAGCACTAAGACTCTTGGATGAAGGCCATCCATTTAGGAAGACTGGTAGCAACCGTAGGAGGCCCGAGCAAGGTTGGCCAAGGGTCACTTCAGCTAGTGATGACCATTTAATAAAGCTTTTGGCCTTTAAGCTACGTTCTCACGGGGCAAAAAGACGAAAGTGTGGCACGCCTTCATTTTCTCGTTCGTGGCGCTTGCCTTGAGTGGGGGGGGAGAAAAGTGAACTAGCCGAGAGTCATGGACAGTTCACACGACCACGATTCAGATTGCCCCTTGAAACCTACCGTGGAGGAGCATTGTGCAGTTTGAAGTTCAGTTTTTATTGATATGTTAGTAAAAAGATTGAGGGAGTCACGTGGACGTATAAAAAAACGGAAGAAAAAGCGTTGTTGGGTCAGGAACTGGATACTCACAAGAAAAATCATCGAATATTAATAATACAGTATATTTAAGGACAATGGCGGAATATCCTTCTACCACATTAAAATCGTTAAATATTAAAAATATTTTAAGACAGTATCCTTAAGGACAACAATGGCTGAATTTCCTCGGATAACTTAAAAACCGTTAAATATTTTCATATTAATAAAACAATATCCTTATAAGGACAACAATGGCGGAATATCGTTCGGATCCTGGAATATTTCAACATATTATCCATTTTTGTTCTAAATAAACCACTTGTCAACTCTCTCGACTGGCGTGGTCCACCCCTGAAAATCAAACAGGTTTGATACCGAGCGTGAGCGGTCGTGGACTCACTTCTCTCTAGATGACGTCAGAGGCAAATTCACACCACCTCGTTCAGACGGAGGAAATTCCACGAATGCGTGGATCACGCTAACGTGCAACGCCCCGTGAGAACGCAGCTTTAGATAGAGATTCCAAATTAGTCTGAAACTCATAAATGAAGTTCTAAATGTAATGCAGGTAATAAATGTGTTGATTTCTGGCCAAACAATAATAGGCCTATGTTGAGCAAATTTGACTTCCAGATGCTCTGTCGCTAGGCCACTTCCCACATCAAATAGCTAGGCTTCAATTTTCATTGCAGTATGAACATTGGATGAAGAGTCTTAGCCGCCAATCACCTTTTTTATGGCCTCATTTCATATTTATGGAGCCCTGCTTTTTTGCTGATCAGAAACGTGGACTGTTTCTAAAGTAGTTGAGCAGAATTTGAAAATTTTTGAGAGGAAGATTCTGCATGAAATCTTTGGAACCGTGAAGGTGGATCAGGTGTGGTCCAGTTTATGGAACTCGGTAGATTAAGATGGCCCAGGCACATTTCTCAGATGGTTGAGAATGACCTGCCAAAGAAAATGTTGACAGAGGTGATATATGGAACAAAACAGAGAGGAAGACCTCTGCTTCGATGGAGTGACGGTGTGGCTGGTGATGCTAGGTCCATGTTGGGTGTGAGGAATTGGATGGCGGCGGCGCAGGATCGAGACAATTGGTGGAAGCTGATACAGGAGGCCAAGACTGGACATCGAGTTGTAGCACCGAATGAATGAAAATTGGACAATAACTGATTGGAAAATGGTTTTGTTTGGTTCAGTGATGAGCCTAGGTTTCCCCTACATTATCCAGGAGTAGCTTTTGAAGGTAGCTCTGTAATGGTATGGGCTGACATAAGTTTGGAAGCCCGAACAGAGTCGCCATTAATAAACAAGACTCACTGACTGCAGAGCGTTATGTGATGGATATCTTGGGGGCATATATAAGATCACTTTCTCCAAAAATTGGTGGAAATTTTCTTTATCTCTAAGATAATGTGAGAACATGTACCACTGGTATGGCAATTGATTAATAGCAGAAAGTAGTATTTCATGCCTGATAGAATTAGGGCCCTTCACCGTAGAAGATAGAGAAATACCCGCTATCAAAAGAACATCCCTTGTCAGAAAACCTGATAAAAATGAAGAATAAAGTTTTTAAAAAAATGTTTTATTTATCCAACACCCGTCTGTGGCAGTTTAGTCATCTGACGACGAGCCTCCCAATATCGATTTATAATATCTTCTTCTGGGTAGGTGAGAGCAGTGCAAACCCTCAGGTGATCTCCGTCCATGCATCCGAGGTTACATAATGGGCAAAAGTCACTGTCAGCAACACCAATGCGGTGCAGGTGGGCTTGCAAGTAGTCGTGTCCAGTGATTAGTCGAAAGCGTGCAACGGCTTCAGCTCTCTCGATGTTTCTTGGGATCGGCCCTACTGTGGCAAGTTCCTCCCATTTTTTGCCAGTGCTTGATGCCATCAGGGTCATTTTAGTTACGCTACTAACCGTGGCATCTATCAGGTTTCTGGCCCTTTTTAAAGTAAGTGGCACGATAAGCTGGTCTGACTCTGCTTCCTTTTTATAATTCATAAAAATTTCTTATTTTATAATTTTTTATTAATAATTTATAAAAATTATTTATTTGTGGCACATTTTGTGTAAATAACTTATAAATAAACCATTTCTTACCATAAATTAAAAAGATTAACGTATTTAACAAAATTATGAGACCAAATCTGAGTGTCCGGTTTTTTTTTTTTGCTGTTGAGTATATTTTGACATTAAAACTGTTGGTAACATTTTTCTTTCTTACTTACTCTTCTAATGTTGATCAAGTTACCAAAAACAAGAAATAAAAAAAAAGAAGAAGTGATAATTGGAAAAAACAAGGTGATGCACTAATTTTGTCCAGGAGTTTATTTTTTTTTATATTATCAATAAAATGTGTTTTATAAATTGAATTTGTTTAATCTTTAAAATCTGTTATATATTTCTGATCCTATGGACAGCTATGTACGACCATTTCATTAGACTTCTCATTTTAAAACGCTAACTTAAATCTTAACAGTGGTATAACATATTGGCTTATTTATAAATTAAATAAAAAGAAATTATTGAAATCGATCGAGTTAATATTCCTTATTAAATAAAGGATAGCTTTGAAATGTATAGCTTATTGATAAGCATTTAATAAAACAATAATTATTAAGAAATTAATCAGCGACAATAAAATCTATTATAAAATAACATTTAATTTTATTTCAAAAGAAAATTTTGACATTTTTATAAATGTGTTATACACAAAGTCAATTATGTTTTTAAAAAGTTATACCTATTTGTAATTATTATGAATTACTTCTGTAAGTCAATTACTTCTGTAATCAATAGTAATATAATTATATATATATTTTATATATATATATATATATATATATATATATATATATATATATATATATATATATATTACAATGTTAATATAGTTACAAAAATCGAGCTAAACATATGTTAATCATCTTCAAAGAAATCTTTTATAAAAAAAAAGTATTAAAATTTATTGTTTATTACTTTTAGCTTTTATGTTCCTTATCCTTTGATTTAAATATATACTTCACCAGCTTCCTCATGAAAGAAATGATGTCTCCAAACGCTCCAGCACACAAAAGGGTGGATGGGCTTTCGGGAAACTTACTCGACAAGTTTTCAGTATCATGTGTCCAAAATTATTCCTTTAAAATTTGCGAATAATCCTCCTAGCCAGTACGATACAATTTTCACAGTGTTGAAAATGTTGTGTGCGTCAGCACGAGCCCGAGCTCTTAAACAATCTACTGCTTTCGTGACCTTTGATCAGCCTCTTTACTGGATAACACGTGAATTGATAGCGTCGATTGATCCATTGAATGATCCACACGGGCTTCAATCTGTAATTGTACGGTTAGGAGGATTTCACACTTTGATGTCATTTCTTTCTAGTATTTCATATTTGATGGATGGCAGTGGCTTAACAGAAGCTTTCACAACTATATTTGCAGCAAACTCTGTCGAAAAAATTCTTTCTGGCCATGCATTTTCACGTGCGATTCGAGGACATATTTTAAATTTTGTTGCTATATGCAAACGAATATTAGAAAAATGTTCTTTTACCGACGATGAACAAAGTTATCTGGATAATTTGATAACTCCGATGAATTCAATGAAGAAGATATCAGTAACGATGTTAATTTATTACAAATTTCTTCTAAATTTCAAAGTCAGTTTACAACATTCAAATCGAATGGACCTACTGCTCAGTTGTTTTTCTCCAGTATCTACATTGCATTTTCATTGTCTTAAATTTCTATCACGCGGAGAGATCTGGAGATTGCAAAAATAAATGACGTAGTGATTTTTAAAAAAAAAAATCGTAACTCGGCTGTTATTTATGGTAGCTACACTTTGAATAGCTCAAATCAATCGTTGAGAGGTAAGCTTTTAATTTATTATATTTATAACAAAATCGGTTCAATACCGGACGCTCTAGCTTCAATTGTTTATAGC
Organism: Euschistus heros; assembly: GCA_003667255.2. Classification (NCBI taxonomy): domain Eukaryota; kingdom Metazoa; phylum Arthropoda; class Insecta; order Hemiptera; family Pentatomidae; genus Euschistus; species Euschistus heros. The sequence continues at coordinate 1,262,225 of RCWM02000237.1, forward strand.
TGTAAAACGGGCGCTTTTTCAAGTCGATTTTATTGCATTTTTTTTCAAAGAAATCGATTTTTTAGCAATTCATAATGAAAATATAAGCCCTTAAGAATAACATCCCGGTCATCCGAACAGGGGGAAACCCAACTTGAATTTATGAAGTTTGAGAAAAATTCTTTTTTCTTCTTTTATGCTGCTAAACGTAGAGGTGCTGCCTTCCAACATCTTGCCCAGATGTCCCTTTCCTGAGAAAGCCTTCAATAACCGGCATGGTACTACCTTTTGCTGAACGAAACCTCTTGATACAATTACGATTCATGAGTCTTGGTTTGTCTGGAGATTGTCTTCCTTGTGGGGACCACCACCACCGAAACCACCTGGCCTTATGATTGTCTCTCATTCTATTAATGTGGCCATACCATTTCAGCTGTTTTCCTTCTATCATCTCTCGAACACCTAGCTCCTACCTTATCCTATCATTCGTAATTCGATATCACCTGGTTTTCCCCAGTATTCAGCAAAGGAATCTCATTTCAAACACAGTTAATCTGCGGTCAGGAAGTCTCCACCTTTCAGATCTGCATAAAAGCACTAGAAGGAAAGCTGACTTAAAAAGTCTTATTAAGTGTAATTGGGTTTCGATGGCTCAGTGAGTTGGGACTAGGGTCTTAGTGCCATCGGTACTGAAAGTTATTGGTTCGAATACTATTTGGGTGTAAGACATAAATAAGTTGTGAGAATGATTTTATTGAAAACTAATAATATGTTATTAATAGTAGAATGATATTATGCCGTTAATAGAAGTAAAAACTACAAGGAGTAGTCAATAAAGGTGGCTGGATAAATAATATATGAGTATAAGGTATTTATTTTATGTTTAAAAGTGATATAGAATAATAAATGAACATTCTGTGGTTGCTGTTGCAAAAAAAGGGGAACCGTAGTGAAGAGCGGTGAGGGAATTTTAAAGTCTGGAAAATATCGGGGCTAAGTTAATATGTGGTGATAAAGGAAAAATTGAGTGCTTATTTTGAATAGTACAGCTAGAATGCAGGCCGGTAAGACAGTAACTGGTTTAAAAAAAGTAACTGTTAAAGGAGCAAGTACTCTCCGATAGTAATACCAAATGTTTTATTGAAAAGTAATAGTTATTATTATTATTATTATTATATTGAGCACTACAGTCCTAGTCGGGCCTTGGCTCCAAAAAAATTCAACAGCTATTCCTGCCTATCTTCCGCCTTCCTCCTCCAACCATTCACTTCCAGTTTTCTCAGGTCATCCTGGAGGTTGCCCAGCCACCTCAGCCTTGGTCTCCCTCTTATATCTTTTTCTTCCATACATCATCTTTTTTGGAAGTCAATCTTTCGTCATCCTTTGCACATGTCCGAGCCACCTTAATCTATAATCTAAACTATAGAAATGGTGTCAGGTTCACCTAACAGTTGTTCCAGTCCCATGTTGGTTCTGACTCTCCAATTCCAGTGGTTATTCACCGGACCGAAATTCTTTCTGAGGACCTTTCTTTCCCAAATCCTCAGTAACCTCTCATTCTCTTGAGTCAACACTATAGTTTTTTTTATATACCCCATTAATTAACATATAAATGGTATTTATGTTCTTTGTCTAGATTGAAGAAATCTATTCAACAATTGAGTTTAAAAAAAAACAACAACGAAATATTGCAGTTCGATGCTCTAATAAAAAAACTAGTGATATAAATGAAGTTCTATAGATTTGATTCATCCAAGAACGTCATAGGGGAACCCCCTTGCATTGAAAATGCACCTACATTACTTGTTAATTTCTATCGCAATTCATATATATCAGAATGAAAATCAACTACATAGGAGGAGTAAGTATGATAACTAATAAATGATACCTGTTCCTTGAGAAACTAAACTTGTCAGGATGCGGTCAGAAATTGACCTTGCCCGATTTAGTGTTGGTTGGTCCAACACCTTCACACTCAGCGTAATGGAGGACAGGTAACTGGCCACTGAAGATGATAAAATACTATCGATATCATAGCTGCTGTGATTGTTCTCCACTGCTCTGAGCAGATCAGGTGATGAAATGCTGCTCAAGTTGTGGCTGAGGAATACACCTGGTAACAGCTGGTAGCTACCTTTGCTACTGAACATTGTCATTAGGCCAATCAGGTCCAGTTTGAAACAACTCATTGAAAAACCTTTTGAGCAGATCGCCTGAAAAAAAGTAACAATAAATTAATTATAGGGATAACAACAGGTGTATAATTTATTTAATGTTTTGTGAATGAAATTAGGACTTCATTAAAACCAGTTTCAACCAAGTACGTTCCTTTGTTTAATGATGATAGGTACAAACAGTATTCTATAATAAAGTAGAGCGTCGATTATCCGAACGTTCAATTAACGGAACTACTTTTTTAAGAATGTAATTTTAATTAAATAGATCATCTTATTACTTATTTGTGCTGTAACAATTGTTTTTATTTAAAAGGGAAGCTCAATTTATTTCACAGAAACTGCAAAAAATGAACTTCTATACATATCTACAATTTTGTTTATTGAGAACTGTATACTTGATTAGATCATTTCATTTGTTTCTCTCAATATCTAACTAACCATTTGGTTGGTAATATGTTTCACCTTAAGTTTCAAAACGTTCTTTGTGAGGTATACATCACCTTTGTGATCACTTTTTGCTTTAACAACTACACGCCATCATCCATGCTAACAAAAAGGAAATCATTACGTGGCTAAAAACAAAAGTGAATCGGGTCAGACATTAGCTATCGAATTCAAGGTTGGTAAATCAACAATAACGGGAATCAAAAATAATTCTAAAAAAATCATCAGGTACCCGATAATCTTCACAATGAGACCTAAATATATTAGGTCAATGATCTTGCGTTATTTTTTCTACTTTATTTCCCTTACTTTTTTGAGGTTGCTATTAACCGCACATTTGGTTCTCGGAGCCTATGTCGGTTCCAACCACGTCGGTTAATTGAGCTCCAATTCTATTTATTTTTAAATTAAATTATTGACTTAACAGTAGTGGTTGGAGGCAGTAGGAAGTCGCAATTAATTTTTGTTTCTTATTGATAGCCTTAAAAAAAAAAAATTACAAATCGAAAATAATTTAAATTTAAAAAATATTGTGATACTCACTGTTCTGATTGTTGCTAAGGGATCCGACTGAGCACTGACGGCCGTTACGATGTATAAACCTATGAAGAAGATCATCCTACTGGAGAGGAGAACTGACTGGAGTAAATACCACAGCTGAATGGCTACTGGAGCCTCCAGGTCTTTGGGTCTGGATATATAGTGTCCCCTCTGCCCTACGATTGGTCATGGAAACGCTTTCCTTCCTTCCGATCTACTATTTGGAATAAATTCACTTTCCATTTCGCTTTAAAAAATAAATATATATACAAAAACAAATCGGTCTTGAAATGATAAGGAGAGTCGGTCGAAAAAGTTTAATTAACTGTTCTAGGAAGTATTTTGAAGGGAGCAATTTAAAGCTAAACCGGATGAACCCCCCCCCATCTTATTGCCTGTTGGTCAGAATATTTTTTGTTTGAAAGCAATTTGACAATGATCTGTGCATCCTTATCTCAACTACCGAATATGGATTCTCTATCTCATAGATGGAAGGAATGTCGATGCAAAAACAAAAGAAGATTAGCATTTTTTTTTTTTTTTCAATCGATAAATCTCTTGATTTACACATTTAATATTGTTACTTATGTGCATTATAAATTATATTATACGACTTCTCCCGCTATTCTTTTCTATCATAAGAAAAGAACTTACAAGGGTACGTTTTGACTTGTAATTCACAGATCTGAATGCCGATTTGTGTGTGGGTAGTAAGGGCCTATAATAGTGCAAAACTAGAGTTATAGCCGCCAATGAGCATTGGGAGCCGAGAAAAAAAAATATGTAAATCACGATTTATTTTTTTTTAAGCTCTCAGTTAAGATAGGGAAATGATTCTTTCACGTTAAATTTTAGTTTTGTATGTTATTCGAAATAAAAATACTTTTGTTATGCTCAAGAGACCAACCGGCTTTAGGGTGATGAAAAACTCTAAAAAAATGAAAAAAATCCAAAGAAATCCGCTGCAAATCTGTGGAATTTTTTTTTCATGAACACCTGACTTCAAATCTAGATTTAGTGCACCAAAAAACCTTTATTTGTGAAATTTTATCAGAATCAAAAAATATTGATTTTTTACTCCTTTCGAGGACGTTAATATTTTGAAAATGGGGTTTTATAAACAATTTCTAACAACCATAACAACTGTTGTATTAAACCGATTACAATAGTAATAGCATCACTAGAATCAGGATATATTCTGCTTTTTATCCATGCGTATAACATTGGTTTACTACAGAGTTCAGTGGTCAAAAACAGGTGCCATGGACAGAAAGCAGAATGTATGGCGATTCTTGTGATTGTGTTACTATTGTAATCGGTTGAACACAGCAGTTGTTATGGCCGTCAGAAATTCTTGATGAAATCTCAACTTCAAAATTTTAACATCCTCGAAAGGGGTAAAAAATCAATATTTTTTGATTCTGATAAAATTTCACAAATAAAGCTTTTTTGGTGCACTAAATCGAGATTTGAAGTCAGGTGTTCATGAAAAAAAAATATCACAGATTTTCAGCGGATTTCTTTGGAATTTTTTCATTTTTTTAGAGTTTTTTATCACCCTAAAGCCGGTTAGTCTCTTGAGCATAACGAAAGTATTTTTATTTCGAATAACATACAAAACTAAAATTTAACGTGAAAGAATCATTTCCCTATCTTAACTGAGAGCTTAAAAAAAAAATAAATCGTGATTTACATTTTTTTTTTTTCTCGGCTCCCAATGCTCATTGGCTGCTATAACTCTAGTTTTGCACTATTATAGGTCCCTACTTCCTACACAAAAATCGGCATTCAAATCTGTGAGTTACAACTGCAAACGTCCTCTTGTGAGGTAATTACAAATCACAGGCGGAAATTGATAGGAGGCCAAAAGTAGTAGAGAGAAGAAGACCCAGAAACACATAAGAAGGTGCGGTCAAGAAAGCATCAATATTTTTGGGGCTTATAGGATAGTTAAAAAAAAACAAAACCAAAACAGTTGGTTTGAGAGTGATTGGATGTTAACGAAAATGATTTAAAACATTAATACGAAATAGTTTTAGTGTTGTACTCATTAAGAGAAATCTTAATCCAAAAGATAAATAATCCGAAGAAATGACGCGAATGAAGCAACCAACAGTGAAAACGATTCACTCAGGCGTTACGTTTCAATTCCAGAGATCATCAGCTTCATCCCAACCTTGACATGAAGAGGGTCACAGCTCATGGTTTCATTGAATGTGCATGCCGTGTCAAAGTATCTACTCTGAATAAAATACGATAGTATTGATATAAACACGTATCGATATGTTGGTTTCAATTTTGTCGATATTAATATCAGCCTGAATTGGGTTTGAGAGTGAAAGAGATTAGAAAATGGCTAAAACTTTTAGACCGTACTAGAACAGTCTTCCATGGTTAATCTCCTCAGCTTGGAAAACAAAAGAACAAAGACAAAGAAAGTTGGAGGGGCTTTTAGTTTTCATTTTTCTTAAATCGATATTTCTTATGAATAAATCTGTGATTCAGGAATTAATAATTTCTATTCTATTGTTGGTCACTTTACAATAATGACAATCCTGTATAAAATAGAAGGAAACAGGTGATAAGATCGTGGTTGGATCATAGGTTCAGATAACCAATTATCCGCTAATCGTGATCCCAAAAAAATTAGGAAAATACATTAAAAAAAAAAAAAAAAAAAAAAAATAAAAAAAACGTGGGACTATTGACGAAATAAATATATCTATTTAATAACAAAATGTATGCAATATGTCTGTACCATGTTTGCAATAATAATATGCACAAGTAACATTATTATAAAGGTAAATCAAAAAGTTTATTGTTAGAAAAAAATCAGTAATTTTCTTTAGTTTAACGGCGACCAAATGAGACACACAATACTTAGACGTCATTTTTCGACCCCACTTATATTTTTTTTTTGGGTTGTAGGTATAAAATAAAAAAAAATTAATTTATAAATTTTCGTGTATAAGACTATTTAGAAAACTACAAATAATATTTTGTTTAAGGAAATCTTTTTTGCGATAAATAAAATTATAAAAAAAACTATTAGTATCACAAAGATTAAAATCATATTATGTTTCACACAACTAATCCTAGGTAACTATTAAATTAATATTTGAAGATAATTAATTCGCAAATAAAACTAAATAAAATAAAGGAATAAGACTTCACAATATTATTAAATGAACAAATGAATAAAGAATATTCTATTGAATGTAGTAGTATGTAAGTGTACATAGTCCAGTTAATAAAGGATTATAGAGTGCGTTTTCTGTAATCCAAGGTTTTTCTTCGGAAACGTTCAGGATAGTTAGGAAGAAAACATATAAATGTCCTGGAGTTTTCAGGTCAGGGAACAGGAAGGAAGGGTCCCTTTTTTTGGTTTTGCGATCATATCTCGAAAACGGTGCGTCGTATGCAAAACACGACTATTTACTTAATTGACATTAATTAAATTCTCTACAACTTTTTTTCAATACACATTTTTCATATTCTGTACTATTTCCGAGATATACGCTAGTAAATAAGAACATTTTCGAAAAAAAAAAAAAGTTTCACCTTATATTTTTTGTTAAACTTCCCTCCATATCTTCTAAAAAGTAAGAATAATACATAATAAAATGAGGTATTACTTGCGAAGAGGTGGCTTGCTCCTTTTAACAGTTACTTTTCGTTAACCAGTTATCGTTTAACCGGCGCGCATTCTAGCGGAGACATTCGAAATTACAGCTCAATTTCCCTTTTATCACCACCTGCTAACTTAACCGATGTTTTTCAGCCTTTAAAATTCCTTTTCCATTCTTTACTCCAGTCCGCCCTTTTAGCAAAAACGGTAACGGTCGGCTTAAGAGGAGGCACCAAACTGGCTTGACCCGCGCTACACCGACCAGTTCGATCCTTACGCTTCACTTCGAGTTTACATTTATCGATAGCTCTTTCCTATAACCTCACATGTAAACAATCACATCTACAGTTTCAACTTGGATTGTGTTGTTTAGTGTGTTATATTGATATTTAGTCTTCTTAAATGTAAATAAGTAAAACAGAAGTTAACAACATGAGTTTCATAAAGGATTAAGTGTTTTATCAATTCATGTTTTCTTATTTCCTCTTATCTAATGTGTAAAAGTGTTACAAAACTTAAGAACATTAATTTGTACATGGATTTAATGTTTTATATAGTTTTATTTGTTGTATCAATTGAAGTGAGAAAATTTCAGTATGCATATTTTGTGAATGGATTCTTTGTCATCTATAATACTTTTTGTGCTAAAGTTTAACAGATTGTATAATGTAAATAAGTGAAACAGAAGTTAACAAAATGAGTTTCATAAACGATTAAGTGTTTTATCAATTCATGTTTCTAGATTTCCTTATCTAATGTGTAAAAGTGTTACAAGCCTGATAAGAACATTAATTTTTCATGGATTTGGTGTTTTATATATTTTTATTTGTTGTGTAATTTAAAGTGATAAAGTTTCAGTATGCATATTTTGTGAATGCATTCTTTGTCATCCATAATACTTATTGCTCTAAAATGAGACAGATTGTATAATTATTTCAATAAAACATATCGATCTAAAAATAAATGTAAGAAAGTATATCATAGATTTTATATTTTCTTATTTGTGGTTTAGCATTATGTTAATTCTGATAATTCAAAATTGATTTAGTGTCTTATATTTTGACATTTTCTTATTTTTCATTATTTTCTTATTTCTCATATTAATATCATAAGGAAAACAGAATTTTAATATTACTTTGAACAGGGATTTAAAGTTTCTCCGTAAATAAATGAGAATAACCTTTCCCCTCGAAAAGTAGCGACTAATACACCGAAATAAATCGGAAGAAGGTAAGAATAGATAAAAGGTATTCTCGGCGCGCGTAGGGGTTGCCTCCTCTTAACCCGACCGTTACCGCAAAAACCACAGAATGTTCTTTTATGTTCTTCTTTTAAAATGAAATAAAATATATAGTATGCTCTGTTGATCCAGACAGGATTAATCGAGTTTCGAGTGAAACAAGAAAAAAGTTAAGAAACAACATAAAAATTAAAGAATAGAATGTACCTCTCATCTCTGAAAGACCTTGGGTGATGGTAAAATCATTTGCAGGACCATCAAATTCATATAACATATTGTATCATATAATTTAATTTAATGTAGAAGAAGATAATTATGAATGTAGTCAAAGAGAAACACTACGTCTAATTAGAAATACTTTAATACATGCCAACGTTTCTATCTGCCTTACAGGCCTTCTTGAGGGTCACCGAACCACACTAACTACCAGTTATAATTTTTTTTCTCTACAAATTCCTTTTAATGTTCAGTAAAATTAGGAAGGAGAAATTTAACTTTTGCCAACGTTTTTTTCGTTGTCACCGAACCACAATACATATTTTTCGTTGTAATATATGGTTATAATCTAGAGGAAACAAATAAGTTCAAACTTATGTTATTGTTACAATGCAAAAGATATAATTAAGTTAAGTTCAAAGAATCAGAAGTTTTTTGCCCCTTAAGACAAACAACAGGTAACATAAAAAATAAAATTTTTAAAAATGAAGACGTTTTAAGTTCTTATTTTATTGTTACAATGCAAAAGATATAATTACGTTTGAAGTTCAAAAGAATCCAGAAGTTTTTGGCCCCTTAAGACAAACAAACAATTTAATGGGGTGTATAAAAAAAAATGGCCTTTTTGAAACAAAGATTTGTATTATTATTTATTTGATATAAAATACAATTAATACTAAAAGTATAGTCCATTGCTATCTACCGTTATTACCCATCTGCTAGCCAATTGCTCGATGTCACGCTGATACCATTCATTGGGATGGCTGTCAAAGAACTCTTGGACAGCATTTTCAACTTCTGCAAGATTATCAAATTTTTTCCCTTGAAGAAAATGAGCCATGGATCGAAACAAGTAGTAATCCGAAGGTGCGAGGTCTGGACTATATGGTGGATGAGGCAGCAGTTCAAACCCATGAAGATCTGTAAACTTTTTTGCTGATTGTTGAGGGGTAAGTTCGTGAGGGACCAGTCTACAGGTCTTTTTCACCTTCCCATGGAGAGAAGATGGCGACTAACAGTATCTTTCGACACACCACACTTCCTGGCAAGTTCGCGAGTACTTGTGCATGGATTTGACTCAACAGCTTCCTTCAGAACCTCATCAATATCCATTAATGGCCGTCCGGAGCCCTTCTTCCTTTCCAACGTCGTATCTCCACTTCTAAATTTTTCAAACAAAGCCGCGCAGTGCGCTCTTCAAGGACACCTTCCCCTTCATATTTAATAATTTCATGAGTTGCTCCAGCGGCTGTGAAATTTTTTCTCCAGTAATGTCTTAAAATTACGAGAATTTAGTAGGACACTGTCATGTTTCTTCTTTGAAATAAATAACTGAACTGAGGCTTTTTTTTTTTAAGAAGTCCAGTGTTAGAAACAAGCTTAGAGAATGCTCTAAAGGGATTATTAAGTATTGGTAAATAATAAATAACATTAAGATATTTACAGAATTTTGAACTCTGGAATTTGATAAAACGGTCATTTTTTTTATACACCCGATTATCATAATATAGTAATCTGTTTGGTTTATTTTAGGTATGCCACTGTGGATAAACCAAAAAAGCCCAGAGAATGGATATATGTTGTTGACACATGCCCAAACCAAGATTAAAGGAAACTAGTTAGAATTTGATAACTGTTACAATATATATGTATATAAAAAATAAATTAATTGTTTAATGGTAATTAATTAATGGGACAGAAAGTTAAATTAGGGCATACCTAAGACTGGATATGGGAAAGGAAAACTTTGAGGAAATGTCAATGAGTTTACTTAAACAAACTTTTTCTGCTGGAGGACAGAAGGCAGGACTAGTGTCAGCGTTTAGAACAGTGGATAGGTAAGATACAATAGGATTGATGAATTAATTGCCACTTCTATTGGGATTATTTTATTAGAATACTAGTTTTGAATGCTAAACATTCATCTTCAGTTCTAAAACATACAAAATTATATATTTTATTGATTGTATTGTATTGATTCTTCTATACCATCATGCGTGTCTCAAGTAAATAGGTAAGATACAGGAAAGAGTCCAAGATCTTGATATGTCCATGTCAAATACACTCAGGGGCTGCTATCTTCCATATTATTAGAACTGTTGCAGATGATGCTTAATGCCATCAAAGAATCAGGTGTAGAGGGGTGAAACCAAAGAGGAGGGCTGGTTGAAGCTTATAGTCTCGTAGATGCAGAGCTTGAGGTCGAAGGCAAGTGAAAGGGAGGATTGGAGGTGGTAGTAACGGTAAACTTTTTTCCTCACCTTGCAGCATGCCTTGTAAAAGTAGCTTGAAAATGTCAGAACTCAGTTAATCATGATGTCGAGACAGACTATGGAGTTGGCACAGAAGTCTGATTTGTATAAATAGGTTACTGGGGTTTATGACATAAGAGTTACAGCAAAGTAAAAACTTCAGCATGAATTCTCCCTTCTCAATCTTAGTTTATATTAGGGGTGAGTCGATTCTCGATTCCACCAGTTTTTGAGAAAAGGTATTGAGAATCGATAATACAAAGTCAACTCCTAGGAACCGAAGGATACCATTCAAGTTGATGACAACAATTTTGTGATACTTAGTTATGTTGCTGTCATAAATATAAATTCTTCTGCCTATTGAATAATAAAAAAAAAAAAGAGAGAGAAGAAGATAATCAGGGATGCAGTCAAACAGTAACACCATGTCAACTAAAAATACTTTAATGTGTGCCAATGTTTCGATCTGCCTTGGTGGTTTGCTTTAGGGTGAACCACACTGAATAGGAGACGAATAATGACTCCACATAGTCAACCAATGAGTCATCGTTTTTCTCCTTTCTAGTGTGATTCGCACTTTTGAATAAAGACCACGCGAATATTATGAAGATGGATTTTTAATTCTGCTCCTTCTCATCATCCATATCTCCTTCATTCTTTCTGATTGCCTGTGTTTCCTCTCTTCTGTCCAAGCCATACCCTCCTTCGGCTCCTTCCTGTCCACAAGAACCGCTATTCCTTGTAGTTTCCTTCTATATTCTTCTCTATCAAGGCAGTCACGGTCCACGATCCCCAGTTTGCTGGTCTCCTCTTTTTGCTGTTTTATGTATCCTTGCGCACTCTTGTAATCCAAAATTTTCTGAAAAATAGCCTTATTAAGTCTTTCCTCAGGCATTCTTATGTCATTCATATGTCCATAGAACTTCAGTCTCTTAATTCTTATCTCCGGCTCTATGTTCATTGTTTCTTTGTAGATCTCCTCATTTGATCTTAACCTGTATCCTTCCTGGGTTTTCCTAGGACCGTAGATTCTCCTTAGGATCTATCTTTCTACTTTCAGCATTCTTTCCAGGTTAGGGAGGTTCATGGTCTCTGTCCCATATAGTAAAACTGGCTTTACTACAGTATTGTTGTGCCTGATCTTTGCTTTTATGGACAGGCTCTTGTTATTGTAAATGTTACTGGTTACAAAGCTTAATCTCTCTCTAGATCTTTTCCTTCATGCTCTCCCTTTCCAATCCTCTACTGCAGATGATCTCCCCTAGGTATTTCAATTTCTGTGTTACTTTGATTGGCCCGTATTTAGTTTCCACTATTTTCTTTCTGAAGTTTGTATCTGTGGTCATCAGTTCTGTTTTTTTGAAAGATATTTGTAGTCCTGTTTTTTCAGCTATTTCTTTGAGAGTGTTAATTTGGCCTACTGCCTCTTCCTCTGATCAACCATACATTTATCATAAAAAAACAAAAAAACAAATGTTATATAAACGATATTTTATTCATCTTTAGTAACCTAGTAATTTTTTATATACTAAATTAACACTACTTTATATAGAATTTAAAATAATGCTTCAGCAAGCCAATCATCATGTAGTTAAAGATTTTTAATAGATTTAGAAATACGAATTAATAGGTGATGAAGAAAATTTCAAACTGCCTAAGATCAAGCTTTAAAAAAATAAATGCATCCCAGACAATAGCCAGTTCTCAAACCATTCCTCCACAGGAGTTAATCACTGCTAGCGTTCTTACCTACTGATTATTGGAGCCTCTAAATTACACTGAATTTGGATCCCTTATACAGTATTAAAACAACATCCATAGAAATTAAAAGGAATCGTCCCATCTAATGTTCCATTTCCTATTCTATAAATAATAAAAGAATCCAGAACATTCAGAATAATTACCATCTTAGATCAGAATTTTTTGTACATAGTCATAATTATAACAAACTTATCTATAACTGGTAAATAATCAATTTATTTCTTGAATATATATTGTTTCCAAAATACATTTGGTTTTCTTTTTTAGCTATCATATAAATTATTCTTAATGAGGTATGAGTACCAAAAACCGATTTATTGATACCAGTAGTGCTGGCCAACAGTGAAAATGTTTCTGAAATCAGCTGTTTGATGATCATTTCAGCATCCTAAAAACGAATATCTTATTTAAAAGTCTTTGCTAGCTCTCTTTTCTGAGACACAGGTCATTTATTATTATGCAGGAATTTTTCTGTTATTTTTAGGGAAATTTTAGATTTTTACCAAAAGTGTATTGATAAACCTGATAACAGACTTGTTGAATCATCTATTGTATCCATTGTAGCTGCATAGTTTGTACTATTTGAGGGTTCTTTCTCTTCTAGCAGTACATTTTGTGGTGAGAATTTACAAATTGAAGATTCCTCGTAAATGTGAAAATATTGTTAACAATTTTAGTTACATGTGTGGTAATGTGACATTTGCCAACCAAAGAACACTAATCATTCTACTTGTGAGGACTGCTTACCATCATTACTTTGGTGTCAAGGTTGGTGATCAGGAGAAGACCTGAGCTCCACAGTTCTGTTACAGTAGTTGTCCAGTAAATCTGATTGCAAGGTTGAAGAATAAAGGACGTTCTATGTGTTTTGGTGTGCCAATGATTTGGAGGGAGCCAAAAAATCATGTAGACGACTGCTATTTCTGCATTGTTACTTCTCTTCAGCATGGCATTTCGAAAAAAAAAGAAGGGGACTATTGAGCACCCAACATCCCATCGGCTATAAGTCCAGTCACATGTGGAAAAGATCTTCCCACTCCTCGCCCTCCAAAGGAATATGTACTGGATCAGTAGGATGAATCACCCGGAACTTCAACATCACAAGATCTTGACTCTGATCCACTGTATGCATCAAGTGAACCACATTTGCTTGGTCAGAGTGAACTCAGTGATTTACTAGGCGACTTGGACCTGAAAAAAGAAAAGTCAGAGCTTCTGGCGTCAAGATTAAAACAATTGAACCTTGTTTGAAAATGTGCTCCTGAATAAGGAATGTTCAACAGTGTTCTCTTGTTAAACACATTAAAATAAATTTGCCCCCCGCTAAACATTAAACTTGGTCTTATGAAGAATTTTGTAAAGGGAATGGAAAATGATGAAAATGTTTATTGTATCTCAGAGGGAAGTTTCCACAACTCAGTGATGTTAAAGTGAAGGAAGGTATCTTCATTGGTCCTCCAATTCATAACCTACGTAGGGATGGAAACTTCAATGAGATCCTACAAGGCAATGAGAAATTGGCACGGGAAGCTGTCAGAGATGTTGTACCTGGCTTCTTGGGAAACAGACAGTTTATAATTATGTTGAGATTGTGAATAACCTTCTTACGAAGGATCATCAACTAGGCTGCAACATGTCATTAAAACTTCACTTTTTTTAATGCTTCTTGCTATGTACATCACATACAACCATGGAATGTACCTCAAACAAAAGCTAGGGTATATTTGGCTTTCTGCACCCAAAATTAGTAATATTTGCATATTTTCATCAAAGAAACATATTAAAAGTTGTTTTTTGTTGGCCAGTGTAATCAAAATATTTTGGTACCAACACACCACTGGTTTATATAATAATTTTCAAGCTCAATACAGAGGTACTCTATGGTATTATTAATGAGAAAAAGCAGTAACGTCCGATTAGCCATAGCAGCATAAAGTGATGTTAAACGAAATAAACAAACAAACAAAAGCAGTAACACTTACTTGACAACCTGCCCTGCCATGTGAAATGGCTATGTTGTAATGAAGAGGCTCAGCATTGTTCTACATTATTCTTTCCTGCGACCCCTCAGTTATTCTGTTTTTAAATTAAGCCTAGTGATAGTTACACATCTTATACTCAAAACTGAAGTTTTTTAAATTATGGAACCCCACAAATATCCTACACACAAAGTTTTTGCACTTTTCACCAAGTTAACATTATTCACTTTGTGCCGATAATACTTCATGGGCTTCTCCCTGAATTTCTGAGTCATTATCATTCAAGATATTTCAAGGGGTCACCTGTGGTGTAGTGGTTAGCATAGCAACCTACTAAACCCAAGATCGCGGGTTCGTAGCCCGGCAGATGGCCTTAGGATTTTTTAAAGGGAGTAAAAAATCCTTAGCTATGCCGTCCTTCGGAAGGGACGTAAAATGGGGGTCCCGAGCCTGTGCATGTCAGGTACTTGTTAAAGATCCCTATCCTAATTATACCTGGATAGGCAAAATTTAGGACTCCCACCGTAGCATCGTCCGATTAGCCATAGCAGCATAAAGTGACGTTAAACGAAATAAACAAATAAACAAACATTCAAGATATTCGTTCTATCAATCTTTGCCTTTGCTTTCAGTTTCTGGAACGGCTAGCCAACCTTGGTTCTCATATCTCTTGCACTTCCACTTTCAAATTGTCTTCCTTTTCACAGGTGTTAAAGGCTCTAGGAAAGAAGGTGAAATAAAAATCACCTTGAATATGACTTAATTTATCATTTTAACTGTAGTTGTGACTCGGCCTGAGTTCTAGTCAAGCAATGGGCAGAAAATTCATTTTTAGTTGTTTTGGCCATAGCTTGACTTGACGGTTGGGAGACCCTCCTGGGGCACCATCAGCGTTAATATAGTGTGTATCTAGTCCTTTATTCAGTTGAGGAGAAAATTTAAATAGTATGGTTGGCCATATCACCTCTGTGTAATGGTTGGTCATGAAACAACATCCTTACAAAGAACTGAACCTAAGGCCTTCATGAATTCGTTATACAGGATTTTTTCTTTTTTAATCATGCCTCTACTTGAAGTTGCCTATTTTTAATTTAGAACACTCTTTCCTGTGTACTGAGAAAAATTGACTCCATAATCTTAAAAAATGACTTAGAAAAGCCACTGAACCAATATTGGACGACGCACAATATGGATTTACACAGAACAGAAGCTAACAAGATTTGGTATTTACCTTGAGACAGATCTCTGAGAAGGTCGTCGAAATAAAAATGAAATAAAATATATGCTTGCTTCTTCAATCTGCTCAAAGCCTTTCACAGAATAAGGGTGGATCATATAGAACAAACATTGTAGGAGGTAAAAGTGTGTTTAAGCTTGCAATTCTGGAACTATACAGAAACAGAGAATCATTGTCAGATGATGTCCACCACACCTCCTATGAATTCTGTATAGGTATTAGCAGGGATGCAGTTTAACCACTCCTTTTCATAATGACTCTCGACACCACTCAAAAGATCTAAGCCAGACATGGTTATTTTGTCTGGGATTTAGAAGTCTCCAACAAATCTAGTTGAAGGAAGGCTTCCTGGGAAGAAAAGAAATTACAAAGGAAACAAAAAAGATAGTTTACATAAGCACATTCCTTTCTATATTACACTATGTCAATGAAGGATGGATCTTTAGAACTAAGTTCAAAAGTCAGCTGAGAGCTATGGAAATGAGATAACTAATAAAATTTGAAGGAAATACGAGAGGCAGAATGAGCTTCGATATATATAAGACCTACTGAGGAAATGATACTGAAGAAAACCACCTGTGGTAGTACAGACATGTCTCTCGAATGACAGAAAATTGCATAGCAAATGTTGAGAAAGAAGCTGTCACAAAGGAAAAGAGATCTCAGTAAAGAGCAAGGAAAACTTGGGAGGAGGGATTGAGAGTGAGGCATTCATGAGTTGAGGAATGGAAGAGGAACCGGATGGCACAGGATAACACCTTTGGATCAGACTCTATCAGAAGGTACCTTACACTGTGGTGCTATAGAAAAGGAAAGAACAAGAAGAAGAAGAAATTAAATAACATAGAAGCAGGTATAATAAAAAAAACTCTGTATCACTACAATGAAAACTATTCCTTGGTTTATGTACTTGTTAAGGCAATATTGCTCCGAGAACAACTATTGTAACCACAATAGTCCTTAACAAACCTTAACCATTAGGTTTTTCCCACAATTTAAGAGTACCCAGTTTATTAGAAATGAGTGTCACAAGAGAGTCTCCAGACCCTGAAGTCGATACACGGCTGAAATTACAGGCATTTACTATTCTGCCTTCAGCAGAATTAGAAATTAAGACCAGAACTAGGAGTTCAGTACATTACCCACTGAGCTACCCCTTCTCATTATAATGAATAATAAAAAGAATCGAAAATCCACAATTAAAAATCAAATCATTGTATTTGTGCAATATTTTTTTCTTATATATTGTTGAAAATAGAAAATGATAGGAATAAAACTATATCCTTCAGAGAGCTTGTCTAATTTAATACTTTAACTAATAATATGGAATTCATATCAAACTACATGAATCTATATAAGGTTTCTTCATATTGTGTTCAATGCATCCTGCCACTTATATTTTTCAACTTATTAATAGCAAATAATATTCAACAAAGTTTCAAAACAATTATTGTAAAATTTATAGATAAATATAATCTTAATGAAAACATAAATATTTTAAAGTTGTAGATTGTTGGGGTAGGCAGTCATAGATACACAGCAATTAAAAATAATATTTTAATTTCAAATATTTAAAAATAATATTAAAATAATATTTTAATTGCTGTGTATCTATGACTGCCTACCCCAACAATCTACAACTCTAAATACTTCCCAGCCGACTAATACCTTATGAATAAATATTTTAAGAACATGAAATTAAATAACTATGAATTGACCAATATGAAGATAGATTAATGCATACCTTTTCACAGATAATTATTCCACGGTAAAGACTAAATATTTTAATATCTCCTGAAATTTAAGAGCTCCATCCACTTCTAACACACAAGATCCCGTTCTTCTGACCTTTGTACTCCTTTACATAGAACCGCATCATTCATTTCTTGCCTGTTCCACCACCCTCTGGAATTCCCTCCCTCCTGAAATCAGACATTCTCCTACCTCCTATAGGCTCATTCAAAACTCTCCTTTTCCAACACCTGCTCAGAATCCAGACAGGGGCTTACTAACAGGGGAATTATGCAAAATAATTCTGTGCAATTTACAGTAATTCAGCTTAATCCGATACTAATGAATTCACTCAAAAACGTTTAAAACTAATTTTATTTTATAACCCAATATTTTAGCTTAATGTATGTTGAGAATATGCTTATGTATGAGTGTACGTTGTTAAATTTATTTTAATTAATGTTTATATTGTATTATTTTATTTTAATATTTTATGTTTGTGTACGTACAATTTTTATACATTTAAAGCTCTTCTTTAAAATTTATTATTGTATCTCCTCAAAATTTATGTGGACAGACAACAGTAACAAGTAATTGTGCCTCTGTATTAATCTTGAATAAAGGTTATTTTCTCATTTCATTTCATTATTTAAAGTTGAGTGGAACAAAAACATCTGACATTTGTATATAAACATTACAAAAATACCACTCTCAAAATTGAAAATTTTATAGATTAAATGTGTTTACTTTTATGTATTCTCTTTGTATAAAATGATATAATACAATGGATAACGAAAATCATTTTCTACAGAGCAAATAATATATTATTTCTTAACTATCTATTTAAATTTATTTTAAGACTAATCACCATGAAGAAGTTACAATCAATTTTTTTGGAAGTTTAATGGTGATATAATTATTAGGCCAAATATAGAACATTGTTTTTTTTTTATATTCAATCCATGAATGAACAAATATTACCCCTCTTTCCCCAAAATAATGGAACAAACAGGAAAAATTTATCATTTAACTCCTTACAATGGACAGGTTTATTTCCCACAATAAAATAATTTGAAATAACAAACCAACTAAGGAAATAAGGATTAAAGTTTAACTTAAAGCAACTATATTAGACAAAAGATTAACCCCAAGTTGTTTTTAGTTGATATTTTTTCTGAAACAACCATCATCATGGACGCATCCTAATATTAGCATGAAGGATTATTTAAAATTAACAGAAAAACCCCTAAGAAATCACTGCCTAGAAAATCACTACAATTTGAACATAACCTCACGACTCACACCGTTTGCGCACGCAACTGTCATGGCACCCCCATTCCTTCAATGTAGGCATTCTACGCATGCGTCTAATTCCTCATGTTTGTTGTTGAAGTCGTGAGAAAAAGGTTAGTTTTATTTGTTTTATTTATTTGGGTTGAAATATATTTCTATTTAAAATAAGAAATTGAACTTTCTTATCATAATTTTTAGTGTAGTTAAGGTTTAAATAAATTGCCTTCAGTATCTTTATTAGTTTTCCGATAGCTGATTAAAGCTATTAATAGTTGCGATTGGTTATATTGTTTTGTTTTTTGTTAAGGGATTATTAATTAAGTTTATTATCAATATAAGCTATCGAATATTGTTGGAAAGATTGTTAATCACTTCAAATTATTAGGTATTCGATTTCATTGATTATTTAAGCAAATATTAAGTAGGGATAGAATGAGTGAAATAGTGCACAAAAATGATCTCCAATGAGTAAATTAACTTAATATTACTAGTTGATATTTTGATTTTATATGTATTGTTGTTTTATTAATCATAATTTCGTATATATAATCCATGCTCATTTTTTCCACTTAAAAATCATATAAGCAGTATGTTATGTATCTGACCATGCAGTTAACATTTATTAGAATTATAATTAAAGCATCTTAAAGGGATGGTATCTTTTCTGAATGAGATTTGTTTTAGATAATATTAAATGTCACGATGTAAAAAATCTTTCCACTCCAGTCTTAATGTAGTTTAAAAATACTTGTTTTAGATGATTGTTGGTTTGTGGGAGAGATAAGGACTATCAGTTAGTTACTGGTCATAAGTGATACTGAAATTCTTTCAAGAATACAATAAATAACTCATAAATTATAACTATTACGCTCTAACTATACTTTAGGCAATTGACAATTCTACAAACATAATAATTGTTGGTAAATAATTAATTAAAAGTATACTCAATAAACTAGTTGCGTTTGTAAATAAAGTAATTCTGTTTTGATTCGATATAAAGAGCGCCTGACGTCAACGTACCAATGTAAACAAAAGCTTTTTCTAATACCAATATATTTAAATTTCGTCATGTTAATCTTAATACGAGCTGACATAAAATAATTATTTATTATGAATAATTTTCTTATGCAGTCTTACTTATGAAATTTAATTAAAATTTCTCAGGATTGGATTAAATATAACCCAATGATTTTTATAAACTTATTTCATCATTTTTTCCCGAATGTTTACATTTTTCTTAACATAATTTTTATTTTTTTTAATTTTTTTTGTGAACATGGATGGCATTATTAATTAAATCATACATATTAGAATAGTTTTTACATGAGGCCGTGGTGTTAGGGGTATTGCCCTGCTTGGGTTAGAAGCAGCTCTGGTTCGAATCCAGCCGTGATGAGTGTTTACATGGCGGATCTGTTATAAATCTAGTTAAGCTCGTACCCTGTCAGATAGCGTGTCCTTCTCCGATTAGAATTACTTTTTCAAAATCCAGGTAATTGTGATTTATCATGTTTATGTTTATATATGGCACCCCATAGCCCAAATATCACAAACACACTTAACATAAACAGAATGAACTTAGACGGTCACAGTTATACTGTGTAGTTTTAATTATTTTTCGGCAAATATTGAATCTAAAAAAAAAATATTTATAAAACATTAACATTTCAAGACAATATTGAAAATTTATTATCACAATTTTTTTTTCTTCTTTTAATGCTCAAACAAAATATGCTAATAAATAGGGTAAATGCTCTAGTGCTCGACATCCTAAGCTCAAAACTTTACATTTTTACTTATATTGATAATTAATGCTGAAATCTCAGCTTGCAGTTTTGTTATTCCTGACCAATATTTCTTCATGATCTGGTAATTTTTTTAAAGCTAAAAAATAAACGTTTATTACTTAAAAACCCACATTTTTGCTTCAGTAGTCATCGGAAATCCAATGAGTCAGTAGCTGACAAAAATCTGTTTATTTATCTGTAAAATATATATTAAAAAATAGTCTCTCAATAAAATATAAAACATGTTGCTTGTTAGCAATTATAATTTTAATTTCAATGATCTACAGTGACTAGTCCAGGAAACTTATATCTGGTATTCAGAGGGTTACTTCCAAAAATCAGTGGTGAAGAAACTTCCTCTATAGTTTGGTTTTTATTAATAATCCTTAATTTTGTGTCCCGTTTCATAAAAACATTACACATTCTGTTTAATGGCTTTAATATGAATGTGCTTACTTGGTCTTGTTGAATTCCCATTATATGAAATAACTGCTTGGCTTTTACTGTTTTCTTCTCCATGTTTTTCTCATCAAAGACAGCTATGAGAAAGCTTCCCTCCTTAATTATGGTCACTTGTTTTTTTGGTGCAACGTGGACTATTTGAGGTTCTTGTAAGTTTGACAATGGCTTTTCTAGTATTACTTCAAAGAGAGGTTTTTCAATCATATCTCCATCTGTAGATGTCATGTCAATTATGTTGGTTTTGTTGTTCCATATTTTGAAAACACACCAATGGTGATAAAGTATCGTGCTTTGAAATAAGTTCCTCAACCAAGCAAATCAGTATCAGAACTCTTTCCTGATGGTACCCATTCTTCTTCCGATGCTGAAGACTCTATAATTTTCTTCTCGGCTTCCTTCCTCCTGGTTTTGATCTTCTTTTCTATTTCTTTTCCTTTTTTTTTATTTCTTCCTTTTCTTGCTTTTTTCTACCTATTTCTGCTGCCTTCTTCTTTCTCATTTCTTCTAAATCATTTTTCTTCTGCTTGTTCTTGGTGTTTTCTCTCCATGATTCAGAAAGTACTAA
Organism: Euschistus heros; assembly: GCA_003667255.2. NCBI lineage: Eukaryota > Metazoa > Arthropoda > Insecta > Hemiptera > Pentatomidae > Euschistus > Euschistus heros. Next base: position 1,283,516 of record RCWM02000237.1, read on the forward strand.
ACCAGGGTATGTTCTCTTGAAAGGGCTTGGTAAATTAAACTGTGTCGAGGTAGATGGTTGAAGATCCAATGGACAAAAAGCTGTTCTCAGGAAAAAGGCTACGTACTCTCAGGAGTACATAGAGAATCAATTGGATTTCTTCTCAAAAATGCTTCAATCTATGGTCATGGTGGTCGACCATTCTTAAAAACGGTAGTTCCTTTACTAAATGTTCCACACTATCAACAATTTAAATTTTTGTTACGGGAAACCCAACGTATGCTATAAGTTAAATCCAGACTGCCAGATTCTTCTCTTCATTTGGGAGAAGTATCGAAGGCGGTCTCGTGTTTCTCTCTAAAGGAACTCTTTCTTTTACTTTTCCAATCTATGTAGTTCTTGTAACCCCATTAAGTTTTGCTGTATTGGCAACAGCCATTCTCCTTTTCACATTATCTCCATCTTTTACCATCTTTACATGATTATATTTAAGAATATTTCTCTCTCCCAGAAAGTGAACTAAAAGAGGTGTTTTAGAAGTCGACATTAACTGTGCCAATAGTCGACACCCCTGTCAGCTACTAAACACAGCTTCCGCACTTTAAAAAGAAGATCAAAAGTTTAAAAAATTTTATTGTATCTAATAACCAAATTTTAAGCCATAAAAGAAAAAAATATGTGCCAGTTGTCGACAGGGGTGTCAACCACTGAAAAAGTGAGGAGAAATATGCTCTAGTAGGCGACACCCTCTCACATTATAAAAAATTGAAAAATAAAACATCAGCAACTACAGATTAAGAGGACAATAATCTAGCATTAGCAAAAAAACAAAAAATACGTGAATTATAATCAGTATTTAGAAATCAAATTTATTCTTACCTCTCTTAGAAGTAGTAAGTTGTGTTGCAACCACTTTGAGTAATGACCAAAGGTTTTGAGTCAACAATACTCATAAGTAATTCCCATCAAAATCTCCATTGTTACTTTCGCTTCTGATTCAAAAGGTACTGAATTTTCGACCAGTAGTAAATCTGGTAAGAAACAATAACCTGGAAGCTTATTATTTGGTTCTAAAATCCGAAGTGTCGACTACTAGTACAGTGTTGACCACTGGAGCATTTACCCTAATACACTATTAATTAGTGATAAAATAGTATTATTTTCATTAGTAGGGACATAAACTATGAATATAATTTGTATAAGTTTTTACCGGGGTAAGAATCTAATTTAGTCAGTATAGGAGTTGTACACATTTATTTTATGTACTATTTAAAAATATCTGTCTATTTAATTAGAAATTGATCCTTCTATAGCATTTATTCAGCTTTTTGTTTAGGTTTCCTGCACGACTGCTTAGGAGTTACAAGACACATAAGTAATGCTGACCAACAGTTGCATCTTAAATTAATAGAAGTCTCCATTATTTTAGTTGAAATGTAAGTTGTGAAAACTTGAGCAATTTCTAGAGGAATTCCTGCTATTTTTGGGACATCTTCTTGTGGTGGT